>CM031608.1:46195668-46210297 GCA_018398815.1 Conus ventricosus | reverse complement strand
TTATCTACCCAAAGTGCTAACCCCCCCCCCCCCCCCCCCCCCCCCCCCCTGCTTGCTTCCAACACTGGTTAGGATGTTTTGACTTTCGTGTCCGTCTCATTTGACTGGAATCGACAGCTGCTATAAAAACTATTCCTGATGACCGAGAAAGCTTTCACAGCACTGTTATGAGGACTGAAGTTGGATTGTAGATGCAGTGTCTTAAGTGTGGTCACGGGCATAGGCTCTATCTTGCTGATACTTCGAAGCCTTCGACTGTTTCTTTGATAGTGTATGTAAATATCAATGGTGTGCGCGTGTGTGTGTGTGTGTGTGTGTGTGTGTGTGTGTGTGTTGTGTGTGTGTGTGTGAGAGAGAGAGAGAGACAGAGAGAGAGAGAGAGAGAGAGAGAGAGAGAGAGAGGAGACTGTGTGTGTGTGTGTGTGTGTGTGTGTGTGTGTGTGTGTGTGTGCGCGTGTGTGTGTGTGTGTGTGTGTGCGCGTGCGTGCGTGCGTGAGTTCATGTGCGTGCGTGTGGATAACCGATGTTTGATGATGGATACCACATGCTGTGTGGGCATGAAGTACTCGGGCCAGCAAGTTCACAACACCTGAAAGATGCAGAATGTGTCCATTTGCCAGTAGGGTCTCATATTTACCTCTGTGCAGGCCTCTGTCTGTCTGTCTGTCTTTCTCTCAGCCCTTGACAAGACAAAGACAAGACAAAATTCTTTATTTACGAGGATAACAAATAAGCATTTGATGTGCTTTTTTTTTTACATCCAGTCCTCGCCCTGAGTAGGGTCAACAATGCAAAATAAGATAAGGCAACAAAAGAAGCATGCAAAAAGTGACTAGAACTACAATACGATAGGGAAAAAAGTAAAATGAGAGAGAGAGAGAGAGAGAGAGAGAGAGAGAGAGAGAGAGGAGAGAGAGAGAGAGAGAGAGAAGAAAAGAAGAAGAAGAAGAAAGCTCAACCATATGTGTCGCCTGCCCAGAAGCTTGTCCGCTGATTGCAACGCATCAGTGGTACACGACTGATTGTGTTGGCAATCCTCCTTTAGGAATCAACACCACCCATAATGCTGCTGTAATATCATCCGCAAGGGGTCACAAAACAGAATCCAGAGGGATCCCAAAGCAGTCAGCAAAAGGCGGATAATTCGAACAAGAAGAAAGCAGTTTAAAAAAAAAGAAAAGAAAGAAATAAAAAACAACTAACACTATCATGCAAAAAGTTAAACGTGCCGAGGAAAACTTTGAGCTATGCTTGAGGACCCATTAAAAGATACCAGGAACACACACATACACAAGCACCCAAGCACTCACGTGCGCGCGCGCGCGCACGCAGGCACGCACACACACACACACACACACACACACACACACACACACACACACACCACACACACGCACACGCATGCACGCACGCACGCATGCACGCACGCACGCACGCACGCACGCACGCGCGCGCGCACGCATGCATGCACACACGCACGCACGAACGCAAAGCACGCACACACACAACAACACACACACACACACACACACACACTCACACACACACTTACATACACACACAGGTGCGCGCGCACATGCACGCACACACACACACAACACACACATACATACAAACACCGCACGCCAGTAAACATACATGCACGCACTTGCATTCGTGCATGCACACACACACGCTCTGTTTGTAACTCTGACCACACGAACATAAAAACAAAACAAAACAAATCAAAAAGTGGGATTAAAAAACACTGCAGCAGATTGATTAAAAGTCATGGCAATAAACAATTCAAAACGTTTAGAAATCTATAAATAAATGATTGAAGGAATAAATAAGAGAATCAATGAATAAATGAATACATAAATAAATAAATAACTAGATAAAATAAAAAGATCGACTGAAAAAGAAAAAGAGAAGCGGCACCCGCAGAGAACAGCATTTTACCAATCCTAACTCACATCCGCCCTCAACTAGTTTCGGGCGGATGCGCCTAGGATTGGTAAAATGCTGTTCTCTGACAAGTAAGACTTTAATAACGACCCTACAATACTAATTTACTAAACTTTTTAGAGAGTAACGTAGGGGGAAAGCAGCAGTGGCTGAACATACCCATAGTGTAACGTAGGGGAAAAGCAGCAGCCGCTGAACGCACCCCATATACAAACGGTGGGGCAGGTAAGCCTTTAATTGCTAGTTGCCGGCCTACCTAAGGACTCTGCACTATCAGATTACTTACTACGTGACTGGACATGACGATTTTTGGATCACGCGGTGGGCTGATGTCACGGCCAACCAATCACAAGACTAGATAGAATCAGCTGATTAGTAGTGATGACATTTCCGCCCAGCACTTGTGTTGTTCATTTCTCCTAGTGCTGTGGTGGTGTGAAGACGGTGCTTTTTCTGCGAGAGAAGTGTTTGCATATGGCACAAAATATAGCTGCAGTTTCAGAAGACAGTGAGTGGTTTCTAAGTTAGAAAAAGTTCTTTAATCTACTTTCGAGCGGATGATGCCGCCAGAACACACATTTCTCCGTTCTCTGACAAGTAAAACTTTAACAATGAATTAAAAATGATAATCCATCACACGTTTTCAATAACCAAAACATAAACGATTATCTACAAACAAACATACTGTGTAGGGTTATCTGTTTTTAATACTAATTTACAAAACTTGCTTGTCTTTTAAAACTAAGTTATATTTTGTGCCATAAAATCCGCACACTTATTCTGACTAATTTCTACCTTCAAAACTTTGTATAACAGACAGGCAGACACGAGGCGGTGGGAGTAAAAGAGACCCGCCATTAGGTTGAAACCTGATCACTTAATTTACGGCTAGCACAGACAAGAGGCCTTCGTTCACATAGAACACAGCGCACAGTCAATTAGTTGTCAATGACGACAGCATCCAACGTGCGTCTCCCTTGTTGTAACCAAAAAATCAATAAACACGCCTTGCGACCGGGCTCAGGTTAACTTGCAACATTATTGCATCAGCAAAATGTTCTTGAACATTCTCGACTGCCACGTCGAGGCTGCTACGGGGCAAGACCGGTTTCGCCATTCTTTCCCGGACTGCGCACAAGAAGGGTGTTTTTTGACTGTGCTCTGGTGTGACCACTGTGTTTTAGTTGTGTTTTATTTTAAAAATGGCTAACATGTTTACCGAAGAACAGGCTTGTGCTATTCAAGACCACAAGTTTTACTTTAACTGCATGTTAGAGTATTTATCGAAAAAAGAACTAGGTGAAGCATGTCTCTACCAGTTAAACCGAAAAGAAGCATTGCTTTTTTGGAAGGAACAGAAAAAGAAAAAACGAACCGTCTGCTTTGGAAATGGACGACTATCTTAAAGGCTGTTGGTTCAAGAAAATGAAAATGACATAGCGAACAAGATGTGGCCAATTATAATAAGTGTTTAACAATGTTGATGAGATGCTTCCTTTTTTAAAAGGCGGTGCTATGTTGATAAAACAAAATAAAAGCAAAACAATCCATCACGCGTTGATTGTTGGACGCTGGCTTGAGACAGCTAAAGCCATGTTTGAAAGAGCAAAAACGCATCAAACATGGCGTTCATTTCTTAAGGCGCAGGTGGGCATGTCTGATTCATATGCCAGAAAACTATTCAGCTTTCAATATGTTTTTACAACTATCCCAAATTCCATAAGCTAGGGATTAGCATTGCTGAACTGTATATCAAACGTCAAAGTATTATTAGGATTATGCAACTGAATAGCGATTTCGGGAGTTCTGGCAAACGAACTAGATAGGGCTAGGCAGGTCTTAGTACATCTACCAGTATGGAGAGGAGTAGTGTGTAGCCAGCACTATCTCCATAAAATGCTCCAAACATACAATGACGGATGTACTGCTACTGGCGATTAGAGCCGCCATAAAAGCTGGGCTACAGCAGTAAACTGCTGTAACTCTGCCAAAGCCAGTTGCAACCCTGGTTGAGAAAAAGAGGAGCACAGCAGCGAACTAGGTCAAACATTCCTTGTAAGAACGCTTGACCTGCAAAGCGCAGCAGTAAACTAGGTCAAACGTTCCTTGTAAGAACGTTTGGCCTAGTTGCTGGCCTTCAGTCACAAAGAAAGTGGCCCCAGTTCTACTTTGAGACACTTGACACCTCACCCCCCAAGTCACCCCAAGTCACCCCCAAGTCACCCCAAGTCCTTAATTAAGTTCTTGATTAAGTTACCCCAAGTCCTTAATTAATTTTTAATCAAATCACCCCCAAATTCTTAATTAAGTTCTTAATTAAGTTCTTAATTAAGTTACATCAAGTTCTTAATAAGTTCTTGATCAAGTTACCCCAAGTCCTTAATTAAGTTTTTAATCAAATCACCCCAAGTTCTTAATTAAGTTCTTAATTAAGTTCTTAATTAATTTACATCAAGTTCTTAATAAGTTCTTGATTAAGTCATCCTCAAGTCATCCTTTAAGTACAACCAAGTTCTTATTCAAGTTATCTTATAATTATCAAAAAAAATACAATCTATGTTTTTATCTTAAATAGTAGATGCCTAATATAGTACACACACGCCTCAAAAAACGCGTCATCGCTGAGAATATCTTGCTCGGCGTTCTCTGAGCGAGATCGGTCAGCATAGATCTTAATGAAGTTCTTACATCCTAAGCAACTGCATTGAATTACAATTCTGGTCTATGGAAATGTCTTTTAATAGACTCCATGTCTTTATTTATTGACTTAATCATTTTTATAATACGCCATGATCTATTTTTATCAAAAAAACAAAAAAAATAAGTTCTTAAAATATTATTACATTTCAAATGGATCAAAACGATCTTTTGTTGTTGGTGGTTTTGGCAAGCTTTTGTCTTCTGTTTTAGTGGTTCAGGTTGTTTTGTCTGCTTTTGTTCTTGTTGCCATTGTTTATATATTTTATAACAGTAATGACCGCCCCAGCAGCAGCAAGGGCGCCAAAAATGGCAACAGTTTTAAGTTCAATATTCCATGAAGACTTTTGGTGCTGTAGGCCTTGAATCACATGGAGTTTTTTATAGCTGGCATTAAATCAACTTGTTCTGGCGTTGGCGGTGTTATGTTTTCATTATGAGTTAATATTCTGTAATTTTTTAAATTTTTTTTGTCTGTTCCACTCTGCTAATTTTCTTCCTGCTTTAACACGCCCAGGATGCTTTTCACTGGTCTCCAACCTGGTTCAGTGTTTTCTGATTCTGCTGATTTTCTGGCTTGGTTACTTTCTCCACCTGATTCAGTGTTTTCTGATTCTGCTGATTTTCTGGCTCGGTCATTTTGAAGGGAAATAAAATCTATATGATTAAAAGTAATTAATCCCATGATTAATGGTGATAACAATGTTCCAAATCTGTAATACAGATCACAGCTTAGAGACTCTAATGACTTTGTTAAAACTGGATCCTGCGTTAAATCATACATAAAGTCTTGTTCAGAATCAATGGGAGCAAATTTACTGACTAGTTTAGTGTACAAACTAAGAACCGTTTGCCCGACACTTTTTACCATTCTAGACCCCAGCTGCGCTTCATACCTGTTGTGATACTTTATAATGTCTTGCGGCGACATCTGTTGAATCTGTTCAATGCTGAATTCAGTTCCGAGGAACTGTTTTGTTTTTCCACATGCTGCTAAAGAATACAACCTCTCCTTTTGGGGCATAACAGCTTGGTCATCAACTTGGTCATTCATAAGTTCAGGAAGGTTTAGGCCGCCCTGTAGCTGCAGTAGATCATCGCTGTTCATGCTTTTTTATTAATTATAATTATTTTATTTTTTAAAATGAGCACCGAAAAAACTGTTACCAACCTTGTATACCATTCTGCTGTTATTGGGGGTTTCTAAGTATAGGATACACAATGCTTGGTAAAACCCTGTTAAAAATAAAACCGGCTGATCTTGGCAAGCTGGGACTTTGAAGACTCAGCAAAGCTAATCGCTATAATTACAGCTTCGTTCGCTACGAAAGATTTTCTAGTTAAGCAAGATATAATTCCAGAGAATATAAATATGTAAAATAAAAAATACATTTATAAAATGGCTTCACTCGTAATGATGATAAGGCGGCGCTGTGGTGAATGCGCTTGCTTTTAGCGGAAGTAATTACGCATTTAGTAAACTGCGGGATGACGGGGAGAGAAAAAGACATAACAAAGCCATGGAGCAACTAGCCGCCGCACAAGACGCCTATGAAAAGCAGAGAATTGAGCAGTTAGATTTTATTAATAACACACTGAAAAACAGGGACATGCAGCTTACACATTTAAAGACGTTGATCAAGCGATAAAAGAACATTATCTTGTAACAGGCAAACCAATCGAGACATTGCCCCCACCAAAATTCAGTGACTTTTATCAGCCATCAGAAAAACAAAAGATGCAAGAAATCGTGTTTATTGTCTTTGGCATGACCGTCGTGTATTTTGTTGCGCATATATTGGCTGAATAAAAAATGAACAAAATCTATTATTCGCCAAAAGGATATTGGAAGGGAATCACGGCAATCAAAAAGCTAAGCCAAGCAGGGGGAGTCAGTGAACAAACAGCAAAGGAATGGTTATCTAAACAAGCGATTTGGCAAATTTATTTACCTGCACCTAAACGAATACAGAGGCCACACTCTGTGAACACAATACCGAACGACACCCATCAAATGGATCTTCTATATTTACCTCATGATACGATTAGACGAAAAAGATTTAAGTACGCACTTACAGTCATTGACATAGCTTCAAGATACAAAGATGCAGAACCATTAACACAAAAGAGTGCTTCTGCTGTTGCTGTTGCCATACAACTGATATACCAACGAGGCCCCTTACTTATTCCTCGCATGATTCAAGTCGATGATGGAAAAGAATTTAAAGGTCGAGTGAATCAATTACTGTTAAAACATAGAGTTACCATTAAAAAGGCATTCCAGGAGTTCACAGATCACAGGCTTTAGTCGAAAACTTTAACAAACAGTTAGCTGAAAGACTTTTTTCTTCCCAGTATCACAGAGAGCTTATTGACAATTCTCGCAACACAGAATGGGTTAGAAGACTGCCCTCAGTTTTGCGCGCAATGAATAATGAAGAATTTAAAGGGTTAAAACCATACAAGCAATCAAAAAACAAATAATAAATGTTGCTGAAGACTCCAGTACAACCAGCAAACTATTACCGTTTGGTTTAAAAGTAAGGTACCTTTATTTACCGGGGGAAGCAGAAGGGGACACTCGCATCAGGGCAACCGATCCAGTTTGGAGCGTTGATCCGTATGAAATAAAAGAATTGTAAAATGAATCCGCCCGTGTATTATTTACGAGAAACTGACACAACAAAACAACCAGCTCCTCAAAGATCTTTTGTGAAGGAAAACTGCAAATAATCCCACCAGACACAGTTCCGCTTTAATTAATTTACGGTTCTCCGGTGTCCGGTTGCATATGAAAACTCTGGATTAACAAACACACGTTTTGTGTTTGTTCTATTTAATGACTTCTTTGTTACAACCCGTTGTGTTGATCTCATGTAGATTAGATCGCAGTTTTACGTTGTCATGATGAAAAGTCTTATTGTCAAACAATGCTTCTTTATAGTTGTCATGCGATATGTTTGACTGCACAACACTGCGAGATATTCCCTTTGTTTTCTTAATGGTTTTCTCCTGGCACGAAATACTGTACATTTTTTACCTTAACCCAACAAACTCCTTAATCACCTTTCCAGATAATTCATCCTTCATCTTTCCTAAAACCTTCTTGTTGGTAATTGAATGCAAAGGCGAATCTTTAGGGTAATCGGACGTGTCGTACCATCCCGCATGCCCTTTAGCTACTTCTAATTCCATGTCTTTATAGATGTCTTCAGTAGGGATATCTATAACAAAACTGTCTGTATCTGTGTAAAGTACTTTGGACCTGGATACAAGGGTTTAAAGTAGTCATAAAGAAACTCTAACATTAAAAGCTTTGATAATTCTAAAACGGTAAACCCAATAAATACAGGTTTGTCCAATTTGACTTTCTTTTTTTCATCATTATACCAAAAAGCTGATCATGAAATCTTCTAAAGTCCTGATAATTTGGTTTTGAAGTCAGCTTAATTGCTTCGTTCTCTCTGGTGACCAATCTGACATCTTTGCGCTTGTGCGGATTCTCCATAGTCTTTCCAAAACAGCTGTTGTTCATCAGCTTGAAAAAGTCTTTTCTGAAGCATCTGCGGATTTAGTTCTGAGATTAGTGTTCTTCATGATGTATGGTTTCATGAACTGTTCTTGATCAAAAGCAATTTACGATGAACAGCTGTCAACTTTAAACCATCCCTTAAATAAAATTGTAGAAGTCTGTAATGACAGACTTAATTTTTTTTTTTCTCGAAGGATTGGGCCACAAGTTTAGGCGGCTTGTTTTCGCCATCTTTAGACTTTCTGCAGCTAATGGATAGTCATTATGCAGGTCATGGGAGTTTGAGGATTTTTAAAGGGTCAACTTCTAGAATGAAACCACGCTGTTGACCCGGCGTCAAATTTGCCCAACCACTTTAATGCCTTTTGAATGTTTTTCGGATCGACGCTTGTGTGCATTTTAAGTTGCGTAAGGAAGTGATTGCGCCATTGCCCATCCTTAAGATTGTTTGCATCTAAATACATGAGAAGTTAACCTTTAAACTTGGATCATAGTCGTCCAAGTATTTGTTGTTTGCTTTACAGTATGGTGCGACCCCATACTAATCCCCCGCGCAATCCGTTTTCAATCATTGGGAATCATTGGTAAATCTGACAATAAATCAATCTGTACTCCAGTAAACTTTAAGAAAGCGTCCCAACTTACCCCGGCGCAGAAATATAATGCGCGGGATCCAGGCTGTAATGTTTCATGCAGGGTCTTTCTATAATTTTCAAAGAGTTTCCCCAACAAACTACATCAGCCATCAAGTAGGAGTCATGATAGTCTCCCATCGTTTTACACTCTAACTTCTGGCCCCGCATCTTGAGCATGCTGGGTTTAAACGAATCATGATGTCCTTTCCTCTAAGACTAGAAAAAAACGCGCCTTTAGGTGGAAGTGTGTCTTCGTCAAACCTTTGCCAACTGTTTTATGTACTCATAAGGGTAAACGCCCTTTCCCAACGAGAGTTGGGTTAAAATATTCTTCGTTATTGGGAGGCTTTTAAGGGGCATAGCAGTGATTTAATGATCCCATCATGTGCTGCATAGAGTATAAAAAGACATGTTTTTTAAAGTGAAACACATGTACTTTTTTGATGACTGTGCAATGCATGCTACCTGAAGGCGTCATCTACTGCTTTCATTATACGATGAGAGTCGTAACCTCGCAAGTTATGAAAGAATACAGGCGCTTCCATGTCTTAGGATCAAACTTTATTTGGGAAGATTGCTTTTCTGTGTGCTGCCCCTCGAATTTCCGCTAATGTGTTCATGGTTCTTACCTTGGGTTTCGTTTGCGTCTATGAGAGGGGCCCTTAAAACGCAAACCCAAAAATTGTGGGCGAGTCATATGTTGTTGGTCTTCAGGCGGCATTTGTTTCAGTTTAAAGTTTAGATTTTAGATACAGCGTTACGCCTTGCTGCTGCGTTTTTTAAGAAGTTTTTTGAAAGTCGGGTCCTCGGTAAAATTCTGGGGGTTTTTGGAAGGGGCCCCATCCACCCCCCCCAATAAAAAGGCCCAAAGGAACAAATCTGATGATTATCTTTAAAGGGACTGTTTTTCGAAGTTTTTGTGGCGCTGGCCCTTCATAAGGAACAATAAGCGACTCAAAGTCTGCGTAAACTACGTATGGAGAATTTTGCAGCCGTTTCCAGTTCTTAAAAACTAACTTTAGATCCGGGTGGGGGTGTAATTAGTTCTGTATTACAGTCAACTGGGCCGATACAATGTTTCTTATGTTCGCTCGCGGCTTGAACAGATGGAATTCTTATTAAACATTTTCTGCAGAATTCTTGTTTGTGCCCATTTTTGAAGTATGCTGCATTAGTTTACTCATTGTTCGTATCAATGTGTAATGTGGCAGCCCGCTGGTGAAAACATCAGTAGTAAGTCAACATGATTTTTGTCTGGATCACCTATTGTTGGGCTGTTCTTGGACACTTTAATGGGCAGTAGATTCGTTTCTTCATCCCATGTGTAGACATTGACAGTTATTGGTTTGTTTTGTTCTTCAAACTGATCAATGGAATCCGCGCTAACAGGAAAGGATATTCCACTAAAGTTAAGATCATTGATGTAAGGGCGATAGTTAGACACTCTCTCTGCGTTTTTGCGGACGTAATGCAGCCTTGCGAGAACACACCACATAAAACATTTGTCGTCCGAATTCTTTATGTTTAGAACTGCTCTTTTTGCAACTAATGCTGGAGGTAGTGGAATGTAAGACTTGCCTACAATCGGCGCATACTTAGCCTGTTTTAATCTGATCTCTAAGACTTCGCCCTCTGACCAACCAGAGCCTCTCATTTTGGTTTCTTCAGCGGCCGCATCAAAACTGTGTAAGCAGTTCGTCTGCCCAACCGGGTGTTAAGACATTATGAGAAAGAATAGTCTGTTGTTTAGTTGAGACCCAAACTTCTAGGTTTTCTTCATTTATTGTTATATAGTCGATTTAAAACAGCTAACATTACTTTAACTGGCGGGTCTATTGTTAGTTTACTTGGAACTTGAGAAATAGCATGACCAACACTTGCCCGTACGCTTGCTGAATCAATAACATCTAGACTGATATCATTTAAAGCTTTTGATAAACGCTCTCCCTCGAGCATTCCTTCAAACAATTCGTCTGGACCTTCATATATTTTATCCATGCTGAGTTTCTTTTCTAACTCAAAATATTTATTTAAATCAAAAAATAATTAATCAATATCGATGGTCTTTTTGTGTTTAGACTCATGAAACTAAAGTATAAACACCCTTTAAACGTTGTTAATGTGAGCTGTTTAGAGCAGAGTTTAATGTTTCGTTTACTTTTTTTTAAACATTCCTTTTTTATCTGTTCGGTGTCTGGCTGTTGAGAAAAACTTGTCCTTGCCTTTCTTTGAAGATCAAACTTTTGTCTTTTGTAGTCATTAAAATCAGCCTGAAAACGACTAAATTCTTCATCCGTGATGTTTTGAGTCAGCTAGTGCTTTATTTATTATAAAGATTGAAGGAACTAAGTTTAGCTGTTATTAGTTGAACCATAGCTGTGTGCTTTTGGAGTTTGTTTTTATTTTTTTGCTAGCAGCCCCTACAGCAAATGAACACGGGCCCGAGAGCTAAAGACAACCGCCTAGAGGTTAAAGCTTGCGGGTGCGCTATGCCCGATGTAAGAGACCAACACTCGTTCCTGCTGATGCGGCGCTTATAGTTGATGCCCAGTATTAACATAGGTAAACGCTTTTAAAGGCAGCAGAATACCTTCGTTTGGCTTTGCTGTATTTTGAAAGGTCCTGCTCTAGTTTTTGTTGCATTTGTGTAATGTTTGTTAATCTGAAGGTTTTTACTTCGCAGCAGCAGAGACGACCTGGGGTCAATGTTGCCTGCTATCTCTTCTTTAGGTACTTTTGGATAATCTGAACAGACATGCTTTTTTAAAAATGAAAAAATAATTTAGTATTTTATAGTTTTAATCTGTTATCTTCATGTTCAGCTGGCATCATGTAATAAAAACAAATACACGTTAAGTGGTTTGTGGGCCCCTCTTTTTCTTTATCAATTTGAATGTTTATTATGTTTTTAATCTCTCCCCCACTTCCATACAACTCATTATCCTCTGTCGACCTTAGGTCAATCCTAAGCCGTATTTTGTTGTTAAATAATGATCAAGTCAAAACGCTGTGAAGATGTAGATCTTTAGACACAAGGTCAACTTTTGGATTTCTACTCTCCCGCCTCCAAACAGTTTTCTTATTTCATAAAAAATGATGATAAGGTTTAAGCTCGCTAGGGGTAGTTTTGGGTTTTAGGGCTGCCCTCAATTGTGCATTGCACTTCGTTATTTTTAGGATTAACAATTTTCAGTTTGTCTTTTGAATGGTTCTTCATCTTCGCACAGCAAAAAAATTTCCTTTAAGCGATCTTGCTGTGGCGCTAAAACTAAATTCCTATAGTGTCTGCCCTGCTTTTGGGATATGTTGAATGATGATGCACTCTTTCGTAATATTTTTTGCTAGTCTTGACTTATATTGTTGCTAAATTTCACCCTTGCAAAATTATCGTTGCTAACAACGTCAAACTCAAACGAGATGTCAGAAATGTTTGTACTTTGCTTCGGTGTCTGATGATCTGATAACACGTTTGTATTCATTAAAAGTTAGTTATTATGTCAATCTGTTTTTAACGCTCCTTGAAAGTATGGGGCATGCGCTTTTAAAAACTCAAAATTTTAAGGGTATGAAAAAGCGATTCCCTACGCATAACTTACAGCTAAAGCCTTTTTGCTGCTTTTAGCATCTGCAGGGACTTCGGCGTCTATTCTAAGTTTTAGTGCTTCTTCATTTTTGTTTCCCTTGAAATGCAAGATCCTCCCTTTCTTTCGCGGTTAGCCATAGATCAGAATAGGTTAAAAATATGTCTGCATTGTGTAAAGAAATACTTCTTTCCCCTCAAGTTTTATAGAAATTTTCTTAACGATTGCCCGCCCAGATTCTGGACAACTGTCCTGTTTGGGTCTGTTTCTGATTTGAGTTCTTTTTTTGAAAGAAAGTCGCGCAGAGCCTGGCACAATACATCATCCGCCCCTAGGTCTGGAATCTGACAGAAAGAATTTGACCCGCTCAATAGTAGATGGATTATTTGGAACAGTAATTTTCCCGTTTATTACCCCTCAGCCCGGGGCTCTTTCAGTTTTCTATGCGGGTCGAGAATCGAGCCATATGCTTGTGACATTTTTATAAAAACAAAATAAAAAGTAATTATTTAAAAACATGGCGGGAATTAACTATGAAGATTTAGCTATTTCAGATGCTGGAGACGAAATGATTGAAATGACTCCTTTAACACAGCATCGCTCAACGGCCTCATTGCCCCGTGAATTAACAGAAAGCCATTTTAAAATCATTGTACCAAAATTTGGGCATTGAACCTCCCGTAGTTTTAGACCCTAATGATTTTGCCCGAGATGATGATGGCCTTTGTATGTGAAAACCGGCCAGGGACAACGTGTTAAGCTTACCCCATGTGAACAAAAACCCCCTAAAAGTTTTTACCCATAGGTAAAATTAGACAAAAAACTCCCTGTGAGCGTACAAATCGCCTTGGCATTGCAAAACCCAAAAAAATTAGATGAGGATGATGTTGCTAAACCCAAAACACGCTAACAAAAACTTCCAACAGGTAGCCAAATACAAAACACAAAACCTGAAGATTTAATTCAAACAGTGGACGAAGTAAGAAATACAATTTGGGGACCTCACTGAAGAAGAAGAAACAGCATTAAAAACTATATCGAACCACGGCTACCTGAGAGAGAATTATTAGCCCTTGATCGTGCTTTAAGAACCCTCAAAGGCGGGAAAATTTAAAAAACAATTTAGCAAAACTAGGTGAACTAGATGGGCATATAAAAAGAGAAAAAAAAAAAAACTCGTTGAGGCTGACGACTCCATGTAGGGCGTGAGATTAAAGAAGGAATAAAAAAAAGACTAAAAAATCTTGAACAAGAAAGATCAGCAAGACTAGAAGTGCTGACTACTAACCGAGACCCAAATTTCGAATCAAGTGAATAGAATAAGAGAAACTATCCCCAAAAATTTTATATGAAGACACAACGCTAGCAAACGAAAAACGAACCCCGTTTAGAGAGCAAGGCGTCACATTAGCAAGCGTTATAACAGCCTTGGTTTTGCAATAAGTACACTAGTGATGGCTATTACAAAGGGGGTGGGGGTTTAAAGTTCAGTTGCCTCCCCGCCATCTCCCGATAAATCATGGGTAAAAAAACCCAAATTGATCATCTTGCGAGTTTATTAAAAAAATTAGTGGTAAAGTTTAGATCTTTGCAGGTATATTAGGGAGTGTTATTAGCTGGCTTTGGTCTACTGCAAGCAAAGTAGTCGGTTTTTTTGGCCGAGCATTTTGGGGATTAGTTCTCTTAATAGTTGGGTTAATATTTAGTATGATAAAGAAGGAGTAATCCTAGGCCAGGGTTTAACAACAACTAGCGCTGTCTTTTCATATTCATGGTCATTATTTTGTTTGACTTCTTAGCGGCCTTTGGGCTTTGGACCTCAGGGATTGGGTGACTTAATCTTGGGTGTTTTTTTTATTGTTTTCAATATTCTGGCCCAGAATTTATGTCGTTTTTTTCCCACCCTTTTGTTCATTGCCTGCCTTAATGATTTCATTGTTGTAGTTTATTTTATTCCTACCTGGAGTCTGAGGTCAGAAGGCAGCATGTATAACCAGTGCCAACAGCAAAGTCTACTTTCGATCTTGCGTATTGTAAACATCTTGGTACCTTTGAATACTTAAAGATACATCAACTGTAGAATTAATAGCGTTTCCCCTAAATTTGCTAAGTATTGTTTTTGTGCATCCAAACCAGTAGAAGAATCAGTTATGCTCGATTCGTTTGTGCTTGCGAACCTAGCATAACACCCAAAAATAAGTTTCGAATAGAGTCGTTTATTCGTTCTATTCCTGCTT
>CM031608.1:46180668-46183168 GCA_018398815.1 Conus ventricosus | reverse complement strand
GCTCTCCACGAGTTTCTTTCTACTGTATAATAGATATGATATAAGCATTTGATATTTGATATGCATGTATGTGATAGTATGTGTATAATAGATATGATATAAGCATTTGATATTTGATATGCATGTATGTGATAGTATGTGTATAATAGATATGATATAAGCATTTGATATTTGATATGCATGTATGTGATAGTATGTGTATAATAGATATGATATAAGCATTTGATATTTGATATGCATGTATGTGATAGTATGTGTATAATAGATATGATATAAGCATTTGATATTTGATATGCATGTATGTGATAGTATGTGTATAATAGATATGATATAAGCATTTGATATTTGATATGCATGTATGTGATAAAAAGAGAAAAGGAGAATCAACACTGGTGTAAGATTAATAGAAATTGACATCAATAATAGACTGAAATCTTTAACGAATGTATAATGGAAAATGCTGAATGTGTGGGAAAAACGTGCACAAAGTCACAACAGTGTGTTTTTCGTGTGAAGACACTGACAGAAAATGCGTACATAATAATACCCAGGTGTGAATATAAAATTACTGAAGAGAAAACAGAAAAAAATAGAACAAATCATCAATGGATAACTTAGTCACACATATAAAGTCACATAAACAGTTTTGGCTTTTGTTAAATAAGATATCGCCAATACGAAAACGACCTCGAAATAACATTTCAGGTGAGGTGTCGTTCCAATACTTTCAAGCTTTGTTACGCTTAAAATACTGGCGATGAGCCTGATCAAGAAGTGTTTGAAGATGATCTGATCTGTATATGATCCGTCTCCTCAGTGGAAAAGTGTTACTTGCAATTAACCAAACTAAAACCGACAACAACAGCAACACAACCGTTAAGACAGCGGAGCTCGATGGCATTATTGATGAACTATTCGAACACGTCTGCCCACATTGTGCAGTTTTGTAAGAAATTGTGTTATAAACTGCTTAATCAAGGTATGTTTCCGGATGACTGGGCGGAATCAATTTGACCAATTTTAAGGTGACGCAATAATAATAATAAGAAGTGATAGTGGTTTTCTCTCTTAGTAATGTAAGTAGTGAAATATTTGGGATAATAGTAATAGGGAGAGAGGATCGAGGATAACAACCTTACTGTTGAGTAACGAACTGTTCTTAAAACGGTTTATTCGACTGTTGACTATATGTTCTGGTTGTTGGTTCTTATTTAGATAGCTTTCCTGTAATCAGACATTGCATGGTCATTCCTGTTCGTTGCTACTAATCATTATTATTAATCTTAGCATTATTACTTTTATCTCTGTTATCATCATGCCATCAAGCAATTAAAAAAACCAACTGCTTTTCTGTGTTAGGCACTATTAATACTACAACTATTATCGTCATATTAACACCAAAATGGTAGTATTCCTCCCCTTATTATTTAAACACTTTCATTACCATCACTATCATCACTGTCATTACTGTTGATATCATCATAATTATTGTCATCATTATTTGAAGTCCCATAGTCCCTTCCCCACGGCCTCGTTTTAATTCAACACCCATTTTGCGCCGACTATGAGGAGATAAGTGATCGCTCGTTCGTCGTCTTCACTGTCCTGCATGCTGTTTGTTTTACCTGAACAAGACGTAAGAGGTGGAACGGCATCGGTTTTTTTTTTTGGGTCCCACATTCTGTTTGTCTGGATTGTCATGCGGAATCAGTAACGTTTCTTTTTAATATTTGTTTCAATTCCCGGATTCAGTTACCTTGCTTTAAAGCTAAAATTGTATGTCGCGCCTATAGATTCTGAAAGGCGTTTGATTCCATCACCAGAAATCCTCTTTGGCCAATTATGATTAAAAATGACATTCAGGATAAAGTTTACAAAGGTATCAGAAGTATGCACGGTGTGGTCAGAGATAGAGTTCGTTGCGATGCTAAAGTGGCAGAAGATATTAACTGTGCAGCTGGCGTTTAACAAGGTGACGCTTGCGGTTCTGTTTCATTTTTCCTCTTTTATAGATGAGCTAGTAATTCAAGTGAGTGAAAATTTAAGACATGAGGCCTTGCTGACCGTAGATGGTTTTGGATTGTTTTAGCTGACGATGCGGTTTTGATGTTTGAGACTGTTATTGGCTTACAGACTTGAACTGAATAGTTTATTACATGCAGCTCCTTCTCTCCAGCTGAGGTTAAATTTTATTTGTCCAAAAGCAATATCACTGCATTTCGTAAGGGTTGCTATGTAAGTGCAGGAGAGTGGTGTTTGTATGACATGCCACCTAGCCTATTGTGAATCCTTACAAGCATTTGGTTATATTTTATCTCGTCTCGTCTGAGTTTAGTTAGCGCGTGCAAGAATCTTGATAGTAGTGCATTGCATTGTATTATGAAAACGTTGTATGTTCTCAATAATGTTTAATGTATTTTGCAAGTTGTTTGATAGTTAAGTTCAGAAAACTGTACAAAATGGGTCTAAATTATGGGTAAGATAATAATCTTCTTTCTAG
>CM031608.1:46170668-46173168 GCA_018398815.1 Conus ventricosus | reverse complement strand
GCGTGTGTATGTGTGTGTGTGTTTGTGTGTGTGTGCGTGCGTGAGTGCGAGCGCGCGCGCGCGCGTGTTTGTGTTTGTGTGCGTGCGTGCGCGCATGTATGTGCATGTGTGTAGATGTGTGCATATGTGTGTGTTTGTGTGTGTGTGTGCATGCGTATGTGTGTGTTTGTGTGTTTTTGCGTGTGTGTGTGCATGTTGTGTGTGTGTGTGTGTGTGTGTGTGTGTGTGTGTGTGTGTGTGTGTGTGTGTGTGTGTGTGTGTGTGTTTTGTACGCGCGCGCGCGCGCGTGTGTGTATGTATGTGTGAGTGTATGTGCGCGCGTAGAAATGACCCCCCCCCAGCTATACAGTATAATGAAAGCAATGTGTGTGTGTGTGTGTGTGTGTGTATGTGTGTGTGTGTGTGTGTGTGTGTGTGTGTGTGTGTGTGTGTGTGTGTGTGCGTGTGCGTGCGTGCGTGTGTGTGTGTTTTTGCAGTCACGAGCGAAAGGAATTTGTTCGGGTTTTAAACACCATGACTATTTTTTTTACTCTTGTTTTATTTCTCTCTCTCTCTCTCTCTCTCTCTCTCTCTCTTTTCACACACACACACACGCACACACACACACACACACGCACGCACACACGCACGCATGCACGCATGCACGCACGCACACACACACACACACACACACACACACACACACACACACACACACACACACACACACACTAATAAGAAACGATTCGTCCATGAAAAAAAAGTAGTGAAATTTCGTCCACTAGGGACATCATAAAGGTGTGTTGCCCTGGGGAAACAAGCAGACATTGTACGGCAATGACTGGGAAATTATTTTGCCTTGTGATCTCCTAGGATTCCTCGAAATATAAACAACAACAACAACAACAACAACAACAACAACAACAACAAACAAATAAAGAAACAAGAGGATGAGAAGGGAAAGGGTAGAGATTAATGACCGCGTGTGATGATGTAAGTAAAGTAATGTTGCTTATAGCCCAGCCGACCGCAAAGGGCCAAATCAGGGCTGTCACCGCGTTGAAGTCAACTCACAAGTCATATTAAAAAACAAACAACTCATCTTTCACACAACACTTTAAAATACACATGAAAGCACACCGGATTTTGGAGGGAAAAAAAACCAAAAAAAAAAACCAAACCTTTCTTCTGTAAAATCTTAGATCAGATGAAAAATGTTGATCACTTTCAGAAAATCACGGATCACATCAAATGGGACATACATCTCTGGAACAAATGTTATGTCCTACATCATGCAAGTCCCAACACTCTCAAAGAACATGTTTCACTGTGAGTGGCACATGGCAAGGAATGCACCACGGGGGATGGATGGGGATGGCGTGAAAATAGAGTGAGGGTGACATCCTGAAAATAGGGATATGGAACAAAGAATGGGGGAAAGGTGAACGACTAGGCAACTGCAGAAAGAGAACGGTTGAAAAAATATGACGATGCTTAAAGCCTGGTCAGACCCATTAGGGCACCGCCTGGTCCCTGGGGCCTTCAGAAACAACGCACCTGTCGTCTGTTACCGTGTCCAAAGACTCCAGTCTGTCTGCTCCGTCGAGATCGCACGTCACTTCCACCGTCACGTCATTTCCCGTCATCATATCCGGGAATTCCTTGAACTCGATCAGCCACGTGACACTGCCATTCTCTGTCTACACACACAGACACAGAAACACAGACAGACAGACAGACACACACACACACACACACACACACACACACACACACACACACACACGCGCGCGCGCGCGCGCGCGCGCGCACGCACGCACGCACACATACACACACACACACACACGCGCGCGCGCACACACACGCACATACAGTGTTATCGTTAACTTTGTCTTTTTTTTTAAAATTGACATTGAATGGCTTGCAGTATAATTTACCCCTCTAATCATTATCATTATTCCAATCACTGTGCACTCGCACCGAGCAAAGCGTGAAGACAGCCACTACGCTGTTAAATTACTAGACTAGCAATACCCACTTCCAATGCCCCCCCCTTTCCCTCCAGTCGGACTACAACGTGGTAACTCACCCGACTAGCGACGCAGTCATCAGTGTCGTCGTGTCCCACGTGTTCATCGGCGCTGACGTCACGTTTCTCCGCCGCTGTCGCCATGTCATAGTCGGCAGTGACGCTGACTGTGACGTCATTAGCGTCAGATACAGAGGACTCCCCAACCTCTGCGGCCTTCTTCGTGACCGGCCCAGCAGAACTCATCTTCGCGGTCGTCACAGCAGTACCCATCTTCACCGTCCCAGAAGAAGTGTGGTCCATGGTCCAAGAGAACTCGCGTCCACCGGCCCAGCAGAACTCATCTTCACCGTCGTCCCAGCAGAACCCATCTTCACCGTCGTCCCAGCAGAACCCATCTTCACCGTCCAGCAGAACTCATCTTCACCGTCGTCCCAGCAGAACCCATCTTCACCGTCGTCCCAGCAGAACCCATCTTCACCGTCGTCCCAG
>CM031608.1:46150668-46158168 GCA_018398815.1 Conus ventricosus | reverse complement strand
GTGGCACAGAGGGCAGGACAGTAACACAACACACACACACACACACACACACAAACACAAACACACACACTCACACACACCACACACACACACACACACACAAACTCACACACACACACACACACACACACACACACACACACACACACACACGCACAAACTCCTGAGTCATTCAGGACATGGGTGTGGCTTACATACCTCATTCTGCTCACCAGTCACACTGTCTTGGTCCCATAGCCACTTCTGCTTGCTCCGGTCGTAGTGCGCCCCAAGCCAAACGGGCGAAACGCCGCCATCCATATACCCTGCACACAGTCGTAATAAAGACTGGGAAACGGTTAAGTGATAAGTGCGGTGTTGTTTGTAATACTGTCATTATGGAATCGTGTCGCGGCGACAGTATTTCCCGTGAAATACTGTCGCAGCAACACCATTTTTATGTGTGGTAAAAAGAAAACTCGTGGAGAGCGTGGCAGCAGAGAGTCCTCAGAAGAGAAGCCCCCTTCAAGCAAGTGTTTCGGCCCTTATCTCCTGACACTCTAGGGGGGTTGGGCCACACCCGGTTCATTACTCCGGATGTCCCTCTGCTGCCCCTTTTTTTCCCATCTTGGGACGAGCCATGGCTGGGATTCGAACTCATGACCCTCTGGACATGCTCATTTTCCACTTAATGATTCGCGCTCTAATCACTGAGCCACAGGGACACCTGATATTTGTAGGGAAATTAAGCCTTATGAAGTTCACTTTTGTTCCTCCTTGACCAGATCCAGCTTGAACATCTCTCTGCCGCTTCTGCCATTGCTTTCAGGGCTCTGGTGTTTTCTTCCTTCCCTGCAACTGAGAGCTGTTTCATGAGGCTGTATGCAGACGTTCCTACAAACCCCCTGGCTCCAATTTCTGCAGTGAGGACATTGACCTGATAGCCTTCTCTCCTCAGGCTGTTTGCCAGATCAGCATACTTTTCAGTCTTGTAGATTTGAGCTGCCTCCATTCTGTTCTCATATGGCACCGTGAGCTCGATCATGATCAGCTGCTTGGTTGACTTAGAGTGGACTACTATGTTTGGTCTCATGCCACTCTTGCTGATGATCTCTGGGGGGACTCTTCCATTCTGGGAGGTCTGCAGTGCACTCCCAGTCATCTGCCCCGTCCAGCAGACTCTGCTTGCATGTTCCGAGTGGCGCTGTTGTTCTTGGCCATGATTTGCCGCCTCCTGCCGTAAAGAATGTTGCGGGTGCTTTTGGAGTCCTGATTTTCCCTTTTGTGGTGTTGGTACTGGCCCAGACTACTTGTACAATTTCTTTGAGCACTTGGTTGTGCCTCCATGTGTACCTTCCTTGAGCCAGGGCTACTTTACATGAGCTTAGAACATGCTCCTCTGTTAATTTTTTCATGGCAGAGGGGGCATGCAGGATCGTCTGTTTTCCCCCACTTCACCAGGTTTGCATTTGAGGGCAGAAGGTCATATGCAGATCTGAGAATGAAGCTGATCCTGAGAGGGGCCATGTGCCAAATGTCATTCCAAGTGAGACTCCTTTGGAGTGCATTCTCCCACGTTGTCCATTGCCCTTGCTGGCTCTGCTGGACTGCTTTTTGGAGTCTTTTTTGGTCTTCTTCTTTTCTCATCTCCTGAATCATCATGTCTCTTTTGGCTTTTCCTTTGGCCTTTGACCACCATTCAGTTTTGGTCACCCCCAGTCCTTGTCTGTTGGTCTGTGTGTGTCCTGTTATTTCTCTGATCTTGAGACTTTCTTTTGCAGAATCCATCGCCTCTTGAACTTTCCATTTTCTGCCTGTCTTCAGCTGGGGCTTGATTGCTTCTACCACCTTGTCTCCTGAGTCCTCCAGCATACTTTGAAGTCTGATCTTCCCTGCTTTGTATTCCTCCAGGATGGATTTCAGTGGTAGTTTCAGCTTTGCTTGGCGACAGTACAGCGCTATGTCAGTCAGACAGGGTGGGACACCAAGCCATTTCCTTGTGAACTTGTTGACTTTCGCTTCCATTGCCTCCACTATGCTGGTGCAGATGTCGTATATTATCAGAGGCCATGGGAGCTTTGGTATCAGCATGAACTGCAGACAACAGACCTTGTATTTGCCAGGAAGCCCACACTGGTCAATGGTCTCCAAGCCTTCTTCCGCCATCTGCTTGGTTTTTTTGCTCTTTGTGTGTCTTTCAGCGTATCATCATACCATCTTCCAAGGCTCTTGACTGGTTCTTCTGTGACTGTTGGAATGGCCTGGTTGGCAACACTGAAGACCACAGATTCGGCCACTTTTCCTTTCCTCAGTGAGAGACTCCGTGACAATATTATCATATCAGTCGCAGCGACACACCCTTTCACGAAAGCTGTCCTAAAAGATATATTGTCACTATCCATGAAATATTATTGCAGCTCATTTTGTGGCAGTATTTTGCGAAAGTGTGTAGTTGTGACTGCTTATCACGTGTAACGCTTTTTGCTGCAAAATGGAAACATGTCGCCGTCTTTCAGCGTCAAAATGTCACAGTGAATTATACAGATTTACTATGAAAATAAAGTCTAGCATGTATGTTTGCATTTCTGACGGAAAGTGTAAAAACAGGTCGCAGGTTGAGGATGAGGATGTGTGTGTGTGTGTGTGTGTGTGTGTGTGTGGTGTGTGTGTGTGTGTGTGTGTTTGTGTGTGTGTGTGTTTGTGTGTGTGTTCGCGTGCATGCCTGCATGTGTGCGTGCGTGAGTATGTGGGGGAGGGGGAATGCATGTGTGTGTGTGTGTGTGTGTGTGTGTGTGTGTGTGTGTGTGTGTGTGTGTGTGTGTGCGTGCGCGCGCGCGCGTGCGTTTCTGTATGCATTTGTGTGAGTATGTGTGTGTGTGTGTGTGATTACTAAGCTGACATGTCAGTGCTGCTGGAACCTGAGGTGGCAGCACTAGTGATTAAACATTTTTTATTTTCATATTTCTGGATCCAAGTGGACACATGAACTTTTGCACAACATAAGGACATAATAGCAAAGAAAATGCTTCCTAACTGAAGCCCGTAACACGAAAGGTCTTATTCACATCAATACCATTGACTACGTTCCTTTGGAAACGGTGCAGTGTTTTGCACCAAGTATAATCAGCATGGAAGTGCATTACTCAGTCGAAAATTAGCATTTTAAAATGGCCAACAAAAGAGAGCAAGCCCTCGCACAGCAGCACGGCCGACTCATCCGCCGACCGAGGGTGCTGTATTGGCGAATAGTGGACCCAAAACTCGGGGAATGGACCCAGCTCTTTGTTCTCAGCTTGCTCCGTCCCCAAGTCCCAACATCGCTGCACTATCGTCCAGGTCACCAGGGCTAACCAGCACGCTGCAGAAGCACATGGGCCCCAGGTCTACTGGCCCGGTATGTACCGGGGTCAGGAGCAGCACCTGGGTGATTGCCCATCCTGCGGAAAGGTCAACCAGATTGCCAGTGCCTCTCCACACACCAGCAAGCCCTTCTTCAGGACCCCGGCCTTCACAAGCCGCCCTGGCCCACAGACAACGGGTCTGGCACTGTCAGGCAACTTCCCTGCCTGACAGCAGAACCGACACCCTGCCGTCGGCCAAACCCCCTGACTGGGGACCATAGCGACGCAAGCTGGAGCCACCACCATCAGACTCCAAGACACACTGAGTTGTGTTTCCACAGGCCCAGCCCAGAACGTACTCTCTCAGTTCCAGCCTCGTCGTGAGGGTCCGTTTGGTCTGCGGTTTGTGGCGGCACGGATTGTCGCAAATTCACGAATGCCGCCACAGCGGTTTCGTGTTGCTGGCTTTGCTGTCCGGGTTTTCCGCCGTATGAATGAAGCGGTGCTGACCTGAGGGTGTGTGTGTGTTCCTGGGGCTTTGGAAGCCAAATGAACGGGAAGAAACTGCACTTCGTTCCATGTGCGGGTTATTTTTCCCGTTTTTTTTTCTTCTTTTTTTTTTTGGCTGGTTAATGTCCCTTGGTTCCTTAATCTATCATTATGTATCTGTCTTCGCCTGCACCCCCTACCACTCGACACCACTACACATACGCACATACTCTCAGTTGCTATGTCCGATGTGTGAAGACACTAAAGAAGGCGAATTGCACTTTGTTTTATGCTGTCCTTTAATAATGTTTAATCTAAAAACAAATAACAGGACATATGTATAACAAAAGTCCTAATGCTTTCAAATTGAGCCTTTTGATGTGTGCGCATTGCAATAATGAAATAAATAAAAACTATTTGCATACTTATACGAGGCCTTTCAGATGGTGAGAGATAACGCCATAAGTTAATAACTGTTTGTTCGTCTGGTTGTGTTTATTATCATGTGGTATATTTGTTTATAATGCACACACACCCTTCATTAATAGGCGCTGCATTTCTATGAATAAACAACTGTCATTCGCATTGTCTCTGTCTCTCTGTCTGCCTGTGTGTGTGTGTGTGTGTGTGTGTGTGTGTGTGTGTGTGTGTGTGTGTGTGTGTGTGTGTGTGTGTGCGTTCATGCGTGCGTGCGTGCGTGCGTGAGTGCGTACGCGCGCCGCGCGGGCGTGTGTGTGTGTGTGCGTGTGTTTCAAAGCGCACACGGACACACACATGCCGATGCAAGCGCACGTAAACACACATTGACGCGCTCGCACAAGCGCACACAAATACATGCTCGCGCAACCATTCTCCACACCCTATCTCTCTCTCTTTCAAACACACACACACACACACACACACACACACACACACACACACACATACACACACGCACGCACGCACGCACGTACGCACGCACGCACGCACGCACGCACGCACACACGCACGCACGCACGCACGCACGCACGCACGCACACACACACACACACACACACTACTTTGACACTACACCCATAGACCCCTCCCCACCAAACCATACCACACCACACTACACCACATCACACCACACTGCACTGCACCACACCATACCACACCATTGTTCACCACACCACACCACCACACCACACCACACCACACCACACCACACCATTCTTCACCACACCACACCACACCATTCTTCACTACACCACACCACACCAGACTACACCACACCACACCACACACACCACACCACACCCACCACCACACCACACCATCTTCACCACACCACACCACACACACCACACACACCATTCTTCACCACACCACACCACACCACACCACACCATTCTTCACCACACCACACCACACCACACCACACTACTCCACACCACACTACGCTCTGTGATCCACCGACCTTGCACAAACTCCTGTTCCTTGCGATCTTCGATGAAAAGCAGGCGAGCCTCCTTCTGGCGACAGGCGTCGCTTGCTACCTGCAAGCCGACAGCGCTGCCGTTGCTAAGGTAACAGGACGTGTCATAATGCGTCACTTGTCAGGGCACAGCTTGAAATGACCTGGAACCCAAACCTGACTGTGGGGGCCCTTACGGCAGTAGCAGCACCGTATCCTTACTGCAGAACGTCAGGCATTGACGTTCGGCTCTGTGGTCAATGAATCACAAAGAAAGGAATAGTTCAAAGTAAATACGATTTCTGTCATGAAGAGACACAGAGAGAGAGAGAGAGAGAGAGAGAGAGAGAGGGGGGGGGAGGGAGGGGAGGAGGGAAGGACAGAGAGAGAGAGAGAGAGAGAGAGAGAGAGAGAGAGAGAGAGAGAGAGAGAGAGTCCTTCGATTGAGACTATAAACCGAGGTTCCGTGTGTGAACGCGCGCATAACATCTTGCACACACGTCAAATCCCATCACCAACTTTCGGAAGAGTAGGCCAGTTTGGCCGTTGGAATGGATGACACGTGACACATAGCATGCACCCGGCGTGAGAAATGGAAAGAATGAAGGAAGTAAGGAAAATGAGGGATCGATATTGAACGATACTGACTGGATGACACGGGAAACGACTGAATGAAGCGCCAGCTGGCAGCTCTTCAGTCGGCACTACCCAGGTAGGCAGCCCGTTGTGAAAACGAGTGTTGATTGTAAAGCGCTAAGAGCTTGGCCTCTAGCCGAGAATAGGCGCTATATAAGCATTCATTATTATTATTATTATTATTATTAGAGAGAGAGAGAGAGAGAGAGGAGAGAGAGAGAGAGAGAGAGAGAGAGAATCGCATTCTGAGAGAGAGAGAGAGAGAGAGAGAGAGAGAGAGAGAGAGAGAGAGAGAGCATGCCCTTAATAAGCAGCATCTTCCAGTGCGTGGGAATTTTGCTGAAGGCGCGCGCTATACTGGAACTGGCTCTGTGACGGACAACACGTGCCAGGCGCGTGGCTGTGGGAAAGAATGAGTAGGCTACATCCTCAAGGGAGTGTGCATTGCTGTTAGCTTACGGTCAGCTGTGAGCGTTAGGGGCCCACACACGACCCATCCTTTCTTTTTTTCTCATTAATAAACGTCATCTTTACCATGTCAAAAAGAAACAAAGAGAGAGAAAAAAGAGAAAGTTTAGTTGCAAAGTGAGGCGACTGCAGGCAGAAATCTATTTAAAAAAAAAAAAGAAGGAAAAAGAAAAGATAACTTGCCAAACCACATGGAAACAAACGAATCTGACGACAAAACACGACAGCGTTTCGCGACTTCTTAGCTCCCCTTTTTCTTCAGGCATGAGAAATACAACACTCAGGACAACTCAAAACGAAGAACGAGCAGTCACTTTAAGAAAAAAACAAACAAATAGATGGTCTACACACACACTTTGGAAGCGGAGGCCTGTGAGTTGCAAATACTTATGGGAATGGGTAACTATCCTGTCCCTGTCCACCAAACGAAGTCCCATGGCATCGAATGGCTGCAAAAGACACTTGTTCGTTGTGACTGGGGGTTGGCAATGGTAAATGGTAATGTTGCTTATAGCCCAGCCGACCGCAAAGGTGAAGTCATCTCTACTGTTGTTGCTGCTGCTACTACCCTCTCCACTGCTATTGATATTACCACTTCTACCTCTGTTTCTAACAGTACTGCCACTACTACAATCACTGGTATTACTACTGTTGCCACCGCTGCTGTTCCTGTTGCTGTTGCTACTGCTACTACTACTGCCACTTCTACTGCTGCTGCTTACTTCTACTACCACTACAGCTGCTGTTAATGCTGCCGTGCTACTGCCATTTCTGGTGGTGATGGTGTGATGCTTCAACTACTACTGCAACTACTTCTTACCTATTTCTCCTCCTTCTCCTCCTGCCGTCTATTCCTATCTCTGTTGTTGCTGCTCGCTGCTGCTGCTGCTGCTGCTGATACTGTTATTGTAGTTGTTACTTCTGCAATGGCTACAACTGGTAGTCATAATACTCTTACAACTGCTATATTGTTGCTGTTGCTGCTGCTGCTGATACTGTTGTTGTAGTTGTTAATTCTACTACCGCTACTACTGGCATTTATACTACTCTTACAACTGCTATATTGTTGTTGTTGCTGTGCTACTAATACTGTTGTTGTAGTTGTTACTTCTGCTGTGGCTACTGCTGGTAGTCATACTACTCTTACAACGG
>CM031608.1:46129189-46134189 GCA_018398815.1 Conus ventricosus | reverse complement strand
CAATTTCAGCAAAGTCCATGGAATACAATAAACTCGATTCGACGTACCGTTGACTAAACAAATTAACTCTCGTGATGAATACATACCATATTCACCACGCCACATCGGTCAATAAACATAAAACTTACAGGAGTTTTAAGTCACTCTCGGCGACACAGCCTTCACAACATTTTTTTAACAAATAAATTTTCTGGTACATATTCCGCTGGTACCGTCATCAAAAGTATCCCACATACACAATTAACTTCGATATACTACTGACTTGAAAGTCAGCCTCTCCACATAGTAACACTACGGAGAAAACGATGATTAAAACAAAATAAAGTAGGCTGGACACCAAAGCCTCGGCCGTTAGTTCTTGCTCTCTTCTCTTGTCTCATATTATTTTCGTCATGTAGTTACCTATGTCATTTTAAGTTGACGTCATAATTTACGTTGACGTCACAAATATCTTTTAAAAAGACGAGGGTCTTAAGATACTGCTGTAATATCTGCTTTGATTGATTCTGTAAAAACCAAATGAAAATTAAAGGAAAAAGGCATGTCTCGATCGAAAAAAACAATCAACTGAATTTATTTGAGTAGACCAGTGATTCCTATATAAACCACCCTTATTCCAATAAGAAAGCAGCTATGCCCATTATGGAAATATTTCGCTGTCTCAATACGAGCAAAAATGTGTGTCCAATGTATAAAAAAAAAGGCATTCTTTGCAAATAATGTCATATGCATTCGTAAAGCTGCTTTTAAGAACACAAGGAAATGGCTTTACATTTGACCAGAGAATACCTTCGTTTAGCACAGTCCTTCCCGTTTACTCCTGGTGATTTATATCAGTTGTCAGAACCAACATGGGAAATTACAATCCCAGTAAATTTCAAATATCGACGCTTAACGCTGTCACAGTCTTCGTTGTTATCTGCCTCGTGATCCTTTTTTTGTAGCGGGAGATAACACTGGCGTTCATTCCACTTGCTGGTCCCCAAAGAAATGCCATGGGTGGGGGTGGCTCAATTGAGGGAGATGCCCAACACTGGCACATCTCCCCTACAAGTCTGTACATCTTAATGAATTTACTTGCCCAAAATTATGAAAATGATCATTAGTGTTTCGTGATTGAACACTGTGAAAATCGTTCACAGCTTTACATTTGATAGACCAGTTAATGGGTCGTATAAAATCGTACCACCTACTTAACCATAGTTTGTTTATTATCAGTTACCAGACATTGTTTGTGATTACGTTATTTATACGCTGTAGGACATCCCTGCTGATCTGAACCAACAATCTGTTTCTTCTGATCGTATGCCCGATCAAAATCTGCAAAATCTATTTTTACCAGTCAGTATCTCAGAAAGATCTTTACAAAAAAATGATCCTAAAATCAAAACCGGTTATCTTCCCCATTGATCCGAGCCTACTGTGCTCTTCGTGGAATGTTTGATGCCCTCCTTTCTACATGACTGACGTCTTCAAACAGTTCAGTTCAAACCTCTCCTTGTTGGACTTCTTTAAAAGCCTTCCCTTCATCAAAAGTATCCCCAAACCAGCTGACAAGGCGAAGTGGTTGTTTGGTTCTGTCGGGGTCACCGCTGTCGGCAAATTCATCGGGGCTGTCTGTGGACGGACGTGGTGGCGCCCTCCGGGGGGAGAGCTCATTCACGCCGGCTCCGCGACTGAGCAATTATTGCCTTCAGTAGGGGGCTTAGTAAGTGGTGTCCTGCATATATTGGATCAGAACAGGCGCCACTGAACACCACCGAAGAGATTCGGCAGCAGTGCAGCGTCTCCTCTGGTGGTTGCCTTTTGACTTGACGTTGACTGCTCCCTGTGGATTGCCGGTGCCGGGGCTGCGGCGGGATGGGCCGGGCCGTGGCTGTGGACATTCTGGTGTTCCTCAAGGTTCAGTTGTTGGACCGGGTTTTTGTTATATTGTGCACACAGTTCAACACACATCATTCTTAGACTCCCTTTCTGTTTCCAATCAGTCTTTGCTTATGGCATACAGTTGTACGACCGGTTCCCTCGGGTCTGCTCTACATCTCATGAATAAAATGAAATCGCTTTGTTTATGTTGAACCTGGTGCCCAAGACACGGTGAACCTCTGACACTTCACTGCCCCTATAGACAACAGTTTGTGGGAACATTAACATGTTTATATCATATCTTATTTGTATGACGTCTTTTTTCATGTTCGTGGGCTCTCTTATATCCATTTCGAAGCCTGACATTTATCATTAATTAAAACAGGAGAAAACATACTGTTTTCATGCAGCTGGCGCTCCAAGCAACCCTTTTGTAAATTGATTTTTCATCTATAACTTTTCTATTTCCCCAAAATGCCAGTCGTACTTTCGAAGTAACATGGTTTGATAAAATATGTCTTTAATGGTATCCTCATAATATTTGATCCAACGTTACCTGCAGACTTGCAGCAATTCAACACGGACTCCACAGACACGTGGTCAGAATTCATCTTGTCATCTATTCTAAGTTCAGTGAACAATGTAACGATAGAAGGAGATGTAGCAATATAGTCGACAACGCTTTCCACGTCGGGGTCTGTAGACCACCCAAGGTCATATGCACTGGAGTGTCCATTGTAAATACGTAATCAAGCCCCCTCACACAGTTCCGAGAACCTTTTCTGACCCAAATAATTCGGTGCTTTGTCTTGTGAACGTCTGGATTCGGTAAGAACATCAAAACTGTCAACAACAGAATCATCAGGAATCTGACCGTCTTGGAAGAGAGACTGATATTCAACGATCCCAAAAACTGAAGTCCTATAAAGTAAAGTCTCAATCAAAGGAAAATTTACACAAATCACGTATATAAAGTTCAATTTTGTGAATATGACGGCGACCATTGCGTTCATCACAGAATCTAGAACATGGAGACAGAATATAGACAGATACAAATAAAATGTTTCCCACCCAGGCTTTGTTGTTATGTTGTTGTTGTAGTAAATGTCTTGTATTTTTGCGACAACGACTTTTTCACTAGCCATGTCAATTTGCTGTAAAAACTTAAATCTTTAAATAAACGAGGAAAGCACATCACTGATGACGACCTAGTCCTTTAAAGTTATTGCTGGGGACTGAAAATTTTTCAAACAGGGGTGGAAAGCAATTGGATAAATCAAAGCATGAATCAATAGACATTTTGACAACTGTTACGTTTTGACAACTGTCACAAAAACTTTTCTACATACCTTTTCTCTCACTGTCATAGAGCAGTTATTAAGTGAACAAATACTGTGGGGGGAAAAAACTTCTTTTTCCTGGGGCCCGGGCCATCACTGTCACGTGGTCGGCAATACCCCTGTCAGGTGGCAGGGTGACTGGTGCATCATTGGCACTAGGTTGGAAATGTCCACAGCAGCTGATCTGCTGGCTAAGAAGGATTTCCCTTTGTCACCCCGGCTCTACCCACGCCGTATCACACCCAATGGGTCTGCTGTACAATTATTGTTTGCATGAGTCTTTCGACAACTGTTCTGTGTGCTAATTGAGTGATGGCTTGTGTCTGTGTTGGTAGAAACGATCGAACAGCATCACTGTAAAATGGTATGGGCCGCGAAACAACTGGATCAATTTCTTTGGGGGCAAAAATAAACTTTTATACTTTTGTCATACAGTCGTAGACGTAGATACTGTCGTCTGTCATAAGTTTGTGAAGCTGAGGAACACCTTCGTTATTAAAACCACATGATTTGTTTTCTGGGAGGAAGAATAACCCTTACCTTTTGTACATAACATTTAGAAAAAAAAATCATCACGCATGATAAGTCCGTACTTGTAGTTTAATTCCACAGTGCAGACAAGTTGTTTATCTTGAAGGATTGAAAGGCGATGATGGTGGCATTCCCAACGCAGCGCGCCCGTTCAATGAGAATACTATTCATGATGTCCACTTCGTTGTGAATAAAGAGCACTACTTTCCTCTCACAGTTTTTGCCATGTTTCCATCAACCGCCCTTGGGACGCCCACACACAGTAGATTGCACCCTTTTGCTCCTGTTTTCAGCCTTGTCCAACTGTTCTTCCGGGGTGAAACTTTCTTTTTGGTTTTTGGGCCCAAACAAATCTTTTGCAAAATCATCAAATCACCTTGAATTTCTTTTGCTGCTTGGGCAAATGCCATCGAGCCCGGAGCCTATCTTTTCGTGTCATTTTTGAGGTCTTTTCTTGGACTTTCAAGTCTGATTTGACTCGCTTTTTTCGTGATAGAGCTGACGTCAGTGTTTGAACGGCTGTCTGTATTTCCAGAAACCCAGAGTTTCCAACACTTTTGCTGTTTTTCACAAGATTTATATATATAATATATATAAATATATATATATATATAATAGTTAAAAAACAAGCTAAAAGAGGAATTTTTAAAGTCCTGATGACAGCACAACACGCTTGAAACAAATTTGTAGATTTGTTTTAAGATTCCTCTTTTAACTTTTTTTTAACTAATGTTGCTCCCCAAGGGGTTGAGCACTTTAAAAAATTGTTTTAGCATTTTAAATATACGATCTATATATATATATATATATATATAAAAATATATATATATATAATATATATATATATAATATATATATAGAAGAAAAAAGAAACACCCGAAGGTGCTGGGGAGACCAGAGAAGCACTGTCTTCACCTCCTTTAGAGCAGCCCTGTACCAAACCCCTTTGGGGGCCTGCGCTGTGTTGACGATGGGGACAGGCACGCACAGACACTCCATTAAGATATCAAGGGACATAACTGCTCCCGAAAAAGAGGGAAATCAGACTGCAGGATGCAACTACCAGCCTTAAAATAGCATCCCCCATGGGTGTACCAGCCCGTATTTCATGACTGCAGAGCCACCGGCGGAAACACCACCCCCAGCTGCCGAGCACACCCCACAACCCAAACCCCTGCCACGGAAGGATGAAGAGAGTGCCACTCCAGACACAGCCAAGCTTTCGCCATACGGGCTTATGTGCCCTCAAGGAGAAATCCAAAG
>CM031608.1:46049189-46121689 GCA_018398815.1 Conus ventricosus | reverse complement strand
TGAAGATGGAGAAACTGGGAAAATGAAATTTAAAAAAAAAAAAAAAAGTTAGTTGTCAGTTGTTGGCATGCGCTTGTTTTTTCCCCCACTATTAGATTGTTCGTCTATGTATTTGTCTGACTTTATTCAAGTTTAAAAGGCTGTGCCAGTCTTGAATAAAAGTTACTCTGTGTTAGGTTTCCTTATGGGGGAGCAAAACCTACCCCACTTGTTTACTGTTTATCGTTTACTGTTCCCTACCTCATTTCATTTCCGATTTTGCTTTGATTAAATTGAGGTTATTTGCATTTGTTTCTGTGTGTTTGTCTTTTGATCTCCCTTGCATCTTTGGGTGGATCCTCAGGCGTAGGATCAAAGACTGTCCCCTACATTTTATATTATTTGCATAATGTCTTTAATTTTACAGCAACTTTTTTTCTTCCCCACACTTTCGTTTGGTTGCATTTACTACTCTTCGCTGGCTGCTCTGGGGGTGCTATTGGATTCTTTTTTGCACCCATGGTGGTGAGAACACCACAGTATTATGGACTGTGGTGTGTCTCTATTTGACGCCGGGAGTGCAGACACAACCAGCCGTGTCTCCCTGATGAGTCCCGATCCAGCGGGCGAAAGGCCTCGGAGCAGGCAATACAAATATATCTGCCTTCAAAAGGGATGGCGATGGTTCCCTTGTGCAGCTAGTGTGGAGTTTTCATATCTGTAATTTTTTTTTTTTTTTTAATTTCATTTTCCCAGTTTCTCCATCTTCAAACTTTCCCCTCCCCTCAAGAGTCCAAATCTTTGCCAGACAGTTCAGTTGTTGGCCTGCGCTTGTTTTTTCCCCCACTATTAGATTGTTCGTCTATGTATTTGTCTGACTTTATTCAAGTTTAAAAGGCTGTGCCAGTCTTGAATAAAAGTTACTCTGTGTTAGGTTTCCTTATGCCTGGTTCACACGAGTGCAACAATGAGGCAACAATGGGTGGCAACTCCAAGTTGCCTATGTGTTGCTACATTGTTGCTTCAAAAGTTGTCACTACAGCAACTCATTATAAACCAATTAGACCCCATTGGATTTTCCCAATAAAAGTTGCCTATGAAGTTGTCACAGCCAAAAGTTGAACGTCGGGAGATATAACTTTTGGTGGGGTTGGCAACTTTTGCATGACAACTTCAAGTTGCTTTTGTGTGAACAGCTTGGCAACACAAGTATATCCGGTAGGCAACAAAAAAGGGGCGGAGCGAAGTGCATGCGTGCGACAAAAAGCGGCACGTGCCGCCACGCTTTTCTCGCTTTTTTCCACACGCATGCAAGCACGAATTTTGTTGCTTGCATGACAACTTTTTGTTGTGCGTGTCGGCAACATGCATGCAACCTCGGTGAGTTGTCGTCGGAACAGTATAAACATCCAGTTTTCAACCGAGCCAACAAAGCTGGCAACTTTTCCAGAAGTTGCTTGCAAAAGTTGCAACCTACGTGGCAACTACAAGGAAAGTAGGTCGCGCACGTAGGCCAAGCCAGCAAAAAAAAGGGGCGGAGCTACGGAGTTGCCATATAGTTGCCTCTTGCGTTCACATATGACGAAGCAACTTTGGCCAAAATCTATTTTTGATTTGTTGCAAATCGAGTTGGCAACTTTTGGGGTCTATTTGTTGGCAGTAAAAGTTGCTCTCGTGTGAACCTAGCATTATGGGAGCAAAACATACCCCACTTGTTTATCGTTTACTGTTCCCTACCTCATTTCACTTCCGATTTTGCATTTGTTTCTGTCCGTCTGTGTGTTTGTCTTTTGATCTCCCTTGCATCTTTGGGTGGATCCTCAGGCGTAGGCTCAAAGACTGTCCCCTACATTTTATATTATTTGCATAATGTCTTTAATTTTACAGCAACTTTTTTTCTTCCCCACACTTTCATTTGGTTGCATTTACTACTCTTCGCTGGCTGCTCTGGGGGTGCTATTGGATTCTTTTTTGCACCCATGGTGGTGAGAACACCACAGTATTATGGACTGTGGTGTGTCTCTATTTGACGCCGGGAGCGCAGACACAACCAGCTGTGACTCCCTGATGAGTCCCGATCCAGCGGGCGAAAGGCCTCGGAGCAGGCAATACAAATATATCTGCCTTCAAAAGGGATTGCGATGGTTCCCTTATGCAGCTAGTGAAGAGTTTTCATATCTGTAATTTTTTTTTTTTTTAATTTCATTTTCCCAGTTTCTCCATCTTCAAACTCTCCCCTCCCCTCAAGTCCAAATCTTTGCCAGACAGTTCAGTTGTTGGCCTGCGCTTGTTTTTTCCCCCACTATTAGAATGTTCGTCTATGTATTTGTCTGACTTTATTCAAGTTTAAAAGGCTGTGCCAGTCTTGAATAAAAGTTACTCTGTGTTTGGTTTCCTTATGGGAGCAAAACATACCCCACTTGTTTACTGTTTATCGTTTACTGTTCCTACCTCATTTCATTTCCGATTTTGCTTTGATTAAATTGAGGTTATTTGCATTTGTTTCTGTCCGTCTGTGTGTTTGTCTTTTGATCTCCCTTGCATCTTTGGGTGGATCCTCAGGCATAGGCTCAAAGACTGTCCCCTACATTTTATATTATTTGCATAATGTCTTTAATTTTACAGCAACTTTTTTTCTTCCCCACACTTTCATTTGGTTGCATTTACTACTCTTCGCTGGCTGCTCTGGGGGTGCTATTGGATTCTTTTTTGCACCCATGGTGGTGAGAACACCACAGTATTATGGACTGTGGTGTGTCTCTATTTGACGCCGGGAGCGCAGACACAACCAGCCGTGTCTCCCTGATGAGTCCCGATCCAGCAGGCGAAAGGCCTCGGAGTAGGCAATACAAATATATCTGCCTTCAAAAGGGATTGCGATGGATCCCTTATGCAGCTAGTGAAGAGTTTTCATATCTGTAACTTTTTTCTTTTTTATTTAATTTCATTTTCCCAGTTTCTCCATCTTCAAACTCTCCCCTCCCCTCAAGTCCAAATCTTTGCCAGACAGTTCAGTTGTTGGCCTGCGCTTGTTTTTTCCCCCCACTATTCGATTGTTCGTCTATGTATTTGTCTGACTTTATTCAAGTTTAAAAGGCTGTGCCAGTCTTGAATAAAAGTTACTCTGTGTTTGGTTTCCTTATGGGAGCAAAACATACCCCACTTGTTTACTGTGTTTTGTTTACTAAGAAACCGGAATTACATTTTTTCCCGTATCATGTCTTTGCAAGAGCATTTCATACGCTTGACTGCAAAGCCTGGTCGCAGGTAAGTGAACAAATCTTATCTGGTATATGACATATAAGTTCGCGTGAACACAGGATATCGTCCACTTTCACACAAAACCATTTTATTTGATGCATGTAATGGTACATGCATAATACGTTTTACTGCCTAAGAGTGAACTTTTTCCATGCGGGTGTTGTCCATCAGACCTCACACCTCTCATGTGTATGTCAGAATTGATTGTGTCTGAGTATTGAAGAATTTCCAAACCAAATCCCATCAACCGAATTCAGTCTCTTTTTTTCTCAATATCTCAATGGCCTCTCTCTTTCCATTCCTACACATTTCCAGCCAGCATCTGTTCAAGTTTAATTTCGTAGTGAAAAGCATCCCTAGAAGTTTATAACTATTGGCCACTTGAACTTCTGATCTGCTGTAAAACTATATTTCATGTTGTGCTAAATGCTCACCATTTCTAAAAACCATGACATTAATTTTGCTTTGAATCACTGTCAATTGCTGTCTATCTGATACCTTTTTGAAGCCTCTAATTGGTTCTGCAAACCAACAGTTGCATCCGCGAGGAGAGCATCATCAGTAAACAGTATTAAAAATAGCTCAGTAGCCCTGGTGACATTTGAATCCCATGCTTCCCTTTCTCTGAAATATCTACTGCAAGTTTATTGATGAAAATGCAAACAACTGGGGACTGAGCAGACAACATTGTTTCACACCGCGTGGACAATTGAAATGATCAGAGTAAATATTTTTTTTCGTGAACACATGCATGGACAGAATCATACATTTCTCGCGCAGCTGCGTACAAATTCCCATTCACACCATTTTTCCTTAAAACACAAGACATCATATTCACAGAATCAAAAGCTTTTTGGATGTCAACAAAGGCAACATACAATTTTATTTTTTTCCAAAGATATGTCTGTACTAAGGTATACAATGTATGTGGTCTATCGTCCTGTATCCAAATCGAAGTCCAGCTCGTTCTTCTATTATTTTCTCATCTCTTTCTGCCCATGCAGTTCATTTCTTTTTTTATTAAGAAAATGGCTATAGAATTTGCCTACAGTACTGGTCAGTGCAACGCCTCAGAAATGATCTGGCTTGTTACTATATCCTTTTTTGTGTGAAGAGGGATTATTGTGGATTTTGACCAAGCCTCAGGAAAGATTCCTTTATCGCACAGCGAGTTACCCTGGAATCAATAACAACTGAAATGGCATATTTTGAACAATTGGCACATTAGGTGGGTTCATATATACATCCCATCTCATATTGTTTCTGAGGACCAATCACTAGACGAAGGATAATTCACAAAGTTGATTTTCTCTATCTCACCGGACATTTACCGGTAACTTAAAAAAGTATTTTGGGGCAGAGGATGGAAGAGAGAATGTATACGTAAAGGGAACTTGTTTCATCTGCTGAAAAAACAAACCAAAAGCCTCTTTGCCATATACGACTTCTGTTCTGTGTCCCTTTGAAATTTGAAAACAGAATCGATTTTCCAGCCTAAGACTTTTTGTTTCTGGCATTATGGCCGCTTATTGTCGAATGAAAGTCACCGTACTTGTTCAGAATATCGCTTTTTTCCTATTTTGCATGCACTGCACTTTAAACTGTTCTTATGAAAGAGTAAGTTTGCATCATCATCTCCTTTAACAAGTTCTTTTTGCACTATAACATTTTCTTCTTGAGAACAGGGAATCATACCGACAACATAGAAAGATTCCATTTTAGCACCAACATGAAAATAAAGGAAGCAGACATGTATTACAAGTATAGATTAGTTGCATTCATTCACCTGCCACGCAGGTAAATTGATAGAAAAAAAGAAAAACTATCAATATCACCACAATAAAAGCAAAGTAATTTCCACAAATCAAGCAGGATTCCCGACAGGTTGATCATCTGTCAAATTTTTCTTTGTTTTGTCATTTTCAACTCACAAGGGTAAGCAACAAAGTCTATGTCCGAACAGAGGTTTGGCTGTGTGTGTGTGTGTGTGTGTGTGTGTGTGTGTGTGTGTGTGTGTGTGTGTGTGTGTGTGTGTGTCCATAGTAAACTATAACGTTGGCATTTTCTCTGCAACTACAAGCATCAGCATAATGAAACTTAGTCGAATGATGGATTTTGATAGGAATATTCCTGTCTTTACATCAATGAAAATGTTACCAAATCATAGCAGGCTGTAAATCTGTGATTGACATTTTCAGCAAGGAAATTAGTATTATGAAACTATCATTTCCTTATAACCTGTTAACATTTGCTGCCATTCATTTATAGACAGGTCAAAGACATCTTAAATTCTGTTTCATGCAAAAGCTGAAACAAATCTTAAGTTACAATTTGTCTAGATCAGACGGAAGTAGATCTCTGGGAGGAACTCTTCTCCTTTAGAGACAAGCATGTGATCATTGCATAAATGGCGGAGAAAGCAGCAGAGATCAAGGTCAACCCTTTCAAAGACCCAGTCGAGAAGATGGAGGAGGGTGGAGAATGGGGGTACTGGAGATCCCAGTGAGGTCAATAGAGAAGGTGGTGCGAGATCACCACCGCCTCGGGGCGTTGAACAAATGAGTAGTAAACACAAAAATGAGAACTTACTTTGTCGTCTGCTAGGCATAGATCTAATGCTAAATGCTGCATACATTTTGTGTGTCTGCAGTTTGTGGTGGTGTTAGATATGCGCCTGTATATCCATCTCCCTCCCCATCTACCCTGTGTCTTTTCATTCTGTTGTCAGTGTTCATCACATGCGAGTCAAACGTAGGTGATTTCCCTCTCTTGTTTGAAATAGGAACGATCATTTTCCAGTCAGTGCGAGAGATAGTCCCAGTCAGACCAGGAAAATTTTCCCCTATGAATCTTGCCAACAAAATTTCAGATTAATCTGAAAAAAGCATCCCAAAGAGTAAAAAAAAAAACACGTAACATTCTTTTTTGTGTGGGCAATTTTGAAGTCAGATGATCTGGGCCAGTTGTTACTTCGACTTTACCAAACCCTGTTGCATAGCTGGTCGTGAATAGCCAAGAGGAATCAGGACGTGGTATCAAAACCTCTTCCCTGCTTGCTCCGTGTCTATTACGGGGTCGTTTTCACGATCTTGTACGCCCGTAACCGTGTCTACTACGGGGTGTTTTTGGTCAACGAAATTTTGAAAATTGTCCCTGACTCGACCGGGGTGTTTAAATAACAGTTCTCTCCTTGACCAGTGGACTGGAGAATGCGAAAACGTCGGTTTAGTATAATAGATAAGTGAACCAACCGCAAAAACCCAAATTTTGTCTCTTCACATCTGTGTTGTGGTACCCCCAATGATGTATGTGTTACTACACAGAAAAACATTGGCTGGCAGTTATATGAATACCAGATGTTTGTATAATGTTCAGTCAATAAGAACACTAATTTTTTCACTTTTCTCTTTGGTTTGATGTGTTGCAATGTGTGCGTGTGTATGCAGGAAAACTGTCCATTTATTACAAAAACAGTTGATTTTATTTATTTTTTTATTCATACTTATGACCAGTAAAATCAAATTATTATGATACCACATCATAGCACAGGGTATAAGGGAGGCGGGGGGGGGGGGGGGGGGGGGGACACGCAAAAAATCTAAGAGATATCTCGATAAATGAATGAGTGGTGAACAGATGAGTGAACCTACTGCAAAAAGCAAAATTTGGCCCCGGCACACAGCAATACAGAAAAGCTCTTATACTGTGGCAGGGAAAGGTGCCCATAACTGACTGCAACGTTTACCACGTTCCAGCCAGTAAAATGCGTTTCTGAATGGCAATTTGCCTTGGTTAAGTGACCACACAGCTAACACAAAGCTGATCCGGAATAAGGACTGAACTTGAAATAGACAGGGTGCAAAAAAATAAGAAGAAAAGAAATAGATTTCCTACCTGTAATATAATTATTCTTCCACTATAAGGGTTTTGATGGTTATGGCATGCTTGAGATACTGAATATCCTTAACAGAACCACAACACTTTTATAATTACCCTGATAACAATACAATAATTCGGGCTATCAATCATTTATGAATTATCTAATAACAATACAGTAATCGGGCTATTGATCATTTATGATTATCCTGATAACAATAGAAGAATACGGGCTATCGATCAGTTGTAATTACCCTTATAACTATACTATGATTCGGGCTATTGATCCTTTATAATTACCCTGATTACATTGATTCGGGCTATCAATCAATTTGATGTTAGTGATTGCTTGCAGGAACCTGTGTCCGGAGCTCTTACGAAGCTACTGAAGGCGACAAAGGAAGACCTCCAGCACAGCCGGTTTCGCCTGACCGCTCATTTTGAGGCTGATTCCAAACCAGAGGCAAAGTGGTGGTGGTACAGCTTCTACGATTTGCTCGACCCACCTACAGGTAACGTGTTTATTCTGTCGCCCAAGGAAGTTACTTTCAGCCCACGTCTGTTGGTGGGTTTGGTCGGTCTGTCAGCTAGATGAAAAATGTTGATCTCTTTCGGAAATTCAAAGATCACATCAGGTGGGACATCTCTGAACAAGTTTTTTTATGGAGTCTGCTGTAAAGTGTTAATGTCTCATATCACGCAAGTCCAAACACTCCCAAAAAAATGTTTCACTGTGAATGGTGCATGACGTGGAACGCACCACAGAGCTTCTTCCCCTTTTCAAAGAAAAGAATGGGTTTGAAAGGAGTGCCCTGTATGCAAACGGCACGAGACTGTTTCTCCTTCAAGGCCGCCTCGGGAACATGGTAAAAACAGAAAAACTCTTTCAGGTTTTGACGGATTTTGAATAGTTTGCTATCCGTCTGCGAATTCCGATCACCGAAACCAGTGAACCAATTTTACCAACACTTGGTAGAAAGATGCGATGTGGCCAGAGGACGAACTCAGTGAACTGTGGTGTAAGTTTGAATCACAAGGTGGATACACAAACTGTTTCACCTTTTCCATTATTGTGTGACTGTCAGATTATTAGATGTTGATGCTTATATGTAGCACTGTCAGGAGAACTGAGATCGGCTACCCTCCTCAAAGTGTCATTGAAGTTGGTGTATGTCTTGATGGAGTTTCAATGGCCCAAACATTACAGCACTATCAGAGGAATCAATATTGGCTGCCCTCCTCAAAGTGTCGTTGAAGTCGGTGTATGTCTTCATGGAGTTTCAATGGCCCAAACATTTCCGCCTATTGACAGACCTGTTGAGGATGGATCACTGCTGTGAAACACAGATGTCTGGATTGAGCTCAAATATTGGTTTCCTTCTGGATGACGATTTGAAATAGGCCATCACCGTTATCCTTGTATGGGAACGGCATGAAATTGCATGATCATCCGGTCCCCCAGGAAAAGTAAGGTTCCCATCCACAAAACCAGATATGCTTAATGTCATACTAGTATAAGAAAGCACAACAGCACACTGCAGAATATTTTTTAATCTGATATGAAATGTTTGCAATTTATGTCTGTGCTTAGAAATCCCATTTTGCGTCAGAATAAAACACTCTGGTCAGACTGACCTCAAGGGAAAAAAAGTATCGATCTCCTAACAGTTTTATTGCCAAAGTATTGATCTCCGAACAGTTTATTGCCAAAGTCAGTTTTAGATTTTGTCAGGTGCTTCAGCAAATGAATGTAATCAATTTTTTCCAGAGTAGGAGTTTTTTTCTGGTCTCATGTTCGATTTCTTCACAGTTTTGTTACTGACGGTGTACATTTCTTCATAACTTCGTCGCATTCCGTGCGAATTATAGCTTGCGTTTACGTCGCATTCCGTGCGAATTATAGCTGGCGTTACGTCGCATTCCGTGCGAATTATAGCTGGCGTTTACGTGTTGCACATTATAGTAAGACTGAACAGAAAATTCAAACATATTTGCGCATATGCCAGGACGAGCATATAAGATAATGTTTACATTTGTTGGAGGAAAGAAGATTCGAGGTCGGCGGACATGACCTTTGTTTGGGAGATGGAGAGGGGTATGTGCATACTGATTTCTGTCAACCGTTTCCAGACTCGGTCGTGACGTACGGAAATGACCCCAGCAACCCACAGAAGGGCACTGTCACTGCGACAGTGACCAAAGCTGGCATCGGAGACTTGTTCCTCAGTCTGGGAGACCTTGAGGGCCACTACCTGCGGATTATGTGGAACGTGACAGGCAGCGGGGACCTGTCTGCGCAGCTGAACTACCCCATGGCCACCGTGACGCCAGGCACTGACCTGGCCTACAGCAAAGGTGGGTCACTCGGTCATCATTAGAGCAGATACCGTGACGCCATGCACTGACCTGGCCTACAGCAAAGGTGGGTCACTCGGTCATCATTAGAGCAGATGCTTCTTTGGATTACCAAGTTTGTTTTCAGAAGTTTCTTAATGCTAAGTTCACACTATGGAAACCGGTCTGGAAACAGCCCCAATTTCTTGTCGGGTAACCGAAATCTGCACAGAGAAAACTCACATTACCCCCTTCAACAAACTGCATTACCTCTATCGGATATTCCCGATAGATTTGCCAAGCCTGTTTCCTTCCATCTCAGTCTGCAAAAGTTGTTTGGAAATACAGGCCGAGAAGAAACTAGGACACTGACGCTACCGAGTTTCCATATCGTTTCCAAAGTGTGAACAGGTAGGCAACAAAGTTTTTGTACACGAGACTGACTGAAATTGACCAAAAAAAAAAAAAAAAAAAAAAAAGAAAGGCGAAAATAGCAGGGAAGTCCGTGCAAAACGCAGAGCTTCGCAGTTTCTGTATAATTTCGTCGAGCGTTCACATTGTCGACAGAAACTCCAGTCACATTTATTTATAGACGGTTTCCAAAGCAGTTTTTTAACGCGCAGACTGCCAGAGTTTCCCACAGTTTCCATAGTGTGAACCAAGCATAAATAGTAGATGGATTTTTCTGGAGCACTAACAAACTGAGCTACCTTTCTTTCTATCTGAAATAAGGGGTGGAGATGTTAATAATAAACAACAACTAATATAAATGACATGGTCGTTTGGATTACCAAGTTTGTTTTCAGAAGTTTCTTAAACAGTAGATGGATTTTTCTGTAGCACTGACGAACTGGGCTACTTTTACACATCTTAAGTCAGGGGTGGAAACGTAAATGATGAATAACAAGATCGACAACTTTGGCTGTCAAAGTGCACACATAGATCAGACGACAACAACAAAAATGGCTGAACTGAAACAAGGGGCCATAATTACGCAACACGCTAGTTGAAAGGAGCCTCTGAGAGAAGAGCATAGTCATAGTCACAGACTAGAATGCGGCATGGACCTTTAGCAGGAACAAAGAAGGTAGGGAAGGAAGGAGAGCGTAAAGGAAGAAGATGGAACGAGAGAGGGGGGAAGGAAAGAAAAGGAAAACAACGGAAGAAAGAAAAAAGTTTATTTTACAACCACCATGCGCGTTTTCGCGCCTTTTTATCGCAGCAAATAATTGTGTAAAGCTTGGTTTGTTGTTCCCGTGATGATATCGCACAAAATAATCCGTCATCGTCATTCTTTCAGTTTGACTAGCAATGATTTGTCGTTCCAGTGCCTTCGGTTTGTAACTTCTATCGGGAAATGATAATTCCCCTTTCGTGTTGTTGTTTTGTCTGTTTTAGAGGACCGGTCTGTCCTCATCATTCTATTTTTCTTTATTTGCTGCTGTTAGTTGCACTTTTATTAGACGATATGCCTTCATCATTCTTTTGTTTTGTACTTGTTTGACGAAATAATTTTATAAGCATCCTTTTCTCTTGATTTTCTTTCGTTTCTTTGCTGGTTTGTTTGTTTTGATACTTGATCTTACATTATAATCCTTAATGTGCTTCTTGGTGTGTGTGTGTGTGTGTGTGTGTGTGTGTGTGTGTGTGCGTGCGTGCGTGCGTGCGTGCGTGCGTGCGTGCGTGCGTGGGGTGTGTGTGTTTTAATGAAGGATTCGACATCATCATCCGTTTTTCCGTTTATGCTGTTTGTTTAAAAACACGATCTGTTGTCATCACCCTTCGGTCATACTGTTGTTAAGGATATGATCTGTCACCACCAACCTTTCGTGATGTTGCTGTGATCATTATCATTGTTCATGTTGCCGTTATTTTTCTTGTTGTGCTTTGTTCAGTTAGTTGTTTGGCTGATTGCTTGATCAGTTGGTTGGTTGGTTGGGTCGGTTGGTTGGCTGGTTGGCTGGTTTGTTAATTCGTTAGCTAATTTCAGGAAATCCGTCTGTCATCATCCTTTCGCTTTTGATAAAATAAACAATACGTCACTATCATCCATTTGTTTGTGTGATTGTTTAGAATGAAAACACTCTGTTATCGTCTTTATCTTAGTTGTTTCTTTTTTAAGAAATACACGAAATACACAAAGAATAGTGATTTTGTGACACAGATCATGTACATTATCTCTTTATGATCATGATTTCTTCTTTGATGTGTAGGGTTTTATCCATTTAATGGTGTAGGTCCCACCGTGTACCTAGTGTGGAGTAGCCCGTTCCACATGCATCGATACAGATTTTGAAAATTCAGCTTAGCATTTCTACCGGTCGCTGTGACTGTGTTTGTTGTTGTTGCTACTGCTATTGCTCTTGACATTGCTGCTAATTATCAATATCATCCTACTCATCATCGTCATCATCATCATTGTTATCATCATCACTATCATCGTCATCATTGTTTTTTTATTGTTATTGTTGTTGTTTTTTGTTTGTATCTTCCTCCTCCTCCTCCTCCTCCTCCTCCTCCTCCTCCTCCTCCTTCTTATTCTTCTTCTTCTCCTCCTACTTCTTCTCCTCCTCTTCCTCCTCCTCTTCCTCCTCCTCCTTCTTCATCTTCTTCTTCATCTTCTTCTTCCTCCTCCACCTCCTCCTCCTCCTCCTTCTTCTTCTTCTTCTTCTTCTTCTTCTTCTCCTCCTCTTTCCTCCTCCTCCTCCTTCTTCTTTTTCGTCTCCTTCTTCGTCGTCTTTTTCTTTTTCTTCTTCTTCTTCTTCTTCTTCTTCTTCTCATTCGTTGTAGTCGTCATCGTCGTCGTTGTCGTCGTCGTCGTTTCCTTCCTCGTCTTCTTCTTCGTATTCTTCTTCTTCGTATCTTCTTCTTCTCCTCCTGCGTGTTGACGATTTGTGTTGTCACAGGCGAGGTGTCCAAGATGACCGTTGCGGTAAAGGAAGACATAGGCGCGGCAGACGGTGTGGAAATTATGCGCGATTTCCAAATCTCCTTCAGCGGCGTGTACAGCTATCAAAACAAGTTCATCACCGGAAAGGGGGGCCCAGCAGTCAAGAAGGTGCCTTTCATCATTAATATTATCATCATCATCGTCGTCGTCGTCGTCGTCATCATCATCATCATAGAGGGAAGAAAAAGAGAAGAAACGATTCTAACAGTAGTAGTAGTAGTAGTAGTAGTAGTAACCGCAGTAGTAGTAATCGTAGTACTATAGTAGCAATAGTAGTAGTTGAAATTATAATAACACTCAGCAGCAGCAGCAGCAGTAGCATCGTCATCATCATCATCATTATAATAATAACAATAACAGTAATAATAACAATTCAATACATAAAACAACTCAATTTGTTTTTCAGACTGTGTTATCCCGCCATTAAGGCAGCCATACTCCAACTTCGGGGAAGGTGCATGCTATGTGTAACGTGTCATCCATACCCACGGCCAAACTGGCCTTCTCTTCCGAAAGTTGGTGATGGGATTTGAGGTGTGTGCAAGATGTTATGCGTTCGGAATCTCGGTTTATAGTCTCATTCGAAGGACTGTATGGGAAATGGAGTCAGAACCAATGTGAACTCCGAGGGAAATTCCCCCTGTACCGAAACGGCCCGGCGGAGATTCGAACCCGCAACCCCAAGATTACGAGTCCAGCGCTCTGCCACTGAGCTATTCCGGCCCCGTATTTCTTTCAATTTTGTCAGGTGGCTTTGTGTCGTGGGGTGCTGTGTTACATTTTAATGAGTGTATTTTTCATGTTGCAAGGTTTTGTGTTGTTTTGAGAAGCTTCGTGATGTGTAATACTGCACTGTGTTGTGTAGCATAGTGTTGCGTTGTGTTGTTGTTGTTGTTGTTGTTGTTGTATTTTTTGTTGTTGTCGTCGTCGTCGTCTTTACCTGGGCTAAAAGACTCCGGGATCATCCGAACACCCGAAGTACTTGAACACTATGGTACAAATGCATCAGCTGGGGATGAGAAATTACGTGTGTGACCTTTTTTTTATTACCTCGCCACATAGGCAGCCACTCGACTTCGGGGGTTTTTGGAGACTGTTGCTTTTGTGTTATGGTGATTTATGTATGTGGCGTAGAGTGGCGTTAGTCCTGCTGTGTTGTTCTCTGTTTTAAAACCCTTGTCTTGTTACAGTACTCTTGTATGTCTGATGTTAGTTGTTACTAACTACTACGTTTGAAGTGAATATTGTCCTAACTATCAGGCATTTCCCCAAGCTGAACGAGTTCACAACGGAGTAGTTTTAATGCCTTTTTCTTACAAAAATCAATCAACGAGAAACACGGAAACACAATGCTGTATGTTTGTTTGCTTCAGCTCGACGAGTGTTGTTGCGCTTTTCTGCGTGACATAGCCCTTGCAGCAGGAAAACGTGTATATTCAGAAAACATTAATGAGGAGATAGGGTAAAAAACATGCAACAAAACATTGTGGTGAATGTACGTTTTGAAAAGAAACCAATGAGCGACAGGGACAGACAGAGAGAGAAGAGAGGGGAGAGAGAGAGGAGGAGAGAGAGAGGAGAGAGAGATAGAGAGAGAGGAGAGAGAGAAGAGAGAGAGAGAGAGAGGACAGACAGAAGACAGACAGACAGACAGACAGAGTTTACTAAAATCTCCAAATGTTATATCCACTGAAGAAAATGAGAAAACGAACCATAACACGCGTGACCAATGTCTTTTCGGGTTTTACGTTCCCGTCACGTTAGGCACTGGCATCGTCTGTGTCTATTTTCTGCCGTGGCCAAAAAAAATGAAGCCCCCCATTTTTTTTCAGTCAGAAAGGAACGAAAGAGAGGGGCCCCTGTGTCAGATGGTTGACCATTTGCTGTGCCTCTCTCAAAGAGAGTGACAGAAAAAGACCTGACGAGTACGTTTAAATGTTAGAATGATGAGGTTCAATTTGCACTGGTAGACCCTCACCCGCCATCTTTCCCCCAGTCCCCATGGGTAATGGTCGGGAAGGACGGGGGGGGGGTGCTGTTATTGAATGGGCTGTGACCCACGACGCCTGTGACCATTGTGGTGATTGACGGTTGTGGACCGATGCTTTCAGGGGTCTAACGAAAGCAAGAATGGTGTCACGACGACCCCGGTGGGAATTCCGAACGGACCAGTACGCCATCAACGGGGTTTTCGATGGCGAACTGCACCCTCTGAGGTCACCCACTGTGATGGTAAGAAATCACACACACACACACACACAACACACACACACACACACACACACACACACACACACACGCACTCACGCACGCACGCACGCCGCACGCACGCCAACACAAAACACAACACACACACACACACACACACACACACACACACCAAAAACACCTACCTGCATGTATCTCTCTCTCTCTCTCTCTTCTCTCTCTCTCTCTCTCTCTCTCTTCTCTCTCTCTTCTCCTCTCTCTCTTTCCCTCTTTTCTCCACAGGTGATGGAACATGTGACAGTCTGTCTGTCTGCCCACAGGTGATTTGGGAACACGTGACAGTCTGTCTGTCTGCCCACAGGTGATGGAACATGTGAAGTCTGTCTGTCTGCCACAGGTGATGGAACACGTGACAGTCTGTCTGCCCACAGGTGATGGTACACGTGACAGTCTGCTTTCTGGCCCACAGGTGATGGAACACGTGACAGTCTGTCTGTCTGGCCAAGGTGATGGAACACGTGATGTCTGCCCACAGGTGATGGAACATGTGACAGTCTGTCTTTCTGCCCCCAGGTGATGGAACATGTCACAGTCTGTCTGTTGCCCAACAGGTGATGGAAAAAACCGTGACAGTCTGTTGCCCACAGGTGATGAAGCATGTGACGTCTTTTCTGTCTGCCCACAGGTGATGGAACACGTGACAGTCTGTCTGTCTGCCCATAGGTGATGGAACACGTGACAGTCTGTCTGCCCACAGGTGATGGAACATGTGACAGTCTGCCTTTCTGCCCACAAGTGAGGGAACATGTGACAGTCTGCCCACAGTGATGGAACATGTGACGTCTGTCTGCCACGGGTGATGGAAATGTGACAGTCTGTCTGCCCACAGGTGATGGAACTTGTGACAGTCTGTCTGTCTGCCTCAGGTGATGGAAAAATGTGACAGTCTGTCTGTCTGCCACAGGTGATGGAACATGTGACAGTCTGTCTGTCTGCCCACGGGTGATGGAACATGTGACAGTCTGCCTTTCTGCCCCAGGGATGGAACATGTGACAGTCTGCCCTGTCTGTCTGCCCACAGGTGATGGAACATGTGACAGTCTGTCTGTTGCCCACAGGTGATGGAAATGTGACAGTCTCCCTTTTTCTGCCCACAGGTGATGGAACATGTGACAGTCTGTCTCCCCACAGGTGATGGAACATGTCACAGTCTGTCTTTCTGCCCACAGGTGATGGAACATGTGACAGTCTGTCTCCCCAAGGTGAGGGAAAACATGTGACAGTCTGTCTGCCCAAAGGTGTTGGAACATGTCACAGTCTGTCTGCCCAAGGTGAGGGGAACATGTGACAGTCTGTCTGCCCACAGGTGATGGAACACGTGACAGTCTGTCTTTCTGCCCACAGGTGATGGAACATGTGACAGTCTGTCTGTTGCCCACAGGTGATGGAACGTTGGGGACAGTTGTCTGTCTGCCCACAGGTTTATGGAACGTGTGACAGTCTGCCTTTCTGCCCCAGGTGATGGAACATGTGACAGTCTGTCTGTCTGCCCACAGGTGATGGAACATGTGACAGTCTGCCTTTCTGCCCACAGGTGAGGAACATGTGACAGTCTGTCTGTCTGCCCAAGGTGATGGAACATGTGACAGTCTGCCTTTCTGCCCACAGGGATGGAACATGTGACGTCTGTCTGCCTACAGGTGATGGAACATGTGACAGTCTGCCTTTTCTGCCCCCAGGTGAGGGAAAACATGTGACGTCTGTCTGTTGCCCAAGGTGATGGAACATGTGCAGTCTGTCTGTCTGCCACAGGTGAGGGAACATGTGACAGTGAAGGTGCACGAAGCCGGCACCGCGGGTCCTTTTCCCGAGGGTGCCGTGCTGGCCGAGGCTGATGGCTTTGAAACTGCCACCGATCTGGACAGCCTGCTTCGTGCAGTGTAATGGTTATGGCAACGACCTTGATTCAGTGAACTCTACAAAGTAAGTTACAGATTGATAGACACTAAAAATTTATACATATATATGTTTATGTGTATGAATATGTGTTTATAGATAGATAGATAGACAGATAAAATAGATAGATAGATAAAGATAGACAGATGGTGCGTGCGTGCGGGGCGTGCGTGCGTGTGTGTGTGTGTGTGTGTGGGGTATGTGTGTTGTTGTTATCCAACCAAGTGGGTTACCTTACCACAGAAACTGATTAAGTCAAACCTTTTTCTATAATGTAATGTAAAAGGATATTTATAGAGCGCTTTACCTCGCGAGAGCCCAAAGCGCATAATTATTACAGAAACATTCTAAATCAAAGTATACACACACACATACACAACACATACACAACGCAAACACACACCACACACACAAAACACACACCCCACATAACATACCACACACACACACACACACACAACACACACACACACACGCACGCACACACACACACAACACACCACACACACACCCACAACAACACACACAACATACACACACAACACACCATACACAAACCACAACACACACACACACACACACACACATACACACAACACACCATAACATCACACACACACACACACACACACACACACACACACACACACAACCACACCACACACACACACATACGCACGCACACCACAAAACACACAGACACACCCCACCACACACACACACACACACACACACACACACACACACCACACACACACATAATGGAGTGGAAGTTCTCCAACACAAAGATTAGGATCAGCTGAAAGATACAGCCTTAGATTACTGTTCAGTAAATGCATCTTTGAAATGGAGTCCTAACATATGCACACACCGCGCGCGCGCGCACACACACACACACACACACAGACACAACACACACACACACACACACACACACACACACACACACACCACACACACACACGCGCGCCGCGCACGCCGCGCGCTGGCGCGCACACACACACAAAAATGAGGACCCACGTGAAGAAAGAACCTCTCACAGAATAAAATCTCAAACTAGATTCACGGTGTGTGTTTAATGAAGTTTAAAAAAAAGCATTGTTGTGTGTCTCTTTCCCAAACACAGCTTTCAGTGAAACGGCCAATGAGGTAAAATAGAGCATTGTTGTGTGCTCTGTCCCACCCCAGCTTTCAGTGAAACAGGCCATGAGGTAAAAATGAAAATGTTTGTGTGCCTCTATCTCACACAGTTTCAGTGAACAGGCCAATGAGGTAAAAAATATAAATGTTTTGTGTGCCTCTATCTCACCACTGTTTTCCCTGAAACAGGCCAATTTTGGTTAAAAAAAATGTTTGTTGCCTCAATTTCACCACTGTTTCAGAGAAACAGGCCAATGAGGTAAAAATAAACATGTTCGTGTGCCTCTTCTCACCCCTGTTTTCAGAGAAACAGGCCAATGAGGTAAAAAAAAATAAACATGTTTGTGTGCCTCTATCTCACCACTGTTTTCAGTGAAACAGGCCAATGAGGTAAAAATTAAAATGTTCGTGTGCCTCTATCTCACCACTGTTTTCAGAGAAACAGGCCAATGAGGTAAAAATGAATATGTTTGTGTGCCTCTATCTCACCACTGTTTTCAGAGAAACAGGCCAATATGGTAAAAAAAAATAAACATGTTTATGTGCCTCTATTTCACCACTGTTTTCAGAGAAACAGGCCAATATGGTAAAAAAAAATAAACATGTTTATGTGCCTCTATCTCACCACTGTTTTCAGAAAACAGGCCAATATGGTAAAAAAAAATAAACATGTTTATGTGCCTCTATCTCACCACTGTTTTCAGTGAAACAGGCCAATGAGGTAAAAAAAATAAACATGTTTGTGTGCCTCTATCTCACCACTGTTTTCAGTGAAACAGGCCAATGAGGTAAAAATAAAAATGCTTGAAGCTGAAGGGAACCTCTGACGACCACACCCAACGCTTTGCGCCATTTGTGTTGACTCTAATCATCAGACGCAAAATCTCAGTTCCAAACTCGGCCTCTGCAACGCAGTAAAAAATTAGTCACTAAAAAAAAAAAGAGAAAAAGAAAAGAAAAAAAAAATTATTGGACCTCACCAGTGACTATTCGCATACATACTTGTTTCTTCCAGAACTTAACAACAAATTTAAGATACGATTGTCTCCCTTCATCGAAAAGTTCTACTCAAATAATTATAGAGCCAAATAACGAACTGTTCTTTCATCATTCGATGCCATCAATAAACAAAAACGAAAAGAAAAAAAAATGAAATTATCCACTAACCGCCCAATTAATGCTGTACTTTAGGTATTGTCAAATACATCAACACCTTGCGTTCAAGAGCCAGCCCTGATGTGGCCCTTTGCGGTCGGCTGGGCTATAAGCAACATTATCTTATCTTATCTTGCGTTCAAGAGCTAACAACGAGCTGCACATTTGAACTGCAGGAGACTCCAAAGGCGAAAGGACGATCGTGCGAGCTGAAACGTACGGCCATGGCCAGGCCAGATTCTATAAATGATACAAGTGAACGTAAAGACAGCCTCGCTGCCAGACAAGGCCACGTTCGTCTGTGAAGTGACGCTGAAGGGTGGACAGAAGGCGGAAGACAAACACGTGGCCAACGTCAGAGGCTGAAGGAATTCCAGATCGGTACCGCCCCTCCGGTAAAATACTTGATTAAATTCCAGTCAGCGTAGTCATGCGTGGTGTTGTGGTTGCTACATGTGTGTGTGTGTGTGTGTGAGAGAGAGAGAGAGAGAGAGAGAGAGAGAGAGGAGAGAGAGGAGAGAGAGAGAGAGAGAGAGAGACATCGTCATCAACCACTGAGAGGCCTACACATCTCGTCAATTATTAAAAGGCTCCCACGCCTTATTATCATTAATTATCAACCGGCTTCCATGCCTCATTATCAACGCTGAAGGTCATACTCCTCGTCAGTTAATTAAAAAAAAAAAGAGACAGATATATACAGACAACAAATACAGTAAACAGGTGACAACGTCTATAGAGATTTGCTCCCTGAAAACTGAAAATATCTACGTTTTTATTCCTTGTATTCATTGTGTTCTCACCACCAATGGTGCAAAAAAGAATCCAATAGCACCCCCAAAGCAGCCAGTGAAGGTAGTAAAGGAAACCAAACGAAAGTGTGGGGAGGAAAAAAAGTATTATGGACTGTGGTGTGTCTCTATTTGACGCCAGGAGCGCAGACACAACCAGCCGTGTCTCCCTGATGAGTTCCGACCCAGCGGACGAAAGGCCTCGGAGCAGGCAATACAAATATATCTGCCTTCAAAAGGGATTGCGATGGTTCCCTTATGCAGCTAGTGAAGAGTTTCATATCTGTAAATATATTTTCTTAATTTCATGTTCCCAGTTTCTCCATCTTTAACCCCCCCCCTCCTCCTTAAGTCCAATCTTTGCCAAGTCATTACTATGAAAACAGTTCAGTTGTTGGCCTGCGCTTGTTTTTTCCCCACTAATAGATTGTTCGTCTATGTATTTGTCTGACTTTATTCAAGTTTAAAGGGCTGTGCCAGTCTTGAATAAAAGTTACTCTGTGTTAGGTTTTCTTATGGAGCAAACGTTACCCACTGTTTCTTATGGGAGCAAACGTTACCCCACTGTTTATTACAAATTTGTTTTTCAAACGAGAGAGAGAAAGAGAGATTTCCTGTCTGTATTCCTAAATTAAAGTGCGCATACTACCATGCATTCCTGCTGTAATAAAAAAAAAAAAAAAAAAAAAAGTGAAAAATTGTCTTACACCCGTGTAACTGTGTAATCGTCTGCTCTAGTGTCTAGACCTGTACCCCTAAGACTCTCTGTATGTGTGTGTGTGTGTGTGTGTGTGTGTCGTGTGCGTGCGTGCGTGCGTGCGTGCGTGCGTGTGTGTGTGTGTGTTGTGTGGTTTACCCTATAGATCGAGAATTAAGAGATAAACACGTTCCTCCTTTGCGCTGGAGTGTCGCCTGCGCATACTGGAGCACTCACCACTTCCTGTTAAGTCCGATCAGCTCATGACTGCCCGCCATTTTATGGGCTGTTTCGCCCTCCTTCTGCCACGATTTATCATCTACTGTCACATGAAGTCGCTCACACTAGAGCTTAGTTCGGTCAAAGGCCTGTGCAAGCAAGGAATAGATTGGACGCACGCCGGACTCGTAACAAGCTGGCCTACGTGGCACCTGAGGCCTCAGTCCACCATCCAGCAATGCTACCTGAGCGCAACGTGATTGTTGTTGCACCGGAAATGGTTAGTGACTTGACCTAGGACGGACTCCGACATATGCGAATAGTTGACAGACAGGGCTAAACTCTTATCCTCTCCTGTCTGTTCGTTTTTACTCTCAAAGTTTCTTCTGTTAGTGCAAACAGAATTTGCTGAAAAATTGCCTGATGTTGTAAGCCGCCGATTTGTAGCAACGCCGATTTTGTAAGCGCTTACAAATCGTCGCACATAGCATGACTTGTAGAACCGCCGATTTGTAAGCACGCCGAATTGTATAGCGCATACAAATCGCGGGCTAGGGTCGCCCGCGATTTGTAACGCTGCTAGAAATCGGCGGGTGCTTTACAAATCGGCGGTTTTAAGCCCCCTACGTTTTGTGAAGCGCTTTACAAAACGCGGGCGCTTATATCTTGTTTCTGATTAAAAAAACGATAAACATTAATACGGCTTTCAAGTGATTATTCCTGCAATTTGAGACTTCTTTTTCCATCAAAACGGCGGGACTGATATGGCGTTGTGTGTGTGTGGTTGGTGTGTGTGTGTGTGTGTGTGAGTGTGTGTGTGTGTGTGTGTCGTGTGTGTGTGTTGAAGTAATGTTATTGTATACCATTTTGTGTATGTAAGCCTGTGCATATGTGGTGTGTTGGGGGGGGGGGGGGTAAACAGTCCTATTTCTTTTGCCCGACTCACTCACACAATCAAGTTGTCGAATGCGGAAAGCAAGGGACATTGATAACATGTTTTATTCAGATTTTTCATTTCTGTAAACGTTGCATGAACGACAAAGTGAACTACAATTATTTGTTTTTAAACGCAGTTTGAAGCACATTTTACAGTTGATATATAAACAACAAATTTCCACACTCAAATGAAAACCAAATCGTAACTCAGCATATATTGAGGGAAAGAGAATAGTGCAAGAGAATAGGAAAAGTAAAACCAGTGTCCATTTTTTTCATACTCACCAGAATATTTCACTAAAAGAATAGATATGATAGCCAGACACAATCAATAAAAAGACAAATGCAGGAAAATTATTCGTGGATGCCCGAAAATGTTATTTGTACAGGGAAAAACAAAGCAAACAAACAAACAACAGCCGTATTTGCATGTCTACTCAAAATTTAGTTGTGAACCGATGAAAATGAAAAAACCAAAATCAACGCTTCCTTCCTCTTGGAATTGTGTGCCTCAAAGCAAGTTACATCATAATTACACATCTTTGTTATCTTTTATGCCGCAGTAGATATTGCCCATTTTGATACATAAACTGGACTTTGAAACCACACAGAGAGAAGAGAGAGAGAGAGAGAGAAGATAAGGGGAGATAGAGAGAGAAGAGAGAGAGAGAGAGAGCGGGGGGGGGAGGTAGTAAAATTAAGTTACGAGACGTGTCTTTTTTCTTCTTCGTAAGAGTCCTCACTCAAACACGTGTTCATTCCGCCTATCTGATGAGCAAGATAGAAATGTCATCAAATAGCGGAATAATCACAGAAGCGTAATAATGTTTATCGTTTTTTAAACCAAGAACGAGAACAGAAATTAGACGCATGCGACTCATTAATAATTAATTCATGCAGCAGACGACCGAGACGGACGTGCCGTGCAGTTCCTTGAGTCCGCGCATAAAGCAACAACGATGCTATGTTTTGTGCAAATGTAACATCAGCAAATGCAACGATGGCAATACTTTGTGTAAATGTAAACATCGGCACAAAATCAACAATGCTTTTCTTTGTTGTGAAAATGGAACATCCAGCGCAAAATCAACATGGTATATTTTTGTGTAAAATGTAACATCAGCCGCAAAATGCAACGATGTATATTTTGAGCAGAGCAAATCGTAACAACTGTAACGTGTGTTATCCAATTTGTGTACATGATCCTTCGAAATGTAACAGTTGTGACAATTTGCGCACGTTACGCACGCAAAAATGTGACAATTGTTACATTTTGCGCGGCAACGGCATGCTAAAAGGGGAATTTAAGAACAAGTCCTTTACTCGTGTGTGTGTGTGTGTTGTGTTGTGTTGTGTTGTGTGTGTTTTGTGTTTGCAGGCATACTGGAGCTCTAAATAAACCCCCTTAAAAATGCATTCGCCGAAGAATGTAACAACTGTTATACATTTAGTGGTGCACTGTTGCAAAAAATAACGAAAATACAGTTGATACAAATTTGCTCCAAGGAAAATGTAACACGCTACATTTTGGCTGTTTGTTCCATTTTGCGCTACATGAGGGCCTGTTTATTTTTTTTCCTCGGAAGTGTAATTGTCAGACATTGTACAATATAACTGCTCAAAATTATCGTTGTCGGGCCTTTATGGAAGGCCTTTTTTCTCTTGCGTGCGTGCGTGCGTGCGTGCGTCGTGCGTGTGCTGCGTGCGTGCGTGCAATGGCATCGTGTGTGTGTGTGTTTGTGTGGTGTGTTGTGTGTGTGTGTGTGTGTGTGTGGATGAGTGTGTGTAATACTATGTAGAAGTTGTAGAATAGCTTAGTAGTAGTAGTAGTAGTATAGTCGTCGTCAATTAAGGTCTATTCACATTATGTGATCTTAGACCAACAACAAAAAGAAAGAAATGATTAAAAGAAAAAAAAAAACAGGTCGCAGCAATGATCAATACATAACCCGAGTAACATCAAACACAAATAACATCATCTGCATTTCATTACAGGTAGGTAAAACTTGCTTTGAGTTCATGTAAATCTAGTGTCATTTAACAGTTGCTGTTGTTTGTTGTTGTCGTACCCGGCTAAAAAGACCACCAGGGAAATCCAACCAAACGAGCACGAAGTACTTTGAACACTATGACAATTGCATCAGCTGGATGAGAAATACCTTGTGTGACCGTTTTTGATTACCCCCCGCCATATGGTCACCACTCGCTACTTCGGGGGATTGGGAGACTGATATGTTATGCTAGGAGCTTGTTCACATTTATTAGTGAAGAATTATTTAATTTCATCTGAAGATTCAGATAAAGCATGCAAAAGGGATTTCTAACTGTTTATATTTTAGAAGCGTAGTATATGATATTTTTCCACCCACCACGCATTGATGTCGTAAGTAAAAAGAAATTTTTTTGGTTTTTAAAAGTTTCAGAGAAGGGAACTTTCTTGTGTTCACAAGAGGGAGATCAGGTCAGGACTTGTAATGCCGAAAGAGGACAAACCGTGGCAGTTTGTAAGCGTCACTTAAGTCGTTTGATTCAAGTTTTTCAGTGACACTTTTACTGAATCAATAATAATACAGTATAGTTTCAAAATAGAGTGACGAGGCGAAAACGGAGCCAAGTTAGAAAGAGAGGTGGGGTGGGGGGGGGGGGGTGGGGGGGGGGGGGGTGGGGGTAGTTACCGCCAAGAACAATCGACAAACAAAGCACAGGCAAGACGCAATGCATTTCGACTTCTTGGTCTTCATCTGGCAAAACAACATTTAACATTAGGAACAGTGAGAACAAGAACGCAAAGTCACTATATGTTTTCCATGTGTTCGCACTGAAGCGTTTCTTTAATTCGTACTGTTTCAAATGTTAAATGTTGTTTTCTCTCTCTCTCTCTCTCTCTCTCCATTGTTTTTTGTGTTGGGGGTGTGTGTGTGTGTGTGTGTGTGTGTTGTGTTTACGTGCTCTGTCTGACTTCTGTCTGTCCGCGTGTGTGTTTGTGTGTAATTTGCTCCTTTGTTGGTTTGAGTGGCGACAGCGCATGCGTCTCTGTGTGTGTGTGTGAGTGTGTGTGTGTGTGTGTGCGTGTGTGTGTGTGTGTCCTGAGTGTCTGTGTGTGTGTGTGGTGTGTGGCCTGCGCGAGCGCCTGGTAACGTGCGGAAAGTGCGTGTATGCATGGCGTTTTCGTGTGTCATGCATATCATGTCGTTTGTGTGTCTGTTCTCAGTCTCTTCTGTCGTCTGTCCTGTCCGTCTGCAAGCTTGGTGTGTGTGAAGAGAGAGAGAGAGAGAGAGAGAGTAGAAGAGAGAGAGAGAGAGAGAGAGAGAATTAGTTTGTTTTGTGGTGTTTTCTTTTCATTTTGAGTTTGTGGCAACTTCCTTCAGTTTTTTTACTAGTGTTGGATTTTTTTTTTTTTTTTCTTGTTGTGTTTTCGGTTTGGTTTGGTGATTTTGTTCACTTGTTTGTTTATTTTCTCCTTTCCTCGTACTTCTGCCACTCACTCTAAGCGGCAGGTTGAACCGAATGACGACATTAGATCCGATATTAAGTCAAACTACCACACACTGATTTCCGTCAGAAGAGAATGGACACGTATTGATTTCCTTTGTGAGACAAATTTCATATGATCACTTCCCATTGCGTGAACTCAAGCAGGGCTGCTGACTATGTTGAGCGATTATTTCCCCTTGCGCGAACCCAGATTCGGCGAGAATCGGAAATTTCACCGATCTTGGATGACGTATCGATGGATTGCTGAGATTGCGAACTCGACGAAGTAGATAAGCGATCTTAATTCTTCTTTTTAAGTTACTTTAGGTATCAACAGTCGTTACGTACACGCTGTGATGGACTTATCCTTGAAAAAGAAACTTACACCAAAATGCTGTAACGGGAAACACCACACAAACACACACTCACAAATTCACTCACATAACACACACTCTTTGAAAATGCATTCAACACCGAATTCTATATATCTGACTGAGTTGCATTGCAGAGCCTTCGTTTAGTTTGATTTGTAATGCTTTACATTGCATTGCATTGTATTCCATTGCATTTTGTATTGTAATGTCGTTTCTTTATTATATTTGTCACACTGTCACTTTTGCCCACGCGCATTCATGACAGCATTTACTCCATACGCACACGCAATCTTTCCAATCAACCAAAAGGCGCACTACCGAATGTTTTTTCTTCTCCCCTCTCCTTCAGGGAAAAACACTTTACTAAATCACATCAACAATTTATAAACAGGTTTTATACATGCATCCTTGTAACCAATTTTCCCAGTTACATCACTACACGTTTCTGTAAAGTCATGGCCTTCACATACCACTGGCCCAAGATCCAGACCAGGAGAATAAATAATTCTTTCACTCCTTGATGCTATACCTGCATCAGACGCAAGACTCGTTCCATCCCGTCATGATTCCCTGTCTCTCTGAGACAGTGTATCGCCCCCTTGAATTCTCCCGTCCCTGGAGATATGACTTCCGACTCCTCTCCCTCGACTTCTCCTGTCACTGGAGAGATGAGTTCAACTCCTCTCCCTCGACTTCTCCTGTCCCTGGAGAGATGACGAGTTCCCGACTCCTCTCCCTGGAGTCCTTAATTCCTGGGACTGCCTACCGGTGTGTTCCCCACACCATGGCCATCTTCAACCACCTCACGGGGTGAAAGGTGAAGGGCGAAGGGTAAAAGGTGAAGGGCTGGTAATGACTGGTCAGCAGAGAGGACCAACGTCCTGACAGGTTCGAGTCTCTAGGCCATCTGCTGGGTTAAAACTGATTCTTTCCTCCTTCCTCCTAGTGAGTGCATACTCAGTGTTCAAAACACATGACCAGCACCTTACCAACCCTTATTAAACTATCTCTCAGTGGTCACTTTCACCCAATGACCACCCTTGTTTCTTGAATGAATATAACTCACAATTATTTGGGGACGCCCGCTACACTAGTCAAGCCACATGAATATCCTTCCTTTTTAGTAGTGGCATGGGGAAATGATTCATATCACTAACTACATGTGATGGAGCGTCACATGCCTTGATGTGAGGCTACGTCACATGACACCCCCCATCCTGGGATGAAAAAATTTTCTCCAGAAAATTTTTTTTTTTTAAAGGATATGCAACTTCACTTAAAACATCTTCAGCCATGAATCTCAAATGTGTAACCATCACACATGATTCACCAAATTAATAATCAACGTATAGAATCAATCATCATGATCCACCATAAGTAGCATATTTAAAAAAAAAAACATTCATAATTGATCACCATATCTCACAAAATACATTTCACAAATTACATGGATAAAACAATTAGTGATATTAACAATTCAAAGCACAAATTGTGTTTATATATTACGATATGAAGCACATTTTTTCCCTTGATCTTTGTCTCACATCATATTTCAAAACCCTCATGAAAACGAGAATATTTCTAAGTGTAAATGTTTCTCAAGAGACATGTAAACAAAATAAACATAGTTTAAACATAGTTTTTTCCCCACATGTAATGTTATAGTCCATTGAAAAGTGAAACATATTTTCCATTGTTGACAATTAACCAATGAAAACAATAGGTTTGTCTCACTGCACAATCAAAACATGTGTATATACATTTTAAAGAGTTATTTGCTCATCACACATACATATATATTCATCTTCACAAGCAAGTTAGACATAAATAGTACATGATGATTTTTTCATTGTTTACGAAAGAATAAAGCAAAGAATAGATATGTAATACATCCACATTAAGTAGTTTTTTGCTTGTAAAACATATAGTCACTTCAACAAGCACAGTAAGCATAAATACCACTTGATTTAAATAGTCAGTAGCATACAATGCACTGTCAAATGTCAGCATACCACAATCATAAAGAAAGACAAAAAACAGGAATAGTCTTTCTCTTGAAGACAGTTACATTTGTCCATGAATATTCATACACGCGACAATAAATCTGCCATGACATTTTGTGTTCCAGGCACTGGTTCAATGGTAAACTGGAATTCCTGCAATGCCAAAGACCATCTTAATAATCTGCTGTTCTTAGTCTTTGACGATTTCAAGAAAGTCAATGGCCTGTGGTCAGTCTGTAACCGAAACTTTCTTCCAGTCAAGAACCTGGCGAACTTCTCACATGCCCATACAATAGCCAAGCACTCTCTCTCAATAGTGGAATATTTCTCCTGTGTCTTTGAGAACTTCTTACTGGCGTATTGCACTGGATGTAACAAAGCACTTTTTTCCTGCAACAGTACCGCTCCCATTCCTTTCGAACTGGCATCGGTTCTCAAAATAAAGTCTTCTGAGAGGGAGGGTAACCAAAGAACAGGAAATGAGTTGAGGGTGTTCTGAACACACTCCAAAGCCTTCTGGCACTCATCAGACCACTCAATACTTTTGTTCTTCGTCCCTTTCGTCAGTTCAGTCAAAGGGGCCGTCCGGGACGCAAAGTGGGGTACATATCGTCTATAGTAAGACAACAATCCGATGAGTGACCTGATCTGTTTCTTTGTAGTGGGTTTGTGTAAAGATAAAATCTTTTCCACTTTCTTTCCCTCTGGCATCATTTTTCCCACTGAAATAGTGTGACCCAAAAACTCGAGAGTTTGAAAACCGGCACGAATTTTGGATGGTCTCGCAGTCAAACCAAAACTCCTGAGTCTGGAAAAAAAACTGCTCGTAAGTTAGAAAGGAGGTCACTCCATGACTTTGCAGCCAACAAAATATCGTCAAAAAAACTGACTGCACCACATTCATGGAGTTTCAGAGCTCGCATCATTCTGGCAAAAGAAGCTGGGGCATTTTGCAAACCGAATGGCATTTTCGTCCATTGGAAAAGACCAAAAGGTGTTTGAAATGCTGTCTTTTCCTTGTCAGCTTCAGCCATTGGAATCTGCCAGTATCCTTTAGTCAAGTCTACTTTCACAAAATAATTTCCTTCTGAGAGCTGACACAGAAGTTCTTCAATGTCTGGGATAGGCTCGGCATCGAACACAGTGATCTTATTTACTTTCCTGTAATCGATGCAGAAACGCACCGAGCCATCAGGTTTGTCCACCAATACAACTGGTGAGCTGTACGGAGATGTAGAAGGTTCTATGATTAAATCCAGCATTACTTTGATTTCTCTCTCGACAACCTCTTTTTTTGCAAACGGAAGGGGTATGGTCTGGTTCGCACTGGTATTCCAGTAGTTAACTGAATACTATGGGGTTCAATACCAGTAACTGTACCTGGAGTATCTGTCAACACATCCTGAAAGTCTTTCAAAATGTCTTTGAGCTGTTCTGTTTGACTTGAAGACAAATCATTCGACAAAAACACATCGTCATAGGTTTCACCTTTGATAGACAGAGTAGGAAGGGGTACAACATCATCTGCACTGGTAGATGTTAACACTCCTACATTTGCTGTTTTCACAACCTTTGACCTGTCCCTGTACGTTACATTGGGTACAAAATCATCACTGATAATATCTGTCATGTTCACATCAGTTTCTGACATAGGACATATCCACTCAACTGACTGGTTGATGGCAACATTTGTACGTTCAACATACTTCTTCAACATGTTCACATGGAATACCTTCTCAGTGTTTGCCATTTTGATCTTATAATTAACTGCAGAAAGTTTTTCGACCACCTGAAAAGGACCCTTCCACATAACACGAAGCTTGTTATGTTCATCAGTGAGTAGTACAAGGACTTTATCCCTACACTAAAGGAACGTGCCTTTGCTTTTCTGTCTGCAAAGACCTTGTACACCTCTGTTTTTCTATCAGCTGACTGTTGAGCTAGCTCACATGCATCCTTCAAACGATTATGCAGTTCATAAACGTATTGGTAAACAGTTTTACTGTCAGGAACGTCCGTCTTATTTGTCCATTGTGTCATCAGTAGATCTAAAGGACCCCTTGGTGAGTGTCCGAAAAGAAGCTCGAATGGTGAGAATCCCAGCGTTTCGTTCGGCATTTCCCTGTATGCGAAAAGCAAAGCCGGTATGAAACGATCCCATTCATGGGGTTCCTGCCTTGCAACCTTCCTCAACATGGACTTTAACGTTCCATTGAAACGTTCAACCATGCCATTCGATTGGGGATGATATGGCGTGGTTGAAATGGAAGAGATTGACAACAGTCTGTAAATTTCTCTTATGAGATCGGAAATGAATTGCGTTCCACAATCCGAGAGAATTTCGTCTGGAAGACCCACTCTGGAAAAAATCGCAAGTAAGGCTTCAGCGACAGACACTGTATCAATTTTCTTCAGTGGAATCGCTTCTGGATACCTTGTCGCTGTATCCACCAAAGTTAAGATATAGCGATATCCGGAAGAAGACAGTGGTAAAGGCCCAACAAGATCAATAGCCACCTTCCGAAATGGGACGGAAATGAGAGGCATTTTGTGCAAAGGTGCACATGGGACGCGACCGTTCTGAGATGTCTTTTGGCAGATGTCACATGAGCGGAAGTATTTTGTTACTTCCTTTGTGACACCTGGCCAATAAAAAGAATCAAGAACTCTCTTTAATGTTCTTTTGATTCCACAGTGACCAGCGAACAATGCATCATGAGCCGTGTGTAGTACTGTCTCTCTAAGTGGCTTTGGAACGACAACTTGTTTGTTGTCCTGTCCAGGTACACACCTGTAGAGAATGTCAGAGTCCAGTATGTACGTTGGTTTGTCCGTTGGTATGTCAGTGACAGTCTGTTTAGCAGCAGAAAGTATTGTCGTCAGCGTCTCGTCTTTTCCCTGCATTTCTTTTAGATCATCTGGGGTAATCTGGAGTTCATCCAGTTTTGAGACTTTTAGCGGCTTTGTAGCCTTTCCCTGCTCTATGATGTCTGATCTGGTACTCACAAGACAAGGAACGAACGATCCTCCTGCACGTCGGGGTCACCACTGTCACTTTTGCCCACGCGCATTCATGACAGCATTTACTCCATACGCACACGCAATCTTTACTAAATCACATCAACAATTTATAAACAGGTTTTATACATGCATCCTTGTAACCAATTTTCCCAGTTACATCACTACACGTTTCTGTAAAGTCATGGCCTTCACATACCACTGGCCCAAGATCCAGACCAGGAGAATAAATAATTCTTTCACTCCTTGATGCTATACCTGCATCAGACGCAAGACTCGTTCCATCCCGTCATGATTCCCTGTCTCTCTGAGACAGTGTATCGCCCCCTTGAATTCTCCCGTCCCTGGAGATATGACTTCCGACTCCTCTCCCTCGACTTCTCCTGTCACTGGAGAGATGAGTTCAACTCCTCTCCCTCGACTTCTCCTGTCCCTGGAGAGATGACGAGTTCCCGACTCCTCTCCCTGGAGTCCTTAATTCCTGGGGCTGCCTACCGGTGTGTTCCCCACACCATGGCCATCTTCAACCACCTCACGGGTTGAAAGGTGAAGGGTGAAGGGCGAAGGGTAAAAGGTGAAGGGCTGGTAATGACTGGTCAGCAGAGAGGACCAACGTCCTGACAGGTTCGAGTCTCTAGGCCATCTGCTGGGTTAAAACTGATTCTTTCCTCCTTCCTCCTAGTGAGTGCATACTCAGTGTTCAAAACACATGACCAGCACCTTACCAACCCTTATTAAACTATCTCTCAGTGGTCACTTTCACCCAATGACCACCCTTGTTTCTTGAATGAATATAACTCACAATTATTTGGGGACGCCCGCTACACTAGTCAAGCCACATGAATATCCTTCCTTTTTAGTAGTGGCATGGGGAAATGATTCATATCACTAACTACATGTGATGGAGCGTCACATGCCTTGATGTGAGGCTACGTCACATGACAATATTGCATTATTTGCCTTAACTAGGCTGACCCTGGAGAAAGGTCCAGTGACGGTGAGGAAAGACCCACTGACCACAGGGAAAGTCCTGTTGACAGTGGGAAAGACTACAACTTTGGATTCTCTTGAGGGCACATAAGACCGTATGGCGAAAGCTTGGCTGTGTCTGGAGTGGCACTGTCTTCATCTGTCCGTGGGCAGGGGTGGTTGGGTCTGTGGGGTGTGCTCGGCAGCTGGAGGGTGGTGTTTTTCGCCGGTGGGCTCTGCAGTCATGAAATACGGGCTGGTACACCCATGGGGATGCTACTTTAAGGCTGTTTTATGAGCTGCATCCTGTAGTCTAATTTACCTCGGTTCAGGAGCAGTTATGCCCTTGATATCTTAATGGAGTGTCCTGTGCGTGCCTGTACCCATCGTCAACACCAGCGCCTCCAAGGGTGGTACAGGACTGCTCTAAAGGCAGGCGAAGACAGTGCTTCTCTGGGTCCTCCCCAGCACCTTCGGGTGTTTCTTTTCTTTTCTTGCAATGCATTGGACAACATGGGTTTTAATTGCATTGCATTGTATTGTATTGCACATCATACCAAGTTGCCTCTATTGGCTTGATTTGTTTGTATTACTTGTTGTTGCTTTATTGTATTGATCAGTGTGTTGCATTTATTGTATTGCATCAATCATATTGCATTGCACTGCATTGCCTTGTCTTGTATTTGTTCTGCTGTATTCTGTTGACTTGCTTTTCTCTGTCATGTTATGAGTCCGCTACACTGTACTGCACTAGACTGGACAGAATTGGATGATGCCATTGCGCGGCACCTGGTTAACATTCTAGAACATCTGTCGACAATTTTCGTAGGTGACCATCTGATCCATGATTTACTCGAGCCGTCTATCGTTCAACTGTAAATCGTTAATTATCTACTTTTCACATCAGTTAATTTGTGATGGAAAGAAGTTTGATTTTAATAATCTGAAGTTGCTGTAGCACAACTTTCAAAATTTTTCCTTACTTTTTTTTCTTTGCTTGTGTTTTGTTGGTTATTGGTTTGCTTTCTTTCTTGTGTTGTTATTCCTCTCTCTCTCTCTCTCTCTCCTCTCTCTCTTCTCTCTCTCTCTCTCCTCTCTCTCTCTCTCTCTCTCATCAATTGTTTTTGTCGTTGTTGTTGATGATGATGTTGTTACACTGCTCCTGTGCGTGTGTGTGTGTTTTCCGCCCTTCTTTGGTCTCTCTCAGCAACATGAACAAAGGGAAGCTATTATTTTCTGACCTACTTCTCCAACACTATCTCTAGCGCGTGAAGTCTTCCCATCCAAATCGGGAATTTATCCACTATTGATTGAAATGTTTCCAAATTCTACATGATTCTTCTTCTTTGTTTTGTTTTTGTTTGTTTGGGGTTTTTTGTTTCTTTGCTTGTTTGGTTTTGTTTTGTTTTTGTTTCTTTTTTTCTTTTTTTTTTTGGGGGGGGTGTCTTTTTTTCTTCTTTAATTTGTCTTCTAATCTTCCGTTCGTTAGTTTTGTTTAGAGGTGTGTGTGTGTGTGTGTGTGTGTGTGTGTGTGTGTGTGTGTGTGTGTGTGTGTGTGGTGTGTGTGTGTGTGTGAGAGAGAGAGAGAGAGAGAGAGAGAGAGAGAGAGAGAGAGAGAGAGAGAGAGAGAGAGAGAGAGGGTTCACTGATAACTGTCAACTCTACACCTGGTGTGAACTGTTAGGCCATCTGCCTCCAAACTCGATGTCTTACCACTGAGCCAAAGACCGGCGCCAGGGCATCAAGCAGGTCTGTGTCAGTTGTTGGAGGTCTGTGTCATCAGTTGTTGGAGGGCTGGTCATCAGTTGTTAGAGGGCTGGGTCATCCACTGTTGGAGGTGTGTGTCATCAGTTGTTGGAGGTCTGTGTCATCAGTTGTTGGGGGGGGGGGGGGTGTCATCAGTTGTTGGAGGTCTGTTAATAGTTGTTGGAGGCTGGGTCATCAGTTGTTAGAGGTCTGTGTCATCAGTTGTTAGAGGTCTGTGTCATCAGGTGTTGGAGGTCTGTGTCATCAGTTGTTGGAGGTATGTGACATCAGTTGTTGGTGGTCTGTGTCATCAGTTGTTGGAGGTCTGTGTCATCAGTTGTTGGAGGTCTGTGTCATCAGTTGTTGGAGGTCTGTGTCATCAGTTGTTGGAGGTCTGTGTCATCAGTTGTTGGAGTCTGTGTCATCAGTTGTTAGAGGTCTAAGTCATCAGTTGTTGGAGGGCTGGGTCATGAGTTGTTGGAGATCTGTGTCATCAGTTGTTGGTGGCCTGTGTCATCAGTTGTTGGAGGTCTGTATAACAGTTGTTGGAGGTCTGGCAAGAGTTGTTGGAGGTCTGTATCATCAGTTTTTGGAGGTCTGTGTCATGAAATGTTAGAGGTCTGTGTCATCGTTGTTGGTGGTCTGAGTCATCAGTTGTTGGAGGTCTGTGTCATCAGTTGTTGGTGGTCTGTGTCATCAGTTGTTGGTGGTCTGGGTCATCAGTTGTTGGTGGTCTGTGTCATCAGTTGTTGGAGGTCTGTGTCATCAGTTGTTGGTGGTCTGTGTCATCAGTTGTTGGTGTCTGGGTCATCAGTCGGTGGAGGTCTGTGTCATCAGTTGATGGAGGTCTGTGTCATCAGTTGTTGGTGGTCTGTGTCATCAGTTGTTGGTGGTCTGGGTCATCAGTCGGTGGAGGTCTGTGTCATCAGTTGTTGGAGGCCTCTGTCATCAGTTGTTGAAGGTCTGGGCCATCAGCTGTTGGAGGTCTCTGTCAACAGTTGTTGGAGGTCTGGGTCATCAGCTGTTAGAGGTCTCTGTCATCAGCTGTTGGAGGTCTCTGTCATCAGCTGTTGGAGGTCTCTGTCATCAGCTGTTGGAGGTCTCTGTCATCAGCTGTTGGATGTCTCAGTCATCAGCTGTTGGAGGTGTGTGTCATCAGTTATTGGAGGTCTCTGTCATCAGCTGTTGGAGGTGTGTGTCATCAGCTGTTGGATGTCTCTGTCATCAGCTGTTGGAGGTGTGTGTCATCAGTTGTTGGAGGTCTCTGTCATCAGCTGTTGGAGGTCTGTGTCATCAGTTATTGTGAGGTCTGTGTCATCAGTTGTTGGAGGTCTGTGTCATCAGTTGTTGGAGGTCTGTGTCATCAGTTGTTGGAGGTCTGTGTCATCAGTTGTTAGAGGTCTGTGTCATCAGTTGTTGGAGGTCTGTGTCATCAGTTGTTGGAGGTCTGTGTCATCAGCTGTTGGAGGTGTGTGTCATCAGTTGTTGGAGGTCTCTGTCACAGCTGTTGGAGGTCTGTGTCATCAGTTATTGGAGGTCTGTGTCATCAGTTGTTGGAGGTCTGTGTCATCAGTTGTTGGAGGTCTGTGTCATCAAATGTTATAGGTCTGTGTCATCAGTTGTTGGAGGTCTGTGTCATCAGCTGTTGGTGGTCTGTGTCATCAGTTGTTGGAGGTCTGTGTCATCAGTTGTTGGAGGTCTGTGTCATCGATTGTTGAGGTCTGGATCATCAGATTTTGGTGGTCTGTGTCATCGATTGTTGAGGTCTGGATCATCAGTTACTACAGGTCTATGTCAACAGTTGTGGCAGGCCTGGGTCAATAGCTGTTACAGGTCTAATTCAACAGTTGTTACAGGTCTAAGTCAACAGTTGTTACAGGTCTATGTCAACAGTTGTGGCAGGCCTGGGTCAATAGCTGTTACAGGTCTAATCCAACAGTTGTTACAGGTCTAAGTCAACAGTTGTTACAGGTCTATGTCAACAGTTGTTACAGGTCTATGTCAACAGTTGTGGCAGGCCTGGGTCAATAGCTGTTACAGGTCTAATTCAACAGTTGTTACAGGTCTAAGTCAACAGTTGTTACAGGTCTAAGTCAACAGTTGTTACAGGTCTATGTCAACAGTTGTGGCAGGCCTGGGTCAATAGCTGTTACAGGTCTAATTCAACAGTTGTTACAGGTCTAAGTCAACAGTTGTTACAGGTCTGGGTCAGCAGAACGGAGGTCTGGGACTTCAGTTGCTGCAGGCCTGGGCCCATAGTGATCAACAGGTTTTAGAGATCTATGTCGAGAGATGTAAGAGGTGTGGGCCAAACATTGTTGGAAGTCTGAGTCAACCGTTGTTGCACGCCTGGGTCAACGGCTTCTCGAGGTGTGGGTCAACAGTTGTTGGAGGATCTGGTCCAACACTGCCTCTCGTTGGCTCGGTAGTAGAACACTTAATTTGAGGTCGGGCGTCGGGAGTTTAAATCCCGTTGGTATCCAAAATAAAACAAACGAGCATTTTTACTGTGCATCTAAAACGTGTTGTCGTTCTGGTGGTATCAGTCTTCATGTTAGATAGGCCCACTTTCCCCATTCTCCAGTGATAGTTATCCCCCGTCTGCCGTATCGACCTTTGCTCGTTCTGGGCGTTAAAACCTAAATTCTACTAACATACTGTTCGTTTGGGTACCAGATCAGGCCGGTCGGTCCGAGCATCGGCTTGATAGTCAGAGGGTTTTGGGGTTCGACTCCCAGGCGCCTAAGAGGGAAAAAGATCTCGGCTTCTTCTTTTTTCTTCGTTGTTCATCTTAACGTGCTGTCGTTCTGATGATATCCGTAAAACTTTAAGGCCCCTTCCACCAATTCTCCTGCGATGGATAACCCCGCCTGTCACATCTGTTGCTTTACATAGGTGTGCACGTGAAATCTGAAAGTGGCCTGACCTTATTTTCCGTTTGTTCGTGGTTTTTTTTGTTGTTTGTTTTATTTTTGGGGGAGTGTGTGTGTGTGTGTGTGTGTGGTGTGTGTGTGTGTGTGTGTGTGTGTGTGTGTGCGTGCGTGCGTGCGTGCGTGCGTGCGTGCGTGCGTGCGTGTGTGTGTGTGTGTGTGTGTGTGTGTGTGTGTGTGTGTGTATGTGGTGTTTTTATTTTGTTTTGTTTTAGTGTGTGTGTGTTGTGTGTGTGTGTGTGTGTGTGTGTGTGTGTGTGTGTGTGGTGTGTGTGTGTTGTTTGTTTGTTTTTGTTTTGTTTTCTTTCGTTTGTTTGTTTGTTTGTTGTTGTTGTTTTTTTTTTTGGGGGGGTGCATCTGGTACGTTCACCCTCCATTGCACCGTGTAGAATGGCGTTGGAACAGCAAGTCATGGCAGACAAGCCTGCATGTCCTTATAACAGACGTTGTAGGATTTCTGATGATTGCAAGGAGACTTTCTTGTCTGCCAGCATATTCGTTGACTTGCTGCTGCATAAATCGTCGTTTGTTTCACGTTCCTTGAAAGATGCAGAACTGAAATATGTCTCAGGCATTTCGTTCTCCAAAGTCTGCAACCTTCGCTCCAGATCCTCGGGTCTAGTTTTCTTCCTTTCTGTCCCAACCCCATATCCCCACCCCACCCACCTCTTTCTCTCTCTCTCTCTCTCTCTCTCTCTCTCTCTCCCTCTCTCCTCTCTCTCTCTCTCTCTCTCTCATGGCCTGCCTTTTAGAGTGTTCCAAGTCGAAGGCAGATCAGTGGTGCTTGATGCAGTAAGTAGTTCCTGAACTCTGTGTCATTCATTAGGTAGCATAGTTACATGTGGTGAAGTGACAATGAAATACCATAATATGATTCAGAACGCGACGCGAACTCTCTCTTCTCTCTCTCTCTCTCTCTCCATCGTCCACGTTCAGCTCTCGGCCAGGGTTACATCACACAGTGGCGACCTCTATAGGTGGTACCGCCGCTTCACTGAAGCCGCGAGTGCAAATATTGCTCCACGATTTCACGGTGATTCGGCCCAAATTTTAGTCCGCTTTGTTCCCACCCCGTCGACCTGAAACCCGCCACCCCGGGGCGATTGGCAGCCGGGGTGGGTGCCGTGTGAATGCCAGCGTTAACAACTTCCCAAAAAAACCCGCCACCAACCACCTCCACCAGTACCGACCTCAGTCTTTGCCCGCGAAAATATGTCGTCTGCTCGTTTGGCCAACGGAAGACAAATATTTCGTCTGCGTATGACAACGTGACTTTGTCCATAAGGTTACGGTTCTTGTCGGCGTTGTGTTTTTGGGCAGCGAGCGTGCTGAGGTGGTTTGTTAGGGGTGCGATCATCGCGGGGTAGGGGGCAAACATTTGGACAAATTATTACAGATGGTAGGAAGTAGATTACCGGGATTGGGTTGGAGGCAGATGAGGACTGTCTGTCATGCAGCTATCGCTTCCTTTCGGGCGGACTCTGGACCTGGTTGTCCACATAATGCACGTGCTACTCTGACTCTGTTAGAAAAGAAAAAAAAAAGAAAGGGGAGATAAAGGTGTCGGGCGAGGGGTTTGGGAGCTTACAGTAATTCAAAGATCAAATGCGAAAACGGATAGCGTGTTGGTTTTTTTTTTCATTTGTAATTGTTCAGCTGGTGTTTTCCTTGCACCATTGGCAATTACTTTTTCAAACCCTGCAGGTGTCTGTGTCTCTCGGGCCTGGTAGACTACAGGATATATCATGAAAAGAAGCGTAGAACTTTCGCCCTGTCATGGACCAAAAAGGAACCTCGCGGCATCATCTTCATCATCCACGTCCTGAGTTATTCATTATTTAAAAACTCTCAAATTCTGAGGTCCCCCACCCAAGCTTCATGGGGACAGTGGTTGGATGGACATGGTGGTGGCGACTACACGAGGACGCTCGCTCACCGTTGGCTGTACGTCAAACCAGTCATTGTCATTAGTGGGCGGTTCAGTATAAGGTGCCCCCAGTATGTCAGATCCCAACAGTCACCACTGAACACGGGCGAAGTGATTCAGAGCAGTGCAGTGTGTCCTCTGGTGGGTTGCCCCATGACGACCTACATACGAATGCACTGCACTGTTGGGGCGGCGACAGCATAATTTTGGGGAGGCCGTATATGGAAGACACTGTGTAAGCACTAGGAGAATAATGCCACCGAGGTGAAGGGGGCGCGCGGGAGTGGGGGGGGGGGGGAGGTCGGAAAGCTGAGCAACCTCGCCACCCCCGAGCCCTTTCAAATTCCCCCCCTACCCCCCACCCCCCCCCCCCCCCCTCCCCCCCCAAAAAAAAAAGAAGAAAAGAAAGAAGAAAGAAAGCGCCCTTTTCTTCCAATTTAATCGATTCCAATGTTGATTTTAAAATGTCTCTTCTGTGAGAACAGAGAGATGTTCCTAGATCTCCCATAGTTCCCAGCACAAGGTGATCAGTTGTGCCTGTTCTACATCTCATTTGTCATGTACTTGGAAGAGATAATTCATCTTCAACGTTTAGTTTACTATTTGTTTTGTGTATTATCTATGCACACACACACAACACACACACACACACACACCCCACAACACACAGGCATACAAACAGGTATGCACGCATGCGCACATAAATATCATGGGCGCACGGGCAATGCACTCGCACACACGCAGAGAGAGAGGCGATGATGATGATGATGATGAGGAGGAGGAGGAGGGAGGGGGGGGGGGGAGAGAGAATGTATCCAGAACTTATTGAATCCAGAAATTCTCACTGGCTCATCCTGCCTGAATGTAATAACTTATACGGACCTCTTACGGTCAATGTCTGTTGCAATCAATAACGCACGTGCAACTCCCCGGCCTTCAAGCCCCCCATCACACTTCCTCTCCGCCATCACAGCGGTGTGAGAGTAGATACGGTGCAAGGGTAAGTCACGGCAATAAATCCCGTGTATATAGTAGACAGGTGTGTATGTGTGTGTGCGTGCGTGCGTGCGTGCGCGCGTGTGTGTGTGTGTGTGTGTGTGTGTGTGTGTGTGTGTGTGTGTGTGTGTGTGTGTGTGTGTGCGCGCGCGCGTTAGAACTGGATTGGGGGAAGTGGGGTGCTGGGTAAGTAAAACAGACATTTAGCCCATTTATCTAGTATATAAAGCGCATTCAGTCTGTCTGCCTGTCGGTGTGTGTGTGTATGTCTGTCTGACTGACCAAAACAATGAAGATAGTTGCTTGGACTACAGTATTCAGTTAAAAACATATGTGCTGATTGAAGGGTAACTGTGTTGGAAAACAGAACGTGGATAGAAATCAACATTGTTGATTAAGCGACAATAGTGTTGGAAAGCAGAATTTAAATAGGAACAACAGTGTTGATTTAACGAAAATTGCTGTGGAATGCAGAATTCAGATAGAAAAAAAGCACGGGGCTGATTGAATGACTGCGTGAAAAGTGTCGTTTGCTTGGATCCAACAGCCCCGGTTATATGACACTTGTGAAGGAAGGCAAAATGGGGTTGCGAGCAGCAGTGCTGGTGGAAAAAACAATTATAGTGGGAAAATGGCATTTGTTTGGAAATAGCAGTGCTGATTGGACGATAATGACAGTGGGAAAAGATTTTTTTTTTATTTTAGAAATAGCAGCGCGGGGTTGAACAATGATTATCGTGGAAAACAGCTGCAGTCTGTTTCTTTATCTCGTTATGGTTTTACTTTCCATTGCTAAAAATGATCACACCAAAATATGACCCCATTAGGAAAGACAAGATCAGTTGATAATTTCACCATGGGCCGTTTTTGAAAATCAAAAGGGGGGTTGTTTGTTGTTGTTGTTGTTGTTGTTGTTGTTGTTGTTTTTTGGTTTGGTTTGGTTTGCTTTGGTTTGGTTTTTTTTTTTTTTTCTTTGTTGTTGTTGTTTTTTGAGGGTAGGCTTTTCTTCTTTTTAATGATGAACAAGAATTCGATTCGCATCAGCGAGACGATCAAAACACTCCATATTGCAAACTCCATGACCGGAAGTCAGTTTCCCAGACGCCTGTCGTAACGGCCTTGTCTGCAAGTTCACAACAACAACAACAACAACAACAAAAAACCCGATGAAACATACTGGCTTCAGTAGGTTATCCACCCTACCATGGTCCCTGGTCAGAATACAATGCAAAAGGTCAAGCATCTGCTGTCTCTTGTTCATGACACCCTCTTACCCCTTCTACCCCCGCCCCCCGCCCCTTTTTTTTCCACTTATTTTTCAATTATTCATCTGTCTATAATCCCTGTGCATTGTGGTCTCATGTGGTGTGAATTGGTTCGTAGGCAGGAACACCTCCTTGAAGAAAGTAAAACTGAAACAACTTTGACAGATGCTTCCATAGACAGCTAGCTCCTCGAACCTTATGGAATTGAGAAATGGGAAAGCGGAATAGGTTGGAAAGCGATGCGAGGAAGCGGGGGGCGAAGGAAGAAAGGAGAAAGGGGTGGGGATGGTGGTGAATAGAGGCAGGGTGGAAGTAGGAGAGACAGGGAGGGGCAGGGGGGGGGGGAGGGATGGAGCGGACCTTGGTGTGTTCGTGATCGAAACCCGAACTGGACACATGTGACCACAAACACTCAGAAAGCCGGTAACCTAAGTAACGCGTAACCGAGCTAAGGAACATGTAACCAGCCTGTGACAGACTGACAATGGCGGAGAAAATGAGTTGACGACTTCACTCGACGACAGGTCGAAGAAAGGCGCCACCTGCCTCGAACTTTCCGAGTGTGTTCAACCAGCTGTCACTTCTTCCTACTTCTTACTACACATGCCGTTCAGATCGGCGCTGCTTTTCACTAGTAGCTTGTGTCGGTCAGTCAACAGCGCCTTTCATTGCAGGCCATACGCCACAATTTGGATTTTTCACTGAAACACTATATCATCCACATAAGCCTTTTAAGGCCTACCATAAGTTTGAGCCAGCGCTTTATGTTAAACTGATAATTGATCAAAAGAACAAATCCCCACCAATTATTTCCCTTGTTTTGGGGACTTTCACCGATGAAATCACAGACTGTCTTCAAGCACATGACTTTCCCTTAGTTAACACACATTTCAGGCCTTTGCACTCATCCATGACCCTATCTGCGTGTGGTAGTTTCCAAAAAAATAATCCAATTCTTCGTTTTTAATCTGTCCGCTTACAACCACTTTGCTTGTACCTTGATGGCCATATGGAAGAAAATGAGGAGAATCAACTTTCAGACAAAATAGAAATTCTCAAAACAGTCTAACTGCACCAGTCTATAAATACTCGACTCAAGCAAGGCCCTGGCGCATAAATTTTTGGTGTGCTGTCACATGCGTCGTACAGCCAGCACAATGTTTAATTTAAGTAAATCCGTTGTCTTGCCGCCATTACCTTTTACGTTTTACTGAATTTGCCGCCTCTATTTTTCACAACATTTTTACATGCTTCGTTCTGCTACTGCTTCTTTTTATGACGTTTTTGCTACATGTCCCATTCTGCCTCTACCGGTTGTTACAACGTTGCTTGCCACACGTGTGGTTCTTCTACACGACTTTTCACCATGTTTTTACTATGTCATCCAGCCATCACTACTTTTGATAACAACTTTACCACATGCGTCATTCTTCTGACACCATTAGGTTTTTGGTTTTTGCTGTATGTGTCGTTCTAGCACCATTATCTTTCACGAGTTTTGCTACGTGGTCATAATGCTACTGCTTCTTTTCAAAACGTTTTTTACTACACGTGTCCTTCTGCCGTCATTGCTTTTCATGTCTAGCCACGTTGTTCCGTTCAGCCACAGTTGCTTGTCACTACTTTTGACCACGTGTCGTTGGTCCAGCACAGTGTTTTGTCCTACATGTGCCGTTCAACCGAACATCGCGTTTCACTACAAGCATTGTTCAGCTAGCATTACATTTTACTACATACGCCGTTCAGCCATTGCTATATTTTACTATACACGTCGTTCAGCCAGTGCTACATTTTACTATAAACGTCGTTCAGCAAGTACTACATTTTACCATGCACGTCGTTCAGCCAGTACTACATTTTACTATAAACGTCGTTCAGCCAGTACTACATTTTACTATACACGTCGTTAAGCCATTGCTACATTTTACTATACACGTCGTTAAGCCATTGCTACATTTTACTATACACGTCGTTAAGCCATTGCTACATTTTACTATACAGGTCGTTAAGCCAGTACTACATTTTACTATAAACGTCGTTCAGCCATTGCTATATTTTACTATAAACGTCGTTAAGTCATTGCTATACCTTACTATAAACGTCGTTAAGCCATTGCTATATTTCCTATAGACGTCGTTCAGCCAGTACTGCATTTTACTACAAACGTCGTTCAGCCAGCACTGTTCTTTACTACATACGTCATTTAGCCAGCACTCTATTTTACTAGAGAGAGAGAGAGAGAGAGAGAGAGTTATCCGTTGGTGTCGAGCATTCGCTTCTCGGCACAGAAGACACACGAAGTATAGTTGGCCTGCACACACCATACAAGTGGAAAGACTATCGTAGTTATTTCTATAGCTTTCACACAGGCACAAAACCGCTATGCAGTTACTAGGTAAATTTGCAACACGCAATATTATTACTCACGGATCAAGGTCTTTGCAATCCAGCGAGTTTGATTTCAAATATACCGACCCAACCACCCTACCCCCCTTTCCACCTCACACTTTTGTCCTGCCCTCGCAGGTCAGATCACTGCAAGTGTCCGTGTGTTGTAAGGATCCAGCAAACGGAAGAATGTCGCTGAGCGGCGCGGAGCGTTTCATTCCAATGTCTGCATATTAGTCTGCAGGGAGCGGGAGAGGGAGAGAGGGGGTGGGGGTGCTGTGAAAGCTGGCTGCATGATTCATTGCTTCCAGAGTGGGTAAGACTACGAGTCAGACAGTGAGGACTCGCGATTATTCACATGTGCTCCAATCAGGGGACGCAACTATTTGTCGTGCACGTACAAAAATAATGGCGGTGCATCTATTCGTCAGGTTTGTATTAAAAAAAATAAATAAATAAAAGGTTTTTGTTTTAATGGATCTTAAACTGAACCAGAGACTGGGTTATTTGAATGTTGTATGACTTTTTCGTTCTTTCTCCCGTAAATTTTACACACCCCGTAAATATCATTCACATGATTCCCCGCCATTCGCTAAATTTTGACTACTGTCTTGTGATTAATGTAAGAACACAGAGACTAAAACCTACTACCATTGCTTGCAACTGCATCAAGAGATTAGAAATTCAGTTGTTCCCAATGTGTGTGTGTGTGTGTGTGGGCGTGGGTGCACTGCCATAGAGGTCGCGCAGAAGATGGGACAGCAAAAAAATGGAATAAAATACAACCATTCTGTACCGACATTGCGTCAATAAAGTGTCATCTCAGTACATTACGTCATCCGGTGACATTCTCTTCCGACGTTGGGTTAATAAAATGTCACCCTGCTAAACTTCTGTACCGACGTTGGTTAATAAAATGTCACCCTGGTAAACTTCTGTACCGACGTTGGGTTAATAAAATGTCACCCTGGTAAACTTCTGTACCGACGTTGCGCTAATAAAATGTCACCCCGCTAAACTTCGGTATCGACGTTGCGTTAATAAAATGTCACCCTGCTAAACTTCTGTACCGACGTTGGGTTAATAAAATGTCACCTTGGTAAACTTCTGTACCGACATTGGGTTAATAAAATGTCACCCTGCTAAACTTCTGTACCGACGTTGGGTTAATAAAATGTCACCCTGCTAAACTTCTGTACCGACGTTGCGCTAAAAAATGTCACCCCGCTAAACTTCGGTATCGACGTTGCGTTAATAAAATGTCACCCTGCTAAACTTCTGTACCGACGTTTGGGTTAATAAAATGTCACCTTGGTAAACTTCTGTACCGACATTGGGTTAATAAAATGTCACCCTGGTAAACTTCTGTACCGACGTTGCGCTAATAAAATGTCACCCTGGTAAACTTCTGTACCGACGTTGGGTTAATAAAATGTCACCTGGTAAACGTCTGTACCGACGTTGCGCTAATAAAATGTCACCCTGGTAAACTTCTGTACCGACGTTGGGTTAATAAAATGTCACCCTGCTAAACTTCTGTACCGACGTTGCGTTAATAAAATGTCACCCTGCTAAACTTCCGTACCGACGTTTGCGTTAATAAAATGTCACCCTGGTAAACTTCTGTACCGACGTTGGGTTAATAAAATGTCACCTGGTAAACGTCTGTACCGACATTGGGTTAATAAAATGTCACCCTGGTAAACTTCTGTACCGACGTTGGGTTAATAAAATGTCACCCTGGTAAACTTCTGTACCGACGTTGCGCTAATAAAATGTCACCCTGGTAAACTTCTGTACCGACGTTGGGTTAATAAAATGTCACCTGGTAAACGTCTGTACCGACGTTGCGCTAATAAAATGTCACCCTGGTAAACTTCTGTACCGACGTTGGGTTAATAAAATGTCACCCTGCTAAACTTCTGTACCGACGTTGCGTTAATAAAATGTCACCCTGCTAAACTTCCGTACCGACGTTGCGTTAATAAAATGTCACCCTGGTAAACTTCTGTACCGACGTTGGGTTAATAAAATGTCACCTGGTAAACGTCTGTACCGACGTTGCGCTAATAAAATGTCACCCTGGTAAACTTCTGTACCGACGTTGGGTTAATAAAATGTCACCCTGCTAAACTTCTGTACCGACGTTGCGTTAATAAAATGTCACCCTGCTAAACTTCCGTACCGACGTTGCGTTAATAAAATGTCACCCTGCTAAACTTCTGTACCGATGTTGCGTTAATAAAATGTCACCCTGCTAAACTTCTGTACCGACGTTGCGTTAATAAATGTCACCCTGCTAAACTTCTGTACCGACGTTGGGTTAATAAAATGTCACCCTGCTAAACTTCTGTACCGACGTTGGTTAATAAAATGTCACCCTGCTAAACTTCTGTACCGACGTTGGGTTAATAAAATGTCACCCTGGTACGAAGGTGACATACTGTACCGGCAGATCACATCGACATGTGCACTGTGGAACAAAATGTCGCCCTACGTGAATATATGTTTCGGGATGGGCTTGAGAAGCTATATATATATATATCAGTATATTTAAAATGCCTAAAACAATTTTTTTTAAGTGCTCAACCCCTTGGGGAGCAACATTACTTAAAACAAGTTAAAAGAGGATCTTAAAACTATATATACTTCCCGCAACAAGTTAAGGAACGCTTACAGAAATTGCTGTTAAATGTGTTTTAATACAGACAGAGGAAAACAGTTTACTCGAATGTTTCGCCCAGTCATTCAGCCACCTGTGGCTACAATTTCATTGAAAGCCATTCACACGTCGTTGAACAATCAGTAATAAAAAAGAGACACCCCCATTCGAAAAGTCAGCAGCAGTCAATAGTGGGTGTGGCCGCCATTCTGAGCCACACATGCTCTGCACCGACGCCGCATGGAATGAACCAGGATTGTAAGGGTCTGTTGCGGGATGGCCTGCCATTCCTGCTGCAGGAACTGGGTCAGCTGGGCCACATCAGCGGGCGGAGGGTGGTTGTCAGCAACTCGTCTACCCAGGACGTCCCACAGGTGCTCTATCGGTGCCAGGTCTGGAGAGCGCGATGGCCATTCCATGCGTTGGATCCCTGCTGCTGGAAGAAGTCTCGTACCACGTGGGCTCGATGCGGAGGGGCGTTGTCGTCCTGGAGAGTCGCACCAGGACCCATGGCCTGGAGAGCTGGCTGCACAATGGGGCGGACGATCTCATCCCGATAACGCTGACCAGTCAATGATCCCTGGATGACGTACAGGGGGGTTCTGCCATGGAGATGAAAACCACCCCAACCATTACCGAACCACCTCCATAACGGTCGACCTCACGAATGGTGGCGGCAGTGAATCGTTCTCCTTGTCTGCGCCAGACTCGTCTCCTGCCATCATTGAATGAGACAGTGAAACGTGACTCATCGGTAAAGAGGATCCTCGACCACTGCTGCCTGTTCCAATGCTGATGGAGGCGGCACCACGCCAGGCGGGCCTGTCGGTGACCCTGAGTCAGTGGAATTCGGATGGCTGGCCGACGAGACTGGAGGTCAAATTCATGAAGGCGGTTGCGGACAGTGGAAACGCTGACATTGACATTTGCTGCTTGCATGAGGCGACGTCTCAGCATGGGTGTTGTGACTGTCCTGTCCCGTAAAGTTGACAGGTAGAGAAATCGGTCATCCCGTCGACTGGTGCAACGAGGACGTCCAGTGCGCGCCCGTTCTTTCCGTCCTGCCTGTTGTCGCATAACGTTCATTGAGTCTGTGAATGACTGAGGCCGACACCTGAAGACGTCTGCCCACCTCTCGTAAAGACACACCCTCTGCTAGCCACGCCAGAGCGCGCCCGCAGTCCACTGCACTCAGTCGTCTTCTTGGAGGCATGTCTGGTTGTGTCGTTTTAATGCCCTTTCTGATACCCATTTGGTGCAGTTTGTGCGGTCAGTGTTCACAGTTGTCAGTGCTTGCACGTGCAACCTGCCGAATCGCTGCACATGCCCGGTCTGGTCAGCAGGGGCTTGTTCCACGGTCAGTGCAATTTCCTCATTTGCACGAATGTCCCGCCGCTGGCTGGCGAGGGATTGAGTGGCAGAGTGGTGAGTACAGGAATCATACCGGTGTGTCGAGCAATGTTTCAAGTACCGTTCTGCTGCATTTTTTTCCAAAATGGGCGGCCTGGCCTTTTTTACTCATTTCATTTAAGAAGGTACAAAAACGTAGGGCGTTCCTTAACTTGTTGCGGGGAGTAATATATAATATAATATATATATATATATATAGTAGAAAGAAACTCGTGGAGAGCGTGGCAGCAGAGAGTCCTCAGAAGAGAAGCCCCCTTCAAGCAAGTGTTTCGGCCCTTATCTCCTGACACTCTAGGGGGGTTGGGCCACACCCGGTTCATGACTCCGGATGTCCCTCTGCTGCCCCTTTATTTTTCCCCCATCTTGGGACGAGCCATGGCTGGGATTCGAACCCATGACCCTCTGGACATGCTCATTTTCTACTTAATGACTCGCGCTTTAACCACTGAGCCACAGGACACCTGATATTTGTAGGGAATTAACCTTATGAAGTTCACTTTTGTTCCTCCTTGACCAGATCCAGCTTGAACACCTCTCTGCCGCTTCTGCCATTGCTTTCAGGGCTCTGGTTTTTTCCTTCCCTGCAACTGAGAGCTGTTTCATGAGGCTGTATGCAGACGTTCCTACAAATCCCCTAGCTCCAATTTCTGCAGTGAGGACTTTGACCTGATAGCCTTCTCTCCTCAGGCTGTTTGCCAGATCAGCATACTTTTCAGTCTTGTAGATTTGAGCTGCCTCCATTCTGTTCTCATATGGCACCGTGAGCTCGATCATGATCAGCTGCTTGGTTGACTTAGAGTGGACTACTATGTCTGGTCTCATGCCACTCTTGCTGATGATCTCTGGTGACTCTTCCATTCTGGGAGGTCTGCAGTGCACTCCCAGTCATCTGCCCCATCCAGCAGACTCTGCCTGCATGTTTCGAGTGGCACTGTTGTTCTTGGCCATGATTTGCTGCCTCCTGCCGTGAAGAATGTTGCGGGTGCTTTTGGAGTCCTGATTCTCCCTTTTGTGGTGTTGGTACTAGCCCAGACTACTTGTACAATTTCTTTGAGCACTTGGTTGTGCCTCCATGTGTACCTTCCTTGAGCCAGGGCTACTTTACATGAGCTTAGAACATGCTCCACTGTTTGTTTTTCATGGCAGAGGGGCATGCAGGATCGTCTGTTTCCCCCCACTTCACCAGTTTGCATTTGAGGGCAGAAGGTCATATGCAGATCTGAGAATGAAGCTGATCCTGAGAGGGGCCATGTGCCAAATGTCATTCCAAGTTAGACTTCTTTGGAGTGCATTCTCCCACGTTGTCCATTGCCCTTGCTGGCTCTGCTGGACTGCTTTTTGGAGTCTTTTTTGGTCTTCTTCTTTTTTCATCTCCTGAATCATCATGTCTCTTTTGGCTTTTCCTTTGGCCTTTGACCACCATTCAGTTTTGGTCACCCCCAGTCCTTGTCTGTTGGTCTGTGCGTGTCCTGTTATTTCTCTGATCTTGAGACTTTCTTTGCAGAATCCATCGCCTCTTGAACTTTCCATTTTCTGCCTGTCTTCAGCTGGGGCTTGATTGCTTCTACCACCTTGTCTCCTGAGTCCTCCAGCATGCTTTGAAGTCATGATCTTCCCTGCTTTGTATTCCTCCAGGATGGATTTCAGTGGTAGTTTGAGCTTTGCTTGGCGACAGTACAGCGCGATGTCAGTCAGACAGGGTGGGACACCAAGCCATTTCCTTGTGAACTTGTTGATTTTGGCTTCCATTGCCTCCACTGTGCTGGTGCAGATGTCGTATATCATCAGAGGCCATAGGAGCTTTGGTATCAGCATGAACTGCAGACACCAGACCTTGTATTTGCCAGGGAGCCCACACTGGTCAATGGTCTCCAAGCCTTCTTCCGCCATCTGCTTGGTTTCTTTTTCTCTTTGTGTGTCTTTCAGCGTATCATCATACCATCTTCCAAGGCTCTTGACTGGTTCTTCTGTGACTGTTGGAATGGCCTGGTTGGCAACACTGAAGACTACAGATTCGGCCACTTTTCCTTTCCTCGGTGAGAGACTCCGTGATTTCTTTGGCTTGAACTTCATTCTGGATGAGGCAACTATGTCGTCCAGCCTCTCCAGCACATGACGTGTCTCGTCTTCTCTGGATGAAATCACTGTAGTGTCATCCATGAAGGCCTTGAGAGGAGGCATCTTGTGTCCATCGCCAAGGTCTGTTTGTCTCGCGTTGTTTGTTGCTGCTTTCAAGATGAGTTCCATTGCCAGCACGAACAGTATCGGGGAAATTGCACAGCCCATTGCAATGCCCACTTATATATATATATATATAAGGTCGTACATGCAAGCAGATGATGGTGATCAATTACCCCTAACTCTAATCGCCAATGACGTTGCAAGTTATGACGATGAATGTGACGTGTTCTGGTGATAGTGGTGGTGGCTGTAGTTTTCAGGGATGTAACGGAGTAAATACGTGTATAGCGTTTGACATAATTATCTGCTTGACTGATGTGGAAAGAACGACGACCTCCTAAATACTAACAACTACGACGACGACGACGACGACGACGACGACTGCTGTAAAGACGACAGCGACGACGACGAAAACAATGAGGATGATGACGACGATGATGATGCAACTGTAATTATTCTAACAAGCCTACTTTGGGTGGGTGGGTTTTTCTTCGTGGACAAGTGATACGAAAAACATGCCTATGATTCTTTTTGCTTACCTTTCAATACATGCTCGAAAGTGAGGCGACTGCAGGCGGAAAGCTAAACAATTCTTTATGTAATAAATCCGCGAAACAAAGACAAACGAATCACAATGTAAAACACGACGCGTTTGGGCCCTCGTAGGTTCTTTCTTCAGGCAAGACAAAAAACCACTCAGGACAACGAAAATGAAGAACGAGCAATCACTTATCTGGTCAAAGTCGGCGAAAGATGGGCGAAATATCCACCGTCTGCACCTTGATTACAGAATATAGGGGCCAAAGTGACCAACGCCCATCTTGCGGCGAATTTGTCAAGATAAGTCATTGCTCGTACTTAATTGTCGTTGTCCTGATTTTTGTTTATCTTGTCTGGACAAGACCAAAAAAGGGCAAAACGCGTCGGGGTTTTATCTTGTGATTCGTTTATTCCTTTTGTTTAGTGGATTTATCACATTTATCTTTTAAGATTTCTTTCAATACTATTTCAAATGCGAAACGAGATCGGTGATTATGGGTTGGGCTACCTCATTTTCCTAACTCCACCAGTCACTTTTCTTGTCCAGTTCGGCGCAAGGCGGGCGAAAGAATATCCACCTTCTGCACCTGGATTACTAAAGACATGTGACGAATTAGACCCGAAAACCAAAACAGTAGGCATACATTCACAAGGGGCGACCACCCAGGATGACAGACATTATGTCCCTGCAACATGCCCAGTTTTCCCCGTTCTTCGCCTTTCTTTTTTTTTTTTTTTTTTTTTTTTGTTTGCATTGTTTTAACGTTCTCAAAATGCTAAATAAAAAGTGTGCACATGTGTACATGTTACTGTCCAATAATAAACAGTGCGGTGTGTGTGTGTGTGTGGGGGGGGGGGGTCAAAACCTTTCTTTCCCTTCAATATGCAACACGACTCTCTATCTCTCCCTCCCTCCCTCTCTCTCTCTCTCTCCCTCATGCACACACCACACGCGCGCGCGCGCGCGCGCACGCTCGCACACACACACACACGCCCGCCAGCCCGCCCGCCCGCCCGCCCACGCACGCCACACACACACACACACACACACACACACACACACACACACACACACACACACACACACACAATGAAACCATGCTTTCTGTTTATTCTTTATTTTCAAACAAAATTCATGCAATAACAATCAAAGCAAGAACAAACCATTCGTCTGTTTACCCTACAGCAAAAAAAAAACAACAAGGGAAAAAAAAAAGCAACAAAGAAAGAAAGAAAAGGTGGTGTGGTGTGGGGAGGGAGGCATGCACATCCTTAACAAGACCACTTAAGTTGGTTTAAAGGGGGCGACTACAGTCGGAAACTGAAATAAATGTTTAAGAATAAAATTCCTGTGAGTCCAGCAAAAAAAACGACACCCAACTTGGGCCGAATATGAAAACAGCGATCGGTCGTTCTTCGTTTTCAATGTGCTGGACCTTGTTTATCTTGCCTGAAGCAGACCTAAGAGGTCGAAACACGTCGTGTTTTGCCTTGTAACTTGTTTGTCCTTGTTTTTTGGCGGACTCGTTGAAGAAATATTCTTAAAATTTAAGACCACTTAACTAACAACAGAGACAATCAACCTCCCTTCAGTCTGAGCAACACAGAATCCCATAGGCTTTTTGCCTACGTCAACGAATTTCATCACAATATCATTTTCAAATACGCACTTAACACGATATAATCCTAAACATAAGTTTTAACACGGAGTGGGAGGAGAGGGAAAAACGATGGGGTCGGGTAAAGGTCAAGGGAGAGTGGTGAGTGAGGATTAAGTGTCGGGGTGAGTGTGTGTGCGTGTGTAGGGTGGGTGGGGGGGGGGTGAGCGGAGGGCGGGGGAGAGCAAGGCAAATCAAAGTTGCAAAATTGCAGATTCATCATATTCCCTGGTTCTGGACAAATCATCCTTTGACATTGTAATAACATATGTTCCTTTTTTTCTATTTTTTACAATTGTCACATCGGAATTCGTCATGCAAAATGAACTAACACCATTCTCCTCGGGAGTGCGCATATTGCGAATGTAGAGCGCCACTATCAGTCTTCTTTTTTCTCTTCTCTCTCTCTCTCTCTCTCTCTCTCTCTCTCTCGCCGATCATATCTTATGAAATTGTCCTTCGGTTCAAGTCCTTTCTTGTCTTGGATTCTTTCACATGTGCCTTTCACACAGGGATCCACCGGCCTGCCATCTCTCACCTGAAGGAGAACACTCATACGTAGTATAAAAGAAAAAAAAACCTCAAAAATAAAAACACTTGAGTCGGGTGTCCGTTAACACAGTTCTTCATGTTGAACATCCTTTTCTTCGTCCTATGTAAATCTTACAAAACGTCGATAGAAAATGATATGCCACAATCTTTTTTTGTTACCCTGAATATACATACCACCAAAATTAAGGTTGTTGTTGTTTTTTAACCCTGAATAATGTGCCACAAAAGACTTTTTTTTACCCTTTTGTGCGTGTGTGTGTGTGTGTAGAGGCGGGGGTTGCGGGGGGTTGTGGGAGCTCGCTTGCTTAAAATTTTGAAAGACTGCAATGATGTTTTTGGCAGTGTAGTCCCCCCCCCCCCCCCCCCCCCCCCAGTTTTACAAGTGTCTACAATGTATGCCTTGTGCAATTTCATTTTCAGAAAAGGCAACAGAACAATAAACAAAACTCATAAAGAAAAACATAAACACTTCAAAAGAAATTCTTTTAAAAAAACAAAAAAAAAAACCTGTTCCACCTGGTTCTTGCTTCCCAGCGCTACAACTCTTCTGTAACATGAGAACCAACGAATATGAAATACTGCTTAACACATTCTAATCAGCTAAAGAAAATAAAACAGTGAAATACAATATATATATATATATAATATAAACGTGTTCCCATTGCACGAAGCTCGTCTCATTCGACGAACACCGGATAGAGTGTATAAGCGAGATAAACTGCCCTTTTTTTCTCTTTCTTTCTTCTTCTTTTTTTCTTCTTTTTTTCTTTTTTTTTTTTTTTTTTTTTTTTTTTGGCGTTGTTGATTACCATTCCTGGTCGTTTTCTGGCGTTGAGCTATTTTTTTTTTTTTTTTTTTTTTTTCATCTTGTTGTTGTCGTCGTCGTCGCCCTGTTTCTTCTTTTCTCACACCTCCCCCATTTCCCTTCGTCCTTCATTTATCCTTTTGGGGTTTTCTTTTTTCTTTCTTTTTTTTCTTTTTTTCTCTCTTCTCTTGAGGGGGTAGGGTGGTGGGAGTGGATAGACGGGGGTTAGAAGCAGGGGGCGGATCCGGCGACTTGAGGTGGGGCAATGGGTGGTGGTGGTGTGTGTGTGTGTGTGGGGGGGGGGGGGGGTAACTCATCCTTCATGCTTCTTCAATCGTCTCCTCTTCCCACGCTGCTCATCTCGACACCTCCATACTAAAACCATGTTCTGGGCTACCGTCTTGTCGTGTTCCGGGCCCACAGCGATTCACCGGAAACAATCCCCATCACGTCACCACGAGGCACCCCCCCCCCCCTGCACCCCCAACCCCCCATCCCCTCCCCTGTCAGAGTGATCTCGCACTGTTGTTTTCTCACCGTGTTCGGTGGGGTGTGATCTGATTCAACGAACGCAGGACACCATCGACTGAACATCCCCATCTGGAGTGACGTATGTCACTGTACCCCCGCCAAGAGCAGCGCCAGTGCTTCGGACTATATTGATGAAATCACCTCCAGTATGGAGCTCATGGGGAAATCGAAACTTCAAGGTATCACAAGAGCTTCAGTAGATGTACACACTCTTTTTCTTCCGTCATTATTGATGTCGTCGTCGTCGTCGCCGTTATTTCCCTTCCTTCCCCTCTGTCCTAAGGGTGCGTTATATCTTTTAAAAGTCAAGATTCTGTCCACTTTTTTTTTTCCTCAATAAATATGTAGATTGAATTAAATGATGTTCAATTTGTTTCAAATTTCTTCGCTCTATCCTCCCCCCACCCTCCCCCCAACTCCCCAATTATATACAATATGCTGTGTGTGTGTTGTGTGTGTGTGTGTGTGTGTGTGTGTGTGCGTGCGTGCGTGGTGCGTGGTTGTGTGTGTGTGTGTGTGTGTGTGTGTGTGTGTGTTGTATTTATCATGTTTCTGTAATATGCGCTTTGGGCTCTTGCGAGGTAAAGCGCTCTATAAATATCCTTTTACATTACATTGCATTACGTTACATTACATTACATTACATACATATGAATAATTTCCTCCTGGCAAAACTCACCAATGTCGAAATTACAGGGAAAGAAATGTTGAAAATGTGTCGACGCTTTCTTCTGTCTGACAATGTTTTCTTTTCCTTGTTTTCTGTCGTGTAACTGTGTGTGATTCTGAATATGTAGTTGTCCCAGTCTCTTATTTTCTTTGGTGTGTGTGTGCGTGTGCGTGAGAGTGTGTGTGTGTGTGCGTGCGTGCGTGCGTGCGCGCGCGCGCGAGAGAGAGTATGTCAGCGTGTGCGCGAGCGCGTGTGTATGTGTATGTGTGTGTGTGTGTGTGTGTGTTTGCGTGCACGCGAGCGCGTGTATGTGTGTGTGTGTTTGCGTGCACGCGCGCGTGCGCACGCATGTGTGTGTGTGTGTGTAATGTAATGGGGCAGGGGGGAGAAGCGAGTACTAGGTGATGTTTCCGTCGGAAGAAGGATCAATCATTTTGTTCCACGCCACTTCTAACCTTTAACTATGATGTGATGATCTTGTGCGATTTGTTATAGTTTCGAGAAAGGCGGGGAGGGAAGGCGGGGGTGGGGGGGGGGGGGGGTGGGGTGGGGGTGGGGGTACAATCATTATCAGCTACTTTTTTTTTCTTTCCAAACTCTTCAAGGCATAAGACAAGTGTAACACCTTTTTTTTTCTTTTTGTTTTTTTTCTTTCTTTTTTTTCTTTTTTTTTTTCTTTTTTTTTGGGGGGGGTCTGTTTTGCGTTTTGGTTGTTGTTTTTTGTTTGTTTTTTGTTGTTTTTTTTTTGGGGGGTCTGTTTTGCTTTTTGGGTTTTTGTTTGTTTGTTTGGTGTTTTGTTTTTTTGTTTTGTTTTTTTGGTTTTTTTTTGTTGTTGTTTTTTTTTGTTTTTTTTTTTTTTTTTGGGGGGGGGGTACATCACCGCCACAGGGTCCACGAGACAAAGAGTCACACAGCCTCAGACGGTGTGCAGTCTCATGTGCGGATGAGCAGGGGGTACTGCGTGGAGGGGTAGGACGGCTGGTGTTGCAGGGAACTGTAGGGGGTCAGCGAGGATCCGTAGGAGGACAGGGCGGTGCTGGGGACACTGGGGGAGCTGCAAGGCACTTGGGGCATGGACATGTTCATGGACGGCAGCGGGTAGGAAGTCGCCAGGGGGCTCGGGGTCAGCGGAGACCCGCTCAGAGAGTTGTTCACGTAGGACGGATTGTAGTAAGGGGGGACGTAGCCGCTCGGGGTGGCGGGACTCCAGGCAGAGGATTCGTTCAGCTTGGGCTGAGTCGGCGTGGAGATCCCAGCGACTGTGGAACGTGGGAGTATTGCTGGCTGGGCGGGTGGGGACCTCCATACTGCTGGTGGGGGTGGGGGATCTGGGGATGACCTTGAGGATCTGGAAGTCCCTGAGGAAAGCCCCCTAAAGCCGGAGGGATGGGCGGGAAGGAAGGGTACGGTTTGTAGCTTGCCGGGCTCCCGTACAAACTGAAGTGCCCGTAGGAATTCACGTGGTGGATGTAGGCTGACTCGTTGTTCCTCTGCTTCTCCAGCTTGAACCGTTTGGCTCTTCTCAAGAAGCTGCCGTTGCCGAACATGTCCCCACACTGAGGGTGCAGTGCCCAGAAGTTGCCCTTGCCGGGTCTGCCCGGTGCCCGGGGCACCTTGACAAAGCAGTCATTGAGGGAGAGGTTGTGGCGGATCGAGTTCTGCCACCGCTGCTGGTTCACCTTGAAGTAGGGGAAGCGAGCCATGATGAAGTTGTAGATCTCGTTCAGCGTCAGCATGCCCGAGTGCGAGCTCTCGATGGCCATGGTGATGAGGGCGATGTATGAGTAAGGAGGCTTCACGTCAGCGAAGCGCCGGTTCTGCTGGGACAGGGTGGAGGTGCCGGAGAATTGCGAGGGGTCCAAAGACTCGTCCTCTTCGCCCAGCTCCTCGTCTTCCTTGTGGTGGTCCTTGGCGAGAGGGTCTGTCGCTGTCGATGTCGCTGCCACTGCTGCTGCTGCTGCCGGGCCCAGCTGGAGATCAGACGGCAGTCTGGGCATCTGCCCGTTGGTGGCCGGGGGCGAGGCGTGTCTGTGGTCATCGTTCAGAGACTGCCCCGACTCGTGGCTCTTCGGGCTGCAAACACACAGCTTAAAGAATAGCATGCAAACACAAAGCGAACAGAATAGCATGCAACTACAATGCTAACAGAATAGCATGCAACACAATGCTAACAGAATAGCATGCAAACACAATGCTAACAGAATAGCATGCAAAAGCAATGTGAACAGAATAGCATGCAAACACAAATGCGAACAGAATAGCATGCAACCACAATGCTAACAGAATAGCATGCAACACAATGCGAACAGAATAGCATGCAAACACAAAGGAACAGAATAGCATGCAAACACAAAGCGCACAGAACAGCATGCAAACACAAAGCGCACAGAATAGCATGCAAACACAAAGCGCACAGATAGCATGCAAACACAAAGCGCACAGAATAGCATGCAAACACAAAGCGCACAGAACAGCATGCAAACACAAAGCGCACAGAACAGCATGCAAACACAAAGCGCACAGAGTAGCATGCAAACACAAAGCGCACAGAGTAGCATGCAAACACAAAGCGCACAGAACAGCATGCAAACACAAAGCGCACAGAACAGCATGCAAACACAAAGCGCACAGAGTAGCATGCAAAGAGAACAGAACAGTACGCAAACACAAAGCCAAGAGAACAGCATGCAAACACAAAGTTAACAGACCAGCATGCAAACACACAGATGACACAATAGCATGCAAACACACAGATGACACAATAGCATGCAAACACACAGATGACAAGCATGCAAACAAAGCAATACATGCAAACGTACAGTTGACAGAATAATATACAAACACAAAGCGAACAGCGCAGCATGCAAACACAAAGTGAACAGAACACCTTGCAAGCACAAAGCTAAATGATTACCATGCAGACACAAAGTCAACAGAATAGCATGTAATCAAAGCACAAAGATGATACAAGCGCACAGAACAGCATGCAATACAAAGCGAAGAACAGCATGCAATACAAAGCGAACAGATAGCATGCAAAACAAGCGACAGAATAGCATGCAATAAAAGCGACACAGAACAGCATGCAATACAAAGCGAACAGAACAGCATGCAATACAAAGCGAACAGAACAGCATGCAATACAAAGCGCACAGAACAGCATGCAATACAAAGCGACAGAATAGCATGCAATACAAAGCGAACAGAACAGCATGCAATACAAAGCGACAGAACAGCATGCAATACAAAGCGAACAGAATAGCATGCAATACAAAGCGAACAGAACAGCATGCAATACAAAGCGACACAGAACAGCATGCAATACAAAGCGCACAAAACAGCATGCAATACAAAGCGCACAGAACAGCATGCAATACAAAGCGAACAGAACAGCATGCAATACAAAGCGAACAGATAGCATGCAATACAAAGCGAACAGAAACATGCAAACACTCAGCTCACAGAATAACATGCAAACACAAAGCTAGCAAAATACATGCCCTATTTAAGTAATGACAAAAGGTTAAGAACATGACAGTGATTGCCGCAATACAACCAATGCGATATATGCCGATGAACAGTCAACAAGTCTAAAACCTTTTCTAACCAATTGGGGGTTGCTTTTGTACACCTATGATACATTTCTAACATTTTCTGTCATTCGCGTTAGCCTTTGTATTCCCATGATGAAGTTCTCTAACATTCGATTATTTAACCAGACAAAAATCAGCTGAGAGGGATTTTGCTCATGAAGCATGTTATCAGAACGTCGATTTAGAAGCTGTTAGCTCGTGTTGTTGGATTATGCTCTCTTGCATTAACCAAGCATTCTTGAGAAGAAATCAGTCTTGCAGTTCAGTCCGATTAGTCGGCGCGAGTCATGTCTTTGAAACAGCCATAGACAATGACTTTCGTTTAAAGAGCACACCTGTGTATTTCCTTATTCCAAGCCAGGTCTGAACCTACGTCTCCATTTAAAATGGAAGACCTCTCTTTAACTTGCATTTTCAATCTAAAAATTTTTGTCTTACAGTCTCTTGCAATCAATTGTTCCCGTAACTGTCATCTCCATCTACGGTTCATGAAATAAAAATCAGTATTTTTCTCACTTTCATTCCTTGGTTCTGAAAAGAATGCAAAATGGAGCTGACAGCTGATGAGAATGGCTACATCTGACCCCTAGAAGAAGGGGCAGGATATCTTCTACATTGCAACAAATTGAATTCTTCTAGCCCTCGCACGCTATCCAAAATGAGTTTTCTTAGTCTCGCTGTCTCTCTCACTTGAGTTTAACCTCTGCTTTTATGCAGAAGCACTGCAAACTGTATTGAAGATTGCCAAAGGTCCTTCAAATGCAAACACGCCGTTGAAATTCTACCTTGTAAACTCTCTTCCAAATTCAAGAAAACTATGTTTGCGTTTAAAATTCATAATGACCGAGCTCCATTAAATCATGGATCTATTCATTTCATCACCACGTGCATACAGGGACCTAGCCGAGTGTTTCCAATTCGGACTGCTGGGCCGATAGAGTTAGCCAGTTGGCCCCTTTTTGCGCTCAAGGTAGTGTAGAAAACGTTTTAACAGAGCAAGGGGAACAATTCGTGGTTCATAACGAGGGACATTGTCTTGTCTGAATGTGTGATATCAATAAACAGCGAAATTATTGAGGCATACCTCTCTCAAGTGGAATGAGTGATATCAATAAACAGCGAAATTATTGAGGCATACCTCTCTCAATTGGAATGAGTGATATCAATAAACAGCGAAATTATTGAGGCATACCTCTCTCAATTGGAATGAGTGATATCAATAAACAGCGAAATTATTGAGGCATACCCCTCTCAATTGGAATGAGTGATATCAATAAACAGCGAAATTATTGAGGCATACCCCATTCATCAAATTATGGGAATTGATGAGTGATATCAATAAACAGCGAAATTATTGAGGCATACCCTCTCAATTGGAATGATGATATCAATAAACAGCGAATTATTGAGCATACCCCTCTCAATTGGAATGAGTGATATCAAGAAATGGCAAAATCAGTGTGGCCTAACTCTCAATTCGGCTTCTAGCTGACCTGCTGCCAAGGGGCTGGTTCGCCCCATGTTGGGGTAAGTTAGCTCCCAGTATGAGACAAATCGATTATCCGTTTTCAAGAAGCAAAAAACAGTTCACAGGAACAATGATCAGAACAGGTTTGGTTTTGTGGGTTGTTTTTTTTTTCTCGGAAATAAAAACAAAGAAGTAGAAGTGACAGATGTTCATCTGCAATGTCAACAACATCAAAATCTTTTTGTAGGGTATAATAATATTTGGCACTCCTTCAGTAGACACGTAAGAGAGAGAGAGAGAGAGAGAGAGAGAGAGAGAGAGAGAGAGAGAGAGAGAGAGAGAGAGAGAGTGAGAGTACAAAATCACAGTATTCCTGTAAGTAAGCTATGACTAGAATTTAACAAATCTGCATCATTTCCTTGTGACGGGATCATTGATCGACAAACACGTTCGAAAAGAAAATAACACTTTGGCACTAAACTTTGCACTGACTAACGAGAAAGAAAAAATGATGAAAAAGGCAAACAGAAACCCTTATCATTGCTCATTCAAAACACCTCCTTTAATTGTCAGAAAATGAAATAACCCATAGGCGCGTATCTAACACTGAGTAACAAGAAAGAAATGGAAACTAGGTGGAAGGGATGGGGGTGCTTGTTAAAGATCCTACATTTTACTGCCGATGTCGAGTCCGTGTCAGTCACAATTGCGACCATGTGCACTGGGTTTTTCCTCAAACCTGAAGATACCACGTGACCCAGGTCTTCCGTCACAGTTTGTGCAGAGAACCCTCATCCCCACCCCCACCCCTACCCATACACTTCTTTTTTTAATCCGCCCACCCAAGAGTAAAATGAACAACGCAGACTTCATCCTCCTGCCATGCCGATGACCCTTTCTCCAATGTCATTTATGATTTGTAATCATCTTCTATTCTCTTACCGTAGTAGAACCTACACATACACATACACATAGAAATCGCTTTGATCAGAACAATCTCCTACTAATTTCACACACACACACACACACACACACACACACACACACACACACACACACTCCATAATTATTCCAATAAATCGGTGCATTATTAAGGGAAAACGTCTACGCTTTATTTGGGGCATGTTGGGAATCCTCGACCAACTTGTCCCCCGCAAAAGGGACCGATTGCCCCCAACACAGACGCGTTCGCTTGGGAGGCGACAGTTTTCACTGACACCGGATAGAGCGAGAACCGTCATTTCTCGGAAAACCATGGTTACCCAGTTCAGCCGACAAGCTGTGCTGTCTAAAAACCCTTTTCCCAACACTTTTTCAACAAATTTGTTTTTAATGAACCTATTCTTTCTTTTTTTTAAAAAAAACTTTTTCTCATGTTCTGCAACATGTGTGTTGGTGTGTGTGGGGGGGGGGGGGGGGGGGGGGGGGGGGGAGGAGGGGAGGCGAGGGGGGGGGGGTTTTAAGACGGCGGGCGATCATGTGATATAGCCCCTTGAACAAAACGAATGAACATCTCGGAGGGCTTCAAAAATAAGCCAGTGGTCCAACTTACCGGGGGTAAGCAACCAGTCTCCGTCTCACCTAGGTTATGAAAAAACTCTGGTCTAAAGACCGTTTCAAAAGAGCTCTCTCTCTCTCTCCTCTCTCTCTCTCTCTCTCTCTCTCTCTCTCTCTCTTTCTTTACACCCACCTCTCTCCCCAATTTTAAACCCTTTCTCTCACAACATTCCTGAAATATAACTTGTAGTTGAACAAGCCTCCCGTTACAACAGTTTTTTCTTGTTGTTGTTTCTTCTTCTTTTTTATTTTTTTTGGTTTGCTTGTTTGTTTTGTTTCGTCTTGTTTTTGTTTTTGCGAGGGCCAGTTCTTGAAATGAATACATTGAAGACACAAGTGCCGAGGGCCAGTTCTGAAATGAATACTCTGAAGACACAAGTGCTGAGGGCCCGTTCTTGAAATGAAAATCTGAAGACACAAGTGCGAGGGCCAGTTCTTGAAATGAATACATCTGAAGACACAAATGCGAGGGCCAGTTTTTGAAAAGAATACATCTGAAGACACAAGTGCCGAGGGCCAGTTCTTGGAAGAATACGTCTGAAGACACAAGTGCCGAGGGCCGTTCTTGGAAAATAAATCTGAAGAACAAGTGCCGAGGGGCCCGTTCTTGAAATGAATACATCTGAAGAAAACAAGTGCCGAGGGCAGTTTTTGAAATGAATACATCTGAAGACACAAGTGCCGAGGGCCAGTTCTTGAAATGAATACATCTGAAGACACAAGTGCCGAGGGCCAGTTCTTGAAATGAATACATCTGAAGACACAAGTGCCCAGGGCCCGTTCTTGAAATGAATACATCTGAAGACACAAGTGCCCAGGGCCAGTTTTTTGAAATGAATCATCTGAAGACACAAGTGCCGAGGGCCAGTTCTTGAAATGAATACATCTGAAGACACAAGTGCCGAGGGCCAGTTCTTGAAATGAATACATCTGAAGACACAAGTGCCGAGGGCCAGTTCTTGAAATGATACATCTGAAGACACAAGTGCCGAGGGCCAGTTCTTGAAATGAATAAAATCTGAAGACCAATGCCGAGGGCCAGTTCTTGAAATGAATACATCTGAAGACACAAGTGCCGAGGGCCGTTCTTGAAATGAATACATCTGAAGACACAAGTGCCGAGGGCCAGTTCTTGGGAAAAGAATACATTGAAGACACAAGGTGCCGAGGGCCCGTTCTTGAAATGAATACATCTGAAGACACAAGTGCCCCAGGGCCCGTTCTGAAATGAATACATCTGAAGACACAAGTGCGAGGGCCTTCTTGAAATGAATACATCTGAAAAACACAAGTGCCGAGGGGGCCCGTTCTTGAAATTGAATACATGAAGACCAAGTGCGAGGGCCATTCTTGAAATGAATACATTGAAGACCCCAAGTGCCGAGGGCCATTTTTTGAAATGAATACATCTGAAGACACAAGTGCCGAGGGCCAGTTCTTGAAATGAATACATCTGAAGACACAAGTGCGAGGGCCCGTTCTTGAAATGAATACATCTGAAGACACAAGTGCCCGGGGGCCCGTTCTTGAAAAGAATCATCTGAAGACACAAGTGCCGGGCCAGTCTTGAAAGATAATCTGAAGACACAAGTGCCCAGGGACAGTTCTTGAAATGAATACACCTGAAGACACACGTGCTGAGGGCCAGTTCTTGAAATGAATACATTTTGAAGACACAAATGCCGAGGGCCCGTTCTTGAAATGAATACATCTGAAGACACAAGTGCCCGAGGGCCAGTTCTTGAAATGAATACATCTGAAGACACAAGTGCCGAGGGCCAGTTCTTGAAATGAATACATCTAAGACACAGTGCCGAGGGCCAGTTCTTGAAATGAATACATCTGAAGACACAAGTGCTGAGGCCAGTTCTTGAAATGAATACATCTGAAGACACAGTGCTGAGGGCCAGTTTTGAATGGAAAACATCTGAAGACACAAGTGCGAGGGCCAGTTCTTGAAATGAATACATCTGAAGACACAAGTGCCCAGGGCCAGTTCTTGAAATGAATACATCTGAAGACACAAGTGCCCAGGGCCAGTTCTTGAAATGAATACATCTGAAGACACAGTGCCGAGGGCCAGTTCTTGAAAGAAACATCTGAAGACACAAGTGCTGAGGGCCAGTTCTTGAAATGAAACAAACTGAAGACACAAGTTTCCGAGGGGCCCGTTTTTTGAAATGAATACATCTGAAGACACAAGTGCCGAGGGCCAGTTCTTGAAATGAATACATCTGAAGACACAAGTGCCCAGGGCCGTTCTTGAAATGAATACATCTGAAGACACAAGTGCCGGGGCCAGTTCTTGAAATGAATACACTGAAGGACACAAGTGCCGAGGGCCCTTCTTGAATGAATACATCTGAAGACACAAGTGCCGAGGGCCAGTTCTTGAAAAGAATCATCTAAGACCAAGTGCTGAGGGCCATTTTTTGAAAAAGAATACATCTGAAGACACAAGTGCCGAGGGCCAGTTCTTGAAATGAATACATCTGAAGACACAAGTGCCGAGGGCCAGTTCTTGAAATGAATACATCTGAAAACACAATGCGAGGGCCAGTTTTGAAATGAATACTCTGAAGACACAAGGGGCCGAGGGCCAGTTCTTGAAATGAATAATCTGAAGACACAAGTGCTGAGGGCCGTTCTTCAAATGAATACAATTTAAGACACAAGTGCCGAGGGCCAGTTCTTGAAATGAATACATCTGAAGACACAAATGCCGAGGGGCCCGTTCTTGAATGAAAACATCTGAAGACACAAGTGCCGAGGGCCCGTTCTTGAAATGAATACATCTGAAGACACAAGTGCCGAGGGCCAGTTCTTGAAATGAATACATCTGAAGACACAAGTGCCGAGGGCCAGTTCTTGAAATGAATACATCTGAAGACACAAGTGCCGAGGGGCCCGTTCTTTAAATGAATACATCTGAAGACACAAGTGCCGAGGGCCAGTTCTTGAAAAGAATACATCGAAGACACAAGTGCCGAGGGCCAGTTTTTGAAGTGAAACAAACGGGAAAACACAAGTGCCGAGAGGCCCGTTCTTGAAATGAATACATCTGAAGACACAAATGGGCCCAGGGCCAGTTCTTGAAATGAATACACTGACGAACAAGTGCTGAGGACCAGTTCTTGAAATGAATACATCTGAAGACACAAGTGCTGAGGGCCAGTTTTTTGAAATGAATACATCTGAAGACACAAGTGCTGGGGGGCCAGTTCTTGGGAAAAAAATAATCTGAAGACACAAGTGCCGATGGCCAGTTCTTGAAATGAATACATCTGAAGACAAGTGCTGAGGGCCAGTTCTTGAAATGAATACATCTGAAAACACAAGTGCTGAGGGCCAGTTCTCTAAATGAATACCCTCGAAGACACAAGTGCTGAGGGCCAGTTCTTGAAATGAAACATCTGAAGACACAAGTGCGAGGGGGCCCGTTCTCTAAATGAATACATCTGAAGACACAAGTGCTGAGGGGGCCAGTTCTTGAAATGAATACATTGAAGACACAAGTGCGGGGGGCCAGTTCTTGAAATGAATACATCTGAAGACACAACTGCTGAGGGCCGTTCTTGAAATGAATACATCTGAAGACAAAAAGTGGGCCCAGGGCCAGTTCTTGAAATGAATACATCTGAAGACACAAGTGCTGAGGGCCAGTTTTGAAATGAATAATCTGAAGACACAAGTGCGAGGGCCAGTTCTTTAAATGAATACATCTGAAGACACAAGTGCCGAGGGCCAGTTTTGAAATGAATACATCTGAAGACACAAGTGCCGAGGGCCAGTTTTTGAAATGAATACATCTGAAGACACAAGTGCCGAGGGCCAGTTCTTGAAATGAATACTCTGAAGACAAAGTGCGGGGCCAGTTCTTGAAATGAATACATCTGAAGACACAATGTGAGGGCCAGTTCTCTAAATGAATACATCTGAAGACACAAGTGCTGAGCGCCAGTTCTTGAAATGAAAACATCTGAAGACACAAGTGCTGAGGGCCCGTTCTTGAAATGAATAATCTGAAGACAAAGTGCTGAGGGCCAGTCTTGAAATGAATACATCTGAAGACACAAGTGCCAGGGCCAGTTCTTGAAATGAATAATCTGAAGACACAAGTGCTGAGGGCAGTTCTTGAAATGAATACATCGAAGACACAAGTGCCGAGGGCCAGTTTTTTGAAATGAATACATCTGAAGACAAAGTGCGAGGGCCAGTTCTTGAAATGAATACATCTGAAGACACAGTGCTGAGGCCAGTTCTTGAAATGAATACATCTGAAGACACAAGTGCCCAGGGACAGTTCTTGAAATGAATACATCTGAAGCAAGTGCCGAGGGCCAGTTCTTGAAATGAAATACTCTGAAGACACAAGTGCCGAGGGCCAGTTCTTGAAATGAGTACATCTGAAGCACAAGTGCGAGGGCCCGTTCTTGAAATGAATACATCTGAAGACACAGTGCCGAAGGCCAGTTCTTGAAATGAATACATCTGAAACACAAATGCTGAGGGCCGTTCTTGAAATGAATACATCTGAAGACACAAGTGCCGAGGCCAGTTCGTGGAATGAATACATCTGAAGACACAAGTGCTGAGGGCCAGTTCTTGAAATGAATACATCTGAAGACACAAGTGCCGAGGGCCAGTTCTTGAAAAGAATACATCTGAAACACAAGTGCGAGGCCAGTTCTTGAAATGAATACATCTGAAGACACAAGTGCCGAGGGCCAGTTCTTGAAATGAATACATCTGAAGAACAAGTGCCGAGGGCCAGTTCTTGAAATGAATACATCTGAAGACACAAGTGCCGAGGGCCAGTTCTTGAAATGAATACATCTGAAACACAAGTGCCGAGGGCCAGTTCTTGAAATGAATAATCTGAAGACACAAGTGCCGAGGGGCCCTTCTTGAAATGAATACATCTGAAGACACAAGTGCCGAGGGCCAGTTCTTGAAATGAATACATCTGAAGACACAAGTGCCGAGGGCCAGTTCTTGAAATGAAACATCTGAAGACACAAGTGCCGAGGGCCAGTTTTGAAATGAATACATCTGAAGACACAAGTGCCGAGGCCAGTTCTTGAAATGAATAATCTGAAGAACACAAGTGCCCAGGGCCAGTTCGTGGAATAATACATCTGAAGACACAAGTGCCGAGGGCCAGTTCTTGAATGAATACATCTGAAGACACAAGTGCGAGGGCCCAGTTCGTGGAATGAATACTCTGAAGACACAAGGCCGAAGGGCCAGTTCTTGAAATGAATACATCTGAAGACCAAGTGCCGAGGGCCAGTTCTTTAAATGAATACATCTGAAGACACAAGTGCCGAGGGCCAGTTCTTAAATGAATACATCTGAAGCACAAGTGCCAGGGCCAGTTTCTTGAATGAATTTCATCTGAAGACACAGTGCCCAGGGCCATTTTTTGAAATGAATAAATCAAGACACAAGTGCGAGGGCCAGTTTTGAAAGAATACATCTGAAGAAAACAAGGCCCAGGGCCAGTTCTGAAATTGAATACATTGAAGACACAAGTGCCGAGGCCATTCTTGAAAGAATACTCTGAAGACACAAGTGCGAGGGCCAGTTCTTGAATGAATACTTGAAGACACAAGTGCCGAGGGCCCTTCTTAATGAATACATCTGAAACACAAGGCCGAGGCCGTTCTTGAAATGAAATACATCTGAAAAACAAGTGCCCGAGGGCCCATTTTTGAAATGAATAATCTGAAGACACAAGGCCCAGGGGCCCGTTTTAAATTAATGCATCTGAAGACACAAGTGCCGAGGCCAGTTCTTGAAATGATTACATCTGAAGACACAAATGCTGAGGGCCATTCTTGAAATGAAAACACGAAGACACAAGTGCTAGGGCCAGTCGGAATATGAATACATCTGAAGACACAAGTGCTGAGGGCCCGTTCTGAAATGAATACTTCTGAAGACACAAGTGCCGAGGCCAGTTCTTGAAATGAATACATCTGAAGACAAAAGGCCGAGGGCAGTTCTTGAAAGAATACACGAAGACACAAGTGCGAGGGGAGTTCTTGAAATGGGTACATCGAAGACAAAGTGCGGGGCCAGTTCTTGAAATAATACATCTAAGACACAATGCTGAGGGCCAGTTTCTGTGAAATGGGAAAGGGATTAAACACAAGTGCCGAGGGCCCAGTTCTTGGAATGAAACATCTGAAGACACAAGTGCCGAGGCCAGTTCTTGGAATGAAACACTTAAGACAAAGAATGGCCCCAGCACTTGTGTCTTAAGATGCTATCTTTTTGCATCTTTTTTTCAACTTTTCACAAGAAAATGAAGCTTATTTTGCCTGTTCATTATTTTTTATTCTTCTTAGGTCGCACCTTGGTTTTTTTTGAAAATTCAACACACAACTTTGTATTGAACACCCCCTTTTTTAGGAATAGCATTTGCTTAAAACCTAAAAGGCCAAGGAATCAAGTACCACTTCCGAGATCACCGAGGATGAGAAATAAACAGGTTCGAAATACTGGTACTACCGGAGTTTGAATGTTATGAGTCTCCCCCCCCCCCCCCCCCTCCCCTTAGGCTTCCCTTGAGACTATAAGCTTTCGAGGCCATTGAGAGCATTATTATTCCATTCAAGCTTGTTGAATACACCACTGCAAATGAATGCTTATCCCCCTATTTTTTTAACAAGACATAACAGCAGCTTTGTTTTATAATTCAATATTTTGCAGTCATTTAACAACATCTCGAATCGCTGGAATGGGCTCATTTACTATCTTTGGAATTATAGGTACTAATTATATATAACATCCAACAACAGCAAAATTCAATGCATAGACACCAGGAATCAAGAAGCATGCAGTGTAAGCATTTCCACAATTTTTGTTTGATTCTTTTCTCAGATAAAAGACGGTGTCTTGCGTAACGGAAATGTTTATAGCTATTCCTTGTTTTTCGTAATAACCTAGAAAAAAAAAGAAAAATAAGAAGAGAAGGGGGGGGGGGGGGGAAAGAGGGATCAAAGAGAGGAAAGTGTGTGTTGGGGGGTGAAGTAAATACAGGTCCCGTCACTAAAATCTAGTGAATAAATATATAAATTAAAAAAATTAATTCCTTTATAAGTGAGAATAAAAGAGAAGGAATTTAAAAAAAACCTCCCCTAGAACCAACCTCTCCACCACCCCACCCTAACCCCTCAAGGAAAAAGAGAACTGATGAGCAACTGCTGATAACATTTTAAAAAAAAACTTAAATGAAGGCAACAAATTTGGCAAAGTAACTGGTTCGTTAAAGAAAGCAAGAAAGACACGATCATGATCGCCACGAAACTGCAACAACAAAGAAAAATGTAAGCTTTCATCAAATCCATACAAGTTCGGCTTTTTTTTTTTCAAAACCATTTTTGAAAGAAGCAACGAGAAGAGGGCAGGAGGAGGGAATTATCAATTTTTCCAGACTACATCTCTGGAACTGTTCATTTGCTTTGGAAATCGACAGGGCACTTTTTGGAAATGTTCAACAACAGCAAAATGAACGCATCATGGCTGAAAGCTCTCTCGTAAGCATCAATGCCATCAAAGTACCATACCACCGCCTTATCATTAGGAGACAAAAAAATGTATCACACCCTACCCACAAAGAAACCTACGAAAGATACGATGATGAAAGTAACTGACAAAACGAATGATCTTAGCTGCGAAGCTACAACTGAGCGGTACCGGAAGTGACATCCATACCTCTCAAAGGTAAACAAAGTTGTCCGTCCCCAATGACAGCAAACAATGACCACAAAATAATGGGAAGTTCTGGCCTCAGAATGTAAGTAGAGGGGGAAACTGAAAGATTGTCTGGAAACCTTCAATTTTACTTTTCTTCCAAATGCGTATGATTCAAGGCAATGGATTCAAACCAGTCTAAATTTGACCCTCTTTTTACGTGTTTATATAACAATACAAAACAATACAGAAAATACTCTACAAACTGACACATAAAAAAACACATATACGCAATATCATGGGTGCATATACACAGTAATGCAAATACAACAAAAGGTAAGGTAAGGTAAGGTTGCTTATACCCCAGCCGACAGCAAAGGGCCATATCAGGGCTGTCACCACGTTAAGATCAACTCACAAATCATTCATTCATACAACTCTTTCAAATACATCTAAAAACCCACCCAAAATTTTGTTTAAAATCTTTTCACTGTAAAATCTCAGATCCGATGAAAAAAGTTAATCTCTTTCAAATACAACAAAGAAACTATACTACAAATAGACGATTTTTTTTTCAATGTATGCAATACAATGGATCACTCAAAAAAAAATAAAAGGAACAGTCAAGGGGGTTAAGATGGGGTTGGGGGGGGGGGGGCAAAACGTTAAAAGAACGTTGTTAAACCAGACTTTTGTGGAAAACATTGAAACATCTGCATTTTCCTAGCATGTGGATTACTAGGTACTAGGGGATCTTCCAGGAAGTACAAACGCCAGCTGTAGCCTTTCTACTCCCCTGATGATGGCACTCCACCGCCATCGACCCCCTCTTTCAACACATCACCCCAGTCTTTGCGGATGTTGATCTCAAGAGCTTTCAGCAAGTCGTGAATTCTTTACCCGCTTCCAGACTTGAGAACAGAAAAGGACGAGGTGGGATGGGGTGGAGATAACCTAGTATCCAAAGTTTGTCATGTTCAGTTCGTGGTACAAGTACTTACAGACGGAACGCAGTGGGAACAAAGAAACTGAAACAGAGAAATAAAATGTTATAATGCCGTGAAACTCGTTAACAGAAAGAACAAGTGAGCATGTTGGCTCTGGCAGACCAACAAAAAAAATAAGGACATTGCAAAAGACGGGAGTGTCTCAAAACTGAGGTGCGGTTTTTTTCTTTCACAAACATGTTGTAGATATTTCTTTAAAGGTTATCAACATGTCTGCATGTAACGAAATCAAAACTTCATGGTGTATACTTACTCCGCCTATCGTCCATGATGCGGACAGTGAAATTTGCTCTCATTTACGCACCATGAAAAAGATTAGGTATCGAACACGCACAATTTCACGTTCACGATATTCGAGACCAAATATTGACCAGGAGATACAGCCCTAAAATGTTTCTTAACATGGCCTTAAGAGGGAAAAAAGGAGAAAAAAAAGTTACCGACTTAGGTGCTCCACTGATCTGATAACTGATGCCATTAGAATCAAAAGCTAGCATGGAAAGTGGAGGAAAGCGTGCAACAAAAAAATATTTTTCCATTTAAAAAAAGATGCACAAGATCAAAGTCAATGGATTCAAACCATTTTAATTTTGCCTTGGTTGTAGATTATTAGGTACCATGGGAAGATCTTTCTGAAATGAGGGTCCCACTGTGGCTTTTCTGCCCTTGACTATGGCCCTCCACCGCTTTGACTCCTCTTCCAGGCTCATCAAATCCACCCGAGCCTTTGAGGGTGAAGGCCTCAGGAGGTGTCTGCACATCACGGGGTCCTTTACCTACTTCCAGGCTAGAGAAAACCAAAAGGGAACTCAAGACGGAGGGTGGAAATGAAATAACCGTGTGTCTCAATGACGTATTCTCAATTTCTTGCATCACTATCCACGCACAAACTTAAATTACTAAGAATTCTGAAGACAGAGAAATGTCACGTAATAAATCGTCTCGGAACTCGTTTACAGAAATGGACAAAATGAACAATTTTGTTCCGCATACCCTGAAAACAAAATCCCGCAAAAGAAGGAAGATTTCTTATGGTTGAATTTCTGATCTAATTCAAATTTTAAAAAAGAAAAAGAAAAATCAAAGAAACAAAAGCAAAACAAAACAATAATTGTTCACCAATACATTAATCACACAGAATACATTGCCGACTATCATTATTAATGAATACAGGATGCAAAAAATCAACAATATCAGCAACAAAACAAAATATATCTGTTAAGAAACGAAATATTACTCTGATCTTTAAATTAAACAACAACACCACCAACAACAACAAAGAAGAAGATTTTCTTTTACAGACAAAAGAGTCACACCTGGCATAACAATAAACGCAGCAGCAATCTTCAGCCCTGGCGTTATATACAACACACACACACACACACACACACACACACACACAATATTGCCAGACAGCAGTCAGCGAGAAAATTGATTTGTGGCGTGTTCATGTTCGTTGTTTGAATGGTCTGAGGGGAGGCCTTTATGGAAAATGTACTGGTCTTTTGTGTAATGTGTATTAAACCTGCGTGACTTGACACTGTTTTTTTTTTTTAATGTATGTTCACTGTTTTTTTTATGTATGTTCAGTTGTATTTTGCCTCGTTTACAGAAACGCTGCAGTCGGTTTCATTTCCCCTACATATCTTCAACTAATTGTAGTACTCTGTCAGAACGGATGTCGCCGTGTAAATATCAGGCTGTTCTCCCTGGGAGAGTGGTCGCCATGATATGGTCCACGCGTTTTTGTTCGTGTTGTTGTGGCTTTTCTTTTGGTCTGTGTACATTTGTATTTGAACTCCACCCCCCCCCCCCCCCCCCCCCCCCCCCCCCCAAAAAAAAAAAAATGGATGGTCTTACAGAGAGTGTTTTCAGGGACAACTCTACGCGTTGCCCGTTGGTTACTTTGCATATGGGACTTCGCTTACTCGTCGCTTCTGCAAGAGCAGCGCGCGCTCAGAGCACTATTTCAGATCTGGTGGAGGAAAAAGGAAAGAAAAAAAAATGCCCCGAGATTCGAACCAAAGACAGGGAATTCTCTTCCTAGGCGAGTGTGTTAGGCCTATCCACTGGACCATCTGTTCACCATACGTCTGCGCGTGAAGTTGCTAGTTAACTTCTAGTTCTCCTCTTCACTTTCTTCGTTGTTCTCACTTCTATCATTTCTCCTCCTCCCCTCTCCCTCTTCTTCGCTTTCCATCCCTACCTTCACCCCCACCCCAGCCAACGCTCGCTTAAACAAATATTTAGAATAAAAATAAAGAGAACAGAACGAGGGGGAAAACCTACAACCATATCATGTTCACTAATGTAGGTGTACATATGTGCAAACATACGTCAAATACAAATGATGGATTAAAGAAAGCGGAAAAAGGTTAAATAAGGAATGAAACTCGCACCATCTGTGCGAACAACCAATATCTACAACAGCTGACTTACCTTCCTGCGTATTCAAATAGCATCCAAGCAAAATTTGTTATTGTTGTTCTCGGTGCTTGTTTGTTTGTTGTAGTGATTTTTTAGGTGGTGGTGCTGGTGGTAGTGGAGGTAGTGTGTGTGTGTGTGTGTGTGTGTGTGTGTGTGTGTTGTGTGTGTGTGTGTGTGTGTGTGTTGGAAAGTTTAGTGTTCTTTCTCTCTCTCTATATTTTATATATATATATATATATATATTTTTTTTTTTTTTTTTTTTTTTTTTTTTTTTTTAAGGTTTCTTAAGAGGAGAGTGAGGAAGTGAGAAGAATCTCACCCTCTCACTGTAAGAGATAAAATTGAGATTTCTGGTATTTTTTTCTTCTCCCATCTGCATTAATGAAAGCTTTTTTTGTTTTTGCTTTTGTTTTCTGACTGATGATCTCGTCTTACCTGTCTTTGTACAGTTCCAGATTTCTGCCGTCATTCTGCTGAGGGATGTGGTGCTGGCTGTACAGTGGCAGTGGCGGAGCGTGGGGATGCCCTGCCAGAGACAGCCCTGCACCTTGCGAAAGATGTCCGTACACACTTCCACCGGCCAGCATGCAGGCCGCTTTATCTCTGTCTTCTTTCGTCGGTTCCCTCAACATCAAGCCATGGCTGGAATCCACGGACATCATAAAAATCCTTTCACATACCGATCTTGCACGACACACAAGACAAAAGAAGAGCGAGCAGGTACACTTCCAACGTCACACACCAAAGCTGATTAGTACAGCCCGAAAAACCGAACAGCCGCTAAAGTCTATATTGTCCGACTTATGTCCACAATATGTTTAGCCGAATCCCAACAATATTGGTGCGGTGCTATAGCAAGTGTGAATGTTGCTCGTGTGACCAGGCTCATAAAACAGTCCGAGGGGGGGACCTGTTCACGTAAGGTAGCCCGTCCGCCCGGATTTGCTCTTTGTCCGTTGGGGTCCCCCCTGACCAATCCACTAGGCCAGCTAGCGTTTTACCTCTGGCTACTGTCCATCGTAGGGGCGGAGCTAACACGAAAATGGGCGTGGTTTACTCACCTGTGTGTCGCGGGTATACAGGTGTTTGATGGCATTGAATTCTCTGCGAAGGCCTGTGAAAGCGACGAACTGTGAAACCATCCAA
>CM031608.1:46034189-46044189 GCA_018398815.1 Conus ventricosus | reverse complement strand
TGAGGAATTGGTGACAGATATGCTTACTGACAAAATGGATGTTACAGATGATGTTCTTTTTGACCGGGTGCACCGTGTAAACGCGAAGCCAAACTCACCAATAGTTGCACGTTGCACGTTTTTTCAAAGATAAAGAAAAAATTATGAAAGCCAAAACAGAAACTGAAGGGCACTGAAATTTTTGTGGCTGAAGACTTTTCTTTCCGAGTCAGGGAGACAAGAAAGAAGCTCGTCCCACATTTAAAGTCCGCTCGGTCACAGGGCAAAAAAGTCACTATGGTATATGACCACATTGTAATTGACAGAAAGAAGTTCCGTTTAGATGTCAGTGACAACCTGGTAGAGTTAGGATAGGATTCCGGCGGCCCAGTCAGAGGAAAATGCCCCTTTGGCAAAGTCAAAGGGAGGCGAAAATTCAAGTTGCCACCGCACGAGATGCATTTTCCCGACTTTTACGTGCTGGCACTTTAACTGGGTCAGTGAACGATTCCGCCTTCATGGAGTAGGCTTAAGCGACGAAAATCCCGTGCAGTCTGTCACTGACATCGGTGTTGACGGCAATGTGTTGAATTTAGATGACACACGATCGGATGATGTGTTAACTGTGAAAAGGATGGATTTAAGTTTTGATCATCATGTTTCGTACGATTTGTATTCTGTTGTACATAATGATGCCATGTTACCTACAGCAAACAGTGGGTGAACATCAGGATCATCTGAGTGTTTTAGAGAGAACGTGTGTGGAAGGGCAGGAGACTGCAGTGGTGAATGTATTCAAACTGATGAAATAAATGAAAGTGTTGTATGTGGAAGTACGGGTGAAAGAAGAAGGGTGATGGTATTGCACTTTTGCATGGGACTGGTTGTGTCGATGACTCTGTGAATATTGATAGTAATTGTATTACAGAAAATGAAACTGTGGACATGGTGGTGACTGTGTGACTTGTCATGGATATGTCACTCAGAATAGTGTGGCTGCATGGACTACACGTCCCACCTGTGGCCTCCTCTGTAAATAAATACAATAATACGGAAAATATTTGTCGTCTTCATAAGGATGCTCGCTCATATAGTGATAAAAAGTAATGAAAAGTCATACAGGTCAAATGTACATAAACTCGTAAATAATGTGTCACTTCTCCACTGGAATGTTTGTGGTTTAATTCGTAAATTACGTGACAAAGATTTTATTAAGTTTATTTCTTCTTTTGATTTTGTCTGTTTGGTTGAAACCTTTGCTGAATCGTTCGAGTTGAACATTTTTCCGGAACATGAACTGTTTGTAAAACCGGCAGTAAGACTTACGAAACAGGGCCGGTGTTCAGGAGGATTGGTCTGTATGGTACGGAAAAGTCTTCTGCCATATATTAAACAAGTGGATTGTGACTTCAGTAATGCAATGCTATTTATGTTTGATAAAGATTTTTTTGGTTTTAGTAAGAATGTTTTGCTCGTATGTGTGTATGTCCCTCCGGAAAATGCACCTTTTACACCAGGTGTGGTTTCGATAATGGTATTGAATTGTTGGAAAATTGTGTTGTCAATAATTTAATGTCTTTTGTTGATGTAGAATTACTATTTTGTGGAGACATGACGCAGAGACTTCTAATGTTTCTCCAGAATTTGTATGCGAAAGTGATTATACGTAAACTATGTCAAGGAGGTTAACAGTAAACATGAAAGATGTTCTCAAGACAAAGTATAAATTTGTATGGGAAGAAAAATTACTTAGCATGTGCACTGTATTGGGACTGACAATTCTAAATGGAGTATGTAATGGCGACCTTGAAGGCCGTTTCACGTACATATCTGATGTAGGGGAGCAGTGTAAATGACTACTTTTTAGCATCTGTTCAACTTTTCGAATTATTGTATGAAAGGATTACGCTTAATGTAATGGAAAGATATGATTCTGATCACTTACCACTAGTGCTGTGTATTGGAATGCAGACTGATCAAATACATAACCAAATTTTGCTCCTAGTTTACAGAATAGTGAGTTCATTGTTCAGTATTGCTGGAATTCAGAATATGGTCAACAGTTTACGTATCTCATGAATTCACCAGGGGTTCTAGAAACATTGAAAGCTGCTGAAAACCTTATTTGTGAAGACGTAAAACCAAGCGTTGTCTATATTTAATACAACTGTCCCAAAAAACAGGCTGAAAGTATGAGGAAAACTAAACAAGTAAACAAGAATTTCGAACAGGGTTGGTTTGATCATGAATGCAGGGTAGCCAAAAGTAAACTACGTAAACTATTCAGAGTTTTTTTTGAAAACATTGGATAAAGATGATAGAACAGAGTTTTGTATAGCAAGAAGGGAGTACAAAAATTTAAATAAAAGAAAAGAGAAAGAATACAATGATTCTTTGCTGAGTGATCTTATGTCTTCAGCTAAGAATCAGCAATTATTCTGGAATACTATACACAAGATATCAAGAAAGAAAACACAACCTGTAAATAGCATTTCAGTACAAGACTGGTTCTTACATTTTAAAAATGTGTTAGAAAAGGGTGAGCAAGAGTCCACAGTGATCAATGAGGCAATACATTGTGAAGACAAAACATATGATAGACCAATTTCCAGAGAAGAAATATTACTAGCGATTAGAAAATTGAAAAAATGGTAAAAGTGCTGGACCTGATGGTATTATTGGAGAGTTTTTCAAGAATTCTGGTGAGTTTGTCGTAAACTTTTTATGTAAACTGTTTAACTTTCTGTTTGACACCGGGCATTTATCCCGAGGATGGAAAGAATCCATAATATTGCCCTTGTTTAAAAAGGGTGATGCAAATGATGTAGACAATTATAGAGGTATTTCTTTATGCAATATATGCAGTAAACTTTATAGTTCCGTTGTTAATAAGCGATTACATGAATGGATATCCAGAATAATGTAACAGGAGAACACCAAGCAGGATTCAAGAAAGATTATTCACAGTTGATCATATGTTTACCTTGTTAGCCGCAGTTCAAAAACAATTTGTAAATAATCAGAAGTTATATGTTGCTTTTGTGGATTTTGAAAAAGCTTTTGATTCAGTTTCACGGAAAAATACTATGGCCTGTTCTATTAAAAAAATGGGAATTAAGGGTAAACTGTATCGTTGTGTAAAGAGTATGTATTTTGAGGTGAAGGCTAAGATCAGATCCGGAGCAAATTTATCAGATTTTGTCAAGTGTACCAGAGGAGTTAAGCAAGGGGACGTCTGTAGTTCAGTTTTGTTTTCTTTGTTCATAAATGAATTAGCGTTGGAAATTATTCAAAATGGAAAACATGGTGTAACCTTTGACTTCTTGGAGTTATTTGTGTTGCTTTTTGCCGATGATTTAGTTTTATTGTCTACAACGGTCGTTGGACTTCAAAGGCAGCTGAAAAGCTTGTATTCTGCTGCAACCAGATTAGAATTAAAAGTAAATATGAAATAAGACCAATATTATTGTCTTTCGTAAAGGTGGCTATTTGGCACGAAATGAGAGGTGGATTTATGACGGTCAGTATTGCTGTAGTCAATGCATTAAGTATTTAGGATTCTATTTCACAACCAGATTAAGTTTCACTTTTGGATGCCAAGATATTGCAAACAGAGCAAAGAGAGCAGTTACAGTTATACTTCACATTTTATTATAAACTGAATTGTAGCGCTTTTACAGTTTTCTCAAAGCTGTTTGGACTCTCAGGTGCAGCCAATCCTACAATATGGAGCAGAAATTTGGGCACTTGAGAAAAGCGTCGTAATTGAAAATGTGCATTTGTATGCCATGAAAAAATTTTTGAATGTAGATAATCGAACAAACCCAATGATTTAGTATATGGTGATCTGGGAAGATATCCGATTTATGTTAATTCGTTTTTGAAATGCATTAAATACTGGTTGAAAATAACAAGAATGGACGAAATTAAAATACCTTTTTAAGCTTATAAGATATTGAGAAATTTGGATTCAAATGGGAAGAAGACATGGGCTACCAATGTTCGTCACTGTTTAAATTCATATGGCTTTGCTTATGTTTGGGATAACCAGGGTGTTGAAATATTGTAGGGTTCTTGAAATGTTTTAAACAAAGAATTATTGACTGCAGATGGCAGGACTGGCATGATCATATTTATAGCAGTGACAGATTTGCGCAGTACAGACTCTTTAAAACAACTAATGTGATAGAGCCATACATTAAAATGGATATGAACAGATATATTAAGAGTTTTGCTAAGTAAGTTTAGATTTGGTGTTTGATATAGCGTGTCACCGTTTCAGATACAGTGCTGTGAGTGATAATGAACTGACATGTCGTTTATGTAACCCTGGCCAAGGAAGATGAAATCCATTTCCTTTTTTGCTGTCCTGCTTTTCATGACCTCAGGATAAAATTCATAAAGCCAAAGTTTATATTCTGACCCTTGTATTTTCAGAGTTAATTTACTCCTGGCATCAAGAAATGAAGTCATTCTCTTTAACCTTGCTATGTACATTTATGAAGCACAAAAGAGGTTACGTACTGTGTATTCCTAATAACATTGTATGATGCATATGTACTTGCTTTCTCTTGTCATTTTCCTCATTTCAGTAATTGATATTGTATATATTGCGGGTACCACCCCTTCAGTATGGGCTAAGGCCTTAATCTGAATAAATATTCGCATTCGCATTCGCATTCGCATTCGCATTCTCTCTCTCTCTCTTCTCTCTCCCGTCTCTCCTCCTCCACCTCTTCCTCTCTCTCTCCCTCTTTTCCTCCTCTCCCCCGTTCTCTCTTTTTTCTTTCTCTCTCCCCTTTTCTCTTGTCCTCTCTGTTTTTCTTTCCCTTCTCTCCTCTTCTCTCTCTCTCCTCTCTCCCTCTCTCTCTCCTCCTCCCCTCTCTCCCCTCTCTCTCTTTTCTCTCTCTCTCTCCTCTTTCTCTCCAAAACTCTCTCTCTCTCTTTCTCCTCTCTCTCCCTCCCTCCCTCTTTTTCCCTCTCTCTCTCTCCCCTCCTCTCTTTCCTCTCTCCTCTCTCTCTCCCCTCTCTCTCTCTCACTCTCTCTCTCTCTCTCTCTCCTCTCTCTCTCTCTCTCCCCTCTCTCTCTTGTGTTCCTTTCTTACTTTCTTTCCCGTTCTGGTCGGTGATTCTTCCTTCTTTGTTTCCTTTTGTTGTGTGTGCGTGTGTGTGTGTGTGTGTGTGTGTGTGTGGGGTGTGTGTGTGTGTGTGGTGTGTGTGTTGTGTGTGTGTGTGTGTGTGTGTGTGTGTGCGTGCTCGTGCGTGGTGTGTGCGTGCGTGCGTGCGTGCGTGCGTGTGTGCGTGCGTGTGTGTGTTTTGGTTTGTGCATGTTGTGTGTGTGTGTGTGTTTTGTGTGTGTGTGTGTGTTGTGTGTGTGTTGTTTCTTTTTTTTTTTTCTTTTTTTTTTTTGTTTGCCCCATTCCCTTTTTTTTTATCATTCCTTCCTTTCTTCCTTTTGTCCCTTTTTTTCTTCTTACTCAAACCCAAAACCTTTTTTTTAAATTTTGGGTTTTCTTTTTTATCCATATTTTTTTTGTTTTTAAAAAATAAAGACAACTCCATTTTAAAAATAGGGAAGATTAGCGGGAAAAGGTTGTGTTGTTGGGGGTTTTGTGTGTGGTGTGTGTGGTGTGTGTGTGTGGTTTGTGTTTGTGTGTGGGGTTTTGGGGTGGGGTGTGTGTGGTGTTTTGTGTGTGTGTGTGTTTTGTGTGTTTGTGGGTTTTGGGGTTTTCGAATTTCGGGTAAAGTGTGTGTGTGTGTGTGTGGGGTGGTGTGTGGTTTTGGTTGTGTGGGGTGGTGGTTTTTGTGTGGTGGTTTTGTGGGTGTGTGTGGTGTTTTGGCGTGACGCCCCGCGCGCGCGCGTGGTGTGGCGGCATGAGTTTTGTGGGGGCGTGCGTGCGCGTTCGGTAAAAAAATTTAAAATTTTTTTAAACCCTTTTTTTCAGTACAGTAAATGAAACCCCCCAATGCCCACTCCCCTCCCCCTTTTCCCTCCCAATTTTTATCCCACTCCTTCCTCCCCCCCCACTCCTTTCCCCCCCTCCCCCTTTGGGGCCCCCCCCCCCCACCCCCACCCCCCAACCCCCCCTCCCCCCCCCCCCCCCCCCACCCACACAAAACCCCTTCCCCATCCACCCGACCTTTCTCTCCACAAACACTTAAAAAATTTTTTAGGCACACAACCAAAAAACCCCCACCCCCCCTCTTGAAATGAAAAACCCCCCCTTTTTAAAGCTTGAGGCCCCAAAAAACAGCGCCCCAAAAACAAGAAGGAAAAAAGGGGAAAAAATAAAAAAAAAATAAAAGGGGGAGGCCTTTTCTTTGCCACTAGACTCAGATGGGTACATAAACAGAGGCTAAAATCAATATTGGTTTCCCGGGTTTAGGGTTAGTGTTTCTGTGTGGCTGTCACAGAGAGAGAGAGAGAGAGAGAGAGAGAGAGAGAGAGAGAGAGAGAGAGAGAGAGAGAGAGAGTGATGAGAGAGAGAGAGAGAGAGAGAGAGAGAGAGAGAGAGAGAGAGAGAGAGTCATTCCCTAAGACGCGAGTGCTTTGAACAAGTAGAGTGCAGATTGAAGTATTTGCCAAAATTAGGATTTTGCACGTGCAAGGTCCATATTTTCCCTGTTCCCCCCCCTCCCCTCCCCACCCCACCCCCACCCACCCCCCTCTCTCTCTCTCTCCTCTCTCCCCTTCTCTTCTCTCTCTCCATCTCTCTCTCTCTCTCTCTCTCTCTCTCCTTCCCCTTCATTTCTTAGATGATGTTTTCTCTCTTATTATTCCTTCTTCCTCTGCGGGTTTAAAAAAACAAAAAACTTCCTTCTTCCCCAAATCTGACTTCTGATATGGTTTTCGTGGTCGGCCGTGCTAGAAACAACATGCCTGGACTTCCTCTTATGCCAAACCAGCTTACTCACCCATCTTCTTCGTTGTCGTCGTAATCCCCGTCGTCAGCTGAGATGGGATGCGATACTGTCATGCCACGCTGGTGGGCTTGGGTGTGATCAGGCAAGACGTCCAGGTCTGGGCCCGAAGCCACACAGGAGAAGGCTGCTGCGATACAGAATGCCCCCCCCCCCCCCCCCCCCCCGCACAAGAATGGCACCCAGGTACAAAATGTCATCTCAGTACAGGAAGATCACCCTGGTACAGATTGTCATCCAGGTACAAAATGTCACCCCGAATAAAATGTCAGCTAGGTGCAGAATATCAGCCAGATATACAAAATGTCACCTCGGTACAAAAAGTCACCCCAATGCAGAATGTCTTCTCGGCAGAGAATGTGACTTCAGTACAGAATGTGAAAAATGGTACAGAATGTCACCTTGGTACAGAATGTCACCCTGGTACAGAATGTCACCCTGGTACAGAATGTCCAACACCCTGGTACAGAATGTACACCTCAGGAACAGAATGTCACCTTGGTGCAGAATGTAACATTGGTGCAGAATGTCACATTGGTGCAGAATGTCACATTGGTGCAGAATGTCACCCTGGTACAAAATTTCACCCTAGTACAAAATTTCACCCTGGTACAGAATGTCACCCCGGTACAGAATGTCACTTTGGTACAGAATGTCACCCCCGGTACAGAATGTCACATTGGTACAGAATATCACACCGGTACAGAATATCACACCAGTACAGAATGTCACCCCGGTACAGAATGTCACATTGGTACAGAATATCACACCGTACAGAATGTCACATTGGTGCAGAATGTCACTTTGGTACAGAATGTCACACCGGTACAGAATGTCACTTTGGTACAGAATGTCACTTTGGTACAGAATATCACACCGGTACAGAATGTCACCTTGGTGCAGAATGTAACATTGGTGCAGAATGTCACATTGGTGCAGAATGTCACATTGCTGCAGAATGTCACCTTGGTACAGAATGTCACCTTGGTACAGAATGTCATATTGCTGCAGAATGTCACATTGGTACAGAATATCACACCAGTACAGAATTCCACCCTAGTACAGAATGTCACATTGGTGCAGAATGTTACACCGGTACAGAATATCACCCTGGTACAGAATGTCACATTGGTGCAGAATATCACACCAGTACAGAATGTCACCCCCGTACAGAATATCACCCTGGTACAGAATGTCACCTTGGTACAGAATGTCACATTGGTGCAGAATATCACACCAGTACAGAATGTCACCCCCCGTACAGAATATCACTCCGGTGCAGAATGTCACCTTGGTACAGAATGTCACATTGGTGCAGAATATCACACCAGTACAGAATGTCACCCCCGTACAGAATATCACCCCGTACAGAATGTCACCTTGGTACAGAATGTCACATTGGCGCAGAATATCACCCTGGTACAGAATGTCACCTTGGTACAGAATGTCACATTGGTGCAGAATATCACACCAGTACAGAATGTCACCCCCGTACAGAATATCACTCCGGTGCAGAATATCACACCAGTACAGAATGTCACCCCGATACAGAATATCACCCCGGTACCGAATATCACACCAGTACAGAATGCTACCCCGGTACAGAATATCACTCCGGTGCAGAATATCACACCAGTACAGAATATCACCCTGGTGCCGAATATCACACCAGTACAGAATGTCACCTCCATACAGAAAGTCACCCCAGTACAGAACGTCACCTCAGTGTAGAATGTCACCTTAATACAAAATGTCACCCCAGCACAGAATATTACATCAGTACACAATGTCACCCCAGTACAGAATGTCACCTCAGTGTAAAATGTCACCTTAATACAGAATGTCACCTCAGTGTAAAATGTCACCTTAATACAGAATGTCACCTCAGTGTAAAATGTCACCTTAATACAGAATTTCACCTCAGTGAAAATGTCACCTTAATACAGAATGTCACCTCAGTGTAAAATGTCACCTTAATACAGAATGTCACCTCAGTGTAAAATGTCACCTTAATACAGAATGTCACCTCAGTGTAAAATGTCACCTTAATACAGAATGTCACCTCAGTGTAAAATGTCACCTTAATACAGAATGTCACCCCAGCACAGAATATTACATCGGTGCACAAGGTCACCCCGGTACAGGATGTCACCTCAGTATAGAATGTCACCTCAGTATAGAATGTCACCTTATTACAGAATGTCACCTCCGTATAGAATGTCACCTTAATACAGAAGAATGTCACCTCGGTGTAGAATGTCACCTTAATACAAAATGTCACCTCGATGTTGAATGCCACCTTAATACAGAATGTCACCCCAGCACAAAATATTACATCGGTGCACAAGGTCACCTCGGTACAGAATGTCACCTCGGTGTAGAATGTCACCTTAATACAAAATGTCACCTCGGTGTAGAATGTCACCTTAATACAAAATGTCACCTCGGTGTTGAATGTCACCTTGATACAGAATGCTATTTCGGTACAAAATGTCACCCTAATAAATAACGGCACCCTGCCCAAAATGTCACCCGAGTACAGAATATCACCCTGGCACAAGAATGTCACCCAGGTACAAAATGTCACCTGAAACAGAGTGTCACCTCAATACAGTGTGCCACCCCAGTGCAGAATGTCATCGCAGTACAAAATTTCCCTGGAACAGAACTGTATCCTGTACAGACAGGCAGCACAGTGTGAAAAGTCACCCCATGTGACGCCCTATTTCAAAATGGCACCTCGGTACAAAATGTCTCCCCAGTCTAGAATGTCACATCGGCACAGACTGGCACCTGGGTACAAAACGCCACCCCAAGACAGCGTGTAACGCGTCGTAAAGAATGTCAAGTAAGTGCAAATTGTCATCCCGGAACAGAATGCTACCATTGTATAGCATGAAACCCCGGTTTTTAAAAAAAATGTCACCCTAACACAGAATGCCCACCTGCATCTTAGAGACATGTTGTACCAGCAAGTTGCACAGTTCATGTCCACCATGGAACAAACTGTATCCACGTGTGGAAATATGCATTTGGATTGGGTTTGACCGGTCACGTTTTTGTGATAGAGATATACAAGATGACGTAGGGAGATAATAAT
>CM031608.1:46030108-46034089 GCA_018398815.1 Conus ventricosus | reverse complement strand
GATCATTAACGCCTACATCTTACTGCTGACGACGATGATTGTTTCCACGAAAGTAGTGATGCATTCTGACGGTGGTGGTGATGGCGGCGATGGTGGTGTTGGAGTAGAAAATAAGTCTAGTCTTTGACATACCTGACCGTACTTGTATTCTAAGGTTGAAAGAACAGCAACCTCAACTGACGACAAGGACAATAACCACCATGATTTGTTTCCTTGATCTCGAAAGTTCTTGTGATGTCGAATTCCAATCCGCCGGTGATCATTATTTAGGTATCCGCATCTTCCTTTTTCCACCTTATACACCTAGATTATATAATGTGAGTAACCAGTCACATACAAGCCAGACACGTAAATTCACAAAAGGTGACAATTTGTTCTGCAGCAGACATGAACATATGCCCTGCCAGTACGGCATATCACACAGGGTAACATCATGAACATATGCCCTACCAGTACGGCATATCACACAGGGTAATATCATTAACATATGCCCTCCCAGTACGGCATATCACACAGGGTAATATCATTAACATATGCCCTACCAGTACGGCATATCACACAGGGTAACATCATTAACATATGCCCTGCCAGTACGGCATATCACACAGGGTAACATCATTAACATATGCCCTGGCAGTAACGGCATATCACACAGGGTAACATCATTAACATATGCCCTGCCAGTACAGCATATCACACAGGGTAACATCATTAACATATGCCCTGGCAGTAAGGCATATCACACAGGGTAACATCATGAACATATGCCCTGCCAGTACGGCATATCACACAGGGTAACATCATTAACATATGCCCTGCCAGTACGGCATATCACACAGGGTAACATCATTAACATATGCCCTGCCAGTACGGCATATCACACAGGGTAACATCATTAACATATGCCCTGCCAGTACGGCATATCACACAGGGTAACATCATGAACATATGCCCTGCCAGTACGGCATATCACACAGGTAACATCATTAACATATGCCCTGCCAGTACGGCATATCACACAGGGTAACATCATGAACATATGCCCTGCCAGTACGGCATATCACACAGGGTAACATCATTAACATATGCCCTACCAGTACGGCATATCACACAGGGTAACATCATTAACATATGTCCTGCCAGTACGGCATATCACACAGGGTAACATCATGAACATATGTCCTGCCAGTACGGCATATCACACAGGGTAACATCATGAACATATGTCCTGCCAGTACGGCATATCACACAGGCTAACATCATGAACATATGTCCTGCCAGTACGGCATATCACACAGGGTAACATGATGAACATATGTCCTGCCAGTACGGGATATCACACAGGGTAACATCATGAACATATGTCCTGCCAGTACGGCATATCACACAGGGTAACATGATGAACATATGCCCTACCAGTACGGCATATCACACAGGGTAACATCATGAACATATGTCCTGCCAGTACGGCATATCACACAGGGTAACATCATTAACATATGTCCTGCCAGTACGGCATATCACACAGGGTAACATCATTAACATATGCCTGCCAGTACGGCATATCACACAGGGTAACATCATTAACATATGCCCTGCCAGAACGGCATATCACACAGGGTAACATCATGAACATATGTCCTGCCAGTACGGCATATCACACAGGGTAACATCATGAACATATGTCCTGCCAGTACGGCATATCACACAGGGTAACATCATGAACATATGTCCTGCCAGTACAGCATATCACACAGGGTAACATCATGAACATATGTCCGGCCAGTACGGCATATCACACACGGTAACATCATGAACATATGTCCTGCCAGTACGGCATATCACACAGGGTAACATCATGAACATATGTCCTGCCAGTACGGCATATCACACAGGGTAACATCATGAACATATGTCCTGCCAGTACGGCATATCACACAGGGTAACATCATGAACATATGTCCTGCCAGTACGGCATATCACACAGGGTAACATCATTAACATATGTCCTGCCAGTACGGCATATCACACAGGGTAACATGATGAACATATGCCCTACCAGTACGGCATATCACACAGGGTAACATCATGAACATATGTCCTGCCAGTACGGCATATCACACAGGGTAACATCATGAACATATGTCCTGCCAGTACGGCATATCACACAGGGTAACATCATGAACATATGTCCTGCCAGTACGGCATATCACACAGGGTAACATCATGAACATATGTCCTGCCAGTACGGCATATCACACAGGTAACATCATTAACATATGTCCTGCCAGTACGGCATATCACACAGGGTAACATCATTAACATATGTCTGCCAGTACGGCATATCACACAGGGTAACATCATGAACATATGTCATGCCAGTACGGCATATCACACAGGGTAACATCATTAACATATGCCCTACCAGTACGGCATATCACACAGGGTAACATCATGAACATATGCCCTGCCAGTACGGCATATCACACAGGTAACATCATGAACATATGCCCTGCCAGTACGGCATATCACACAGGGTAACATCATTAACATATGCCCTACCAGCACGGCATATCACACAGGGTAACATCATTAACATATGTCCTGCCAGTACGGCATATCACACAGGGTAACATCATGAACATATGTCCTGCCAGTACGGCATATCACACAGGGTAACATCATGAACATATGTCATGCCAGTACGGCATATCACACAGGTAACATCATTAACATATGCCCTACCAGTACGGCATATCACACAGGTAACATCATGAACATATGCCCTGCCAGTACGGCATATCACACAGGGTAACATCATTAACATATGCCCTGCCAGTACGGCATATCACACAGGGTAACATCATTAACATATGCCCTGCCAGTACGGCATATCACACAGGGTAACATCATTAACATATGCCCTGCCAGTACGGCATATCACACAGGGTAACATCATTAACATATGCCCTGCCAGTACGGCATATCACACAGGGTAACATCATGAACATATGTCCTGCCAGCACGGCATATCACACAGGGTAACATCATGAACATATGTCCTGCCAGTACGGCATATCACACAGGGTAACATCATGAACATATGTCCTGCCAGTACGGCATATCACACAGGGTAACATCATTAACATATGTCCTGCCAGTACGGCATATCACACAGGGTAACATCATGAACATATGTCCTGCCAGTACGGCATATCACACAGGGTAACATCATGAACATATGCCCTGCCAGTACGGCATATCACACAGGGTAACATCATGAACATATGTCCTGCCAGTACGGCATATTACACAGGGTAACATCATGAACATATGTCCTGCCAGTACGGCATATCACACAGGGTAACATCATGAACATATGTCCTGCCAGTACGGCATATCACACAGGGTAACATCATGAACATATGTCCTGCCAGTACGGCATATCACACAGGGTAACATCATGAACATATGTCCTGCCAGTACGGCATATCACACAGGGTAACATCATGAACATATGTCCTGCCAGTACGGCATATCACACAGGGTAACATCATGAACATATGTCCTGCCAGTACGGCATATCACACAGGGTAACATCATGAACATATGTCCTGCCATACGGCATATCACACAGGGTAACATCATGAACATATGTCCTGCCAGTACGGCATATCACACAGGGTAACATCATTAACATATGTCCTGCCAGTACGGCATATCACACAGGGTAACATCATGAACATATGCCCTACCAGTACGGCATATCACACAGGGTAACATCATGAACATATGTCCTGCCAGTACGGCATATCACACAGGGTAGCATCATGAACATATGTCCTGCCAGTACGGCATATCACACAGGGTAACATCATGAATATATGTCCTGCCAGTACGGCATATCACACAGGGTAACATCATGAACATATGTCCTGCCAGTACGGCATATCACACAGGGTAACATCATTAACGTATGTC
>CM031608.1:46010108-46015108 GCA_018398815.1 Conus ventricosus | reverse complement strand
TATAATATATATATATATATATATATATATTATATATATAAAACAAGTTAAAAGAGGAATCTTAAAACTATCTACAAATTTGTTTCAAGCGTGTTGCGCTGTCATCAGGATGGTTTTTGGTTTGCCCACCGCCGATGTTATATAGCGTGTGGGCTCCCGTTTGCGGTTGTTTGCACGTGCCGTTTGGCTGCACGTGTTTTTTGGGGCTTTCAGGTTTTTATTTTGGGTGTGTTCACTAACAACGATTTCCATTTATGCCTGCAGTTGTTTACTATTTCTGTTTTGGTGTTTAAAGTTGCTAAGTGCGGTTTGCATAGTATGAACCATTTTTCAGTTAAACATAGGTTGCACCTTTTTGAAACATTGCTGTATGGTGATGCTCTTTTATCTTGTATGTATATAATATATATAATATAATATATATATATATATATATATATATATATATATATATATATATATATATACATACAAGATAAATGTATAAAGAAAAATACATGAAATAACTACATACATGGAATAACCAAATAATAATCACGGAAGTCGATGAAAACTGATTGTTGTTTTAAGGGCACTGGATGCAAAGATTTCTCTTTCCCCCTTTTCGATCTGTAGTTACGGTTTTAAACGAAAGTCGGCTATATCAAACTCATTTTTGTCATTCCCTTGTTCTCCTGGTTTGACCACCACTTGGATAGCAGGGACTCTTTCAATCTTAATGTAGCCTGTCCCCCCCTCACCTGCCAACAAAATTACGTACAAGAATTTGGCCCATTTAGTTGAGATTTTTGAGTCTGCCTTTCGATTTTTCTTTACTGTCGTTTTCTTTTCCAGAGTTCCGAATAATTTGATATGACAAGATAAGAGAATGCTTGTTCGTCATTTTCGTTGTCCTGAGTGTTGTTTATCTTGCCTGAGGAGGACTCAAGAGGTCGAAACGCGTCGTGTTTTGTCTTGTGCTTCGTTCGTCCATGTTGTTTGGCGGGCTTATTTCAAACACTTTTTTAAGATTGACTGGAGTTGTCTGTCTTCGTGCCTCATTCACTGGTGTGTTCCAGAAAGTCTTCACTCTTTACTCTGGTCATTATGCTTTAAGTCATCCTCACACACGCACACACAGTGAAGTACTCTCACATGCGCACACAGAGAAGTACTCAGACACACGCACACGGAAAAATAATCACACACGCGCACACAGAGAAGTACTAACACACACGCAAACAGAGAAGTACTCACGCAGAGGAGTAACGTACTCACACAGAGAGGTACTCACACACGCACACACAGAGAAGTACTCACACAGAGGAGTAACTTACTCACACAGAGAAGTACTCACACACGCGCACACAGAGAAGTACTCACACAGAGGAGTAACTTACTCACACAGAGAAGTACTCACACATGCGCACACAGAGAAGTACCACACAGAGGAGTAACTTACTCCACAGAGAAGTACTCACACAGAGGAGTAACTTACATCACACAGAGAAGTACTCATACAGAGGAGTCACCTTACCACACAGAGAAGTACTCAAACAGAGCAGTAACTTACTCACACAGAGAAGTACTCACACACACGCGCACACAGAGAAGTACTCGCACACACGCCACAGAGAAGTACTCACCAAAGAGGAGTAACTTACTCACACAGAGAAGTACTCACACACAGGAGGAACTTACTCACACAGAGAAGTACTCACACAGAGAAGTAGTCACACACGCGCACACAGAGAAGTACTCACACACACGCACACAGAGAAGTACTCACACAGAGAAGTAACTTACTCACACAGAGAAGTAACAACACAAGAAGTAACTTACTCACACAGAGAAGTACTCACACAGAGAAGTAACTTACTCACACAGAGAAGTACTCATACACGCGCACACAGAGAAGTACTCCACATAGGGGTAACTTACTCACACAGAGGAGTAACTTACTCACACAGAGACGTACTCACACAGAGGAGTAACTTGCTCACACAGAGGCGTACTCACACAGAGAAGTAACTTACTCACACAGAGAAATACTCACACAGAGGAGTAACTTACTCACACAGAGAAGTACTCACACAGAGGAGTAAGTTACTCACACAGAAAAGTACTCACACAAAGGAGTAACTTACTCACACAGGGAAGTACTCACACAGAGGTAACTCACTCACACAGAGAAGAACTCCCACAGAAGAGTAGCTTACTCACACAGAAAAGTACTCACACATAGAGTAACTTACTCACACGGAGAAGTACTCACACAGAGGAGTAGCTTACTCACACAGAAAAGTACTCACACAGAGGAGTAACTTACACAGAGAAGTACTCACACAGAGGTAACTTACACAGAGAAGTACTCACGCAGAGACGTACTCACACAGAGGAGCAACGTACTCACACAGAGAAGTACTCACACAGAGAGTATCATACACGAGAAGTACTCACATAAGGATAACTTGCACAGAGAAGTACTCAACAGAGCAGTAACTTACTCACACAGAGGAGTAACTTACCCACACAAGAAATACTCACACAGAAAAGTAACTTACTCACACAGAGGAGCAACTTACCCACACAGAGAAAACACTCACACAGAGAAGTAACTTACTCACACAGAGGGGTAGCTTACTCACACACAGAGGAAGAACTTACCCACACAGAGAAGTACTCACACATACGCACACAGAGAAGTACTCACACAGAGGAGTAACTACCCACACAGAGAAGTACTTACACACACGCTCACAGAGAAGTACTCACCACCGAAGGAGTAATTTACTCACACAGAGATGTTACTCACACAGAGGGACTAATTTACTCACACAGAGAAGTACTCACACAGAGGAGAAACTTGTCTCCCACGAGAAGTACTCACACAGAGGTGTAACTTACTCACACAGAGAAATACTCACACAGAAAGTAACTTGCACAGGGAAGTGCTCACACAGAGAAATACTCACACAGAGAAGTACTCACACAGAGAAGCAACTTACACAGAGAAGTACTCACACAAAGAAGTAACTTACTCAGAGAAGTACTCACACAGAGAAGTAACTTACACAGAGAAGTACTCACACAGAGGAGTAACTTACACAGAGAAGTACTCTCACAGAGAAGCAACTTGCACAGAGAAGTACTCCCACAGAGGCGTAACTTACACAGAGAAGTACTCACACAGAGACGTACTCACACAAAGCAGTAACTTACACAGAGAGGTGCTCACACAGAGGAGTAACTTGCACAGAAGAGTACTCACACAGAGAAGTACTCACACGGAGAAGTACTCACACAGAGGAGTAACTTACACAGAGAAGTACTCACACAGAGGAGTAACTACACAGAGAAGTACTCACACAGAGGAGTAACTTACACAGAGAAGTAACTCACACAGAGGGGTAACTTACACAGAGAAGTGCTCAAACAGAGGACAACTTACACAGAAGTACTCACAACAGAGGAGTAACTTACCACACAGAGGAGTAACTTACCCACACAGAGAAATACTCACACAGAGAAGTAACTTACTCACACAGAGGAGTAACTTACCCACACAGAGAAGTACTCACACAAGAGAAGTAACTTACTCACACAGAGAAATACTCACACAGAGGAGTAACTTACTCGCACAGAGGAGTAACTTACCCACACAGAGACGCACTCACACATACGCACACAGAGAAGTACTCACAAAGAGGAGTAACTTACCCACACAGAGAAGTGCTCACACACACGCTCACAGAGAGATACTCACACAGTGGAGTAATTTACTCACACAGAGAAGTACTCACACAGAGGAGTAATTTACTCACACAGAGAAGTACTCACACAGAGGAGCAACTTACTCACACAGAGAAGTACTCACACAGAGGAGTAGCTTGCACAGACAAGTACTCACACATAGAAGTACTCACACAGAGAAGTGCCACACAGAGGAGTAACTTACACAGAGGAGTACTCACGCAGAGGAGTAACTTACACAAAAAAGTACTCCACACAGAGAAGTAACATACTCAAGAAGTACTCACACAGAGAAGTAACTTACACAGAGAAGTCCTCACACAGGAGAAACTTACACAGAGAAGTACTCACACAGAGAAGTAACTAACACAGAGAAGTACTCCCACAGAGGAGTAACTTACACAGAGAAGTACTCACACAGAGAAGTACTCACACAGAGCAGTAACTTACACAGAGACGTACTCACACAGAGGAGTAATTTTCACCAGAGAATTACTCACACAGAGAAGTACTCACACAGAGAAGTAACTTGCACAGAGAAGTACTCCACAGAGAAGTGTTCACACAGAGAAGTACTCACACAGAGGATCGAGTAACTTACACAGAGAAGTTACTCACACAGAGGAGTAACTTACACAGAGAAGTACTCACACAGAGGAGTAACTTACACAGAGAAGGACTCACACAGAGGAGTAACTTACACAGAGAAGTACTTACACAGAGGAGTAACTACACAGAGAAGTACTCACACAGAGAAGCAACTTACTCACACAGAGAGTACTCACACAGGGAGTAACTTACCACAGAGAAGTAATCACACAGAGAAGTAACTTACTCACACAGAGAAGTACTCACACAGAGAAGTAACTTACTCAGAGAAGTACTCACACAGAGAAGTACTATCATAGAGAAGTCCTCACACAGAGGAGTAACTTACACAGAGAAGTACTCACACAGAGAAGTAACTAACACAGAGAAGTACTCCCACAGAGGAGTAACTTACACAGAGAAGTACTCACACAGAGAAGTACTCACACAGAGCAGTAACTTACACAGAGACGTACTCACACAGAGGAGTAACTTCACAGAGAATTACTCACACAGAAAGTACTCACACAGAGAAGTAACTTGCACAGAGAAGTACTCACACAGAGAAGTGTTCACACAGAGAAGTACTCACACGAGGATCGAGTAACTTACACAGAGAAGTACTCACACAGAGGAGTAACTTACACAGAGAAGTACTCACACAGAGGAGTAACTTACAC
>CM031608.1:45850030-46003301 GCA_018398815.1 Conus ventricosus | reverse complement strand
TTCTTCTTATCAATTTGAATGTTTATTACGTCTCTCACAGTTTCCCGCTTCCATGTAACTGATTATCCTCCGTTGACCTTAGGTCAATCCATAAACCGTATTTTGTTGTTAAATAATCATCAAGTCTTACGCTGTAAAGGTGTAGATCTTTAGCCACAAGGTCAACTGTTGGATTTCTACACCTCCCACCTCCAAACAGTTTTCTTATTTCATCAAAATGCTGATAGGTTTAAGCCCGCTAGCATAGATTTGGTTAGGACTGCCCTCAATCGAACATTGTACTTTCGTTATTTTTGGATTAAAAAACTTTTCACTTCCTCTTTTGAATGGTTCTTCATCTTCACACAGCAATAAAATACCTTTAAGCGATCTTGCTGAGACGCTAAAAACTAAAATTCCATATAGTGTCTGCCCTGCTTCTAGGATATGTTGTATGATGAATCACTCTTTCGTAATATATTGCTAATTTGACTGATATTGTTGTCAATCAGCCTTGCTAAATTAGGGTTGCTAACAACGTCAAACTCTAACGAGATGTCAGAAATGCTGTACTTTGCTTCGGTGTCTGATGATTTGATAACCCGTTTGTATTCATTAAAAGTTAGTTCATATGACAATCTGTCTTTTAATGCTCCTTGAAAGTATGGCGCATGCGCTTTTAACAACTCAAAATCTAAGGGAATGGAAAAGCGATTTCCAAACGCAAAATTTACAGCCACATACTTTTTGCCGTCTTTAGTATCTGCGGCACCTATTCTATGTTTTAGTGCTTCTTCATTTTCTATTCCTTGAAACGCAAAGTCAGCCCTTTCATTCCCGGTTAGCCATAGATCAGAATAGGTTAAAAATATGTCTGCATTGTGTAAAGAAATATTTCTTGCCCCTCAAGTTTTATAGAAATTTTCTTAACGATTGCCCGCCCCAGATTCTGTACAACTGTCCTGTTTGGGTCTGTTGTTGAATCGAGCGCTATTTTGAAAGTAAGACGCGCAGAGCCTGGCACAATCACGTCATTTGCTCCTAGGTCTGGAAATTTGACAGTAAGAATTTGATCTGCATCAATAGTAGATGGATTATTTGGAACAGTAATAGTCCGCTTATTTCCCTTCACGCCAAAGGGTTCTTTCAGTCTTCTATGCGGGTTCAAGAATCGAGCCATGTGCTTGTGACATTTTTATAAAGCAAAATAAAAAATTAATTATTTAAAAACATGGCAGGAATTGAAGATGAAGAAGATTATGATGTTTTTGATCCTGGAGACGACATGAGTGAAATGATCCCTTTGACACAGCATCGCTCAGCGCTCTCATTGCGGCGTGAATTAACAGAAAGTAAGGCCAAATCATTGTACCAAAGTTTAGGTCCCAAAAACCTCCCAAATTTATAGCCCCTAATGTTTTTGAAGAAAAAGATGACCTTTTTGTTTTTGAAAAACGATCGGGGGAAAAACTTGTTAGCTTACAACAAAAAAAAGACCCATCAAATTTTTTACCCCGGGGGTTTTCAATTAAAAATAACCCCCTGCGAGCGTAAAAAATCCCCCTTGGGGCATTGCTAGCCCAAAATTAGATGGGGAAGCAGTTGCTAAACTTCAAAACACACTGCAAAAAACCCCCCGACAGATAACCAAATGCAAAACATGGAACTTAAAAAATTAAAAAACAATCAGCGGGTGAATTTAATAAATGTAATGAACCAGAATCCTTTTTTTCCCAGAAAAAAAACAGCTTTAAAGACTATACACGACTCCCCGCTACCCATGCGAGAACTAAGGGCCCCTTGGGATCATGCTTTGAGAAGCATAAAAAGGGAAATTTAAAAACAATTTAGCAAAACTAGGTGAACTAGGGGGCCTTAAAAAAGAAAAAAAGAAAACTCGTTTGAGGCTGACGACCGCATTTTTGGGGGTGAGATTAAAGAAAGAATAACCCAAAAAAAAAAGATTTTAAAAAACCCCTTCAGCAAGACTAGAAGTGAGGGATACAAACCCGAGCCCAATTCCCGAACTAAAAGTAAAATAGAAAAAAGAAAAACTATCAAAAAAAATTTTATAGGGAAGACGAAACGCTAGCAGAACGAAAAAGGGAACATTTTTTTAGAGAGCGGGGAGTACAGGGCCCAAGCGTTTTTAACGGCCTTAGGATTTGCAATAAGTACACTGGTAAAGGTTTTTACAGGCGGCGGTGGAGGTCAAAGTTCATTACCTCCCCCGCCAACGCCTCCACCCTCCGCCTGATAAATCAGGGGAAAAAAAAAACAGCTTGATCATTTTGCAAGTTTTTTAAAAAAAAATTAGCTGGAAAAGCCGTGGACGTTTTCCCCCCCAAATTTGGGGGGTATTGTCAGCTGGCTTTGTCTACTGCAAGCAAAGTTTTTGGTTTTATGGCCGACCCACTTATGGCCTTTTAGTTTCGTAATGGGGGGTTTTTTTTAAACTATTTAGTAAGATAAAGACCAAAATTCCTTTATCCCAGTTAACCAAAAACAAGGGGGCCCCCCCTTGTTTTTTTCATATCATGGTATCGGCGAACAGAGTCCGCAAAGCTTTGCGGGAGTCTTAAATGGTTTTGGGGGGTTTTGGACTTGGGGGATTAGATGATTTAATTTTTGGGTTTTCCTTTTTATTGTTTGAAATATTACTGGCTCAGTTTTTAAAGTCTTTTTTCCCAACCTTCTGTTCATTGCCGGCTTTAAAATTTCATTATTATAGTTTTTTTTGACCAATCGGGAGTCTGGGTAAAGAAGGCAGCATGTATAAACCAGTCCCCCAAAAAAGCAAAGTCTACTTTTGGGGTTTTTTTGGGTTTTTAATTGGGGTAAAAGAAATTTGGGCCCCCAAATATTAAGGGGGAAATAATGTATGATTAATGGGGTCCTCTAAATTTTCCCTTTTTTGGGTTTTTGGGTTAAGGGCCAGAAGAATTTTTTTCGTTTGGGGGTTGGGGAATCTTTCCCTGTGCTTTGGCCCCCTGGGGAACCCCCAAAGTAAGGGGGACGAAAAAGAGTGTTTTTTTTTCCCCCCCCCCCCCAATTCCCGCCCTAGTTGGGCCCCTTAAAAGTGTCAAAAGATAAATGTTGTCCATGCTGTTTTTCTCTTGCTGTGGGCCCGGGGGCTCAACATTTTGTGCCAAAAAAAAAAGATTTGAAAGGAGATGCCAGTCATATTTACTTTCGTGCGTCCCCCGAAAAAAAAGGTCCCCTGGGCCCTTTGATTATTTTTTCCAATTTTTGCCCAAAAAGCCTGTCTTGAGTTAATATTGAATTCTTTAAACAGATCTTTCAAAACCCTTTCATGTCTTTTCTTTTTGGCTGATTTGGTTTAAAGGGTTTGTAAATTTGGAAAATTCGCTTGCATTTCAGTAAAAAAAAATTTTTTTAAAAAGGTGTAAAAAAAAGAAATCTGAAACATTTCCTCCCCCAAAGGACATGGTGTTTTTAAATGATCGCATACAAACACTCCACCCCCATTTGATCCCAAAAAACACAGAAAATTTTAAAAGGGTTTGAAAAAAACTGCATGGGAAATGATTTTAAACCACGCTTTCTTAAAGGGCCCATTTTAAATTTAGGGGGGTTAAGAAGTCTTCAATGGAGAAATCCCCTTTTTATAAAAAAGGGGCAGTTTTGGGTACAGCAATGTAAAGAGTTTCAGTTGCTATTTTTTTTAAATTGAAGTGGGCCAACAGAATATTTTGCACCATTTATTTTGAAGCACCCCCCTTTTTTTTCAATTAAAAAAATTTTTGTAACAATAAAAAACCCCAAAGCCCGCCTTCTTTTTTTAGAACATCCCTATTGATAACGAATGCGGGGCCAAAAGGGTTTGGCATTCATAAAATTTATTTTAAAAAGGTCGTAGGGTTTAATAAAAACTGAAACCGGGAAGAAAAATAGGGTTCAAAAACTTGAAAAAATCAGGGAACAAAGTTAGCCTTTAAAACCAATACCTGATGGTTTTTTACTTTTTTTGGGCTCCCCAAAAGAAGAAATGAGTAACTTTGCCCATTACTCTAAAAACCTTAAAAATTTGCAAATCAAAAAAACAATGAAAACTTTCAAGCCTGAAGGGAAGGGGGTTTTATTTTTTTTGAAAAAAGAGTTAGCAAAAATTTTAGGCTTTACAGCTAACAATTATAGTTTTTAGAGTTAAAAAACCAAACCAAAAAACTCTTATGGGGGAAAGTCCGCTCATTTTGATTAAAATTCATTACTCTTTTTTCATTTGGTGAGCTGAGGACTGATGAAAACTTTTTGAGGGAAGGCCCTAAACTTTTTTTTAAGAGCTTTTCCCAAACAAAAAAAGGGCAAAATTGCAAATTATGAAATTATACAATTCCCAAAATTTACAGTTTAAAAGATTAGTTTGTGGGAGGGCCCCGGATATTTAATATAAAAAATAAAAGACAAAGAGGAAAAGTTGTTTAAAAAGCGGTAACCCACAACCTTTGTTTTAGAAAAAAATAATCCTACTAAAAAATTTAAAGTCGCGTGGGCCCGAAGAAAAGGGAGTTACATTAGCTCCTTTTGGGTGTATAAAATTTAGAATTAAAAAACCCCTTTCGACGTTGCGGGACTTTTAACGAAAAGGGGAGATAGGCGTTTGTATGGTTTTTTTGGGACATAAAAAGGGGTGATTTTAAAAATAAAGAATTGGGCCCAAGCAAAAAGTTTTCCCAAACTAGAAAAAACTGCCCCAAAAAGAGGGAAATAAGGTTTTGGGCCCGTTTGAAAAAAATAAAATTGTTTTGAAAAACCGACCTCAAATTTGGGACTTAGAACCCTATTTAGAAAGGGACATAAAATTTGAATTTTATAAAACCCATTTAAAAAATTTTAGCCGTCAAAAAGTTTCAGAAAGCATTCCCCTCTGGCCCTTTTCATGTAAGTCTTATGCCAGACGACAATAGTTTGGAAAGAAATTGAAAAACGCCGTATGGGGAAAAAACAGTACATCCCCCACAGAAAAGAAAAAAGTTGTAAAAAAGCTTCTACAAAATTAAAAGTTCTTTCCCAAACAGAAAAAATTTGGGGACACGTTCACAAAATATTTGAAATTTTGTCTTTAAAAAATGTGGAAGGGGTGGGGGTTTTGGGGCCCTTTGTTTATGACCTTAAAAAAAGGAATTAATATTAGCTGGCAAAACTTAGACGTTTAAAAGCCTTAAAGTTACCCCGTCGTTCTTCCCCCAAAGGGGAGGATATTAAAATCATAACAAAAAACAACAAAATCAATGTTGACTTAAATAGAAACAATCTTACAGAACTAAATTTTGGGTTAATCTTACAAATTTAGGCCTCCTAGGGTTTTATTATACTGAACAAGTTTTGACGGGGGATTTTGGGTAAAAAAAAATAACTGGATTAGATTAAACTCTGTTATAAAACTTTTGGAGCAAATTAAACTTTTTGACAAAAAACCCCTTGCTCATTGATTTGTGGGCAGACTGGGTTTTGGGAAAAAAAAAAAAATTTTTCCTCGGGCCTGTTTTCAAACCGGTTTATCGTTTTTAATTTTTAAACATAATTTTAGTTTTCTGTCCAACTTAAATGGAAAAAAAAACATATCTTTGGTAAAAAAGGTTTTTATGGAAAAAAAAGTGATGACATTATTTTGTTGATCCTAGCAATAAACTGGTGATGTTTAGAAAAAAGTTTTATAGACTGTTTGAAGGGAAAAGCAAAAAAATATTTTTTATAGATGACTGTTCGGCGAAAAAAAGACATAGTTTTAAAAAAAAAAAATACTTTTTTCAAAACTAGCCCTTTCAGGGAAAAACATGCTGGGATAAGTGTGTGGATTTATGCCAAAATATAAATGGTTTTTAAAAAACTTTAGAAAAGCAGTTAAAAAAAGGGGGGTTTTAATTTTACATGAAAGGGCAGAGAAATCATTTTTAAAATGTTTGCGCGAAAAAAGATGTTATTGAAAATGACCAGGAAAAACACAGGATTAAGCAAAAAAAAAAAAATCTGGGAAAAATTTAGTAATTTGTATTAAAACGGATAAAACCCCACACAGTAAAATTTTTTTTGTAGATAATCGTTATTTTTTGGTTATTGAAAAAAATGGGTGATGGATTTTCCCAAAAAACCCCGTAGAGAAAAAGTAAAATGCCAATCCTAGGGCGCTTCCCCCGAAACTAGTTTTAGGGCGGATGTGATTTTTGGAAAAGGCCAAATTTAAATGTTCCCCTTCTTTTTATTTCGGGTTTTCCTTGTACAACAAAAGCAAGCTGAATAAAAGCATGTCACGTGAAAAATCGGGGTTTTCCCTTCAAATTTAAAATTTTATTATCATATTGCCTATTAAAGTAGCGATATAATCAAATTGTCCCAAACTCTTTAAAAAAAAATAAAAAGTATCAAATATTTCTTAAATTTTTTTCATTCAAGGAGGCCCCCGAATTAAACGAGAGGGCCCGGAAAGGGGAAAAAATGTTGAATATTATTAAATTTTTCTTTTTTTTTTTTTAGGAAGGGGGAGTAACCCCCAAAACAGGAAAAATTTACTAGGAAGTGGAGTTAAAATTTCCCATCCAAACAACCCGTCCCCACTTTTTATTTAATGAGGGGGATTGAAAAACAAGAGTAAGGGGGCGTGTGGAGAAGTGAAGAAAAAATTATTTAAAGATTTTTTTAGCCATTTTACAAGAGAAATCACTCTTAACAAAAAGGGGACGTAAACCCCTTTTAATCATAAAGATCAGTTTTTAGATCCCAAAATAAATATTTTGTTTCCTGGAAGATAGGGAAAATTAAAAAATTAAAACGAAAAAAGGGAAACATTAAGCTTTTTTTTGTTTAAAATAAATCATCTCAATAACGAAAATTTAACCCAAAAAGAAATCAATTATTTGGGGGAAAATAAATTTTTTATACAGTTTTAAGGGTTAGGGTTTCAAAGATGATTTACTTGTTTTCATTTCGTTTTTAGGAAAAGAAGACAAGCAAAATCATCGGAAAATTTATTAAATTTATTTAATAGTTGTTGGTTGAATTAGATTATTTATTGCGTTTATCGGGTAGTTTGTTATAGTATTTTTTTTGCTTCGATGTATTTGGTAGGGTTATGTCGTTGAAATTGGTCGTTAGATTTGTTTTTTGATGTTTTGTTGGGTTTGGGGGATGTGGTAGTGTTGGTCGTCCCATCAATTTACGACGAGGGATGTATAAAAGGAGAGTGTGTTTTTGTGTTCGGATTGTTCTTCCCCAGTTCTTGCGTTGTTCTTGCTGACGGGGCTCGCTGACAGGGGGCTTTTTGACCTTTCCCTTGGGTGATATAAAAAAGAAGAGAAAATCGTTTTGGGCTGGTCCCTTTAAAATTGTTTGCCTTTGGTTTTATCTTAGCGTGGTTTTTGCTGTCTCTTTCTACTTTATTTATCCACAACACCCCCCGCCCGATTTAGTCTGCATATTAATCTGTGCAAAGGGGGAGGGCCCAAGATGAATAAAATTTTAAAAACCTTTGGGTTTTTTCGAGCTCTTGCCTTTGGGCCCCAAACCCACTTTGCCACATTTACTTTTAAAAAAAAAAAAAACCCCCCATGTGGTTGGAAAACATGAACAATTTTTTGGGGAAGCAGCCCTCAACAATTATGGCACCTTGAGAAACTCGGCCAGGCATGTCTCGAGGGACAATTGTGCATGTGGTTTTGTAGAAAAATACCATCCCTGCCTTTTGAGGACTTGAGGCTGAACCCCTGTCAGAAGTTGTTTTTTTGTTTGTGGGAAAAATGTGTTTGCTCAGAAAACCAAATCAACCGTCGTAATCCTTGGCGGGGATGCTTATTCATAGAGCCCAAAGTGGCAAGAAGTGTGGCTCAGGTCTGACTGGCTGCTTGAACAAAACCTCAGACTTTGACTGGCCAAGGCATGCACAGTGCTTTACTTGCTTCCAGCAAAAAATAAGCTTCAGTGGTACTACTGCTGAGACAGAAACCACAAACTTAGCAAGCCAGGCCAGCATTGGGCTGTTGTACAGTATGCAGGGCTGGGACAAGTGTAATGAACTGTCAACCACAGTGGGTGGACAACAGTAAGTCGAGGAAACACATTGGAGTGATGAAAGTGACTTTAATACATGACACACTGTGACTGTTCATCGACCCATGGTCATGGATAGGTAGTGATACTCTCTACCTTATGCTGCAGCAGAGATTGGGTGATCAGAGGTGACGCTGATTTTCTGACAGTAAAACCAAGTCTTCAGGGTAGAGAAATCATAGTAATTAATTGCCACTGACATCTGATACCTGCTACTGCATACTCGTCCTCTGACAAACCAGAATCTACTGATATCTTTTGTGGCTTCAGAAGCTGTTCACACCAGCTAAGGTTATCCAGACCTGGACAAGAAGGGAGAGCAGTTTGAAGACTGGATGATGGACAACAGCCTCTTACTTGTAAACAAACTGAATGACAAAGCAAACATTTTTGTCCAGAGAAAGGAAGACACAGAGAACTGCAGGTCTGGCCATTGCATAGGAAAACATTCTCAAGATAGTGACAGAGAGGTGAAAGAACAGCTAGGTGGGAGGTCCATGTCCCTGTCCCACCAAAGTTATGCCTGGCAGAACAGCTTTCTTTGCAGTAAAAAGATGCCAGCTGGAATTAAAATAACCCAACGGACCAAGCTTTGAGAGCCAACAGAAACGTTTTGTGAAAAAAATCAACATCGATCCTGCAAATGACAGCCATCAAAATGTAGACTGTATGACTATTACAAATTGCGTTCTAGAGACAACAAAACAGATCATGCATCAGGCAGAAGAGATGAAACTAGGCCGTACTGGAATGAAAATCTTGAGATCCTCCATGACAAGCTCAAACAGCAAGAGGACGCTCCAAGACTCATCAAGAAATGAGGCCATGATTATGTACAATGAAGACAGAGCGGTTTTTGACAAAGAAAAAAAGGATCAAGAAAATAGTGGCATGAGAAAACCAGTTCACTAGTCTAAACCATGTAGAAAGACACTATAAAGCTCTGGAAGTGTAACATTGACCCTGAATGAAGACCACCAGCATTTCCAATGGCAACGGTCCTGTTGGAAAATGAGAGATAATTGATAATTGAAAGACTGGCTTTCAGTTTTCACAGCTCTGACTTCCAGGTTCATAGAAGTCAACATTTATGTATATAAGATTTGATTAGGCTCTCCAGAAAGGAGAGGCGACAACAATGGCTGTGATGTATACTAGTACTAAGCATGATGTGCATGTATGTGTGTGTGTTTCTGTGATGTTGCAGACCTGTGAATGAAGGAGAAAGAAGCAGCTGGTCTGGAGATTTTCATCATGGGTCTGACTCATTTGGTGACCTTCATCTTCGGATACACCAACATATGGAAGAGATGGACAAGCAAATGCAGGAAGCCTTTCGCAGTTTTAGCATTCCCAGCCATATGCCATCAGGTTTGTCTTTCTAAGTTTCTTTGGACCAAAATGAAATTAAAGATGAGCAACATGTTTTATAAATCATGGCTCTGAAAATCTTCTGTTCTTAAGCTCTCCCTGACCTAGAAGCTCTTCCTACTAAAAAGCATCTAAACGTAACTGATTATGTTTTGTTAATGATATAAAGATACGTGTTTTATATTAAAATATACTGATAAGTTAGTTTTCTTCTCTTGATTTTTTTACTTTTTCTTCCCTGCCAACCCATTGTATGGAACATTGCACTGTTGCCGAGTCACTTACTTGATGTTCAGTTGTGTTGGTACAAATTCAAATCGTTCAGGACATAAAATACCACTGATGACAATTACTGTTTTGCTATGGAACCAGTATAAGTGAGCTTCCCTCTCTGGACTGCTACAACATCCAGTTCAACGTTCTCAAGGTTACAAGAACATGTATACAGTTTCAGTTCATGGCTTTATTTTTATTACATAGTCATTGCACTCATTGCATAATGTAACATCACAATGATATTATGTCATGTTGTCTGCAATGCGAAGCCCATTTTCATGTAATACTGCATCTCTGGTGGATCTATACCCTCAATAGCTGCCTGTCATAAACAGAGGTTTGTATTTCTGTCCTGTGCGTAAGCATGGCTGGCAGGATGTTTGTGTTTAGTCCTATCTGAATGCATGTGTTTCTGTCATGTCCATTGGCAAATAAACTGCTGAGTGGATTATTTTTCAGTTTTACCAGCATCAGAGATGTGATGTTTCTGGTTTTGAATTAATGTATGAATGAAACCTTTCTTGAACTGGATGGAGTTCCATAGTTTGGGAACTGTTGAATAAGGAATTCACTACCACCATTGTCATTGTTAAATTTTGATTGATATATTTGTGTAGCATTCAGAAGTATTTTTTATGATTATTGTTCAAAATACTTGGAAAAACCTTGTTTTAAAACTCCAAAAGCAAACTTTTTGGTCGTAATTCCACTAAGTGCACCTACAGATTGGTTGGTACTGGTTGCGGATTTGCAAAGGGGGACATGTCCGAGAGTGTTTCGATTCTTTCTGCCTGGTGCCTGACCTCTGGTAAGGCGCACATGAACATAATGGCCGCCTCAATTCAAATATATAGCACATTTACCATTATCCCATGCATAAATGATAAGCACAGAGAGAGTGTTTTGAAGGTGTTTCCCTCTTATGTCATCTGCTGCTTTCCAAATTTCAAATGATTTGGTGAGTTTTTTTCTCAGTGTTTTTTTTTCTTCCCAACATTATGACTCAACAAAGTAACCTTACACTTACAGCTAGCAAATTTTTAGATGAAACTACAGAGGTCTGTCGCAGCAAATGATATTAAAGGTGTGCAGACAAAAGCAATATCAATTTATGTAGTTCATAAAATTGTATTGACTATGATACAGCCAAGTTTTTATTTGCCTTTTATTTCATCTCAAAATTAATCATACAATTTGTCGAATATAAATTATTAAAAAGTAATAAAGGATCTGATAACTTTCATTCACCAAGGAACTGCACATTAGGATAACTCAGATACAATGAAAATGTAATATGTTAAAGAACAAAATATATTTCTGCAGCTATGTGCCCTTTTTATGTCCTGATCCAGAGTTATGACAGTTTGAGTAAAGCAGTCCCAATTTCCAGCTGAATAGCCAAAATATGCTAGGCTGGGAAGGTTATACAGGCAGTCGCTATACAGAAAAGGATTCTAATCCCACTACGGAAGCAGTCAGATCTAAACACTGATGACATGGTGAAGTTCAGCTACCATTTGAGGGGATCTAATTCTACAACAGAAACACGGAGACCTAAACGCTGATTACATGTGAAAACAGTGAAAACACTGAAACCTAAATACTGATGACCGGAGGAAGTTCAGCTACCAGACAACAGGGTGATGGGTGTTTTTTTTTAGAAACATTCCACAATAATCACAGTTTTGCTTGTGCTTGTGTGTGTGTGTTTTCCCTTTTTGAAGGGAGGAGAGCTGCAAGAAGCAGAAGTGTTTCTGACCTTTAGACCATATTATCTTTGCATATCTCTGGCTTGGTTCATGTGTCCTGACTTGGTTCATCTCATTCTTTAGTTTTGAACATTGATGCTGATGAATATAATACAGAAGGAACAAATGCCTTGCCATGCAAATGCAGAAAATGCTTTGCATTGCGAAAGCAGAGTCCAAAGACTAGATTCAGTTTTTTTGTTCATGGCTTAAAGTATTCATGTGTTGTGTACTTGTTTTTGATGCTGTTTACATTTGTACATGAATCTTGAGGACTGGTCTTGTGGTTTAATTACAGCTTTGCCCAGTCTCCCAGGAGAAGCTAGTGAAAGTGGCTCCAATGCTCGTGAACAGATGTTAAAGGAAGGAGACGGGTCGGATCACTCACCTCCATCATCAGAACAACCTTCACAGCCGTCTTTTGGAGTCTTCTTTTCTCCTTGGGTATGGAGCTTGTACATAACAGAGAAATATTCATTTATGAATAGATCAAAGCTTTTTTTTTTTTTTTTTGCCTGTAGCAGCTTATGGAGGGCATATGTTTTCTTTTTTTTTTAATTTTAGATTGGAAACATTTAGTCTTCTCTCAAAAGGTTCTCCAGTCAAACTCCATGTTCTTTGTAATGTCCAGCAGTAAAATTTGCATTTTGCTTCACATGATGTGAAGTTGCTGAGGTGATGCTGGGGAGGTGAGAGTGACGTTTCTTATATCCCCAGAGCATCACTTGTAATATGTGATGCAAGATGCAGGTCATGAACATGTTCTCACCTGATGAATGAAATGTTACAACAAAGAAAAAAAGAATTCTCCACAAATTGTACTTTTTTGTTGTTCAGAAAATAGTTGGTATGCCTTGATGCTCAGTCATATTTGGTACCTTCCCTGTACTTTTGTGAATTTTGTAGTGTTAGGATGTAGATGTTATTGTGGAAGTAGGATCATGTATACCCGTGTTTTTCATACAGACATACACACATACATGCATTGCATGGACTCGCTTGTACATGTGTGCATACAAACGCATTTACACTCACAAATTAAATGTATATTCACATCCATTCAGAAGCCCAGCAGTATTATTTTTTGCCTGCATGCAAGCACATACATACAGTCTCTGTCTGTCTTGCCTGTCTCTGTCGGTTTGTCTGTCTGTCTGTTCAACTCATGATGAGAAAAGTAAATATTAATGCAGGTATAGTGGTTAGTACAAGCTGCATTTAATTGTTAATTTGAAATTATGTATATAATTAGTAAGCTTGTATTATGGACATATTTATATAATTTTGATTACATTTTTGGCGCAAAGTGCAGTTGAGTGTTGATTTGAAAAATGTTTTGTTTTGTTAGTAAGCTTGTATAAAGGGCATATTTGTATTGTTTTCATTTTTATCAGTTTGAAGGGTTTACTGGAACACCAGGATTGAACAAGATCCCACCGGAAGAAAGAAGAGATTGTGGTAGGTGATCTGTGTGTGTGTATGCGAGTGTGTGCGTTTCTATACATTATGTGCATGTGTGTGTTTGATATGATATGTTACGAAAGAAATTTTATACACACAAAAAGTTGCATCTGTTTTTAATTTTTGTAATGTAATATCATCTTGAAAGCATTTATTTCAGCTGTATTTGTAAAAGAAGGAAGTGTATCAAGATCGTTAATGTCTTTTTAAAATCTTTTGTTTGATATGTTTACTTTTTGTGTTTAGTCAGTGAAAATATGTTCAGTGTGTGGCATCTTCCATCCTGAAATATAGGGGTAAAAAATCAGTAAATCCTAATATATTTTCTTCTCATAATGTGTCATGTTTTGTTTGTTATTTGATTAATGGACAAGTAAAGTGTTGGAATCATTTGATGATGATGATGATTTACTGACTTACTTTCATTTAGTGTTGTTTCAACGCACACACACATGCACACGCGCGCGCGCGCGCACACACACACACACACACACACATACCAGGGATGAAAACTCCTCCGCCGTTTCCGCCGTCTCCGCCGTTATTTTTTCCCATCTCCGCCGAAAGAAAAAGTCTCCGCCGAAAAATTATTCGAAGAGTGAAGCTCAGAAACGATCTCAACTTGTCTGCACGCGAATTTATTCTCTGTCGGTAATGTTCTCAAACGGCGTAGTTCTCATTCTGCTTCCTTCCAGTATCATTTCTCATCATGGCGTCGATTCACAGCGAGAGTTTGCCGCCAGTGAGTGCAAACAAAACGAAAAAAAGGAAAGAAGTATGTGAACCACTAGAAGACCGAGTGGCTGCAGAAGGACGTGTGTGACCGCAGAGTCGCGGATGTAAAAGAAAACATGACAAAGACGGAGAATTTGAAGTGTTTTGCGAGCCTTGCCAAAAACGTGTCTACTTCGGTAGTCGTGGCTTTGTGGCAATCAAAGATCACATCGAGCGTCCCAGTCACCAACAGAAAATGTGTTTCCACACCATTACAGCATGTTTTCAGATCTTTGGGGTATGCAACAATCTACGTTTCATTTCCAATGATAGTTTGACTCCTACTCTGATTTTTCTACAAGTTCCATTTCCATGATAGTTTGATTCAAACTCTGATTTACTTAATATGAAAAGTGAGTACTTTGAAGTCCTATTTTACAAAAAAAAAGAAGATAAACACTCAATCTTTCGGGTCTTAGACCCTTCATCAGGAAACACTAAACAGTAAACCCAAGGGAAAAACAGGATAACAAAACAACGGAGGAAAAAAACAAAAACTTCAAACCCACTGGAGAGATGAGGAATTGAGTACTTCCACTCGTAGAATCTTCAAAGCAAGGGAAAAACGTCAAAGTGACAAAAAGAATATAAAAGAACAAATGACATAAAAATAAACTGATGTCACAACAGTATTGTGTAACACTTCTCCCCTGGTATAATGCAAACGTTTGCTACATGTGTTAGGTGTCTGCTAACACCCCCCTATAAAAATCCTTTTCCACCACCCACTCCCCCCACTACCTATATACTTCCTCTACTCCTCCTCCTCCAACCCCCACCCTCACCCACAACACACATACCCCACACACTTCGCCCCCCTCCCCCCACCCCCGTTCCCTACCCCACCTCGCACACACACACAAACACCCCTCCCCCCCACCCACCCCCACAAGCACCCCCCCCCCCCCCACACACACACAAACTTGTCAAGGGTGGGGGGATATGATTAGTTGTAAGGGGAAGTGGGGGGGGGGGGGGGTTGTGTGTGGTGTGCTGTTGTGACATCAGTTTGTTTTGATGTCATTTGTTCTTTTTTGTGTTTAGTGTTTCCTGACGAAGGGTCTAAGTCCCAAAAGCTTGAGTGTTTTTTTTTTAGTTTTTTTTTTAAAGGACTTCAAAGTAATCATTTTTCATATGTGTTTATTGAAGTCCAGCAGTCGTTTTCATACATCTCATTTACTTAGTTTGATTTCCCACTCTGATTTACTTATCTACATGTCTTATTCTTTATGTCCTGAATGCACTGTTTGTCAAATTTTTCGACAGCTACAGTTCTGAGGATTCATCACACTAAATGTTTGCTTTGTCTCAATTGACATAGTTTTCTTTCCACATCAGTCTCAGTCTTCATGGTGTTGAAAGCTGTTTTATAGAATGAGTTGTTTAGAAGCAAGAAAGTGATTTCTAATGATTTTTATGTCTTATTTAATACAAAATATGCTTCAGCTTCAGGGGGCGGCGCCCCCTGACCCCCGCCGGGCTGTTGCCCATGGACCCCACTGGGGGCCCATGGTGAACCCCCAGATCCCCACCAATCTCCTCTTTTTTTTAAAAAACTGTTTTCATCCCTGACACACACACACACACACACACACACACACACACACACACACACACACACACACGTTCATTTGATGATGATGATCATTTACTGACTTACTTTCATTTAGTGTTGTTTCAACACACACTCACACACACACACACACACACACACACACACACACACACACACATTTTCTTTTCCAACATCTATCATCTGTAACTATCCAGTTTATCTCAACGCTGTTGGTGGTACTGCTTTCGCAGACATGTATGAATCCTACCTTAAAGCACCTGCTACAGCTAATATTGAGGATAGCAAGACACAACCATTTTACGAGTAAGAGGCACAACTTTGATTAACAATGACAAATTTATTGAAATTAGAAATAATTTGATTGATTGGAGAAGGTCACTTTGAATGTCATGGAGAATAGTTTGCTTGTGATCTGTAAACGCACAGTCTGTAGTGGTATGTACTTTTATTCAGAAAAATGTATCTTTTATTGTTGTCTCATGGGCAGTGATATTCTCACCACATACTTCTTTCCGATTGAACAAAAATTGAATCAAGAGTACACTTACAAAGTTTAAACTACACCTGATATGAAAAATGCAAGTTGTAGATTTGGTTTTGCTCTGCATAGTTGTTTGGTTTTCAACAATATAGATGGTGAAAGCCCAAACAAGGATGACATTGTGGACTTGTATTCTCAAAGGAGAGATCCTTTGCTAATTTCTTCAGTGGAGGCACAAGCATGAGAGTTCAGACAATTGTTGGAGCTGATGGTGTAAGTCAGAAATGTTGAATGACAAAATAACATTTACCCAGGATTCGACAGTCATGTGTGTGTGTATTTTTGTGTGTATGTGTGTTGTGTATGTGTATTTGTGTGTGTGTGTGTGTGTGTGTGTGTGTGTGTGTGTGTGTGTGTGTGTGTGTGTGTGTGTGTGTTTGATTTTTGACCTGTCAACAATGTTAAGTGGAAAGCAGTTTTGCAGGGTTCCATCCAATCATACAGGGTTGTTTGTAGGGTCAAAGGATTAGATTTTATATCCTGTGGCATGTGTGCAATCGAGGAACTGTTGAAGCTAAAACTATTTGTAAACATTAGCTGAAAGGTTTGTAAATTGACATTTTCAGCTTCTTTCTCCCATATATACATATATACATGAGATTTTTTTTTTTTTTTTTTTTTACTATATATACACAGATTGTTAGCTGAATATACATGAACAGTCGCAAATGTACTTTAGGTCCTTGTGCATAGTATTGGTAAATGGGTTTTAAGATTTCATGTAGATACTTGCTGTCAGTGTGTGCATGATGTAGACATAGGCATTTTACAGCAGTAAACAAGTCGGGTATTTTTTGCTCCCGTAAGAAAACCTAACACAGAGTAACTTTTATTCAGACTGGCACAATACAAATATATCTGCCTTCAAAAGGGATTGTGATGGTTCCCTTATGCAGCAAGTGAAGAGTTTCATATCTGTAACATATTTTTCTTAATTTCATGTTCCAGTTTCTCCATCTTCCCCCCCCCCCCCCCCCCCCCCCCCCCCCCCCTTAGGTCCAAATCTGCCAAGCCATTACTATGAAGACAGTTCAGTTGTTGGCCTGCCCTTGTTTTTTCCCCACTATTAGATTGTTCGTCTATGTATTTTGTCTGAACTTTATATTCAAGTTTAAAAGGCTGTGCCAGTCTTTGAATAAAAGTTACTCTGTGTTAGTTTTCTTATGGAGCAAAAAATACCCCACTTGTTTACTGTTTATTGTTTACTGTTCCCTGCCTCATTTCATTCCGATTTTTACAGCAGACTCCATGAAAACCTTGTTCAGAGATGTCCCACCTGATGTGATCTTTGATTTTCTGAAAGAGATAACATTGTTCTATCTGATGCTGAACAATTAAGCTGAACAATTAAACTTGTTTTCCCCCACTACTTAATTGTTCAGCACTTGTTTTCCCCCACTACTTAATTGTTCAGCATCATATTGTTCTATCTGATGTGAGGTTTTACAGAAAGAGATCTTTAACAAAATTTGTGGTGTGTTTTTAGAAGATTTCAAAAGATTGTATGAATGTTCTTTTTTTGTTTTTAAATGACTTGTGAGTTGACTTCAGCGTGGTGACAGCCCTGATAGGTCCTTTGTTGTCGGCTGGGCTATAATCATCATTACCTTACCTTACCTCGGTGCCATAACCCATCATTGCAAAGGCTGCAAACAGAGGTCTGCCAGAGAATCCAGGGCTGGGTCATCCTTTCCAGCTGCTTCCAGCAACAGCTCATCTATCTGATGTCTGCTGAAAGGTCTCAGTGCGGGGGTGTTTTTTAGGCAACCTCTCTTTCTTTGCCTTGCTGTTTCAAGTTAGGGACTGTCCTCTTAGGCTGCTAGATTATTACCCAGCTTTTGACCAATCCAACCAACTTCTTCTTTGATTCATACTATTGTCTCTTCTTCTCTTTGTTTCTTCCTCTGCAAATCTTTGATCTGTTCTCTCCTGGAGCTGTATGGTGCTGATCGTGTCTGGCCAGTGGTTGTGGAAGATCTGCATGAGACAGGTGTTGATGAAAGTCTGTATCTTTTTGGTTCTGACACTGGTTTTCCTCCAGGCTTTCATTATGCACAGCAATACTGGTTTTACACTGAAGTTGGAAGTTTGGCTTTAGCCTGACAACATGGCACCTTGGAGATCCATATGTCCTGCAGTTGATGCAATGCTGTTTTTAACCTTGCCAAAGGCGGCTCTTACATATGCATCTGTCCTTGTCTGTCTGTTGCCCCATAGAAATAGGATTGGGAAGAGTAAGCACCCCTGTTTTACACCTGTTATATCTCAGAGCTTGTGAGGACCTGCCCTCTTAAAATCACTGAGCGGGTCTCGCCTTTATAGGGCTTTCTGATTAGGTTGACAAGCTTCTCAGACATATCTGAAATGTCGTGGTAGCTTTAAAAGAGTTTCTGTCCACACACTGTCAAAAGATATCTTTTTTGTATTTCTGAATTTATTTTCATAGAACTACCATGTTTGTTAATGGTTATTTGTAATTGAAGTTGAAAAAAATTGTTAAAAATGTTTATTGAAAAAAAGAAAATTTCCAGTCTTTTCACTACCAACTGCAGTGGCACGTTTATGGCAGGTCTCGCGGGTAGACTGAAGATTGGAGGTCTTAGTTCAGTCCGGGTTTGGGATGTTGCTGTACATGTATCTCATTCTTGATTTGAAATAGACATGTAGCGCTGGTTTCAGCTTCATCATCAGGGACATTATCTTTATTTGTGCAGGGATTGTGATAAGCATGCAGGAGTTGTGTCCCTTCTTTAGAAGCGTTTCATGCATTACAAGTTGGGTCACTGAAAACACATCAGAGGAAGAGCAGTTACGTGATGTGTTACTGTGGAGTAATGACAAAGAATTGTATTTCATGACAGAAAACATACAAACAGAAGTTTGATGATTTTTTTTTTAAACATGCCAGAAAAATTGAAGTAGAAACAAAGAGAAAATAAAGTCAAAATGTGTATTTTTCATTTTAACCTTTCCCCCATTTCAGGTGGTGGAAGAACGACGCACGGTGAAGGACTCCACTGGGCGCGAGGAGACGACTGTCACACGGAGAATAGGAGACCAGTCTCACACTGTCACCACCGTAACAGACAAGACAGGACAAGAAGAAAAGCAAAGAAATTTTTCAAAATATTGATAAAGGTTGGTTTCACTTACACATATGTTCTTAGGGTACACTATACCACATTTTGTAGCTGATTTTGTAGCGAGAGCCATAAAATTTTTTCGGTTTGTGAAAAATCCTATGAAACTGTGTTCCTGGTTTTTTTTTTTTTTTTTCTTTTTTTTTTTTGGTAAAGAATCATCACAAAAACCTTGCAAGTCCAAATCTCACAACAATTTGTATGAAACTCTAGAAGTGGATGTGGCTTGATGCATTTGTGCTTTTGTAATGCTGAAGTTTATAATGACCATTGTAGTCACTCATTTGCACAGTGAAAGATCAAAACATCGAACGAAACATCAGTCGCAACATCCCTCATGTTGGTCACGTTAGTCATTATGATTTAGTTTGATTCAATTTCAAACGCAGGTTTTTAATCTACACTGATGTTTTAGTTGTCGTCTGTTGATTTAGGTGTGCCCGAGTCACTGTATTATTCACAGTGATATTGAATATGGTGTCATGTATCGCTATCACTTACTGTTTTGTCTGTCACACCCAATACTAGGTGAAAACCAGATACTTCAAAAACTTTTTTTCATTATCAGCTGCTGTGGCCCAGAGCTTTGCGTTGATGACTTCAGATTGGGAGGAGATTCCCGGTAAAGCTATTTATATCTGTAGGATTTTTTTGCCATGACAAGCTCCTACCTTATTTAAAGGTCTACTTTAGAGGTTTTCGATAATTGGTCAGCTTATGCAGAAATATGAAATGTTTGATAAATTGGTAAGAAATAAACATCCGATTCGCTCCCGATCACACGAAATCGATCCGCGAAAGTGGGCATTTTCACCTGTAATCAAGAAAACGGGAGGTAATCAACTAAATCTTGGCATGGCTTAACTGCTCTTGGATGTGACGTCACATGATGGTCAGCAACGGCGACAGAAAGCGATTCTGATGGTTCTTGCACATCTCGCTAGGTATTTAATTTATCATGTAAAAGCAGTGACTATGATTGCGACAGCCAATGTGGTCTGGGGATGTTTCTGCAAGGCCATTACCTTATCAGTTTGAACGTTAAGTTCTTTTTTCCACGTCAGTTCAGTTCCAGCTGGACGCCCGAACACAGCATTCCGAAGGCGTACGGACTTTACCGAAGTCTCGAGGGAGGCTACCGACTGACTTCTTGATGCGATCACGGGTGGACAGCGAGCGGAGATTCTCCTTCCTCAAGCCTTAACGCTTCATTCAATTTATTTTAACAAGTGTGATCTGTCCATAGATAAGAACAGAATAAACGAGCGACTATCGTACTCATCTGTACGAGCTTACCACACCGCCTTCAAAGTATACGCGCACAATGCAGACGAAGTTTTGATCCACTCGAACGGGCTCGGCAATTGTCGGAATAGCTCGTTTCCACGGTCCAGCTGGAACTGACATGGTAAAAAGAACTTAGCGGCCCGGCATGGTTGCACGAACCGAATCCACTTCTTTCGAGTATCTGGATCAGATGGAAATGTGTGAAAAGAATATCCGTCTCCTGCTGAGCTGCTGCACTCGCCTACAGCACAATATCTGCCACCCCCTCGTGACTTTTTAGGCTGTGGGGGATCGCAACTCGTGTTGATTTCCTTGGCGTTGGCTTGTTGTGTAGGTCGCGGCTGACGGCCAGTCCATCAAGTGACGTCACGGTTTTCGGTCTATCGCGCGGGGTTTGAACAGGTGTGCAAAAGTCGTTTTTTATCTATTAAATTCTTCCGGCGAGTTTTTTTGAAAAATGAATACCATACTGTAGTTATATGACATGTAGACCTGTTTTTAACAAATTATCGAAAATCTCTAAAGTAGACCTTTAAGTTATTATTGAGTTTGCTGTGGAGGCAATAGATCTGAAAAAGAACTTGGACGTTATGCCACCGAAGCAGGTGGGGAAGACGAGACAGGAAAGGGAAAAAGATACACACACAGAAGCTGTTTTGGCTTCTGTGGAAGCACATTGCAGATGGGTCCTGCTAAAGCTTGTCGTACCCTGGCTAAAAGACTCCAGGGATCATCCAAACAGCCGAAGTACTTGAATGCTATGGTACAAATGCATCAGCTGGGGATGAGAACATTAGGGTGTGACCGTTCTTGATTACCCCGCCACATGGGCAGCCACTCTCCAACTTCGGGGATTTTGGAGACTGATAATGTTATGCTAGGAGCTTGTCACAACTGAAGACAATCCCTGCATAACAATGCAGAGCATAACAACATTTTGATGTAGCCTTGGTGTTCTAGCCTATGTCAATTGGCAAGCCAAGGTGACCACCACATCGTATTATTTAACATTTTCCAAATAACCAGTGTGAAATGAAAAAGTTACTTTCACAAGGCAGACTGTGGTTATGGGCAATCTGTGGTTAAAAGGTTAATTTTCTTAATTGTGCTAGTTTAGAACCCAGATCTACACAAAAGGTGGGATGGTCATAATTTTTTTTCAGTCCTTTTTTTTAGGAATACACTTTCCTAATCCATTTGGCACAGTTAAGCATTCCATGTTTTACATTCAGCATATCTCAACATACCTTGTCCATTCCTGGATTACATGTAATGACATGTGTGTGAGTAATAGTATATACAAACTTGTGCAAATGATGGTTTTGTAACTCTAAATGTCTATGTACTTTCATTTCAAAGGTTCATATTAAGTGTTTTTAATACTAATGTCTGTAATGTTCATTGTGTCTCTGAATACATTTGTTGACAGTTTTGTGACACAGTGTAGACTGGAATTTCGTGATCTGGCAATATGTGTGTTGTGTGTTGCAGACAAAATGTCGAGGTTTGACAAGCAGTGGCAAGGCAAGGGACAGCATGCTGATCCACTTGTTAACAATCCTGAGACTGCTGTGCAGGTCCATCAGCGCCAAATGGAAAGTTGTCAGACAGCAGAGGATTCTTCCGCAAATTCTTTGGCTTCTGACGTGCTTGATACGTGGCATGACCTGTGCTAATTATGCAGTTTAACATAATATATGCTCATCGTCTGTGATGAATTTTTGTTGTGTTCATGCTTTCTTCAGGTTCCATAAAAATTTCTTCAAAAGTGGAGTGGGAATTTCAGATGTATTTACATTTATTTGCATTCACAGCCCCCATGTTTTTGCAAGATTGTTTTGAAAAATATGCAACCTTGTTGTCAGTAAACAGTGAAGTAACAAAGGAAAAAACAGTAAGATAAGCTGAGATTGCATAAACTATATGCGATGGCAAGATTTTCTTTGTGAAATTCACATGAAATTCTTACCATGGATATTTTAGGGGAGGGGGATGGTGTATATTAGCTGTATTGTTAATCCTAAAAATGACAAATCTCGCTTTCTAGCCTTCCTTTCACCTTTTTGATATCTGTGGGTTTGTTTTTTTCCAATATAGATTTCACTTCACAAACAAAAAACATACAAACAAACAGATACAAATGACAGCCTGCATTTCTTATATTGGTGGCATCAGGTTCGCTTAGTAATATGTCAATTCTGGTATTGGACATTGGAAGAAAGGCACACATATATGTTGCAAGTGTGACTTAAAGTAAAGCTTGAGAAATCAGTGGCAGGCAAATAGTCAGTGCACTGGTTTTCAGACTTGAAGGTCTGTGAGGTGAATAAAGGCTGATGAGTTTTGTTCTTACTTTAGTTAATTACAGTCAGGTGCTATGTCCACATGCAGCACAGGTGATTTGGCAGGCAGGCTTTACCACATCAGGAGAGAGGATCAAGGGGACCTATCAAACTGAACTTCACAGAGCAAGACAACATGAAGATAGGCAGAAAAAATGGCAGTTTCTATGTTTGGTATCAGCAGGATTTGAAATGCAATGTCTGGCAGGAGCCTTCCTGGTGCTCTATACCTCTGGCTGAATTCTGGGTGTGCAGGCACTTGCCTGTAGATGGAAGGCAATTCCTGCTTAGTGATTGCTCTCTTTTGATGATTCACATGGCTTCCCTTTCTTTTCTTCTTCACAGTGTCAAGGGCCTGCGTTTGGTATTTTCCCATAGTATGTGAAGTCCTGTTCCTTTTTTTCTCAAAGGATGTGATGTCCTGTTCCCATATCATGTACCTCAGTAGTTGCCTGTGTTCATGTGGTCAGGTGCTCCTTGACTGGTCCCTTGCAGATCATGACAGTATAGATTGTCAAAGAACATTCAAGACAGAAGGATGGCTTTAGTGACAGTTGCCGCTCATATTTATTGAAAGGCTTCTCTAGATATGTCTGTGGTAGATGCAAGCTTGAATATGGAAGAAACGTGTGCATATTAGTGTGTTTGTATGTGCTTGTGTAAGTTTGTGTGTGCTGGTGTGAATGTGCATGTTGCGTTGTGTGTGGTGTGTGTGTGTGTGTGGTGTGTGTCTCCAGCTGTGTATGTTTGTGTCAATGTGTCTCCAACCTTCCAAGGGTGGTGCTCTCGGCTGCTTTGTTCGGCGGTTGAGGACAGTGTTTCTCTGGGTCCAACCCGCACTTTCAGGCGCATCTTTTTCTTTTCCTTTCTCCAGCTTTGTATGTTTTTGTTGGTGTGTGTATGTTTCATGCAGCTCCGTATGTTTTTGTTAGTGTGTGTATGTTTCATGCAGCTCTGTATGTTTTTGTTAGTGTGTGTGTATGTTTCATGCAGCTCCGTATGTTTTTGTTAGTGTGTTTACGTTTCATGCAGCTCCGTATGTTTTTGTTAGTGTGTGTACGTTTCATGCAGCTCCATATGTTTTTGTTATGTGTGTGTATGTTTCATGCAGCTCCGTTGTTTTTGTTAGTGTGTGTATGTTTCAAGCAGCTCCGTATGTTTTGTTAGTGTGTGTATGTTTCATGCAGCTCCATATGTTTTTGTTGTGTGTGTATGTTTCAAGCAGCTCGTAGTTTTGTTAGTGTGTGTATGTTTCAAGCAGCTCGTATGTTTTTGTTAGTGTGTGTACGTTTCATGCAGTCATATGTTTTTGTTAGTGTGTGTATGTTTCAAGCAGCTCGTATGTTTTTGTTAGTGTGTGTATGTTTCAAGCAGCTCCGTATGTTTTTGTTAGTGTGTGTACGTTTCATGCAGCTCCATATGTTTTTGTTAGTGTATGTTTCAAGCAGCTCGTATGTTTTGTTAGTGTGTGTATGTTTCATGCAGCTCCATATGTTTTTGTTAGTGCGTGTTTATTTTGCAGATCCTTTTTAATTTCTTGCCAAGTTTTGTTTGATGGTACAGTGATCTGGCATTGGTGACAGGTAAATTATCTTTAATCATATGAGTTTCATGTTGGTGGTGATAACATTCATTTGTGATAGATGTTGTGAGTTCATTGTTGGTGGGAGTACATGGTGCTCATATTCAATTATAAATGAAAAGGATTAAGATGCTGTTGTGCTACATTCAAACTTTGATGCCAGTATCGCATTTCAGGAAGTCTTCAACAGTGATATGAATGTAATGGACTTGGTTGTCTTTGGATCATATAAATTTCTCAAGCAAAAATGAATGATGTGTATATAAGCATGTATGATTTCAAGAGGTGTTAGAGGAGGGAGGCCTTTTATTTGCAGATGTTTCTTTGTAAGTAATGGCATGAATGATGAGAATGACGTAGGCTGGGTCAGAAAGACTTGATACTGAATTGGCGTGGTCGTTTACAGGTCGTAAGAGGAGGAGGCCTTTATATTTGCAGATGTTTCTTTGTAAGTAATGGCATGAATGATGAGAATGACGTAGGCTGGGTCAGAAAGACTTGATACAGAAATTGGCGTGGTCGTTATACAGGTCGTAAGAGGAGGAGGCCTTTATATTTGCAGATGTTTCTTTGTAAGTAATGGCATGAATGATGAGAATGACGTAGGCTGGGTCAGAAAGACTTGATACTGAAATTGGCGTGGTCGTTATACAGTCGTAAGAGGAGGAGGCCTTTATATTTGCAGATGTTTCTTGTAAGTAATGGCATGAATGATGAGAATGACGTAGGCTGGGTCAGAAAGACTTGATACTGAATTGGCGTGGTCGTTATACAGGTCGTAAGAGGAGGGAGGCCTTTATATTTGCAGATGTTTCTTTGTAAGTAATGGCATGAATGATGAGAATGACGTAGGCTGGGTCAGAAAGACTTGATACTGAAATTGGCGTGGTCGTTATACAGGTCGTAAGAGGAGGGAGGCCTTTATATTTGCAGATGTTTCTTTGTAAGTAATGGCATGAATGATGAGAATGACGTAGGCTGGGTCAGAAAGACTTGATACTGAAATTGGCGTGGTCGTTATACAGGTCATTGTTTCCAGCTGCTATTCCTGCATTTGTGCCATTTCCCACAACCAATATTATCATCAGGGATGGGAGTTCGTCAGGTGAAATCCTTTCTTGATTTATTTCCAGGTGAAGAAAAATTCCAATGAAAAACAAATTGCTGAAAAATTACTTGAAAATACTGACAATTGTTTTTTTTTAATTGGGAAAATATTGATGGTTGTTTTTTATTGGGTCATTTTTCCATCAGTGTGGTGACAAGACTTTCTATTTTTGCATCTGGCATTATTTCCTGTACTCTGTCTACCTGTCTCTCTTTCCAAATTCTCTATACATGTATCTATGTGAAAATATATGCATGTGGGTTACTGTGTGTACTGTTGAGAATGATTCACATTCTATTTATTTAAGATTTGAAAATAACCTCCTCATCTGCTTCCGATTCCTTTCTTCAGTCATCAAAAGACTCCAAATTTCATGTAGCTTTAGGGAAAAAATTGTAGGAGAACATGCCCTAGACCCCTTTATATTTCCTTTTTCTTATGCCTCATGCCTCCAGCTATTCCCATCCTTGTATCATGGATTGAAAAAAAAACAGTAAGAAGAAGAGTTAAGCACATTTTTTTTTCTCTCCTTCAAATATGTATATTTTGATACTAAATATGCCAATTGCAACAAGACAACAACAACAACAACAAAAGGAAGACTGGTGACTGAAGTGGAGAGCAGACAACATCACATTTGCCCATCTAAAATCTGTAATCACTCGAAAATTATCCTTGAGACTAATGACTCCATTACATTTTTTTCTGTATTCTTACAAATGCTCTCTGCCAACCAAAGTAAAGTGTATTCTGCTGAAGCAAGGCTTTGCTCAGCCTACCATTACATGACTTGACATCATCTGCAAAACTAGCTCTGGCAGCTTCCTGCCGTAGATTAAACTCTGTACATTACTTGTGAATGGTGTTCATTTTTTTTTTGGGGGGGGGGGGGGGGGGGTTTCGCAGGCTGATACTCCTGCGGACACTCCCTGTTGAGACAGGCAAGGATTAATCCCATCTACCCAACAAAGGGAGTGCAGTTTTGTGTCTATGACCTTTTTTTTTTTCATCCCGCCATTAAGGCAGCCATACTTCATCTTCGGGGAAGGTGCATGCTATATGTAACGTGTCATCCATACCAACGGCCAAACTGGCCTTCTCTTCCGAAAGTTGGTGATGGGATTTTACGTGTGTGCAAGATGTTATGCGTGCGTTCACACCGGAACCTCAGTTTATAGTCTCATTTGAAGGACTGTATGGGAGATGGAATCAGAACCAATGTTAACTTTGAGGGAAAAATCCCCTTGTACCGAAACGACCCCGGTGGAGATTCAAACCCGCAACCCCAAGATTACAAGTCTGGCGCTCTACCACTGAGCTATTCCGGCCCCCGTTCATATTTCTGTATTGATGTGAGAGTTTGACAGACAGCAGATCTTGAGCACAGAGCCCTGGCATAAACAGCCTCCATGGTGCAGTAGTTAGCAACGTGCATTGCGGATTTGGAGGTCGAAAGGTCGATTCCTATCAGTTGTATTTGTGAGCTTTTTTTTTTCTTGCCCCAATCAGCTCCTATCCAGACTGAATTTGGTGCCAGTTCAAATGGGGATAATGGAGTTTCATCCGCTAAATGGATGCATCTTTGAAAATGTTCCAATGCCCTAGTCAGTATCATGAGTGTCTATATCTCTTAGGCCTGGTTGATGCCGGGAGATGTGAAAGTAAGTGTAGAGATAAATCCTTTCAAGTGGTCTGACCAGAAGAGAATTCCACAACATAATCATCATTATGTCCATCAATCAAATGAAATAAAAATGTGTAAAATTCTGTGGTCCTTTATATCCTGTTCTTGTGGTAACCTCGTTTTGATCTCCCCTCCACATCTATACCTCTGGTCAGATCATGCCGAAATCATCAGTATTTACCAGTTCTTGAGGATTCATAGGATGGATGTTGTGGTGCCTTCTAAAAAGCGCCTAAACAATTGCTGTTGTTTAGTAAGGGGCTTAACAGATGGTGTCCTGTGAAGACTGAATCAGTACACACACCACTAAAAACCACAAAAGTCACTCAACAATAGTGCAGAGTCTCCTCTGGTGGGTTGCCTCAAGACAATTTGATACTGACTGCTCCTGTGAGAAGCCATTGTTGGGGTTGTTGCGAGACAACCATGAGGATGCCATGAACGGGGAGATGGAATGAATGAATGGCGAGAGGGAAATACCACTGAAGTCACTTGAAAGATGAGAGAGGAAGAGAGAAAAAAAGTTACAGCATTAAGAGCAAATACATGAAATGAATTCTCTGCATCTTGTACAGAGACGATAAGACAAATGAGTATGTGAGGAAGCAAATCACATAAGATGGCAGACTGACAGGAGCTTCTGCTCACGGTACTCAAAAGATTGTAAGCTTGCCCAATGTGAGCTTGTGTCTCACTATGGCTCCCCATCCAGGCCCAACTTGCAGGATGCACAGTCAAGCACAGTGGATGTCCAGAAACAGACTGAGGAGATTTGGATGGGCAATAGAACATGGGACTAAACCGGTCACATCATGTCTGCCCAACAGCGCATGACAGAGGGCTGTGGAGATAGATGCCAGTGACTGCTCAAGTGCTCATCACAACACTGCTGTACTGTAACTTCCTGTCATGGAGTATTTGTACAGTAAAATCCTGCCAAATAATAAGAACATGAGCTGAGGGTAGCAGCAAGATACAGAATAAGGGAATAAGTGGGAAGTTGCTTGAATGCAGATGGGAAGCAGGTACACTGGCATAAATATTAACACATCTGCAGACTTGCTCACACACACACACACACACAGTTGCATGCATGCACACAGATACACACACACATGCAATGATCTTATGGTCACACATAAAAATATCACATGCACATAGATAATGTTGCTTATAGCCCAGCCGACCGCAAAGGGCCACATCAGGGCTGACCACAGATGCACTGGAACTTACTGAAGCTGCCTCCAAAGTACACACGGAAGCTAAATGCAGGTGCTCAGGAACTTACGGAAACTATATCCATTATCTGTCTTTTTGTTAACAAAAATGCTTGGGCTGTCAACAGAATTAAATCCTTAAGTACTTGGATTTTCAGACCTTTCAATTACTACTGAAGCAGTGAATACAAAAAGATATAATAATCACAAAATTATCAAACATTCTGCAGTACAAACTTAAGAAAATTCAAGCTACACATAGAAGCTGCGAATAGAATGACTATGTTATGTTTATTAGTCATTCTATTCGCAGTTTCTTGTGTAGCTTGACTTGCATACCTATCTTATACTTGATACTTGATTTTTGCGGTGTAGAAGGCCTGTATGGCCTGTTCACCGTTCGAAGAAAGAAGTCACTAGACTATGTGTGGCATGCGTGGCACAGCCTAGTGGTAACATACTGGATCATATAGGGACGCGTCGACGGTGCATTCCTCCAGTGCGCATCCAGTCTGTTTTTAAAGCGTTGACGGATGGGGCGGTTACGACATTGTCCGGAAGACTATTCCAGAAAATACATTCAATCTACACTAAAGAAAAGGTCTTTCAGTTTAGGGTCTTCATCCAGGAGTGTTTTTTTTTTTTTAAAGCTTGTGCATATTATTTGGTGTTAGTAGGCAGCGCATTCCAAAAATTAGCAATTCTGAAAACAAATTAAAACTTTCTTTTGTTAGTATAGCATAGCAATGTCTAATAAAAAATCTTGCCTTCATCATTTCTAGTGCAATCAGCTTCTGAGAATTTGAAAAGAGCATGCACATTAATATCATCACACTGAATTTGAAAAGAGCATGCACATTAACATCACAGAGCTCAAACAGAAGATTTTGCTCCGTTGACTTTAGTTGTAATCTGTTTGCAAACTTGTGAGGAGAAGGAAAAGAGGAAGCTCAACATAATAATATGCAATTTACCAGAGAGCTCAGCAGAGTCTCCAGAGGAAAGGAAGAATGAAGACCAGGAAAGAGTCAGAGATTTGGTGGGCAAAATCGCTGATGTTCAGAGAAATGAGGTCAATAACCCAGTCAGGTTAGGCAGAATCCAGGTAGGCAGAAATGCTAAACCAAGACTCCTGAGAATGGAAGTCAGAACTGAGGAAGCCAAAAAGAAAATAATGAAAATGTCCAAGGATTAAACAAGCATGTCAAGGAAGGAGAAAGCAAGATTTACATAAACAATGACACCACAAAAAAGAAAGAGAACAGATCAAATCGTTGAAAGCTGAACTGAACCAAAGAAAGACAAATGGGGAGACAAACTTAAAGATTGATTACAAGGCTGGCAAGATTGACATTCACACCCAAACAGAACCAAGCTGGTGCTGCTGTCTCAGATCAGTGTCCGGACGAGGTCCAGACCCCTGAGGTGAAACATTGACTGTCAAGCAAACCACAACATGTAAATAGCTGTACAAAGCAAAATCTTTATTCCTCTGAAGTTAATGACAATCTTACAAATGTTACATCCCAGACTGTGTTAGGGAAAAATAATTGTAAATCTAAATGTAATGACTCAATGAGAGTTTTGTACAGTAATGTAGATAGTCTTCTGAATAAAAAGGATGAGTTTTTAATTCGTATAAATGAGGAGAAGCCAGATATTATTGGCTTAACGGAAGTAAGAGCAAAAAATGTTTTATATGCAGCAAAAGATGTTGAATTTGAAATTGCTGGCTTTGATATGTTTCTGAATAAGGAACCTAAAAGGGGTATAGCCATGTATTTTGCTAAGGAGCTAAATGCACAACTTTGAGATGAGTTTGAAAATAACAAATTTCAAGAGCAATTATGGTGTACTATCAGGGGTGGTAACGATGAGACAATATTAGTAGGGTGTATATACAGAAGCCCAAACTCAAATGATGAAAACAATTATGAGTTATTTAACTTGCTAAAAGCAGAAAAAATGAGTAGATATAGTAAAATATGTATATTTGGTGATTTTAATTTTCCTGATGTAAAATGGGATGGAACTTGGAATGGTGATAAAAGTAATGATGCTATTGAAAACTTTAGAGATGCTTTTACAGAAAGTGACTAGCCCAACTCGTGTTCGGGAAGGACAGAAGCCAACAATTGATGACTTAGTTTTAGTTAATGAAGAATCCTTGATCTCTGATATTGAATATAGTGACCCTTTGGGTAAAAGTGATCACTTGATTTTAACATTTGAACTGTATGTTCCCAAAGAAAAGACTAAAGAAAACCCTAAGTACAAATTTGATTTACAGAAAGGAGACTATAATAAAATGAGGAAAATGCTTTCAGAGAGTGTCAGCTCCTTGCTTACAAATGATCAGGATGTCGAGGAAATGTGGAATGTCTTAAAATGCGAAGTTTTAAGAAGTATGGACGAATGTATTCCAAAGACTAAGTGTAGCCAAAATAAAATGCTTAAACCACTTTGGATGAATGATAAAGTACTTAAAATGATTAAGAAAAAATCCTAATCTTTTTCAAAGGTATTTATTGACGAAAGATGGGAAAGAAATATGCAAGAATGCGAAATAAGAGCAAAAATGAAATCAAATCAACAAGAAAAGCTTATGAACGTAAAATAGCAGAACAATGTAAAAAAAATCCCAAATGTTTTTGGAAATACGTGCAAGAATGTACAAAAGTAAACACAGGGGTAAATACTCTAAATGATGGTAAAGGAGGGTTGGCCGAGTCAGATATGGAGAAAGCTGAAGTTTTAAATGAGTTCTTCGCAAGTGTCTTTGCTAATGAAGATACAAAGAAAAAGAAAAAGAAACACCCGAAGGTGCTGGGGAGGACCCAGAGAAACACCGTCTTCACCTGCCTTTAGAGTAGTCCTGTACCACCCTTGGAGGCCTGCGCTGTGTTGACGATGGGTACAGGCACGCGCAGGACACTCCATTAAGATATCAAGGGACATAACCGCTCCTGAACAGAGGTAAATTAGACTACAGGATGCAGCTCATATCCCCATGGGTTGTACCAGCCCGTATTTCATGACTGCAGAGCCCACCGGCGAAAAACACCACCCCCCAGCTGCCGAGCACACCCCACAGACCCAACCACCCCTGCCCACGACAGATGAAGACGGTGCCACTCCAGACACAGCCAAGCTTTCGCCATACGGTCTTATGTGCCCTCAAGAGAGAATCCAAGGTTGTAGTCTTTCCCACTGTCAACAGAACTTTCCCTGTGGTCAGTGGGTCTTTCCTCACCGTCACTGGACCTTTCTCCAGGGTCAGCCTAGTTAAGGCAAAGAAGAAAAAGAAACACCCGAAGGTGCTGGGGAGGACCCAGAGAAGCACCGTCTTCACCTGCCTTTAGAGCAGTCCTGTACCACCCTTGGAGGCCTGCGCTGTGTTGACGATGGGTACAGGCACGCGCAGGACACTCCATTAAGATATCAAGGGACATAACCGCTCCGGAACAGAGGTAAATTAGACTACAGGATGCAGCTCATAACAGCCTTAAAGTAGCATCCCCATGGGTGTACCAGCCCGTATTTCATGACTGCAGAGCCCACCGGCGAAAAACACCACCCCCCAGCTGCCGAGCACACCCCACAGACCCAACCACCCCTGCCCACGGATAGATGAAGACGGTGCCACTCCAGACACAGCCAAGCTTTCGCCATACGGTCTTATGTGCCCTCAAGAGAGAATCCAAGGTTGTAGTCTTTCCACTGTCAACAGAACTTTCCCTGTGGTCAGTGGGTCTTTCCTCACCGTCACTGGACCTTTCTCCAGGGTCAGCCTAGTTAAGGCAAAGAAGAAAAAGAAACACCCGAAGGTGCTGGGGAGGACCCAGAGAAGCACCGTCTTCACCTGCCTTTTAGAGCAGTCCTGTACCACCCTTGGAGGCCTGCGCTGTGTTGACGATGGGTACAGGCACGCGCAGGACACTCCATTAAGATATCAAGGGACATAACCGCTCCGGAACAGAGGTAAATTAGACTACAGGATGCAGCTCATAACAGCCTTAAAGTAGCATCCCCATGGGTGTACCAGCCCGTATTTCATGACTGCAGAGCCCACCGGCGAAAAACACCACCCCCCAGCTGCCGAGCACACCCCACAGACCCAACCACCCCTGCCCACGGATAGATGAAGACGGTGCCACTCCAGACACAGCCAAGCTTTCGCCATACGGTCTTATGTGCCCTCAAGAGAGAATCCAAGGTTGTAGTCTTTCCCACTGTCAACAGAACTTTCCCTGTGGTCAGTGGGTCTTTCCTCACCGTCACTGGACCTTTCTCCAGGGTCAGCCTAGTTAAGGCAAAGAAGAAAAAGAAACACCCGAAGGTGCTGGGGAGGACCCAGAGAAGCACCGTCTTCACCTGCCTTTAGATACAAATAACATACCTGATCTTATTGAATGTAGTAAATCTAATGGAATTTCAGTTACAGATAAAATAATTACTTCAGCTGCAGTAGAGAAGAAGTTGTTTGAATTGAATCAGTCTAAAGCGCAGGGACCTGATTTAATACCACCTAAAGTTCTAAAAGAATTAAGTAAGGAGTTAGCTGTACCGCTCAGTAAGATTTATAATAAATCATTAGAGACAGGAAAATTACCCCTCGACTGGAAATCGGCAGAAGTTACTGCTATTTTTTAAAAAAGGGTCAAAATCTGAGCCAGGCAACTATCATCCGGTAAGCTTAACCTGCATTGCATGCAAAGTGCTAGAATCCATTATAAGAGATGTCATAGTATCTCACTTCACTGATAATAATTTGTTTGCAGTATGCCAGCATGGCTTTCGTAAAAAAAGGTCTTGCATATCACAACTACTTGAAGTTATGGAAGATTTAGTTAACATGCTAGAGAATAAGTACTCTGTTGATATAATTTACCTTGATTTCCGTAAAGCTTTTGATACGGTTCCGCATGAGAGATTATTGAAAAAAATGGAAGCATACGGTATAGTAGGTAAGTTGCTAAACTGGATTAGAGATTTTTTGTCAAATAGAAAACAAAGAGTAAGAGTGGGTAACTGTATGTCGACAGAGAAAGATGTTATGAGTGGTATTCCCCAAGGGAGCATTTTAGGACCTGTACTGTTTACTATTTTTATAAATGACCTTCCAGATGAGGTAAATAGTTTTTGTAAAATTTTTGCTGATGATACAAAAATATATGACAAATCAGATAACTATAATAGTCTGCAAGAAAATTTAAATTGCCTCCAAAACTGGTCAGACAAGTGGAATCTATATTTTAATGTTGAAAAATGTAAAGTTTTGCATGTTGGCAAAAACAATCCAGAACATGAATACAACATGAAAATAGATAGTGGAAATAGGCTGGTACAGAAATGTGAGGAAGAAAAGGATCTGGGTGTAATCTTTGATAAAGATTTACTTTTTGATACTCACATTCAAAAGTGTATAAATAAAGCAAACCAAATGATTGGATTAATAAAAAGAACTTTTTTTACCTAAATAAAGAAACGTTTTTAAAGTTATATAAAGCTATGGTTAGACCGCATCTTGAATATGGCAATATAATCTGGTACCCACACTTGAAAAGACAGTCAATACCAATCGAAAGAGTACAGAGAAGAGCTACTAAATCTTGCAAGAATGTACAAACATGTCTTATACAGATAGATTAAATTACTTAAATTTGCACTCTTTAAAAGGTAGACGTATTAGAGGGGATTTGATTGAAGTTTTCAAAATATTTCACCAGCAAAACGGCAATACAGTGGGACTATTTTTTTGAGGCTGTTAAAACAGATAGAACAAGAAATTCGGAAGGCAAAATGTTTCATACTAATATGGGGAGATTCAAGTTCAGTAACAGAGTTATTGCTAACTGGAACAGTTTGCCAACTGCACTTAAATTTGCTAAAAATACTAATGTTTTTACGAATTTGCTGGATGAAGACTTGAAATTTAAAGTACAGTTTAGAAGCTTTGATGAATAAGAAGGAAAATTTATATTGCATGCATTTTCAACCCTGTCATAAAAGTAAAATAACACGAGGGGACATTGAAAGGCTTAACGGCCTATGTATTGATTACGTCCCTACACTACTACTACTACTACTACAAACGATGGAAGACACGGTAGGCCTAATTTTTTTTCTTGGTTTAGCGCGCGCGCGCGCGCGTGCGTGTGTGTGTGTGATCTGTCCCCTATCCAATCATTTGTTATGTTGCAACACACACAAGTTTACTAACAAAAGACGCGATGCATTCAATGGTCCAAATGAGGGACTTTTTCCTTTTCTTCTTTCTTTTCTTCAGGTTCAGGTTCAGATTTAGGGGCGATGATTGTTTCATCATAGCCTCGCGGCTTTATATGCCCCTTCTTTATATGCTCTGTCATTGGTCAGGTCGACAGCGAGCCCAGTTTTTATTTTCGACCATCAAAGTCGAGCATGATGTCAGTAATTATTTCATGCTTATCGATAAGATTTTTAAAAGAGTTAATATTTTCTTTTCTTGTCTTTTTTTTTTTTTTTTTGGGGGGGGGGGGGGGGGGGGGGGGGGCGCTTGCTCAAGTCGTCTTTCAGTTTGAGCTTGATTACCCTCCCTGTAGCCTATAACTCTTTGTTCTTAGAAACAACAAATCGATGGAGTCTCGGAGCAGACAGAAAGTTCTTCTTCTTCTTCTTCCAGTAATGTTCAGCGGTCATCAGGTTGACCATTATTAACATACAACTGGTTGCATGCATTGTGTATGTTTCGTGTAGCCGGTACTCACCCGTCTTAGGACATGAGCATCGGGATCTTTAGAGTCCGTGTATGGTCTTTAGTGCATGTGACACAGACTAGACCTCGGTTTATAGTCCCATCCGAACGACTATAGGGGGGATGGAGTCAGAACCAATGTTAACTCCGAGGGAAAAATCCCCCTGTACCGAAATTCGAACCCGCAACCCCAGGATCACGAGTCCGGCGCTCTACCAACTGAGCTATCGGCCCCCGATAAAGTTAAGGGATGTCATAGTATCATATTTTAATGATTTTAAACTCTTTGCGGACTGTCAACATGGCTTCCGTAATAAAAGATCATGCATGACACAACTGATTCAAGTTATGGACGACTTAACTGTACTTACTGATGACAAAAAACCAATAGATATAGTGTATTTAGACTTCCGTAAAGCCTTCGACTCTGTACCGCACAAAAGACTATTGATTAAGTTACAGAATTATGGAATTCATGGATCTCTTCTTGACTGGATTACAGACTTCCTGACTGACAGAAGACAAAGAGTGAGGGTGGGGTCAGTATACTCTTCAGACAAACCAGTTTTGAGTGGTATTCCACAGGGGAGCATCTTGGGCCCGGTCCTTTTTACGATATTCATAAATGACTTACCGGATGTCATAACAAATACATGTAAGATTTTTGCCGATGATACAAAGATTTATGGGGATTCAAGCAATCACTCTGTCATTCAAAGGGACCTTAACAATGTGCAGGATTGGTCTCACAAATGGAACCTGTATTTCAATGTTCAAAAATGTAAAGTGCTGCACATTGGTAAGAAGAACCCCCAAATGATTACACAATGAAAATGGGTGATTCAAATCAAATGATCCAAAAATGTGTAGAGGAAAAGGACCTTGGAGTTATATTTGATTGTGATCTAAGTTTTGACCCACACATACAGAAAGCTATTAGTAAAGCCAACCAAATGATTGGGTTGATAAGACGATCTTTCTCGTTCATTGACAAAGATATGTTTATAAAGCTATACAAATCACTCATCCGACCACATGTGGAATACGGTAATGTCATCTGGTACCCTTTACTTAAAAGGCAATCCTCATCAATAGAAAAGGTTCAAAGAAGAGCGACCAAAATACTGCCAGAATGCAAAAATATGCCTTATGGTGAAAGACTTAGGTATTTTGGATTAACATCCCTGAAGGCCAGGAGGGTGAGGGGTGACCTGATTCAAACCTACAAGATATTCCACCATGTTGATGACATCGATTTCAACTCACTATTCCAGTTAAGCAAATCTAACATCACAAGAGGCAATGCTGGCAAATTATTTGTTCAATATTCTCGCACTAATCTGAGGAGAAATTCATTTGCTAATAGAGTAGTAGGCAGGTGGAATTCTCTTCCGAGTTACATCAAACTAACTAACAATATCAACAGTTTTAAGAGCCTCCTTGATGTAGATGCAAATTTCAAAGATATAGTATATGATTTTGATGACTGAAATTGTTCTCATCCCAATCTATACAAAATTATATGCAACTGTAATCACGCTGCGCTAAACACTGGGAAAAGTACTGACATTTCAATTGATGGAGCACATGAAAGCCGCGAGGCTATAATAGCTCCTACTTACCTACCTACCTACCTACCTTAACATGTGGGGAAGAAAAGTTTTAATTTGCCGGCAACCGAAAGTGTGCGTTTTGTACTTTTTGAAGGTTTTTGTTTCTTTTTCTTATCCTTTTCTTTCAATAAGCGTTCGTCTGCATTGATGAAGATTTTGACTTGTTAAGAGGAGGGTGAGAAGGACAAAAAAAAAAAAAAAAAAAAAGAGAAAAAGAATGCGCTTCAACAAAGTCTAAACATTTTGAGTTGGGCCGGTGTTAGCCAGTAGTAAGAAGGTTGCGAACTGTACACGAAGGTTGCTACCAGGCGTGGGAAAGTTGTGTACTATACATTAAGGTTGTGTACAGTACATACTATTCGCGACCCGCAAAGTGTGTTGGGGAGTACAAGCTATAACAATACAATCAACACTGACCAGTCGGCAGCCACCCCACCGCCTTTGCAAAAACTAAAACAAAAGAAAACAAAACCAACCAACCAACCAAACGAACAGAAAAAGAAATGTCGAAAATGAAAAACTGGACTTATCACTTTCCAGGCAACGGCGAACCCCTCTTTTTCAGTTAGGTGCCAGAATGATCAACAGATTGACCATGGGCCCTCGACAGAAGAAAAAGATACCATGGGTCCTTGACAGAAGAAGAAGACAGACATGCACATACCCACAATCATTTTGTCTTAAAAACATACCTCCAAACAGTACAAAGTCTCTATCTCAGACAGCCTGAAATGAAGAGATGCTGTATGGGCGGCTAGCAAGATGCCTTTAGTGTACTTTTTATAGGTCTAAAATATGTTATGATGTATAACTTAGTCTTCTGATAAGGTAAAATATAAAGAAGAGGTACACAACTAAACCAGCTAGGCTGATAAAAAGAAAACCTGACTGTTGGTGAAGGGTTGGAGGGTGGGATAGGGGAGGAGGTGTGTGTGTGTGTACACAAACACGTAGGACTTGAAAAGATACATTCAGTTAAATGATTGAAGAATGCCAGTTTTTGCTTGCAAATGCCAGCCTTGTTGACTTTCATTTGTGTGTTTTCTTACAATGTATGGATCTGCAAATGATGTCCCACCCTTTCAGCTTCATCTTGCAAAGGGAAGTGGTCAGTGCTGCCAGTAGCAGTGCAATGCTGAAAAATATCCATTGCTGTTATCCAACAAACACCTGAGTGAGTGAGAGAGTGAGGTCTAAAGGAGAAAGCAGGAATGTTGGGAGAGAGAAGAGACAGAGAGAATGTCGAGAAAAAACAGAGAGCATTGAGAGAAAGAGTCTCGGTGTGCCTTAACTCACTCCCTGCTGGCCAATATGAAATTTAATATTCCTCTGTATACTGGGTGTTTGTACACATTTTTCTAAAAATCATTAAGAAATTATGCCATAACAAAAATACTTGAAATTTGAACACATTGTTGTTGTGTGATTGAACAGGTCAGTGCAAAGTTTTAAGGCTGTAGCATACACCATACTCTTTTTGTAGCCGGATGAAGAAGAAGTTATTTTTAATATTTTGTGAAACTCAAGGTAGATACATATGAGTGAAAGTTTTTTTCTCTGTTGTTGAAAAAAGGCTCATTTTCATCGTAAATCACTTTGAGAAACCCAATAGAGTGTAAAAAAATAGCTATTTGACGTTTTTTTTTTTTACTAAGCAAAAGAACTAAGATCAATAAAATATGACAGAGTACTTTGTAGTTTGTCGTTCAGCATTCTTCACGAGACTGGGTAATAGTTATGTATTGGAAAAAAAATAATCAAAAGATAATGGCTACATACACACTCTTGAAATGTTGACACATAATGTGTACCTGTATAAACATAATTTCAAAGCTCTTGCTTATTCACTACTCTATCAGTCACAGGAAGAATACGGGCTATCTTTCATGAGGTTAGTTGGAAATATAAACAGGTGTTAACCTATGCTTCTCTTCAAAAAAAGGGCTTTTTCTTTACAAATCACATTTAGAATGTACACAGTGACTACTTCAAAAATGTATCAAAAATGAACAAACACCAATCATACACTGTTGGCCATCAGCTGGTCACTGTGGTCCACTCTTGCCATGTTGACTGTGTAGTCCTGGACAGTTTTGGGCTTCATCTTCCTGCCTGTCCTTGTGGTGACCTCCCCTATTTCAGCTGGATCCATTTTGGTGGTGATCAGACAGACAGCTTTCTTGTCCATCCACTTCAGGACACCCATGACACTTAAAACAGACAGACAACAGGATCATAATCACAGTCTCAATAAACAACAGCATCATAATCAAAATCTCAACTTTACTCATTCTTCTTGTCAATAAAAAAAGAGAGTAAATTTGTCAAGTTCAACATATTTGTCCATATGTACATGCACAGAGTTGAAAAAGAAACACACACACACACACACACACACACACACACACACACACACACACACACATGATATATATGTACATATATGTTGCACACACACACGTACACACACACACACACACACACACACACACACACACACACCACCACACCACGCATACTGCACACACACACACACACACACACACACACACCACAACACACACACACACACACATACAGACACACGCACACACACACACCACACACACACACACACTGACGGAGCAAATAATAATGACTAAATACCTTGGCCTAAAGAGTGGACCTGATCTGGTAGAAAAAAACCAAGGGGGCGTGGTCAGTCATGCCTTGCAACTTCAGTCCATGTGATTGCTGGCCTGTATATGGAGGCATTGATTGAAAAAAGAAAAGTCTCCATGCCAGTTTCTTGTCATGAACCGGAGAAGATCTTTCCCACTCCCATTTGTTGGTGGTTCATTTGCATATACATCGCCTCGAGCTTTGCCACCCTCACTAGACTGTCACTCACCCCACCCACTCCTCACTCTCTCTATGAATGTCGCCATGTTCACTTACCAACGCACTTTCATGCACTGTAGATGGGCTAAATTCGCCGTCTCCATCATGTTCAGTATCGTTAAGGTCTGATCCTTCAGTTTGAACGAGTTCAACAGCTTCACGTAAGCTGTAAACATGTGTTCCCTGTCTGCTTTTCACACCACTAGTTGAAGGCTGAGACGCCATTGTGATCTGACTCCAAACAAAGGACTGGGTTGGTGTAAAAATAGCTCAGTGGTCAGCGAACACATCATGACTTTGCACACGCAGTGGTGAAAGGTCACTGTACGTTAATAAGACTGTCACATGGCATGCTTTGGTTTCCATGACTCTGCATGACGTTCACTCTAAAAATATGCTAATGTGCGATCCGCTGTAGCGGATGTCAGAGTGGAGTGAGTTAAATGAATTTTCATTTGGATTCATAAAGCGATATTGAATTGAGTGAGAGAAAACTGGTCATAATGAAACCTTGACGCTAACTCAGCATTATGTAAACACAGCCAGTGAAAACTATCATTTCTGTTAGTGAATGGTGACACAGAGATGGAGGCTGTAATTCTGTGGGTGGTACTGATAGCTTCCTCCAGTTTAACTGACTTCCCAGTCTGCAGACATCCTTGTTCTGCAGAGTGAAAGTGAACATGAAAAGTGAGGACAGAGGACGGAGTAGCTGTGAGCAAATTATATCTGGACTGCACAATGTATGGGAGTCCAGGCTGTGTATCAGCTTCAGTACCCCCTTCTAATGCTGATGTTGATGACTTAAGTAAAGAAAGGATCTTGATCCATGTGACAGTGTCTGGGAATTCTCTTAGTCTTATATTTTTGTTGGATGGGCTGAAATATAATGTGTCTGAATTCCCATTGTCTACAGTTCAGTTTATGTTGTTTATAGCCCAGCTGACTGCAAAGGGCATATTAGGGCAGTTACCCCAGTGAAGTTAGCTCTCAGTATCAGTTCAAACACACACACACACACACACAACACACACACACACACACACACACACACACACACACACCACACATCCACACTCACACACACACACACACACACACACACACACACACACACACACACACACACACACACATATCACATCACATTTCAAAATATAGATAATAAAATTGATTATTGATTTGTTAAAAAGTACAAGTTTTTTTATGCACGTATTCTATGTTATTTATTGTTTCAGATTTTATTGGTGCCTTCATTTGTGACTCTTACAGGCCTAGCACAAACATGGGATGTGGAAAAAAAATGAAAAGAAAAACTTTAGAAGAGCAAAATATGGATCAAAACAGCACAAAAAGTATACACTGCTCTCGTACGCTTTCAGATTTCCAGTTTTATTTAGAGCAGATCAGCTGCCATTGTGGTCTCATAGATCTTGCCCCAAATATATAGTCAGTCCTTCATTTACTATACTTGAGCTGGTGCTCATACTTTCAAACTTAAAAGATGAACAAGAAAGCTGCCTTTTTGGGAAAATAAGCAGAACAAGATGCCTGAGCTAAAGCAGCCAGAAGAAAATTTCCCAACTCGGTGATGGAAAAACTGTAATATTTGAGAATAGATTTAGAATCCCAGGGGTGGTAATTACATTGATGTTTTCCCATTTCTTAATTTCAACCTAAAAAATGCATTAAACTCCAGTAAAAAAGTAGTCATAAGTAGAAAAAAAAAGCTAGTCCCCAGACAGCTGGGTAATCTGTACCTCTCCTCATCAGGTGATAATCACTATACCCACAAAGGTGGTGTTGTGTATCATCAGTTCAAAAAGTTGTCCTAACCGAACGCATCCCGAAATAAGACAGTTCTGTTTTGATGTCAAAAAATCGTGATTAATTATCAATGCAAGTATGCACTATGCATGACATTGAACACGACATTCACTTGCTTCGGTGCAGCACATTTGTGTGAGTGAATGTGATGTCCATGAAATCTATCAGGCACATGAGCTTACTTTCCCCAGACACAAAAACACCGTGTGCACATGTGCACACACACACACGCACACACACACACACACGCACGCACGCGTGCCCCACACACACCCCACTCATGCGCATGCAGAGAGGCCTGGTCTGACAGTTATTTGACTTTTGTTTTTTCACAACTTCTTGCAGCAAATTTTCAACTTCTCAGACGAGTGGTCCTCTTGCTTAGCCCTTTTTTTCTTTAAGAACACATTTAGCTCTTGACATTACTTCTATCAATAAAAGATAAACAGCCAGAAGGTTGGATTGAAAAAGACCCTCACATGTTCACACAGTTGACGAAAACGTTTCCCTTCTCTAAAGATAATCATAGAATGGCTGTCTTGTCACAAACTACCATAATATCAGACATGTTAGGAAGGGACATCTAATCTCCTGGACATAACTAGGTAAAACTAACTTGCTGACAAAACTGTGGCTCTTGCTTCTTGCCAGTTGAAGGAGGGCTTGCAGACAATAGGGTTCTGCTGGTTTAGGCTTACGTAATTGATGGATGGGATGCTGATCAGCTGTTGCCATTTGCATTTGGTCTGCCTACTTTCCTGCCACGTCCATGGTTATGGTATTGTTCTGCTGTCATATGTAGATCTGTTGTCCTTGTTGGCATAATGTTCTGCTTTTCTTTGATTCTAGGTGGTCTTGATTGCCAGTGAGGATTCCAGACAGAATTAAACTACTCAAGCTGAGGTCCAGTTAGAGGGGGTATGCATCTGTTTGGGATCTAATGCAGTCTTCACAGTCTTCAAGCCCCTCATGAGGAAGTGTCAAATGTGAGTGGCTGGCAGTATAAACTCTTTTTGATTTTGTTATTTTTAAAACCACAGGCAGGGGAATAGGATTGGGGTGTTGAAGCGTGGAAGCAGAAGTGAGAGTGGGTTCTTTGTCGGCATATGTTGTAGAAATGTGACTGTTGTGGGATCATACTTAAAGATTTGGTCTGGTTCAGTGTACTTCAGTCAGTCACTTCTGAGTATGCACTCATAAGATCACCAGAGACCTTTCATGCCTATTGATAGACTGTGCTGAAGAGAATCCAGTTTTTATTCCAGATGTGAAACTTCTGTGAAAAATGTAAAAAAAAGTGTCTCCCTGGCATTTTGGTAAACATGATCTAAACACACTGACGCACGCATGCATGCATGTACACATGCATGCACTGCACACGCACACAGCACAACACGCACACATTACACACACACACACACACACACACACACACACACACACACACACACACACATTCACACACACACCACACACACACACACACGCACACACACACGCACCACACACACACACACCACAGCACATACACATGCACACACATTCACACACACTACATTCACACACAATACATTCACACAGACACACGCACGCACACACACACACACACACACACACACAACGTTCACACACACACACACACACACACACACAACTCACACACACACACACACACACTCACACACACACACACATGTCCCCACAGTTCCTGTGCACAGTTCACGCATTATTTGATTTAAAAGAAAAAAAAATTCTACCATAGGTTTTCTATGATGAATGTGTCCGACTATCTGAAATCATAGATGTGTAGCTGTGTGTATGCATTGTGTTTTACATGCTTTGTGTGTGTGTCTGTGTGTTCTCAGAATCAACAGAGTTCCAGAAGGACAGGATATGCTGAACTGCTATGTATGGCTAGCTGACAATGTGTGCTGGAAGTGATGTTTGAATTTAACAACACATGGCAGTCAACATGAAAACCAGTCTGCTTAAGACTCTCTTAGGAGGACTTCATGTAATGAGTAATAATACAGTACTTGCTAGACATGCATGTCAGTGGTTAGTGAAAGGAACAGAGAGACTGGTCTGGTTGAAACTTGATTGTGTACATGTGCCAGCAAGCTTTTTTGCCACGAAGGAATGGTTTTGCACTCTTCATAACCCAATGAACTTGAAAGGGAATTATCGAAATGGATGTATAGCTCTTGGCAGGATCAGTGTTCAGAAGAGATATTCCTCCACCTTAAGCTCCACCACCAAGTGGGATAGTGAAAGACAGAATTTTGTGGAAAATGAAAATGAGTATTTTCATACATATCTGAAATCGGTTGAAGAGTATCAGCCCTATTTTCTTTCATTTTCATCATACTGTGAAACAGATGTTTTACATCTGAGACTGCTACAAAGCTGCTTCAGAAGGCCCAGAAAGACAACAGCAAAGACACACTCCTCTTGCTTTTATCACACTGGTCTGGTGTTGTCCGGAAAGAAGGAAGTTCAGTGCTTTCTAGTAAGTTATTCAATCAGACTGTTAGATTTCTACAGAAACAGGTGAAACTATTTTCTAAAGAAGAAATTCTTCAGAGCATGGCTTATTTAAACAACCTTGGTCTTAGACAGACCTTGTCGATGGATCAGCTCAGAAAAAACAGAATCATCATATCAAAAGTGTACGATCAGGCTTGTGCTCAACACGTAGATAAAATGGATGTCAGAGACTTACTTTTAGCTGCTGATTTTTTCTACTCGGTGAGAGGGAGTTCATTTACGGAGTTTAACTTCCTGATGTGTCAGAGAATGAAGCTCTTTTTGCCCGCAATGACAAAACCAGAGCTCATTTTGTTGCTGTTTCATGCTAGCATGACACGCCGATCACCTGCCAACCTGGTCCATACCGCGCTGGGTCATCTTCAGCAGCACCTGAACTCCCTCACAATCCAGGAACTGGGCGTCGTCAACCTTGCCCATTACAAGACTCAGTCACTCATCAGGCATCCTGAGTACTTTTCGGCACTCTCCTCGCAGCTGAAGAAAGGAGATGGTCTTGATGTCGACTCACTGTGTCTGGCAGCTGTACTGAAGTACCATGACAAGTCGCTCAACAGACGCAAGGATCAGCTGTTGCCGCAGTTCTTCACCACAATGCTGGACATAGAGGATCCTCTGTTGCTGCGTATTATGCAGCTGGCTCCAGAGGCCATTGTGCGAGTGCTCAGTTTGTACTACAGCCTTGACATACTGTCTGAGAATCTGTTCATGGCTGTTATTGACAGGATCATGCACAGAGGAATACAAAGTTGGAGGTATGGGGCTTTCCACTGACTTTGTGAGTGTGTTGTGATGTATGTGTGTGTGCGTGTGTGTGTGTGTGTGTGTGTGTGTGTGTTGTGTATGTGTGTGTGTATGTATGTGTGTGTGTGTGCATGTGCATGCACATATGCATGCATGCATGCACGCACATAGGTACGTGGGACTATGTACCTATGATTGTGTTGTTCATCACAATGGTTAAAGACAAAAGTTGTGAATTGTATACATGCATGAATGAGAGTGTGTGTCAGTGTGTATTCATCTATACGAAACATTGAGTAGGTTGCTGAGATTCCAATGATTCGGAGCATCATGACTGCATTATGTGAAGTATAACATAAATTTATGAAAATTTCACAACTTCTAGTTTTAACTGTATGATTATTGATATCAATTATGTACAACACTGGTTATTGAAAATATCAGAAAGTTACATGATTAAAATGTGATGTGAATGAATGTACACTGTTTTCCTAGATGAAGGTATTGGAAAGTGAGATAGGTGGAGAAAATGCTGAACAATTAAGTGGAGAAAATGTCAGGGATGATCTACTGGAAGTCATTTAACAGGTTCTCATTTGTACTTATTCTGCCAGGCTGAAAGATGTTGCTAAGATCGTACACATCTTGAGCAACATTCCCCTTGGGTCGGACAGCAAAGCTCAAGCCTTGGAGTTCATTCTGACGGAGCTGCAGAGAGAGGAATGGCAGCCAGAAATGGATGATCATCCAAACTGCCTGCTACAGATTGCTGTTTCTTTGACCTTCTGTGGCATGTGTCCACACTGGCTGGTTGGGAAAGTGTTTGGGCCGGCAGCGCAGAAGTATTTCAGAGGTGTGTATATACCTCATCAAGAAAAAAGTCTGGGATGTACTGTCCATCCTTCATAATGAAGTAGAATTGTCATGCTTTCTGTTCAAGTCAGTGCCCGTACTCTGGGTTGTTGGTAAATTGCTCGTAGTGATCAGTTTTGATCAGGTTTCTGTTCCGATGCCAAGTCCTACATTTGATATGATCAACCAGCTGAATTTGTTTAACAGTCTGAAGCACAGGTGAAGCATTCAGGACATAACACTACAGGTCTTTGAATATTAATGAAGGAAAACAGGCTGTCGTCGTTCTAGGGTGTGAATTCGATATCTTCCTTTTTTTCATGAAAATAAAAAAAAATTCTGTATGGAGTGTCCCAAACCTCAGTCCTTGGGCCATTTTCTTTTTAATGTATTATAAGCATTGTTAATCCATGTCATCTGTTGACCACTACCAGGGCGTATGCAGGAAGATGTGCAGCAGGGAGGGGGGGGGGGGCGTGTACTATTGTGGAAGGAGCATCAACACAAGTGGTACCTGGAATGCGGAAATACTTTGGCAGGGTAAAAAATTGAAATAACTGATGCATGAAATAAATACTCTTGGCACATTCTCGGCCTCAGTAAATGAGATGGGAAGAGAAGTGCAGACAGAAGATGGGCATGTATTACAGTGGACAAGAAGACAAGTACTCATGTATGGTGTTAATGAAATTATACATTCAGAACCAGACAATCCTGATGCAAGGAAATACTTGTTAGAATGTTCACATAAATGGATGCTAGGATTCACAGGTGTGCGCACATCTCCGACTGAAGGTCAGATTCTTTTCTTTTCTTTCTTTCTGCGTACGCAGGCTGATACTCCTGCGGACACTCCCTGTATAGCCAGGCAGTGGAGTTTTGTGTGTATGACCCTTTTTTATCCCGCCATTAAGGCAGCCATACTCCATCTTCGGGGAAGGTGCATGCTATGTGTCACGTGTCATCCATACCAACGGCCAAACTGGCCTTCTCTTCCGAAAGTTGGTGATGGGATTTTACGTGTGTGCAAGATTTTATGCGTGCGTTCACACATGGAACCTCGGTTTATAGTCTCATTCGAAGGACTAAGTCAGATTCTAAGAAACATAATTGTTTTTCTTTATAGTACACATTTAGTTCAGTGAAAATTTAAGTGTACACATTGAGTATATATTATGTATTTTTAACGCAGTGTACAGAAAAAGACACTTCCATATTATCAGGAGCATTTATGTATGCGATATCAAACATAGCCTGCTGTATTGAGTTGCAGACTCCAAAATAGACTACTCCCAAGACCTGTATCATCTTTCACAGAGTGTGGGCATCGAAGAAAGCTTGTATGAGGGACCTCTTTTACAGGATGACAGATTTCCAAGGACGTCCAAGGTTGGTTTTTTTGTTTTTATTTATTTTTTTTAAGCTTTGTTCTTTTGGTTGACCAGATTCCCTTCTGAAACATACTCTGTTTAGAAAAAATGTCCAGCAAATCTCTCGTAAAACCTAGCTTTAATCTTAGAGTCTATCTATCTACATGCAAAAAAGCAGTTAAAAGTGGTGAAGTCTTGCTTGATAATAAACTGTGCAGAGTTTAAAAAAAAAGTTCTGATCATCAGATTAAGATTAATCAGAACTGATGGAAACATGCAAGCTTGTCTCAAGTTGCCAACTTCTCCTATTACAACAATTAACATTTTCTGTTGCCTTTTACAAAATTTAGATCAACACTACCAAAAGTGTTTAAAGGTCTGCTTTAGAGCTGATGATAATCGCTCAGCTTGATTGCACAGCTTTACAGATATCAAGTGTTTGACCAATAGTTCAAATGAACACTTGAGTCGCTTCTGATCATACCATATTGATCTGTGAAAATGGGCTTTTTCACCTGCAATCAAGGATGAAGGAAGCAGTCAACTAAATCTTGGCATTACTTAACAGCTCTTGAGCATGCCATCTCTAGACGTGTTTGAACGATATTGCTGCTTGACAAGAGTTGGATCAGTCCATTGGATCTAGCTCTTCACCCAGTCTCACCACATCCCACATCACTCGACTCCTGTCCACTCAATGGACTTGTCCTGTCATAGCCCTTACACATGCAGGCACCGGAAGGAAGTGAATGAAATCCTAAGAGAAAAAAAAAGAAAGAAAGAAGAGCGTGGTTGAGGGAAGAAATGATTAGTCATGGGACACAGAGATATGCATCAGTTGCAAGTTAGTGCTGAACAGTAGCTGTGTGCAGAACAAGGTGTACGACAAACTGGTTCGGGTCCAGACTGCTGGTGGCATTATGGAGTCTGCCGAGGATGATCTGGCTTCAGGAATGGCCTTGACCCGTCGTGATATGATTCTCCTCGACTTGATGGATGTCTTATGCCAAGCTCGACCTGAAATCTCCCCAGTGCCAACATTTTGCATGTCTCACTTTCACACTGCTGGTAGGTTGATGTGTGTTCTAGTATTGTAATTTTGTTTGCAAGAGAAAGAACTTTGTCTCTGGGTTTTCACTGAAAGCAGTTTCTTACTCTTTATGTTTGACTTTGCAGTGTCTACATTGATTTGGTGATGTGCCTGAGCACAAAAATATGTACATTTTATAGCAAAGTGATGGATTAAGCTGACATGGTGTGCAGTGAGAAATTTTCGTCTCCAAGTGTTTGATCTTGGTCTCACTCAAGACTGAAACCCTAAACCAAAACATTGTCTCACGTGATTATGCTTTCTTTGGTGGTATCAGTACATCTTTGTCAGTGATGCGTTTTTGTCCAGGGAAATTCTTAAAGCAAAAGAAAATTAGAAAAAAGAACAGAAAAAGAAAAGAGAAAGAAAGAAAAAGAACATTCACATGAATTTGAGTTTCAGCCTGAATGTAAGATCAAAAGAATCTTATTAACAGAGAGTTTTGATCAAACAATAATTTGTGTAAACCATGTGAAGCTTTTTTTTTCCCCCTTCCTTCTTCAGTTGTTTGATAGGACAGAAATCCCTGTTCACCTCCATGCATTATTGCTGAAGAAAATGTGATAATTATGTGAACAGATGTGGAGATTTTACACAGGCAGGAGTCAGACACTGGGGAAGAAGCAAAATCTGCCTCAAACAGTTTACAGGATAGGGCAGACAAAAGCATCGTGAGGTAAATGATACCATTGTGTGTGTGTGCATGTATATGTCAGTGTGCTTTAATGCCTGTGCACTTATGATTATCAGTGGGAATGAAATAAATATAATTTATTTTAGATTTTTTTTATAGATTAGTTATGTAAAAAAAAACATTCTGGAAATTGTCTCAGTGTGTGTGTGTGTGTGTGTGTGTGTGTGTGTGTGTGTGTGTGTTGTGTGAAGATCAGTGTTACGTAAATGCAAGTCTGTAAGTTCTGTATTTTTTTCATTTTTAGATCAACAATCTGTAACTCTTTTTTTCTTTTACACATTTATTTGTGTATTGTGCATACATTTATGGGACAGTTTTGCACATGTTACATGGAAGTGTTTTCATTTTAGGGAGATGCTAGACATGTTTGTAGCAGAATGTTGTGCTTGCTTTAAAATGCTGTATTGCAGGGAAGTGTTCCAGTTTACCGTTAGACAATGTGTATGATTGTAGGGAAGTGTTTTGCCTGTTTGTAATAAAGTGATGTATATGGGAAATGTTGCGCCTGTTTATAGTAAAGAGATGTATATGTTTAAAGGATTTTAGTAAAAGAGATGTGTACGTTTAAAGGAAAGTGTTTTTAGTAATAGAGATGTGTACATTTAAGGGAATTGTTGTGTCTGTCTGTTGTAAAGTGATGTGTATGGTCAAAGGGAAGTGTTGTGCCTGTTGACAGTTGAGGAGATGTTTGTTTAAAGGAAAGTGTTTTGCTTGCTTATAGTAAATTGTGTTCAAAGGGAAATGTTGTATCTGTTTCTAGTAAAGAGATAGGGATGTTTAAAGGGAAATGTTACGCCTGTTTATAGTGAAGTGATGTGTAAGTCTAAAGGGGAGTGTTACGCCTGTTCATGGTGAAGTGATGTGCATGATTAAAGGGAAGTGTGACATCTGTTTTAAGTGTTGTGTATGTTCGAAGGGAATTATCGTGCCTGTTTACAGTAAAGTGATGTGGATAGGAAAGCGTTGTGCTTGTTTATAGTGAAGTGATGTGTATGTTAAAGGCAAGTATTTTGCCTGTTTGTGGTAATGTGTATGTTCAAAGGGAAGCATTGTGCCTGTTTACAGTGAAATGATCTAGGTGTTAAAAGAGAAGTGTTGTGCCTGTTTACAGTGAAGTGTACTGTGCCTGTTTACAGGGAAGCAGTGGTGGTGCACGCCAGCAATGCGTATCAGACGGTGCGTCGCTGTGATGGCAACACATGCCCATGTTACGTCAGTACCATGCCATGAGGGCCAGGCAGCTCCGAGCGCTGGGCACCCGTGTTATTGAGGCATGTAAACGGCAGTACATGTGTGTGCTTTTGTTTTGTTTTTGACACATTATAAGTACATGTGTTTATTTTCGTGTTTGTTTTTGACATATTGTAAGTACATATGTGTGTTTTTGTGTTTGATTTTGACGTAAGTACATGTGTGTGTTTTTGTGATTGTTTTTGACATATTATAAGAAGTGTCTTAGAGGGAAGAAGAAGGTTGATATTCACATTGAACAGTATGTAAACAAAACGGGAAAGGCAGTGGCTTTTTTCACTTACCTGTGCAACTGAACACTTTATACAGGTGAAGGGTAAAGAGTAGGTGGGACCAGCCGCCGTGGCGAAGTGGTTAGCGTCGCGGACTCCCAGCTGGGAGGTCGTGGGTTCAAATCCCATCAGAGTCATGTGGGTTTTTTCTGCTCCGACCGGCTCCTACCCAGAGTTGAGTTTGCTGCGGACTCAGTTGGGAAGACTGGGACCACACAGTCGAGTTTCATCCACTTAATGGATGCGCTTCTGAGAGTGTTGCTCAAACTTCCTGACCAACACTGCAGGTGCCTGTATCTCTCGGGCCTGGTTGACGCCGGGATATATTATGAAAGGAAGCGTAGAGTACAGCCCTGTCATGTAGTCTCAGACCGAAATGGAAATCTGTAGCATCATCTTAATCATCCTCATTCCCATTGATCAGCATTAAAAAAAAAATGTCTCAAGTTCTGTGGCCCTTCATGCCCTGCTCTCATGGTGACCTCAATTTTGATGTCCTCTCCACGTCTGTGGCCTTGGTTTGCTTCCGTCGGGGTCACCAGTATCGGCGGGTCCATGGAGGCTGTCGTTGGACGGACGTGGTGGCGCCCTCCGGAGGGAGAGCTCACTCACGCCGGCTCGCGACTAAGCAATTATTGTCGTCAGTAGGGGGCTTAGTAGGTGGTGTCCTGCGTATGTTGGATCAGAACAGGCGCCACTGAACACCACCGAGGTGACTCGGCAGCAGTGCAGTGTCTCCTTCGGTGGGTTGCCTCTTGACAACTTGACATTGACTGCTCCCTGTAGATTGCTGGTGCCGGGGCTGCGGCGGGGCCAGCCGGGCTATGGCTGTGGACGGGTGTTGGAATGAGCGGCGTGGGTGCACTGCCTCTGAGGTGGCGCAGAGGTTGGGACAGCAAAAAAAAAAAAAAAAAAAAAAAAAAAAAAAGTAGGTGGGACAAGCGGGTAGGGACAGAGCCGTTTAGAGCTGTTTTCCCCTGAGGGAATCAGTTTTCTTTGCTCAGTCTGTTTCTTCAGTGTAGCAGTTTTAGCACTGTAATGCCTAATAGAAAAAAAAGACTTAAAACGATGCTTATTTAAAGAGCCATGATGGAGAGACACATCCACCCCCACCCTTCCATATTCCGCCTGTTCCTCAAAAGCCATTATCCTCTTCTGTTCATGTACGGCCACCTGCATTAAGTTGCTGAAGACACTCATCCTTTCAGATATGATGAAAAGAACCAAAAAAATTTTTTTTTCAAAACAGCCGATAGTGGTGTTCATGTATTTGGCTAGACATTTCAGGGAACTGTAGTGATATGCAGCTGATCGATAAGAACATTCCACATGCAAAGAATGTATACTTGACAGTATAGTACTGAAATAGCTAACCTCTTTAACGAGTCACTTCTGTTCTATTCAGCTAATTCATGTGGTACCTCAATTCTGTCTTACCTCCCCCACCCATTGTCCCACCTTCATCCCCCCCTATTGCTGTCCCTATCTCGGCCATGCATTCTTTCCTTTTTCTACTGGTGAAGACAGCAGCAATGCCCTGACCTTGACACAAGAAGCATATTACACGACTGCTATAATTATTATACGATTATAATGAATACTTATAAAGCGCCTATTCTTGGCTAGAGACCAAGCTCAAAGCACTTAATACACACTCGTTTACACAACGGGTGGCTTACCTGGGTAGTGCTGACTGAAGAACTGCCAGCTGGCGCTTCATTCAGTCGTTTCCCGTGTCATCCAGTCCATATCATTCAATATTGTTCACTCAGTTTCCTTACTTCCTTCATTCTTTCCATTTCTTACGCAGGGTGCAGTGCATGCTGTGTGTAATATGTCATCCATACCAACGGCCAAACATGCCTTCTCTTCCGAAAGTTGGTGATGGGATTTTACATGTGGGCAAGATGTTATATGTGTGTTCACACACGGAACCTCAGTTTTTAGTCTCATTTGAAGGACTGTATGGGGAATGGAGTCAGAACTAATGTTAACTTTGAGGGAAACAGGCCCCTGTACCGAAATGGCCTGGTGGAGATTTGATTTGAACTCGCAACCCCAGGATCACCAAGATCATGAGTCTGGCGCTCTACCAGCTGAGCTATATCCAGCACACCATTGCCACACTCCCATGCACTCACACATCACTCTGTCATCTGGCTCTTTCCTTCTGCCTTCCCTTGCTTACCAACAACTAGTTGTCCATCTGCACCCCTCCATCCTCGCTTCAGTATTCTTCAAAGCTTACATTTTAATCAAACATATTCCAAACATGTGTCACCAACAATGTTGAACATAATGACATTTTATTTGATGTGACATAGATAATGACTGATCTGCTGAGTTTATATATTCTTTTCTGATTTTCCCAAGAACATAGCAGACTTGCTGTTCATTTGAAAACAACATTAAAGTCACCATGTATTCAAATAGTTCTCAATAAAGATTTATCATTATTGAAAGCAATAAGGCAGTTTGAATTGTCAGATTAATCTTACTTGGTGGTATTTGGCAAGATATATCTATAAGTGGCCTGTGTTAGTCCTAAATTTAATATTTTTTTATGTGTATGCAACTCTGATGGTACAAATGGGACTAAATGGTTCAGTCTTCACAAAATTTTACTTAGAATGTTCCTTTATTTAGATGTGATATTTTATATCTTTTCTCTGTGCACGCATGTGTGTGTTCATGTGTGTGCGCACGCATGCATGTTTTCAGTACATTTTTTTGAGTTATTAAATGTGACCCCCTGGATATTTTTGTGACGCCCTGAAAATTTCATAATGAGTTTTTGGTACTGAGTCTGACCCCCTAGTTTAAAGAAAATAATGATCACTGATTATCTGTTTACATCCATGCCATGCTGGCCCATTTGCTATGCCGAGACAACTAGGGTGGGAGTGGTCCTGTCAGTGTAGTCTTATCCTCCCTTGGATTCCTTCAGGGTTGATTCCGCCAAAATATTTTGAGGCTAGTCGTCCTTACACTGGGGGGAAGTCACACGGGCTTCTATGGTCCCAGTCCTCCCTTGTGATCCTGCACCAGACTCCGTTCTGGGTAGGATAGCTGTCCCTGTGCTGTGGGCAATTGCATCCAGGCCCTTATTGTTCCTGTCTTCCAGTGTGAATGCACAGCACAGTCTTCCGTGGCTGGAGTCTGGCCAAGGCTCAGAAACCCCACAGTGATGTCCCCATGTCTCTGAGAGCAGTTACAGCGCTGGGCCTGTGATCCGGGGTTACAGGTTTTAATCTCCACCAGGGCGTTTCAGGATTTTTCCCCCAGAGGTAACATAGGTTTTGAATCCACCTCCTAGAAAGTCCTTCGAACCGAGGTTCTGTGCATGAACACAGACACAGCATCTTGCACACATAAAATCCCATCACCAGCTTTTGGAAGAGAAGGCCTGTTTGGCCGTTGGTGTGGATGACATGTATACACATACCATGCATCCAAGGAATGAAAATATGAATTAAAAGTCACTGACGGACCAGCCACCTGGCGAAGTGGTTAGCGTCGCGGACTCCGGCTGGCTCCTACCCAGAGTTGAGTTTGCTGCGGACTCAGTTGGGAAGACTGGGACCACACAGTCGAGTTTCATCCACTTAATGGATGTGTTTCTGAGGGTGTTGCTCAAATTTCCTGACCAACACTGCAGGTGCCTGTGTCTCTCAGGCCTGGTTGACGCTGGGATATATTATGAAAGGAAGCATAGAGCACAGCCCTGTCATGTAGTCTCAGACCAAAATGGAAATCCGCAGCAGCATCTTAATCATCCTCATTCTCATCGATCACCATAAAAAAATGTCTCAAATTCTGTGGCCCTTCATGCTCTGCTCTCATGGTGACCTCAGTTTTGATGTCCTCTCCACGTCTGTGGCCTTGGTTTGGTTCCGTCGGGGTCACTGGTATCGGCGAGTCCATGGGGGCTGTTGTTGGATGGACGTGGTGGCGCCCTCCAGAGGGAGAGCTCACTCACGCTGACTCCGCGACTAAACAATTATTGTCGTCAGTAGGGGGCTTAGTAGGTGGTGTCCTGTATATGTTAGATCAGAACAGGCACCACTGAACACCACTGAAGTGACTCGGCAGCAGTGCAGTGTCTCCTCCGGTGGGTTGCCTCTTGACAACTTGACATTGACTGCTACCTGTGGATTGCCAGCGCTGGGGCTGGGCGGGGCTGACCGGACTGTGGCTGTGGACGGGGTGTTGGAGTGAGCGGTGTGGGTGCAGAGGTTGGGACAGCAACAAAAAAAAAAAGTCACTGACGGAGAGAATGATGAAGGAAATGACTTAAAAGCACTAGCAGGTAACTCTTCAGTCGGCTCTACTCAGGTAGTCAAGGAGAGCATGGATTGTAAAGTGCTTAGAGCTTGCTCTCTGAGGAGAGGTGCTGCATAAAGTACATATAATAATAATTTAACTGTGAGAGTGACCATTATTCACAAGGCGATAGGCTTTCATTTTTTCCCAGAAACAGGACTTCTTAACAATGAGCACCAAGAGTGCAAGCAAGATAAAGTCGATAGGGGAGGAAGGGATGGGAGGACAATTCCTACACTGAATAGGGACCGAACCTTTCCTTGTGGAGCTTCTGTGATAAAGCTGCTAATCTGTATAAAATTATGTATTTTCTTATGATCATGGTTTGAAGCATCCACATTTTTGTTTTAATCTCGTTTTTATTAGAAATATGATGTAAGCATTGAAAAATTGCAGCATTTTATAAGTTTGAAATATTGGCTCAATCATGTCAGTGATTTTCAAAAACATTAGGCTGGGTTCTGACTGTACATGTATGCCTTGAGATATACCTGCACAAATGTGTGCATCTGTGGCCAGGTATGATTCTGATGCTTGTCACTGTTTGTAATTTCAGGTGCCTCACTTTGAGTTTGAAGCCAGCAGTGACAAGTGCCAATACTTGTTGACCAGATTCCAGCAGGAACATGACAGACTGTGGAATGTGGGGCACCATTGAACAACTTTGACCAAAACACAGAGATCAGCTGATTGTGGCAGTTTTGGTGTCATCTCGGCTACCTGTGATTCACAGAAGAATTTTGTGTGTGCCACGTTCCCAAGACTGGTGGCAGCCTGTAAAGCTTGAACATTTGATGATCAGCAGTGGCTGGAAAATTGCCGAATGACTTGGGAGACGTTCTTTTGGGCATGTCAGCAGCTAAGATCTTTCTTACAAAGTCCACAAACTGTCGCCAATCTGTTTCAGTACCTCACAGGATAGCAGTATCAAATTACTTTCTCGAGTCGGGGGATAACTATCGAACAATTGTGAATTGTTTGGAGTGTCTCTTGCAACTGTATGCCATTTTCTCCAATGGCATCAACCCCCGTGAAAAAACCTACAACATTCTCTGCACAAACGTCACCAGTCATAGCTAGCACATCCAACCGGCACTTGAATGTGTTCGCATGACTGTATACTTAGACATGGATGAAAGTTTGTCGACGTCAGTTTGTCAGCCACCATCGACCCCCAAGCCAAGAACATTCTGCACATAAACATCTCCTTTCATAGTCAACACATCCAAATATGCACATGCAAGTTTTATCAGTCTGATATTTGTTTGGACGCTGATGAAAGTGTGTCGACATCAGTTTGTCAGTCAACTTCAACGCCAGTTAGAAAACCCAGAACATTGTGCACACAACCCTCTCCAAACACTGTCAAAACCCCTGTCACTGACGCTGCAGTATCCCCCTTCTCCCAACTGAAATGCAAGACAGCAAATTCAAACTCGGACGATGAGGACATCGATAAATCTCTCACTGAAGAAGAAGAAAAGTTGCTGACACGGCTTGTGAAAAGAAAACTGCGACAGTCCAAAGACAAAGTGACAGTCAGGTGCAAAACCAGAGATCAGCCTATAGTGTTGAAAAAGGTCGTTGAAAAAGGTCACACAGCCCCGGAAATCTTCTGCTCTGGCACCATCTCCACTGTGGAAAAAGCAGTCCCAAATGATGCAGAAAATCAGAATGAACACATCAGGAAGTAGTAAAGAAGACGTCATCAAACAACAGGGGTCTGAAATCAGATCAGCTCAGTCTCACAGACAGAAGATTCTGGAAGCAGCTGGGTGTGGCCCAGTGAGAGTGACCAGAGAACAAGGGTCTGCACTGCGAACCACCTTGGGGATGAGCTGGACAGCACACAGATGTAGAAGAGATTTTTCAGAAGTGTTGGGGTGACATTTGAATGTGAGCAGAAAGATAGAGAGGCACAGAAGGAAGCAATGTTTGGAGACATAGAAATAGAAAAGACAAACCTTGTGTATGTAGATGAAGAAGGGAGACAAAAATAGGTAGAGACAGCAGTAGGAAAAATCAAAGACATCCCCCAGACTGTTAGTAACTTACTGGATGAATATGACAACCACAACAAACTGACATGGCATAATAGCACAATTCCACAAGATGAGGTCTGGGTGAAGATATGAGGGGATCATGGAGGGGGCACATTCAAACTCGTGCTACAAATTGCAAATATTCACAGACCAAATTCCAAGCGCAACACGTATCTCCTGGCCATTGTGGATTGTAAGGACAGGCCATGCAATTTGAGAAGAATCACAGATCCCTACCAGCAGCAGCTGGAGGCTCTGAAGTCCCTGACATGGAGGGACAAAAGGATCCAAGTGTTCCTGTTTGGGGACTATGACTTTCTCCTCAAATTGTGTGGACTGTCGGATGCTCAGGGAACACATGCCTCCATTGCAATGCATCAAAGTCACAAATACAGACACCAGCACACTGCAATGAAGGCAACATCACACAACACACATTGAAGGGCATCAATGGAGACTGCAGAAAATACACACAATCCAAAAAGAAAATTGCCAAACTACACAACAAAGTCATCGGGGAGCCCATCGTTGATGTAGAGCAGACCCAAGTAGCACCCCCATACCTGCATATTCTGCTGGGAGTGGTCAAGAAACATCATGACCTGCTGGAAAAGGACTGCCACAGCCTTGACCAAGACATAGGGCAGTCACTAGTGAACCAGGGGAAATAGGTCAGCTCGGCCTCTGCCTTTTCTGAGTTCGTGCTCCAACAAAAACAGATCCTAGCAGCTGTAGAAAAAAAAAAACGTTATTTAGAGACAAAGATTGTTTTTAGTGAGCCAGAAAATGAAACAGTCACCACTCAGTGTTTTCCAGAAAGAGCAGCATGACATTGCAGAGTTGGTGTGGGAAAAGTAACAGGAAATAGAAGAACTCCAGTCACAGCTAGATCTTCCAAAACTGGCCGGCCCTGTCACGAAGCACATGGATGTTGTGCTTCAGCAGCGTAGAATACATCCACAGGCCTACCATGGACAATCCTTTGTTGGTAACCACTGCCATACCTACCTCAAGCCAGACACAATAGAACATAAGTGTGACAGTGTAGTGGACAAAAAACAGCAGAACTAACTCGGCACAGACATCATTCTGAAGGCTAGGACATAACATTTGTCAGAAATTCGAAACACTGAACACATTGTTTTCCCACATTCACCGAAACATCTCCCATCAAACACCCATGACTGACACAGATGAGGCTGACACACTGGACAGTGATATTAAAGAATACATGGCTTTCACAAATCGTTCCCAGAAACACCTGTCATTCAGCAGCACATTGTGGAAAGTCACTGCGTTCCATTCATCCAATCTCACCGCTTTGGCCTAGCATTACATAGGGAGCAAAGGGGGGGGGGGGGGGGGGGGGGGGGGGGGGGCAGACACACGCACTTATCAACTTATTCAAAAGACAGGCATGGTCACAGAAAACACAAAGCAAAACTGCAGGTGATAATGGAAAAACACATGGCCTATGTCTTCCAAATATATCGGAAGTACTCCCCTCAACTAGAAAATTTCAAGCGGAAGTTCAATGAAAACCGGAATACTTGAGGTGACAAGCATTCCGTGTTCAATCCCTTACCCCATCTCTAGGAGAGCCAACTAATTAATTCAGTCAGTTACATTTGAGAGAGAGATGCTAAATGCAAGTTGCGATTTGTGTGAATGTTTGTGCATGCGTGCGTACGCGCACGTGTATGTGTACATGTGTGTGTTGTCCTCGTGTGTATATACTGGTGGTGTTGGTGTGTGGGTTTCCGACAATCGTGTGCGTGTGTGTGCGCTCATGCGTGCACGCTCTCTCTCTCTCTCTCTCTCTCTTATACTGATGTTATGAAATGGTGTTACCCAGTTGTTGAGTAGGCTTACCATGAAAATTAAAGTGCGACAACAATTTGCATTGGCGTGTGTTGATATATCTGACATCAGTTTCAAATGGATTATTATTTACTAAAAGCATGGAGTGGCTGTGGTAGAATTAGTATCAGCATGCTTCACAAGTACGTAGAGCATACAGATAAACATGCCTAGGCCGTGGCAGGAAAACTGCCGCCGTGTTCCGAGTGAAGCTGACCAGTGCCAACAGTGACTGTTGTTGGGGTCCTCTACTAGCTGTCAGGTAGGCGTACCGCGAATAATTCTCTGTCAGTTGTAAAGGAAAGATATGCATTGCCAATATGTTTTGAGTTTCAGCGTGATTGAAATCAAGACGCGTGCTCTCCACCGAGTTGAACTTTCACTTCACTTTGTGTGTGTTCGTCAGTCTGTTTCAATTTCTGTTTGTCTGCAACTCTTTGTGCTGCTTGTCAGTAATGCGTATGAAAGAACACTCCATCATGTTTGGTGTCGTTTTTCAGTCAAAGACCCCACAATCCAGTGACATCAATCGCACACAGTTCGCTGCATTCTGGCACAAAATGTTAATGAAGAAACGTAGCACCCTATTTCTGACACACTATCAGCCAGATAGCAAGTATCGCATTACGAGTCGGGAGGAAAACTTGTAGAAGGTTTGCACGAGGCAGGTGGCAGCTATTACTGTAGTGCGCTGTTCAGTCAAAATGCTGCAGCTTCTACCTCTTTCCTCTCCTCGGTGAATGGTAGGAGATCAGGGCCCATTTTCCTTCTCTTCTAAGTATTACTTTGCAGACAAGTGTGGTGGCCCATACAGGTCTGGTGGCCGGTTGTACAGAAAATGGTGATCCAGGAACCAGTCTGTCTACCCTCCTCCACACCTGCCCTGCTGACACTGCCCAGCCACCGGGTCGCACTCACCGCCTGCTGCCAAAGCTACAACTTCTGGCATGCAGTGTATCAGGAGCACGTTTGAACAGGAAGGATTCTCCCCTGGTGCTGTAGATCTTCTGAGCTCCTGGGGGCCCACCACCAAAAAGTCGTACAACACATGCATTAGTAGGTGGATAAAATATGCTTTAAAAAAAACAGCATGGCAGTGAGATCACCCACACCGCCACAGGTTGCAAATATTTTAGCTTCCATGTTTTCAGCGAGGGCAAGCTATAGTGCTATAAATTCCGCAAGAAGTGCATTATCAGTTTTTCTGCCATCGGTGAAAGGAGTATCTGTTGGTAATTTACCAGAAATTTGCAGACTTGTCAAAGGGGTTTTTGAGGAAAGACCTGCACTACCAAGATACAGACACACCTGGGATGTTAGTGTAGTGTTGGATTATGTGTGCTCACTTCCAGACGTACTTTGGACTTGAAACAACTGACATTGAAAACAGTAACTCTAATGGCACTTCTTACTGAGAAAAGAGGCCACGCTCTTCATCTACTGAAAACTACAGATGTGCATGTCAATTGAAGGAAGTGTTTTTTACAGTTTTCTAGTAAACGCAAAAACACTAAGCCAGGCAGTCACACAGAACCAGCAGAAATTCTAGGTTATTCGCAAAACACCAAATTATGCTTAGTGACGCACATACGACTGTATCTGAAGACAATTGAAGCGCTCAGGAAAGGGCCAGTACTCATTATTGCCATCCATAGACCACATGCTCCCATTTCCAGAAACACATTAATTTTCTCAGTGGGTCAAACAAGTGCTGGCTGGGCAGGAGTGGACACAGAGACATGGTGCGCTATGGTGCAAACACAGCGCTTGCCGCGAGTTGTTCGGCTGCTGCAAGTGAAGGAGTGAGACTTGCCACAATCCTCAAAGCGGCTGGATGGTTGGCAGAAAATACCTTCACCAAGTTTTATAAGAAAGCAGTGCTGACTAAACCTAATTTTGGCCAGGCAGTGTTGGACAAGTTTGTTAAGAAGTCATGACTTCTGTACAGTTTGTACTTGACAAATTTCGGACTCTCTGGGGAATGTATTTGACAAATATTCTGCACTTAATTGCATGTGGATGCAAACCAGTAGGCACTGCAGTTAGAATTTTTTGACAAGTGATGTAACTGAAATAAGATGTTCCAAGTTTGTGTTCAACATGTTATCTTTGGTGATATTCACCTGTACTGAATCAGATTAAACTGACGTACATGAATTGATAACTGCAATTTGTTTTTAAAATTATGTGAAATGCTGCGTAGTCACTAGATGCTCTAAAATCTCATGTGACTCCATATGACTGAAGGGAGGCGATAAATAATTGAAAAATTAAACTAGAGTTACGAAGAAAGGTGATGTTTAATTTGAATTATTTAGAACCTATCGTAAGGTGCCAGGCCCAGCTGGCAACGTAACAAACGTACATCCCCCTATCTGCAGCCATGCAGTGGCTTCCATTCTTGCTGCCTTGTAATTATTGTTGATATATGAGACAGATCTGCTTATACCAGCAAGCAAGGACACTTTTTGCCTTGGCTAGGTGAAGCTCAGCATCATTGGATGTGTTGCAATGTACAGGAGAGCAAGGATTTGGGATTTGAATGGAAGGCATTGGGAGCCAGGATGGGAGGGAGAGCGAGGAGTTGGTGCAGATCTGATGAAGGAGAAGGAGAAGAAGGACATGTTAATGGAATGCACCAGATCAAAGATTTTGGGAGTGAGGAAAGACAGAGTGTGAGAACAAGGATGTGATGACTGGACTAGAGGCAGAACAAACTTTTGGTGATTAAATACGCCGGAGAATAGAGAATGCACAGGAGAAAAGGATTGGGCAGTTGAATTCATGTTAGAAAAGGATTAGGATTTGAGCGTCTAGGAGATAAAGGATTTTGTGATTAAATGGGATACAGAACAAAGATTTGGGGGAGAGATGGTGATGGAATGTGAAGGAAACAAAGATTTGTGGAGAGACAATAATGGAACAGGGGGATTAATACAAATTTGGGGATGAGAAGATTATTGAATGGGAAGGACAATAAAGATTCGGGGAAGAGATGGAGATTGAATGGGGGTGGGATGGACAACAAAAGATTTGAGATATGGTGGTTGAATAAGAGGAACAGCAAGGACATGGGGAGAGATGCTGATTGCAAGGGATGGGGGGGGGGGGGGGGGGGGGGGGGGGGGAGGACAAACCAAGGTTTGCAAAGAGATGACAATTGAATGAGATGGAAAAAGTGACTATAGAAGATGACTGTTCACTGTGTGCAATATCAAGAGCTGCTGTAACATTGTACATAGTGAGAGGCTGCTGATTGACTGTGGTGGCATCAGTGATAGCTGTCATGAAGTGAAAGTGTGTGTGGCTCCAAGTTAAAAACTTGTGTGGCTATAGACATGTACTACAAAAAGTAAAGACAAGACTAATACAACATATATTAATTAAAAAAAATTCAGACTCTGTGTTTAAGAATTCTTAATACCCTGTATGTGTGTACATTTGCAATTTTTCTGACTCTTCTTGATATCATGGCATTGTTCAACAGCAAAGTGCTGCTTGTTGTATTACAGACTTCACATAAAGTTAAGGACCACTTGCAAAATTGCACGCCAAATAGAAACTAGAAAATCGATTCCATCCATCTTTGACATACATTTATTTCAACAATCCATATGTGCCTAAAATGAAATTTAGCACAATCGATACAGAAATGCACAATTCGCAGCGCTCGAAATCGGCCCACCCTCTAAATCGAAAATCACACAAATGTGAGTCGAAAAACATTGAACAAAATCACAGAAAAAGAGAGGTTAAACTTCATGAATGTCAATGGATTGTCAGAAGCGCGTGTGTCCACCATTCATGGCAAGGCAGTCAAGGCAACGCTGGCGCATGGAGTTGATCAGGCGTGCCAGAAAGGCCTGAGGAATAGTGTTCAATTCTTCTTGCAGCCATCCAAGCAGCTGCTGTCGGTTGGCAGGCAAAGGGTGGTTCTCTCGAACTCTCCGACCGAGCTCGGCCCACAACTGTTCGATGGGATCAAGGTCGGGACTGTTGGCTGGCCATACCATGCGGGTAATCCCCGCCTGCTGCACGAAGGCGTTGACGGCCCTGGACCTGTGTGGCGTGGCGTTGTCGTCCTGAAGGACAGCAGCAGGCCCAATCTGCTGCAGCGCCGGGACGACCAGAGGTCGAAGGATCTCCTGCAGATACCGCTGCCCTGTCAGTATACCGTCGACATGGTAAAGGGGGGTTCTGTGATGCCTGCTGATTCCTCCCCAAACCATAACGGAGCCGCCTCCAAAGGGGACCACTTCTTGAATTGCATTGGCAGCAAGCTGCTCCGTGGACGCCTCCAGACACGGGTTCGGCCATCACTGGGTGTCAGACAGAACCGTGATTCATCAGTGAACAGAACCTCTGTCCACTGGGCACGTGGCCACCTCTGGTGCGCAGTGCACCAGGCATGACGGTTGGCTCGCTGGATTTGGGTCAGCCTTGGTTTTCGCAATGGACGACGCGCACGAAGGTTGACGTCATGGAGGCGATTACATGTTGTCTGCGAACTGACTAGTGTGGTGTTAGTGGCAGCTCGCAGACATCGTCTGATGATGTTGGCAGAGTTCGTTCGTTGCACTATGGCTTGGCGGTGGATGTAGCGGTCTTCTCTTGCTGTCGTTTTCTTGGGACGACCCGTGCGACGCCGCTCCTGGACTCTTCCTGTCACCTGGAACCGCTGTCTCAACCGAATGATGACTGAGTGCGACACTTGAAGCCTGCGTGACACTTCGCGCACGCCAATTCCATCCTGCAGCCAGGCAATCGCTCGGGTTCGGTCGAAATCATTTAACTTTTGTTGTGGTGGCATGCTGCTGCTTGGGTTCGGTCGAAATCATTTAACTTTTGTCGTGGTGCATGCTGCTGCTTATGTAGGCAAACCAAGGAGTATAAATCATAGCCAGATATCCATTAACACGTGCATTGCTGAAATTGTAGATTTTCAAACGCGCCCAGCATGCTGCGTGACGCGCACGTGCAGCCCACACAGCAGTTGACGTATTCACTATTGACCCCTCAGCCTTGCCACTGAGTTTTACATGATAAATTTTATTCGTTGGTTTTTTATAATTTTTGGAAAATGCACCCTATTATCTTGACTGGTCCTTAACTTTATGTGATGTCTGTATATACTCTGTAGTCCTATTGTCTGCAGGGCCAGTAATGCTCTCTCATTTTCTTTCAGTTTAGCAAAATGACATTTTCAGACTTTTTCTCTTTATTTTTTCCCCCAAGTTTAACAAACCGCTCAAATTCAATCAGAAGCATTATCTTTAAGGCTGAATTAACTGGTAGATATTATAGGACTGTTCTTAAGAAAATGCTGCTTGGTTTGTCTGTGTGCAAACTGTATGGAGAAAACCCCCCAGATCTGCACCTGCATGGAGGAGATGAAAATGTCCAAGCAGCAGGAACTACTGCACATCTGGCAGTGTCGGTGCCGATCAGGATGAGTGGCTGTGTCAAGCAGCCAGTGAGACAGAGCTACACTTTCCTTCTCATGGCCGAGTCGATGCCATCTATAGAAGACAGCCCCACCTGGGCTCCAGTGTGCTGGTCAGACCGACTGAACAAGGAGAAACGTATGCTGCAGACACAGTGTTGTTAGGGTGGGGATTAAGAGTCAACAGCAAAGAAGAGACCTGTTTACCCTAAAGTTGCTATTGGTGCATTTCTCAATTGAAAATAGCTTATTTTCCTAAAAATGCATGTACACATCTTCCAAATTTGTGAATTTTGGTAAAAGCAGGGGGTACCTGCTATTGTTCCTATGTCATCCAGGAGCGAGTTCGCATGCCCTACTTTGTGCTAGCTGTCGGTGTTTGGTTGCTGCGCTCAAACGCAGTGCTTATACATTGCAAGTGCCTCTACCATTCAATAACTTCGTCTCAAGATTTTTTTCCCTGACATGTTTTTTCCTGGTTCATTGTATTCATTGTACAGAGATGGGATTCTCATAATGTGAAAAAGGAGGAAAAAAAGTGGCGGGGGTCCGGGGGCCACTGAAGGCCCCCGGTGGGTTCCAGGGGCAAGGCCCCTGGTGGGGGTCAGGGGGCGAAGCCCCAGAAGCTGAAGATTTTTTGGAATTTAACCTGCAAAAATCAGCATCTGAGACACCAAAGTATTCAAAAGTATTAATAACCTTGATCCTACAAAAAAAAAGACTTTCTCACCTTCGCCATTGATGTCTGTCAGGAAATCATGAAGACCATTGATACAGGATTGGTGATTTTCCAGTTGCTAATAGTCACATAATTTTCCAGCAGTTGCAAGTCAGTTTCTCATTACTGTCCTTCACATCACATTTCAGCGAGCAGTTAAGTTTCTAATAGTAATAGCCATCCTTCAAAATACTTATTAAAAAAGTTTACCTGAACATAATTTTACCTCAAATAATTTCTTATAGTTGTCCTTCAAAATACCACGGAGGATTCTGATTCCTTTATAGAATAATGTAAGTGAGAGTTGACCAAGGATCATATTCAAAGTGTGCAAATTGTGTGCCCACAAGCAGTTTTTTTTTTTCTTTTCAACTTGATCCATCTCTATTACAATAAGAAAAAAAACACTTTCACACTTCTGATACTCCTCAACATTAATGATGTCACTTGCTAAATCTAGTCACCAGAGTATAAGTATGCACGCATATCTGCCGGTCTGCTCGTTTGTATGAATGTGTGTAACTGATTTTTCCCCCCATGATATCTATACCAGAAAAGAAAAGATTTTTGTGACGCGGTGGTATAGGTAAAAATCATTATTCTTATTATTATTACTACTACTACTACTATGACTTTTTCCGTACTATCGTCTGTTTGTTTACTTATGTTTTGTTTGCTTGTCTGTAGAATGTCAATAACACCCTTGCAATTTTTTTGTTTTGATCTCTCTCTCACTAAAATAGTTTGTTGTATGCTATTTATTACGTAAAATATTGACCACAATTGTGTATAGGTCCTACTGTGACATTGATGTAACCTGTTTTTTCAAAGAGAACCTTCATTGCAAAATAATCAGCTTGATGATCGTGGGCATTACATCTATCTGGAGATAACCTGCAATATTATTAATATCATTACTTCAACAAAACAAATAGCATTACTCTTCACAGAGAGAGAGAGAGAGAGAGACGGGGTGGGAGTGGGGGTGGTGGGTAGACTCGCCGATGCTCCAAACGATCCAAGAGTCTCGTTTGTAAGACGATCTTTCACTCTTGCTAGGTGCTTTTCAGCAAGAACGTGGTTGATCAATGCTGACTTGCCCCGTGAGCCATACTTGATCGCGTCATTACACCATGTGCAGACTGCTTGTCCTGGATAGGTGATTTTCCTCATGCAGTCTTTCAGTCTGAGAATCACACTGTGGCTGACGGCGCCTTTGGAACTGGTCAGCATCACTTTTGCGCTCACTTCCTCCTCAACCACTTCCAAGTCCATTTGTTTTTAACTGAAGCATCGACTTGCTTCGCAAGAACTTTCTCGCTTTCTGCTATCTGACGAAACATTCTGGTTTTCGCTACTCTCGTCAAACTGAAAGAAAATGGCGTCAGGAAAAAAATTCGCAAACAGTTTGCCGCGTTCTCAAACATCAACTTCCGCTTTGATGGTTTCGGTCAACCGCAGAATGAAAACAAAGACAGCAGTCTCGACCGGCCCAAGCAGAAACCGGAAACATCCATTTGCGAACGGATCAATTGAGAACACAATATCGATGGACCTCTCGCCGTACATTAGCTTCATCACAAACCTACCTCTACCCCCCCCCCCCCCAATTTTCTCAACGGATTTACACCGATCTCAAAAACGACCCCTGGGGCCATCAAAAAGATGGAAATCCGCCAATCGGCGGAAAAATCCCATCTCTGATTGTATTTTCACCAAACATGTGTACAAAATTATGGCAAAATCATACAGGTAAACAGGTCTGGAAGAAATTTTATGAAATGTTGAAAACAGGGTTAAATTTTTTTCCCAGTCACGCCTCTTACCTAATCCCCAAACCCACCCCCTCCCCATACACCAGATTAGTATGCACAGGTGTCATTCATTGCTTTTATACCTTACGAGTAAAATCTGTATGGGACAGAGAGAAGAGTTGATCCATTATTTGCTTGGTGCAGCCATGTGGTAGAACAATGAAAGCTCTCTAAAGAGACCTCAGAATTCTTTAAATGAAAATCTGTAAATAATCCTCTTGCATTTGTTTTACCCATATTTGGCCGCTCTGTTTGTCTCCCCTGGTGTTCGTTACAGCCACAACCAGCTGCATGTGCCGCGTTACTTTCCCTCACACACTGCGACCTTGTTTTAAGTCAAGGCTGGCCAAAATAAATGGGCATCCCTGAGAGGTGGCCAATGAAATCCTAGCAGTAGTATGGGGTGTGGGAAACGATTTCATTCAAAATACCAGGCTCGTGAACTGACCGCATTCCATTGATTTCTAAAAAAAACACACCCAATACTAGGAGCAGTTTTGGGCTGGAAAATGCAAATGCCAGAGGGTTAAGGAGGGAGCCTGTGTATGGAGGTCAAAATACTATAGACAAAGAGTATTCCACACACTAAAACACAACCCACTCCCAATAAACAACAATGTATTAGTACGGAAGAAGTTTTAATTGGGTGGCTTCAATGTGTTTGAACAGATATTCACATGCTTGTCTTCAGAAATCACAGAGTCACATTATAACAGAAATCCAGTCATGACAAAGAGATGGTGGTATGAAGGGCTGATGACAACACAGCTGACAGGTGGTAACATCTCTCCTCATGAGAAGACAGTTCCAGTCGTAAAGCATCCTCTGGAAGAATCTGAAAACAAAAAAAACAAAAAAGAAAAGAAAGTCAACGGTCAGGAAATGGTTAAAATAATCCTGGGCATGTAAAGAAATTAATTTGACATGGATTCCTGTTCCTCAGAATTCTTAACTCATCTAAATGATAATTTAACGAACTAGAGCTGATATTCTACGGTTGAGCTGTAGAATATCAGCTCTAGTTGCAGTTTTGAATGTAACTTCAGTGTGTTTCTTCTGTTTTTCCTTGCCTGAACTTGGTACAACTCTCTCACCTACCATCCATCATCTTTTCGAAAGCACACTTTCATACACCATTTCATCTACTCCTTGAGTTAATATTAAACATGAACATGAGATTCCAACCTCAAATCACGTTAATGTTTGTTTTTTTTCTGAACTGTACCACAGTTATTGAGGTGAAAGAAAATTCATGGAAACTCCATGAAGGTTTACACACATCTCACAGGTGCTGTGACAGCAACTGCTGTGAGGGGTGCAAACTTGTGTCTTGTTAACACTGAACAGGTACTTGTGGCTTGTTAATCCTGAACAGGTAAGGAACATAATGTAAACTGATAATTTGAAGCCACATTACCTTTTACTTTTAAAAGATAATTCTGAAGCCATATTACCTTTTACTTTTAAAAGAATCATTTGAAAATGTTGACCAATAGTTTGAAGCCATATTACCATTCACTTCTAAAAGACAATCATTTGAAAATAAAACTAATTTCACCATTGCTTGTGGGTTTGTTCTGATGTAAAATTTTCCTGATTTTCCACAGGAAAAGAGAAAAGAGAGCAATCTGATTAGTTGTGCTAAATTTATTAACCTCTACAAAGGAAGAGAGAGCAATCTGACTGGTTGTGCTAAATTTACTAACCTCTACAACAGTGTAATCAGCTTTGTCCAACTGTCGCAGCATGGTATGAAGGTGCCCCAGAGGGCGCACATTATCGTTGAGGGCAAATTGGTTGGTGGTGGTTACCACTATTGCTACCCTGAAAAAGATTTTGAGGACTAAAATCGTACTTGTAACAAACACAAAATAAACGACAACCAGGCACAATGTATTACTTTACCTACAGAAAGTTTACATTCCTAGATAAATTTTACTTGGTGAAACCCCAGAGCATAACATGGAAGTTGGTGTATTTCATTTTCATCACAGACACAATGTATTACTTTACCTACAGAAAGCTGACATTCCTGGATGAATTTTACTATGTGAAACCCCAGAGTTCCAAAGCTCTTGAGAATGACAAGCAGGATGTCCTACCCGTTTTCACCTGTTATTTTCACATTCTAGACAGGTAAGCACCTAATCAACATGGAAGTTGGTGTATTTCATTTTCATCGCAGTGTTGGCTCACTCTATACAAGGATGAGAACAGCTCCGCCGTTCTCCGCCGTCTTAAAAAAAAAAAGTCCGCCGTTTGAAAAAATCTCCGCCGAAAAAAAAAAAAAAAAGCTATCGCGATTTTCTTTGCTCCCAATCTCGGCGAGACGCCTCCGGCGAGATTACTCTAGGCTTATACCCAAATGGGCTGGTTTTTATTCGGTTGACTCGGCCAACCACTGCACATCCGCTTACAGCGCCGATCGACCGAGTGTCATCTGTGATTCATGGCGTCGAACGAAATCGCAAAAAAAAAAAAAAAAAATATCCCAACCGTTGGAAAGAAAACTGGCTCGAGGAAGAGGTGTGTTTGGGAGTAGAGTTAGAGATAGCATATGCAAAAGCAGTGACGAGCAGGCGTTATGTCTAGCTTGCAACAAGAAAATCAGCTTCGGAAGTCGTGGCTTCATTACGATTGCTGACCACATGAAACGCCTGGTTCACAGGCAGCGTGTCTAGTCTAGTTACTAATAATAGAACCAGGGCCAAGGGCAGGTAATTTTCGGAAAAACCCATTTCTTACGTAAATCGACCAGCCACAAACGCAGAGAGCCCTGTATTAAATCCATTTGCATGTTTGACAAAAAACAAAAACAAAAACAAAAGAAAAGAAAAAAAAAAACCCTCAGAATTTGAGGTTTGAATTGAAGGCTAGAAACATATTTTGATGGTTTTAAATGTGGATTTTTCTTTATATATTAAAAAAATGCTTCAGCTTCAGGGGGCGCTGCCCCTGACCCCGCAGGGGCGTTGCCCCTTGACCCACTGGGGGCTTGCCCCAGACCCCAACAGAAAAATCTCCTCTGCTTTTTAGAAATCTGTTCTCATCCCTGTCTATAGAGAGGATAAAGATTTAGTTTGTGTGTGTTTGTGTTGTGCCCTTTTAAGTTATAATATAGCCCTAGTCAACCACTAATGGGCCTTTAGAGGCTGTCATGATACATATCCTAAAGGTTCCCTTTTGATGAAGAAACAAAGACAACTATGTACAAAATTTACACAAATTCAAAACATGAGTTGAAAGCTAAACTACTGACATTCATAAGGCCGTTAACATTACGCTATGCGAAAGGGCCGTTAACATGCTGTGCGAAAGGTATCAACCAGTCTGCTTAACCCTTATTCTGGTTATGTAACAACACACTTTTAAACTTGTCTGTTGTCTGGTGAATTAACAGAAGGAAAGTTTGAAAAAAATAGTTAAGCTGGTATAACGTGCATAACTTTTCAACGGTTAGTATTTGAACATGACATGCAGAATAAAACTGTCAGTAACTGAATAAAGAATAATATAAAACAGAACTTGTGTGCTTGTGAGTGTTTGATTAGGTGCTTACCTGTCTAGAATGTGAAAATAACAGGTGAAAACGGGTAGGACATCCTGCTTGTCATTCTCAAGAGCTTTTTCACAAATAATCCAGTCAATGATGTTCCACAGTATCCAGAAATAAGTTGCAGCCTTTTTCAAAGGAAAGTCACTGTGGATTATACCCGTCTTCCATGCTGGTAATCCAGGTAAGAATGAATATGGTAAAGTTCAGTTTTCCCATTGAAATTATGTGCTGATAACACACACAAAAAATAACAAAAATGGTTACTATCAACAAATGCAATAGTTAGCCCACACTGTCCTCGTTTACGTTTGAAAGGTTTAGGATCATCTGGAAGTGCTACACTGAGTTTTCTTCCCCACTGAATGGCATCTTGCGATTCTCCTCACCCTTAGGCACTCATCCAGTCATTGTCCGTGTCAATCTCAAAATCATGATTACATGGTGCTCGATCTAAATCAAAACTATCATCCACCACACACAGGTCATTAAAAATGTAAATAACTTCTTCTTCACTTGCTTTTCCCACAAGAAATTCAGCAAAAACATCTAACAAGTTCCTAATTCTATCACGTTCTTTGGGCACTGCCATTTTTGTTATGCCAGATGAGTCAAGTCGCCCTATGCATTACAAGCTGCTACTAACCATAAACAAGCTAAAACACTGAAAATCCATGTTCCTGGGCTCTCTCAGTCCAGAGGTGGGAATAAGAAAGAGTGAAAAAGGAGGAAAATTAGGCGGGGGGCCGGGGGCCGCCATAGGCCCCTGGTGGGGGTCAGGGGCAAAGCCCTGGTGGGGGTCAGGGGCAAAGCCCCCTGAAGCTGAGCATTTTTCATATTTCAGTATCTAAAAATCACCCCAGAAATGCATAAACTGGCAAGAAAAAAAAAAAAATAACAAGCTTTTTATTCTATTTTCCCACACGGATCTTCACCTCGTGGCTAACGGTCTCTTTACCACGCGATAAAGTCACTGTTGTACGCACATCTTCCTCCAGCCACTTCCAGTTCCACTTGTTTTTCACAGAGGAATCGATCTTCGTGGCCAACACTTTCTCATTCTCGGTGATTTGTCGGAACATGTTGACGACTTCGGAACTTTGGACGTGCAACTTGTAAGACAATATGGCGCCGGAATCCGCAAATGGCACTTTTCACAGCTAAGGGATTACTTCCCTTCTTTGTAGTTTCGGTAAGCCGAATTCCATTATTCACTGTAATCTGTCCTGGATGCCCAAACGAGCCGGAAGTTTTCCATTTGAGAACAAACCGATCGAGAACAAAATCGCGATCCAAGCTTTTGCTTACGAAAACCAAACCTCACTTACATACACCCCCCCAGTTTCCTCAACGGATTTGCATCGATCTCAAAAATGACCTCTGAGGCCTCCAAAAAGGCGGAATTCCGCCGAAAGGCGGAAGATTCCCACGTCTGCTCAGTCATTTATGCGAATTAGTTTCTCACTGAGCCAGTTTCGTATCTGTGTGTGTCAGTGAAACTAGGCTTGCAAGGTTCACCCTACAGCACAACTTATGTCGTGACAACCAGTGACGGCCATGACGTAATGGTGCGACTTATGTCGCGACTACCAGCGTAAGGGTTAATAACTTACCACTCTCAGATTACAAAAAAAAAGGTTAACAATTAAACAAATGAATAATAGGGGGCCCGAATAGCTCAGTTGGTAGAGCGCCTGACTCGTAATCTTGGTGATCCTGGGGTTGCGGGTTCGAACCTCCGCTGGGGGTTTCAGTACAGGGGGATTTTTCCATCGGAGTTAACATTGGTTCTGACTCCATTTCCCATACAGTCCTTCGAATGAGACTATAAACCAAGGTTCCGTGTGTGAACGCATGCATAACATCTTGCACACACGTAAAATCCCATCACCAACTTTCGGAAGAGTAGGCCAGTTTGGCCGTTGGTATGGATAACACGTTACACATAGCATGCACCCTGCATGATAAATGGAAACAATGAAGGAAGTAAGGAAAATAAGTGATCGATATTGAACGATACTGACTGGATGACACGGGAAACGACTGAATGAAGCGCCAGCTGGCAGCTCTTCAGTCGGCACTACCCAGGTAGGCAGCCCATGTGTAAACGAGTGTTGACTGTAAAGCGCTTAGAGCTTGGCCTCTAGCCGAGAATAGGCGCTATATAAGTATTCATTATTATTATTATTATTATTATTATTAATAAGAGACAAAAATATCACACACACACAACACTCGCACACACACATACACACACATTCTAACAGGCTCCTTGGGCTAACAGACGCAGCACAAACAAAGACCAATGAAATGGCCACAAAGGCAGAAAAACAGTCGATGGGTGGGCGTCACGTGATAGTCTTATTACTGCATTAGCTACAAAAAAAATTCGGCCTTTCAGAGCTAACTAACTGCCATTGAATGCTACGGTCTGACATGGTAAGTATACTAGCCAAACAGGGAGTATAATACAAACTCCCCATTTTTGGCTTTTTAGTCCACCATACCTAAATGGTAAACAAAGTGTGGTCTTGTACAGTAAATGAGAGAAAAAGGGCATCATGGCTAAGTGTTACCTCCTGCACTTTGGTGGGAGACGGACTTCAGATGTTTCCTCAGGATTCTTGGTGAGGGCTGAGTACAGGCTGTCTGTAATGGTTCTTTGGGTCAAGGTGTCTTTTGTCTCCGTGGATAAAAATGTCGGCTGAACTGAAGCTGAAGGCGAGACCTTCAGAAAGCCATGCTCAATGGAGTGCCAGAACTCTATTACTGTTCAAACCGAAAAAAAAAAAGAAAATCACATATAATTGCCCCAACATAGCTATGAATTGGATTACAATGCTCACATACTTTCTTGAATTCATATTTCTTCAAGTTCAAGTTTTACTTTCATGTTGTAGGCCCCTCTCTTTCTCCCAATAAATGCTGTTTCATCTGTTGGAAAGGAAAAAGGATATGAAAAGGTGAAACTGTATTGTCACCTAAGACATATTTAACATTTCTGTGTGTGAACGTGTCTGTACGTAGGGGGATGGGGGTGGAGAGGGGTGGTGTGTGAGTGAACATGAGCACATGCATGCGCGTTCAAGTGTGTGCAATGCGTATGTGTATGCTGAGAGAGAGAAAGAGAGAGAATGTGTGTGTGTGTTTTGTTTTCAGGTGCATGTGAGTGTGTGTGTGTGTGTGTGTGTGTGTGTGTGTGTGTGTGTGTGTGTGTGGGATGGGTTTGAGTCTATGTATGACCTAGCAAAGAAAAGAAACGTAAAATGGTTTAAGTCTACATGTTCTCTTTTTGCTCCCATCAAAGACACATGTCTTGTTAAATTCAGTATCAAAACAGTTTTTCTCCCAAACACATGCACACACACCACTCACATACCCATTAACAGAAAAGGAAGACTGTATTCAAGAAACAGTGCACGCAGACAGAGCTGTACACAACAACAGTCCTTGACCATATCACGCACACACCTGCGGTCTTGAAATGAAGAAAGGGATATCGACACTGAACCTTGTCGATCCCAAGACAGCACTGCAGACAGGACAAAACCGCCAGCAGACCCACACGCATCTGCAGCTCCATCTCCAGATCACGGGACACTGAGGGGTTCCGCAGCAAAGCTTCCTTCTGATTCTTAGGACAATAAATAGCAGATTAAAAACAAACATACAATCAAACACAAAAGTCCTCAGGACAAGAAAATGAAGACAGGGGAATAAAAATTATCTTAATTCCATCTTGTCATACAAGTAGCTTCTTCATAGCATATTTAAGCACAATTATTACATGCATATGGAGCTCTGAAGAACAAAAAAATCAACATTGATCATTATCGTTTCTTGACTGAATGGGCTTGGAAAAAATGTGGATTTAGGCAAGAATATATTTCTTTCATCAAACTGTTTTAAAAAATGTCAATACACAGATGTCTCTGCAATATGTATACATGTGTGTTATGATTGTTCCTCTTTCTTATCAAGCCTGCAAACAGCAAAGCTTACATTTGTAGTCCAAATTAATACGCTGACCAAAATCGGGATGGGGAGTGGGGAGGGGAGGTGGTGGGATACAGATGTTCTGGACAAGACTGCCCCCTCCCCCCCCCATCCTGATTAGCTCCTGCTGGGGTATTTTAAGAGCGTGATGTAAGCTGAGGTGGCACTTTTACCTATTGTAAAAACTGATGACATATCTCCCATTGTCCCAGTTGTACCTGTAGTCAAGTGTGAGCCGTATCTGAAAGGACCCTCTGTGGGGGCTGGGTACTACCTAGACCGAAATTAATACCACAGGTGGACAAAGGGGCTCAGGTGCTTTGGTGTGTCCCTCTTTTTGGTCACTTTTACTTCTGGTCTTTGTGTAGGTATTCCTCCATACCACTGTGTCACACAACTCAGGTGTATGAAGTGTTCATGTCAAGAACTCTTTTTTTCCCCGTGTCAATCTTTCATTTAATCTTGTCTGCAATGAGATGAAAAGCAATCAGCATCAACTTCTACGTCAAGATCATTTGTTATTCATGTTATTCATGATTTTCACTGTTGTATCCATGTTTCGTTTTTTCATATGAACAGATTAGGAGGGTTGAGGTTCAAGGTTTACTGACCAACACTGTCCCCTCTCCCCTCTCCCTGTCTCAGGGGGGGGGGGGGGGGGGGGGGAGGAGCAGTGATCTGATTCTGAAATTACTTTGGATTTGTCAGACCTGTACTCTCCCTTGACCATATCAGTTATTTTCTCCTTGTACCATTCAAGGAGGATATCAATATCTCCTCCTCCGTTGTCATTTGCCGCTCGGTGTGTGGAGTTGGGACCCAATTTTAACAAGGAAACAAAAAAATAACAACTCGTACTGATTTGTTCTTCTGTAACATTACCTGTGACACAAAATTTCCGGTGTAACCTGGGCATTCAATCTTCATGGATTCATTGAGCAGAAGCAATTGGAAGCTCTTCTCTCTGTCAGATGCACTCTCTGTTCACAAAAAAACAAACACACACACATCCACATTCACTTGTGCATTCAAGATGAAGATGACAGCAGAAGATAATGTTCAATTACAAGTAAACCACCAAAATCATCATTCAATTACAAAAGGAAAATGCCTCCTGACTGTGAAAAAACTCTGATGCAGAAACTACTAAAAGAAAAACAAAAGCATTTTAATTGGAAGAAAAAAATCTGAAATATTTTTATTCCTGGCCTGGAAATCATACAGATGCCAAAACACCTTGTCATTTCAAACAACCCCATAAATAACTTACAGTCACAGAAACTGCACTGATTTTCATGTGGTAAATATTCACTGCTAGTGCAGAAAAAGTAATGGAATACATAAGAATCTCAATCAAAGTCAGAGGAAAAAACCCAGCAAGAACAGCAAAAAGCTAAAAAAGCACATACAATTCTACAAGATCATAATGAGTATTACAACAAATACATTATTTAAAAAAAGAAACATTCTACTCAACTATTCTATTCTGACTGCATTGTCATTGATACTGCACAAAGTTTGAGGAACACTTCAATTTGGGAAATGGTTTCATAAAAAAAAAAAGGTTGTTTCAGCTTCTTTGTTCTTGCGCCACTTTCAATGACAGGGTATGGTGAGGGAAAGTCTGATAAATCTGTATCAATAATGCTGTATAAACTATACGCTGCCACACACTGTAAAGCACTCCTTGAGCTGCAATGCACTGAAAATATTAAATCGAATGTACATTAACTGTTCTATCTCCCATGCAACACCTGAGTTCTGAAGTTATCCTCTCATGTTCCCCACAAACATACACTAATGACATAGAATGGCATACCCACTTCATTTTGTGACTTACCTAAGAGCTTGGTGGCCACATCGGAGGAAAGGCATTTGTGCAGGAGACCCTGGGGAAAAATCCCAAGATATGCCAAACCTATCAACATTTCCGCAATGGACTCTGGGAAATCTCTGATGTCCTTGATGTTGGTTTCAAAGCGTTCAACAACTGGCTGTACCTCCGTTCATAATCATCTGGCCTTAACTGCAAGGTACCGCATGCCCAAACAAACTTGGATAGATCTTTGGTGCGGAGGTACCGTTTCTGCTTGCTGAGAAGTTGCTCTGCACAGCTGAACAGATGTTCCATGAGTGCGGGGTGCTGGATGGGAATGGAGGCGAAGGTAAAAGCTATGTGCATGATTGGGTTAAGAGTTGTATATTGTGATATAAATTTACTTTCAATGAGATAGTCTGCCAGCTGTTCATAAAAGCTAACTTGATGTAACTGGCATGCCGGAAAGTCTTCAAAAAATCAAGCAGAAGAAAGGGTTCAAGCGAATTTATGTCTGTGAGGAGTTTCTTGGCAAGTGCGTCTAGCAGATCTTGAGAACACAGTCTTGAGTTTGCTCTAAAGAAGCCAATACAAACAATTCCCAAATCGTTGATGTGAATTCATCAAGATGCTGAAGTACATATTCCTCCACTTTGTACAGAAGCATGCTAGGCGCACTGCCATGGCAAAACACATAAAACAGGAGTCTCGTGATTTCACTAGCTGACAGACACAGAACGTCAAAATTTGCATCGATGACACTCAACATTGATGACAAAAACTGTGGGAACTGGTGTCCTTGAAAATAAAAGCCATGGCATCCTTGAAGAGCTTCATCCACGGTCATTCTATGCAGGCGTTTTGTCAGGATTTGTTCAATGTTTTTCAGCTGATTGTTTTGTCCAAAGAAACTTGGGGGACACTCAAGATGGCGCGAATGAGATCCTGTGTTGATAATCCAGCCAGGCTTTCAGGATTTTGTCCATTTCTTGCATCTGTAAAACATGAAAATTAGAAGAAAAATAAGCTGGCAATACATTTTGCTTAACACAACCTGTAGAAATGACAGGTATGCATTTTTTTAATCAGTGAAAGGGAAAATGGAGGTGATTAGAGTTACTTGTGCGTTACTTATGAACGTTTCCTCCTCACTCAGCTAAATGCAAAACAAAAGAGAAATATCATCCTGCACAGTGTATTGTAACACATTATTCTCCTCATCCACCTGAAGAAATATAAAAGAAAAAGAACAACAACAACAAAAAAATGACTGCAGTGGTAGTGAGAAGAGAGTGTGACAGAAGATAGGGAAAAACAACATGTAGTGTTATATATAGAGCCCCTGTTTCAGATCGCTAAATGAAATATTTGCTGTTTCTAAACATACTTTCATGAAGTCTTATTCAGATTTCATATTATGATAATCATCAGAAAAAAAAAATCAGGGAATGGAGGGGGCCTTTTTGAAGATTTCCAGTAGCACCCCCCCCCACCCCACCCCCCCACCCCAAAAAAAGAAGGAAATGAAGTGGATGAAATGAGGAAATCACCTAAAAAAAAGAAGAAAAAAAACTCAGCTGAAAACAGACATGTCTCAACTTTCGCAATACATGGTTGCACCTAGAAGGTTTCAGACAGAGGAAAAGAAAAACAAAAAACAAGCTTTGACCATGTCTCTTTTTTTCATATTAAATGAATCATCATGTTTCACCAACCTGGAGTTTGAAAGTTAAATTTCATGGCATTTGAATGGATGCTACATCTCATACATTCATTTACACATTTTGTCATTCTAAGTGATCTCTAAGCCGACAAACTACATTTCAAATGTTAAGGTCCACTTATTTTACTAGATTTATAAACAAAACTTTAAGCTAAATTAGACTTTTCTTTTCTTTTAAAATTTCCCCATTTTCACTTTTTTCTTTTCTTTTCTTTGTTTTTAAATTTGAAAGATTCCTACCCAAGTTGCAGTCAATAAGTAGTGCAATTTATTTCAGCAGATTTTGTCACATATAGAATTTCTTTTCAATTCACCCCAATTTTTTTTTCTAACTCATACCTGGTTGAGCAAACTTTTCTTCATGTCTTTTCATCAATAAAAGAAGAAGTTTGTCTGACACAGGACGTACTGGGCCAGTGAGCCTTGAAAAAGGTTCCCTGGTTCCCTTGTAAGGCTGAGCATTGATCTTCGGTGATGTCCTGCTGACCGTTTTGCAGAAGACAACTGTTATGGTGGAAACTCTTGCCGCTGAAGATGCTCCGGAGTGTATGAACAGCTTGCATTGTGAGCAAGCCAGATGAAAGGCTTGTGGTTTCTGGATCAGGGTTTGTTGGAAAAGTTTGAGCATCCTGAAATGAAAAAGGATAAGGTCTGAAAAGGCTATTCTGGCAAGAACAAAATCATTATAGTTTTGATTCCTTACTGAACCAGATCTACACAAACCTAACCATGTGCACAAATACCCATTCATGTGGAAGTAAAACGCAGATGAGTGTGTGTGTGTGTGTGTGTGTGTGTGTGTGTGTGTGTGTGTGTGTGTGTGTGTATGTGTACATCTTTTCATAAAACAAACAAACACTGGGGGAAAAAGCAAGCAAGCAAACAATTTCTCTGTCATTTACATTAAGGGGGAGGGAGGGAGTAGAGAGGAGACGGGGGACGGATGGGAGTGCAGGGTTTACTTTGGAATAGGGATGAAAAAATAGAGGAAGGAGTTAAAGTGTAAGATATTTAACTTTTTAAATATGAGCCACTGAATTCTGCCTTGCGAACTTGCCATTTGTCATGCCTTCCTACAGCTATTTTTCATCTTTGGGATGAGTCTTGTCTGACTGGATATGTCCACCCATGGTATGTACTACTAACAAAGATATACAACCTACTCTCACCAAAACAGAGAAAATATTACCGCAAAGGCCTCCAGGCAGCCAGCAAAGCCAGAACAGGACACTGGGAATAGATGGAACAAGATAAGTAGCAGAGGAAAATGTGTACAAGCAAATAAACAATTCCTCCAGGACACTGGAAGTAAATGGAACAAGATAAATAGCAGAAGAAACTCTGTACAAGCAAACTCAACGAATAACTCAACGAATAACCCCATGAATGGTAATGACAGTGACTATGTAACGATTTCAGGGGAGGTGGAGAAGTGGAGGGGGAGGTGAGGTAAGGTAATGTTGCTTATATCCCAGCCGACCGCAAAGGGCCATATCAGGGCTGTTACCAAAAAAGTGGAGGGGAAAAAGGGGAGGGGAAGGGAGTGGGGATAGACAGTTCTTAAACTGAAAAATGTGATGGCAATCGCAAACTCCTCAGCAACCATCTTGAGGAAACAGGATGTAATGCTGTCAAGATTGCAGTCTTTGTTAGGATGTGACTGAGCTCTTCATTTTTTTTTTTTTTATACATTCCTCGATTAGGATGATGTCATTGCAGATGGGATAGTTTGGATAGTCAGGTGATTTTGGACATAGCTTGTCAAACTCTCGCTCCTGCAATATCCTCAATGGGCCAAAACACAGAACTAAACTGGTTACCAACTGGTGCCAGGTTTGAATTTTTTTTTTTTCCATTGGATTGGTGATGACTTTCTAGCTTCTTTCAGTGGTGAAAAGATCAGTTCCTTCTGACCTTCTCCCTTTGATGACACTCCAAAACATTTTCTTGAGAAATGTTTGGCTGGATGTACGTACATCTGTGATGAGGTCTTCAACATGTTAATAAAGACACATTTAATTCTGGCTAAGACTTACTTGAAGTTTGCTTTTCCTGTAAAACAACTGTTGGCCTTGTTTGACTGCCTTCTGGCAATGGCAGTCCTACGAGTAGTACTACTGCAAAACTCTGGTGTAAAATTATCTAACCCGTCACATAGGCAATGAGGGACATGCAGCTTGCAACTTTCTAGGCCTGATGACCATCTAACAGGAGTCACATTTATATATAATAAATAAGTTTTCTTCCTCACAAATACTGCAAATGAAAATTCTAAGAGAGAGAGAGAGAGAGAGAGAGAGAGAGAGAGAGAGAGAGAGAGCTATGTCCAAAGGGGGCCGGATAGCTCAGTTGGTAGAGCGCCGGACTCGTGATCCTGGGGTTGCGGGTTCGAATTTCGGTATAGGGGATTTTCCCTCGAGTTAACATTGGTTCTGACTCCATTCCCAATATAGTCGTTCGGATGGGACTATAAACCGAGGTCTAGTCTGTGTCACATGCACTAAGATCATACACGGACTCTAAAGATCCCGATGCTCATGTCCTAAGACGGGTGAGTACCGGCTACACGAAAATACACAATGCATGCAACCTGTGTGCCAGAATAATCTACGTGAAGACTGTGGGCACGGGGCAGGTTAAACATCCCCATCTGGAAGAAGAAGAAGAGCGAGAGAGATGATTCAGATTCCCATGTACTATCACTATCAGCATCCACCTATCGTAACATAACAGCTGTGGATTAGTATCCCTTAAGAATGGGAGAAGAGGGACATAATGTACTACACATCACTATCAGAGAGAGAGAGAGAGAGAGAGATTGGTTCACGTCTTTTTTTCTGACCTTTTCTATTCAGATTGATCTCCCTTTAAAGGATATCCGGAATAGGGCCTAGCCTAGATCAGTTCTTCCCACAGACATAGTGTCTTCCACGTTGGCTACGCATGCGTCATTGACATCAATCAAGATGGCTGGACACGACGTGGATGAACTGTTTGATATTCGCACTGCCTTGCTGATTGGAAACTATCAGCATTGCATCAACGAAGCTCAGAAACTTCACGTAAGTAATGAACACAATCAAACGCGTATAGATAGTTCTTGAACCGATTCATCACTCCCAGACGACGGTCTGGGTAGTGTGATACCTAATTCCGATTTTCTTCTACAGACTATTCTGCTACACAGATCTTCACTTTAGACTACTAATTCAGTTACTGGAACCACTGGTATCAGTATTGGGCAGTTTCTGTGACAGGCAACAGGATTGTGTAAAATGATTATGATTTATTTTCAGCAGGTGCTTAACAAGACAAAATGAAGTCACAGTTTTTGTTAATGTTAGCACTTGTAAAATTGTGTGTGCAACTTGGTGTGGGTGTGTCAAGTGTGTGTGTGTGTGTGTGTGTGTGTGTGTGTGTGTGTACAATAGGTAAGTCGTGTGTGTGTGTGTGTGTGTGTGTGTGTGTGTGTGAAGTCACTTTGTGGATCTGATGTGGATCTGTGCCTCCTGCACATAGGTGCTGGTTGGCAGTCAAGTTACAGGCGCCAGTGACCTATTGCCAGTCGTGATTGGTGTGTGTACATGTGTGTGTTGTGTGTGTGTGTGTGTGTGTGTGTGCTTGCCAATGTCCACATTCACCTCCATAACTGTGTATAGCAACATCTGAGACTTGAACTAGTCATATTAAACATCTGTCAAAAGAGAACAGAGTAATGACAGAGTAGAATTGAAATCTAGTCTGATTCTCTTGCCCTGCCAATATTGCTTACAACTGTCCAATCAGAAGCGCTTGTAAGGATCAGGATTAGATACTCACAGAGTCAGACAATCTGGAGATAGATGTAAATTAAATGCATTACTAAAAACAAGAACTAAGAGATATAACAAATACTCAGTAAAGTTTGGTGTATGTTAGTAAAAATACTATGTCACACTGATGATGCACATTTTAGAAGTATCAGCAACATGTCAGAACAGCAAAGAAACAAACTAAAGGAGCACCCTGAGACTACACTATCACAGTATCAGATAGAAATCTCAGGGATGAACTTTTTAGCTAGAGAGGCACGCAGGCTGTCATTGCATAAATGGCCGAGATTGGAATGCTAATCAAAGTCAAGATATTTCAGACAGCTTTTGCTGGCACAAAAAAATTGAGGTTTGGGGGGGGGGGGGGGGGGGGGGGGGGGGGGGGGGGGCAATGGATAGGAAAGGAACTGGCAATGGGAAAGTAGAGTGAATTGAGACAGGGAGGTAGAAGTTAAAGGTCAACACATATTCTCAGAAAAGAGAACTTATTAAGTCATCTGTTACAGCTAGTGCTGACTGCTGTGTACACTTTCTGTACTTGAAAAATCTAGGCAGTGTAAAGATTTTGTTTTAATCATAGAACCTACTGTTCTTTAGAGTGGAAGACATGGGCGTCTTGTCCATCGATGAGGCAGGCCATTGTGACTGAATTGTCACAAACAAAATAAAACCACACACACACACAACGCACACACACACACACACACACACACACACACACACACACACACACACAACACACACACACGTACTTAATATACACACATAACACATACACACACACACTCAGATACACAGACACACACACACAAATACATCAACACAAACAAACAAAAACAGAAAACACCAGATCAAATTACATTTTTTAGACCGTTATGTGAATCAGAAGAATTGCTATTCCTTGGCATACTATGGCAGATAGTATAGAACAGTAGAGTGGATCAGATCTTGACATTTCTTGTAATTTTATACTGTCATTATTATTGATGTTATTTTCTTTATTTTATCATCATTATTGTTAGTGTTTTAATGCATGTGGTCTTTCCGTCAGTCTTGTTTCCATTCCATAGCCTTTTTGCATCCAGTTCGAAGAGATAATTGACTGTTCATTCTTTGTTTTCATTTTATTGAATGGTATTTGTGATGTCTGGAGAAGACCAAATAGGTTGAAAGATGTTGTGGGTTTATTTTGTAGTTTGTTTATTCTTTCATTGCAATGCAATGATTCTGTCTTTGCTCTTGTTAAGATTTCTTGCCAAATTAGCGAGAAACATTTTATGTTAATACTATTGAAATAAATGACAGCAATTAAAGGTTATTAAAAGGCGCATTGTAGTACTTTGTTAGAACTGGAGCTTGTGACTCAAATGCAGGAGTCAGAGATCAAGATCAGTTGGTAGAAAAAGTGCTTTACTATTTATAACCAGCTTCAAATTCAGTACAATTAGCATCAGCTGTAGATCTAGATCTATATAAAAAAAAGCAGTTGCCTTCATCTTAGAAAGCAAACAAAACAGGAATTATATTGCACTTATGGTAAAAACTGGGATGTCTGGTTATGTAAGATTTTGTCTTTTTTTTTTCCAGGTGAGCAGCCCAGAGACAAAAGTACAGCGTGATGTGATTATGTACCGTGCATACATTGCACAGCGCAAGTATGGTGTCGTATTGGATGAGATCCGTGCATCTCAAGCAGATGAGTTACAGGCTGTGCGTATGTTTGCTGACTACCTCGCCAATGACTCAAAAAGGTGTGTGCTGACAGGTCAAAACTGCTAATTCTGGCTAGCTGAGTATGTCTTTACGGTTTCTAATAATTTCTGTGTGTTTCATTTTCATGTCAATGACAGATTTTTAGTGCTTGCAGATCTATTGAATTTGTATAGCACCAATTTTAACTTGCATTAAGTTTTAAACCCTGGTCTGACTTCTGTGACTAGATGTGACTTGAGCCTCATACAGGGTGTTATTCCTGGCTGTTATTGTATCTAGAGTCATAAGAAGAAAATAGCAATGAAAAAAAGACACGGCCAGTTCTCAAAGTTAATGAGGAAGGTTGCACGATTTTTTTTTTCCTCAAGTATATGACAGTGAAGACATTTCAAGGAGCAAAAACACTTCCTGTATTTGCAGCAGCAGCAACAACATTAACAACAAAACATGAACTTGGTGAGATAGCTGAAGTTGAGGTTGGTTGTATTATAAACAGATCTGTTTTTCCGTATGGTTTTAGTGAATGATGTATTTTGTACCTGTTTTGCAAATAGAAAAATCTGAGCAAGAACTGAAGAACCCTGGAGTCGTACTGGCACCTGTGCATATAAACCTACAGGAGAGCAGGTATTTCTCCCAAACTATGCCAATGATCCAGATACTGAAATTGGTCTGTTGGAAACAGACGAACAAAGGAAACTGCTCGGTGTATATTGTAAGATCAACTTCAGCATTGTCCATTCTGGCAAATTCGACATTACTTGCCATTGTTCAGTTACCATCCCTCTCCCCTTCACTCTCTCCCTTTTTCTTGAATATGCACACTTTAAAAGAAACAGGCTTATCTTTGTGTAAAAGTACTCCAGTAGCATTTTTAGGGTAAACAGGTCTGTGTAAATAAGTTCAAAGAATCATGTTTGTTCCACAGTGTAAACACAAAAAAAGGATCAGATATAGAATAAATACAAAGTAAGATTAGTTGGGGAGACAGAATGAAGCAGATTGACCGAAAGAATGGCGATTTACTGATGGGTTTATGAAATTACTTTGTGTGTTTATTGAATAAGCAACGTGAATAGTTTTTAACTTGTCAGGGAAAAATAAGGTAGACATTTATGTCCCCAGTGCAGCCTACTGGCTTCTCAGCATGGATGTATCTACTGATGCCAAAGCTTTGAATTGGCAGTGGCTAAAAGCATAATGAAATGAAATGATTGTGATGTGATACATGTTGGTAAGGTGAACTTCATGCTAGAGATGATGTGTTCTGTCAGTGTTAGTTTGTACCAAATCAGTGGAGTGAAATGAATAGGATAAGAATTTTGTTTTCTTTCTGTCCATTCTTTCATGATTATCTGTCTTCCTGTTTATCTGTTTCCATTCATCTATCAATGTGTTGCAATCGCTTGTCACTGTGTGCCTTTGGTGCCTCTCTGCATTAGCTGATTTGATGAACATTTTGAATTACTAATAGCCTGTCTATAGTCCTCTGCAATGACAGTGTAGGTGAATGGTTACATACAGCTGTTGGGATCAGACAGGGCTGTCATCTCACCCCCACCTTCTTCAACATTGTTCTGGACCGATTTATGACTGATACACTGGAAGACCATCTTGGAATGCTGAGCGTGGGAGGCAGGACAACCGTTAACCTGCCCTTTACCGCCGACATCATTGGCTTGGGTGGACAAGAACTTGCCAAACTACAACTAGTAAAACGTCAGACTATTATTATTATTATTTGGGGTATTTATATAGCGCCTGTTCTCGGTCACAGACCAAGCTCTGAGCGCTTTACAATAAACACACTACCTCACTCGCTCAACGGGCTGCCTACCCAGGTAGAGCCGGCCGAAGAGCAGCCTACTGGCGCTCATTCAGTCGTTTCCCGTGCCATTCAAATATCAGTCACTCATTTTCATTTATCTCATTTATTCCTCCAGTTTCTCACATAGGATGCATACGATGTTTTTATATGTGTCCTCCATTTCCACTGGTACACGATGGCACACGATAACAGTAAGTGACAATTTTTGTGGCTTGGTAAGAAATACCAGGCGGCTATCTTCAATTTACATCAATTTTGCCAGGGCAGCGGGGAACCCCTGCTCTTTTCGATTTTCAACTGCCGTGGGTTCTTTAACGTGTGCAGGGGGCCAGGAAGGCACACGGGTCCGACTCGCTTATAGTCCCCATCCGATGGACTTGACGTTCAGTTCGATTTGTCATTCAAACTGGGAAAGAAAGGGCGAGAAAGGCAGGGCTCGAACCACGCACTTCTCACACGTTGGATTGGCAGGCGAACGTCTTAACCACTCTGCCACCTTTCTTCCTAAACATCTGTAGCATATTGCAAGGAAATCAGTATAGAAAAGACCAAACTGATCACAAAGTACACAAGAGGTATCCAAAGTTAAGAGTCATCAAAGTAAGTGGTCAGAAACATAAGAAAGTAAGTGACATCGAGTACTCGGAGCAGTTGCGACAGATGAAGGGCCGGGTCCTAACCAGAAATCCTCTTGCATGCGATGCATCAAGACCTTGAAAGTCAAGACCATCTGGAACAACAGCAGCATCTCCGTCAGTTCCAAAGTGAGAATGATGCACACACTAATGATATCACCTAATTAAGAAATGCACAGAATGAATGAGGCACCAGTTGGCTCTTATGAAGACATGCTGACAAAAATCAAGACACAAAAGCAGAAATGGTATAGTCACATCTCTTTACAACCCATCCTACTGTACCAGGAAACAGAAGAAGGAGCAGATAAAGAAAAAGGTGGGAGGGTAACATACAGGAATGGATAGGCCTGACCATTGGTGATTCCCAAAGAGCAGGGAGGACAGATCAGGATGGAGGAAAATAAGGGTGGAGGAGGATTGTCTGTTCAAGTAGTCCCCCAACAACCCTAGGGACTAGTGATGACGACTCATAATAAAGCAGTTTTAACTACTCTACTTCACCACATCATACCATACCTTGTCACAATATAACATAAAATATGCCATGGAAAGAGGCATTTTCTTCACAGTGACATAAAAAAAAAAGTCTCTGTTAATTTCATGTCCTGTGTCTATTTCACAGAGATTCCATTGTGCGTGACCTAGACACCAAGATGGCTGGCAGCGTAGATGTCAGCAACAGCACCTTTGTGCTAATGGCAGCCGCCATTTACTACCACGAGCAGGTGCGTAGACTTTTTAAGTATACTATTAAACGAAGAATTATGCTTATTTTACATAAGTAGAACTGGTTTGTATGTCTTTTCTTTAACCTTTAAAATGCAATTTTTTTTAGAGGTTACAGAGGACTATAACTTGTGCTGACTAGTTCCCATGGGGATTGGGTGGAAGGGGATGGGGAGGCAGGGTGCTTTCAGTACAAATAGCTTTCTCATCTTCTGGGAGGTTTGGTTTGTAGCTTCCTCTTTTTTATCACTTCAACAAATTTGACGAATTTGCGACAAACTGCACTAATTTTGTTTCTAGTTAAATGACAAAAGTTCACTTGGTTTCAGTTCACAACCACAGTCTTTGAAAGGTTAATGACCTGACCAATCTGAACTTTGAAAATGAATGAAAATTGTCTTTTTAAACATTTTCATTTTATCTAGCTTGTTCAGAAATAATTTTAAAAAATCAGAATGCAGCAATATTCTTTTCATACATTGTGCATTCATAATTAGTGATGAAGTTAAGAAAATGAAGGATTTTTTTCTAACTGCTATTTTGTTACATGCTGAACTCAGTTTTCATCAAGTTTCATGACTTTGCTGAAAGTTAGACAATTTCAGATTCATTCATGAAGTATTTTTGAAGCAAACTGTAAATAAAAGTAAATGAAACAATATGATATTGTCTTAACAGCATTTCCTAATTTTACGTACCACTGATCTATCAGTTCTGGCCTATGTAGCAGGTTTATAGCCTGAGAATCATGGAGTTTTTGAACATAGATAACTTAACTCTCTGTCACAAACAGACGCTATAGCGTTTCCCGATGACGTTACACTTCCGTACGACGAACGCTATGAAGGTTTCGGCTTTGACCGACTTTTCACACGAGGTGGCAGCGTGATCAGTACACGCAACAAGATATAAATAGTATCGTCAGCATTCCTTTGTTCGCCTGTGTAGTGGTTTCGCAGCCTCCCGCCACCCACTTTGCCTCAGTTGCTGATTGACCAGACCAACCCACACGACTTACTAATCTGCATAGAAACATGGCGTTTTAATCAAGTTGTCTGCAAATGTGTCGGAGCAAAGTCGAGCCCGTCAGCAACGTTTTAGCATTCCTAAAGTTTTGAAATGCTACAAACGGAAGGTTCAGACATTGAAGAAGAGGATGACGAAGCTAATGAAAATGATTCCAGTGAAGAATTTTGAGGAGAAGAGGAATTTGACACTGACTCGTCTGTAGAGCTCAGTGATGATGAAGGTGAGGGTGCGCCAGTTCGCCACACGAGCGGGGCGTTGAAGTGCTGCGCGAGACTGGGGATTTGGCTTTCCTTTACATTGGCTTTTCTTTGGCTTTACACAACTGGCGCGAAGATTCGAGTTTTTTTTCCCAAGAATGCCTCCTTTTTCTGGTACTTCTGGCCTTCGTGTGTCAGCTGAGTGCCACGCCCCCATTTTTGCATTATTCCAAGTTAGCTAGTGCATAGCAGGCATGTGATTCATACATCTTATTTTATTTCCTCCTTTTTTTCAACTCATTTAGTGTATTTACTGTCTTTTTCTGCTGAATGTGAAGCTATGGACCCACTGACTCTGCAAGAGTGTGATGCACCTGAAAAAGCATTTTTTCACCCTCAAGCACAAGAAATCATATGAAAGTGGGAACTTTATTCTTTCATATTCTACTAACACAGTTTATGAATAACACTTTTTGAAAATTTAATTGAGTTATCTTTTGTTTTGTATTTTTGGTGATTTTTTTTACTAACCATAACAAGTGGCCCGTCCACAGGGGAAAAACAAGGGACAGAACTGTCCGTCCCAAGTGAGTTAAAATATTCAAGATTGTTGTATTTCTGGTTGTTGGTATCCATGGTGAAAAGCAGCAAGGATAAGAGGGACTATACATTTTGGAGTGGTTTACTCAGATTATGGTGAAGAATTATGAAGTAAAGTCATTCATTTGAATGTGACATTAGCGATTTTGCGACATTCTCTCTGAGAATGGCATTTTTTTTATTCAAGCAAACTCACTCAGTCATTGGTACTGCTTACAGAATTCAGATGCTGCCCTCCGTGTACTTCACCAGTCAGACAACCTGGAGTGGTAAGTTTTTAATGAACTTTGTGCATGTGTTTATTACAGTACACTGACACAGCAAGTGTTCATATTTTACAGGCTCAGCTGATGTTGACACCTGTTAGCTTCTCAATCTGGATGTGAGGAACTGGTAACAGTCTAGAAAAATCACCCTAGCTTGAGATCAGAATATTTGGACAGAAGCATGGTTTTTTTTTTTTTTTTGCTTGGTGGTAAAGTTGAGTTACCAGTGCAAAAAACAAACAAACAAAAAAACAGTCCAAAATTACCGGTTTGCCATAAGACTTGTTCTGTTTTAATTGTAACAATAATGTGGGACTTACATAGAGTGTGGTTCCCAGCTTTATGAGCAGGCTAACTGCTCTTCACATATATATATATCAAAGTTGATATCAAATAAATAAATATGAAATCAAGAGCAAATTGCAAACACAACATAAAGATATTCATTTAATTGTGAAAAGAAAAAAACAAATTGGTTTCGATTCATTTAAAGTAGACAAGCCCAAAAGTCCTACTATAAAAAAATTATGGATCACATACACAAAACAGTAACAGGCTGAGATTGGAAAAAAAGGATACATCATATATAGAATGACCCATCCAAGACAACCTAAAGCATACATTCACAACTGCTGACAATTGTACAGGTTGCTTATGAATGTAAATGAGTACATACTTATGTGTGCATGTTTACATTGAAACAGCAGTGTTTTATCTGAAAATTCAGATGCATAAGGCTTATGTCCTAGTTCAAGGAAAATAATTCAACAGGATGTTTTTGAAATATAGGACAAAATGATAGGCTGAACCAGGAAAAAAAATGTAATTTCAGGATTACACTTTCAGGTGCACCCCTCCCCCCCCCCCCCCCCCCCCCCCCCCTTCCCCCAATCATGTTGAGTGTTACTGGCAGTTTATGATTTTACTGATAGAGAATTTGCAGAGTCCAAGACCTTGGCACACTATTAACACTGGAGAAACCTGATGTACAGTTTAACAGTGCAGTGCTCCAAGATTTCTTCATGGAGTCAAGAAAGAATAAGAAGCAGAAGCGAAACAAAAATAGACAACTTGGTGCAGCTTTGTCATAAACACTGACTAGTGTCAGGCTTGGCATAGAATTGGTAGGACATTCCTGTCATTTTCAAAAGCTATTAGTCCAGCTTCGAATATCCGAAGCTCTCATGAATCCTTGCAATGGTGATTGTGAACTGTTTTTTTTTACCCTTGCATTCTGATTATCAATTTCTTTTTTAAAAAAAGTATCCACAGTAATTGGTAGTGTGTTTAAAGTCTTTTGTGATTTTGACACCAGCTAGTTTCATAAGCTCTATAAGGCAAATTAGTGTAGTTAAAAATCTTTTTTTTTAAAGTTATTAATGCAATCTGCCACTAACAAACAAATTTAAACTTACCAGTTTGCTAACTCATTTGGGGCTGCTTACAAGATAACTCGTAGCAAGATGGCCACTGCGCCAGCTGACTTTAACTCATAATAATGAGTGTGGTGCAAAGTCTGTGACAGGCCCAGTTATTTTCAGTTAAGACCATGTTTTGTGCTTATAATCCTGTATACAATTTACTTTAGAATGTCCAGTGTACTTTGTCACTGTGTTGGCACTTTTGGATGGTTATTTTTACTGTGTGTTTTCTTCAAGGGAGCCCAAACTACAGTGTTAAGTTTGTTTCGGTAGTCTTGTCAGAAATGGGCAGATCTTTGTTCCACACTGATTTGTATAAGTACAGCCTTTCAAATTTCTTGTTTATCTTTAACTAGTTAACAGTGATGATTGTGAGTCGATTTATTTTTCTTACTTTCTTAATGTTTTACTTTGCATAATGTTGCTATTGTGATTTATTTGTGTTTGTGTGCAGCATGGCTTTGATGATAGAAATTCTGTTAAAAATGGACAGAGTTGATCTTGCCAAGTAAGTCTGTTTGCATATTCTGATTTTTGCTTCCTAGATTAATGGAAAAAGTTGGGTGTATGAATTCTTTGGTTTTATGTAGAGAATTAGATGAAATAATCAATGCTTTATAAGCCAGTAATGTAGATGTCATTGAATTGAAAGATATGACAGGTTTGGAAGAAAAAACAAACACCTGACATGTGAGAGTAAGTAAGGTTTCCATTCTTATCAGTTTATGGTATGCAGTTTTTCTGTTAATATGTTTTGTTTTACACTGTGAAAAAAGATTGAACAGTTCCTTAGTTTCAGTAGATGTGGAATTTTGTGTGTTTGTTTTTCTTAATTTTATGGAAAGGGTCTGGAACTAATAATTACAATGTTGTGCATTTCAGAAAAGAGTTGAAACGAATGCAGGACACAGACGAGGACAGCATAATTACTCAGCTAGCTCAAGCCTGGTTTAACCTCACTGTGGTAAGTGTCAGGTTTTCACAGGTTTCTACTTTACTCTGACAGATCATAAATTGATGATGGTACCGTCATTGTCACTGAAAACACAAAATTGATTTTTGAACGAGTCATTGAGTATTCACAATTATATGAAAACGATTTGTGTTTCATAATAACATGCCTGGCAGTGTTTTGCATATGTTGTTTCCTTTCTTGTATCGGTTTTTTGTTTGTTTTTTGGTGGATTGTTTGTTTTACATCCTTTTGCACGCACACACACAATAACTTCTGTTGATTTGATATATCGCATGTACTTTTTGCATGTATTGCATGTAGATGTGTCAAGTAAAGACGTTTTGAATCCATCAGCTGTTGCATTTCACAAGAGCAGTTGTGTTACAGCTCAGCTTTACATAAACGTCTTGCATTGTTTCAGGGTGGAGACAAGTTCCAGGATGCCTACTACATCTTCCAAGAGATGGCCGACAAACATGCCAGCACCCCCCTTCTGTTGAATGGTCAGGCTGCATGCTACATGGCTCAGAGTCGCTTCGATGATGCAGAGTCTGTGCTGCAGGAAGCTTTGGATAAAGTGAGTGTCTGCTTCTTGGGTGACATGTCTGTGTGGTTGTTTTTGCATGCATGTCGCAGAAAATGCAGACAGTCTGGGGGAAAAAAAACTGTCTTTGTTCTCTTTATAGGCTTTGCTTGGGTGAATTTATGTGAATCAGTGATCATTGGAAAAAACAACAACTATGGGGTTATTGTTTTTGTGGGAGGGTAGGGAAGGGGGGGATGTTTAGAAATAAATTGCCATGAAAGACTACTTCATTTTGGTGGATGATAATCTTGTCAGAAAACCAAAGATTTTTAAACAGGAAGAAAAACACCAAATTTGAAAGCTGTTTTTATTTACGTTGACAGGACAGCAACAACCCAGAGACATTGATCAACATGGTCGTCCTCTCACAACACATTGGCAAGCCACCTGAGGTAAAGGGAGTTTTCCGACATTATCTGAATGCTTATTGCATATGATATTGTTAATGCAGCTCAGAGATCTTGGGGGGAACAAATGTACGGCAAAGTATGCTTTTGACAGTAAGATATTTAAAGAAGAAAGACATTTTAATTTTGAGGAAAATTAGTAGAAACAATCTGGCATGCTCTGTTTTTAATGATTATCTCAGTTTTAGTGAAATGAAGAAAAATAAAGAAAAGCACAAAATGTTGTATGGACAATGTACAGCGATACGATGACTATCACTGAGCACAGAAAGTATAGTAAAACAAGACCGTTCGACATGACTGATGGACAGTATCACAATACCACAGATGACATGCTGCTAGAGATGACACTTATCTAAGGTAAATGTGGTGTGAGGAAGGGGTGGGTGGGAGGGTGGATGCCATCCTCTAACCTAAAAGTTGTTGTAGTCAGTCCTCCAACGTGCTCATTTGCTTTGCTGAGTTGACGTTAATCCCTTCAGCGATCCTAGGACTCCTCAGTTTGCTTACCCGTAGTCCTTTCTAGTGCCTGGAGGGTGGTGAAAGGCAAACCTTCATCCAGTGTTCAGCTTTGCCACTAATTTCCCCTCCTCCAGCAATGAAAGTGTCTATGTCAGTTTTTGTTGTTCTTTCTCTGTTACATTATGAAAAAGGCCTGATAATGCCTTGAGTTAGTAAGCATGCCAGTGTTCTGCTTTTGGGCAGATTTCTCTTTTTTTTTGTGAGGGAAAGCGGGTGGGGTGAATTAGAATGGAGAGAGGGGATGCAGGTGGTGTCATATGCGATTCACTGAAAAAAATGATTAAAAGAAAAAGCAAGAATGGAATTTATTTCATTTCATTTCATTCAGCTGAGAATACAACTGTTCTTGTACAGGGCTCAAAAAATTGTCAGAAACATTTCTTTTCAGAAACCAGAGCTGCATTTTAACAATGTTTTTCTGATAAGTCAAATCCAGAAAATTGTTATATTTTGATCAAACCCTCTCACTGGTGTGTGTGTGTGTGTGCTGTTCCGAGTTTGCTGTTGACTTATCAGTCAGTTAAGGATTTGGAGAGATTGTATGCTGGTTGATGTGCAGGTGAGCAACAGGTATGTGTCACAGCTGAAGGATTCACACAGGAACCACCCCTTTGTCAAGGACTACCTGCAGAAGGTCAGTGGTCATGTGGTCAGTTTGGTGGAGACATGAAGAGAAAAGTGCAGAATATACCCTTTTTCTTCCCTCACACAGATTTATCTCCTGGTCTCTCTCTCTTTCTTTTCCTACTCTGTGTGTGTGTGCCTCTCTGTCTCTCTCATTGTCTGTTATGCACGCAGGCACGATTTCTGACATTGGTTAGACTGTGTGAGGGTAGAGATGATACTTTGTTTTGTTTGATATTTTGAGCTAATTATGGTTTACCTTCCTTCAGTAATCTAGTTACCTCCATATCTCTAACCGATCCCCTCTTCAGCTCTGCCCCATCCATTCCTTCGACTTCCCCAACTCGATATGTTATCCGCACCTGTTACAAATGAAAGTTTGTTTAGAGTCTAATGCTTCAGCTGAAGAGACAGGTTTGTGTTCAAGGGCAGGAGGTCATGTAATCATTTGAGGATGAATCTGATCCAGAGGAGGTCATATGCCATGTATCATTCCAGCTGAGACTTCTTTCGAGTGATCTACCACGTAGTCCATTGCTCAAGTTGGTTTTGCTGGACAGCTGTCTGGATTCTTTTGGATCCTCTTCTTTATCCCCAGAAATGATGTCTCTGTTTGCTTTAACTTGTGTCTCTGACCTCTTCATTTCTGTTGATCCTGGACCATACCTGTTGGTTTGTATGTTTTCTGTTGTTCCCCTGTTCTTGAAGTTTTTATTTGGCTGGTCCACTGCCTGACATTTCCATTTTCTGCCAATCTCAGCTTGGGTTAAGAACTTCACTACTTTGCCCCACAATTTCAAATCTTTTGTCATAACCCTTACTTTTCTCACATTTTACTCTTCAGCAATGGATTTCAGGGGAAGTTTGGGGTTTGCTTGGTGACAGTAGCATGCAGTTCATGAGACCAGGTAGGCAACCTAGCCATTTCCTCGTGTGTCAGTTAATTTTGACCTAAATCAATTCCACTGTCCAACTGCTGATGTCATGTTTCAGTAGAGGCCAGACAAGCTTTGTGATCAGCATGAATGGTAGACACCAGACTTTGTATTCTTTGTGGAGACCACACCGGTCTGCTCAGACTTCTTATGCCGTGGGTTCCCCCCCATCCCAGCTCCTTTTTAAATCATCTTCCAGTGAGTCATCATTCACCTGCCAAGGCTCTTGACACAGGTTCTTTTATCATTTAATAATAATAATGATAATGAATACTTATGTAGCGCCTATTCTAGGCTAGAGACCAAGCTCTAAGCGCTTTACAATCCACACTCGTTCACACACGGAACCTCGATTTATAGTCGCATTCGAAGGACTGTATGAGAAATGGAGTCAGAACCAATGTTAACTCCGAGGGAAAAATCCCCCTGTACCGAAACGGCCCGACAGAGATTTGAACCTGCAACCCCAAGATCACTAAGATTACGAGTCCGGCGCTGTACCAACTGAGCTATTCCGGCTCTTGAAATTGCTCGGCTGGCTGCAATGTATGTGGCTGTTTTAACTAATCTTTCTTTCTGCATGGAGAGAATCAGTGATTTCTTTGGTTTGTGAAACTCACCTGAATGAGGTGACTGACTGTGTAGCTGCTTCAGTTTGTTATGTGTTTCATCTTCCTGGGTGGAAAGGACTGTTGTGTCATCTATGAAGGCTGGGGGCCAGATAGCTCAGTTGGTAGAGCACTGGACTCGTGATCCTGGGGTTGTGGGTTCGAATTTCGGTACAGGGGGATTTTTCCCTTGGAGTTAACATTGGTTCTGACTCCATTCCCCATACAGTCCTTCGAATGAGACTATAAACCTAGGTTCTGTGTGAAAGCATGCACATCTTGCACACATAAAATCCCATCACCAACTTTTGGAAGAGAAGGACAGTTTGGCCGTTGGTATGGATGACACGTTACACATAGCATGCGCCTTCCCCGAAGTATGGCTGCCTTAATGGTGGGAAAAAAACCGGTCATACACACAAAACTCCACTGCCTGTCTATACAGGCAGTGTCCGCAGGAGTATCAGCCTGCATACGCAGAAAGATAGCTAGATCTATGAAGGCTTTTAGAGAGGGCATTTGGTGTCCATTTCTATTTGCAGAACGTACGCAGCTCACTGCTGTCTTCAAGATGATCTCCATTACCAACACGAACAGTATGGGAGAAATGCGCAGCGCTTTGCTGTGCCAGCTTCCGATTTAATACAGTCTGCTGTGAATTTATCTGGATATATTCTGTATGATATATTTGCATGCTTAATTCTTATTCTGATGTTATGATTATAATTCTGAACTCTTGTGCATTGTTACAGGAGAGCGAGTTTGAAAGGATAGCAAGGAACTATGCACCAACGGTGTCCGCATGAACATCATCTTCATCTCTAAGTAGAATGATCAAGTGCTTTTTGTGTAACGAGATGACTTTTTTTCCTCTTTTGTGAGTGACTGGAAATGACAGTGTCATTACGAAACATGGGATGTCTGCTACTGCCATTTACATATAAGAATTGGTGTGCACACGCATTCCCACCACACACACACACACACACACACACACACACAAAAGATGTCTTCAGAGTTCAGTAGCGTTGCTTATGATTTCTGATGATATCACTTATCATGTGTGTGATTCATTAGTATTGCATCATTTGTCAATTGGAGTTGGTAAGAAATAATAGTACCTGGTGAAATGGGCTGAGTGGACACATCAACTTTGTAAGTAAGCTTTGTAAAAGTGGATGAAATCAAGTGATATTTAAAACATTCTACACAAATGTTTTGAAGAGGTTTTCCTGGCAGTAGATAGAAATATACTATTGTAAATGCTATTGCCTGGGGAAATAAAAAGGAAGTGATGGCAGTAGATAGAAATATACTATTGTAAATGCCTGGGGGAAATAAAAAAGAAGTGATGACAACTACAGTGGAGCAGTGCTTTGTTTTTCATGATTGGTTGAGATGATATCCACAAATTCTTGAAACGATGGTAAAAGTTTGTTCTACTCTTTCAGAACTTGAGTCAGAGTAGCAAATCACAGTGATGTATATGAGGCATTGACAAATATAAAGATGATCATCTCTGTGTATGTAGAACTGAATTTGAAATAACAAAAAAAAAGCTGGTTGGTATTCAGATTAGATTTGCAGACATTTTCCTTTAGATAAGCATGGATGGTGATTATTCACATCAGCTGAAAACAGAAGATGAAGATTCTTTTGTTGTTGGCTTCTTATTGTATATAAACCATTTACTTCCTTTCTTTGCAGATACTAGGTCTGTTCCTCTTTTCTTTACGGCTTATTTTTGTTTTATTGACATAAACATCAGGCTAAGAATGTATATGTCTGTTCTGCTCTTTTCAACAGTTTGTGATGGGGAACAATGTGGATTTCTTTGAGGTATTTACTTTTAATGTATTGATAGCGAGATGTGTACCATAGAATGCACGTCGTATGAAAGAATGAAGTTTGGGTGCATGAGAAATTTTATATGCATATTTTTCATTGTTAACAAGAAAATTTTAATTAAAAAGGATGTTCGAAAATCTGTTCATACTGTTTTTGTGAGTTATTGAATTATGGGATAGGTATGTGGTTCACTGTCAAGTAAAAACTTGAAAAGGTTGATTTTCTTTTGATTGTGTGTGTGTGTGTATGCAGCTTGACTGTGTGTATTTGGTGTGTTGACACCCCCTCACTGTGTTTTTTTCTTTCTTTTGTTCTTCTTGTTGCTTTGGCTTCCACTAGAGAAGTTAGTTTTTACCAAAGTATATTGGTTTTTATTTTCGGTTAGCAAGATAACACAAAAACTGTGAAACTGGTCGTAACGAAATTTGATGAAAAGATGGAATATGACCTGAGGACAATTCTGTTTACTTGCAATGCCAGTCTGTGGTTTGAATCTAGATCAAGGATCTCCTTGTTGAATGAATATCACAAAAGATGTCAAGATCACATCAGTAGGTGTTCTGTTCTAGCTTTCATTGACAGCCATTTGCTGGTTGGTGGTTATTCATGGGCCCAGACAGGTGGTTATAAACCAATGGATGGTTTCATGCATTTGGTGTTAAGCATGTGTGAAATGGACTGGTTGGGATAGATGCCTGCAGCCCTTTCAAAGCATCTGTTTGGGCTTGAATGGTTCCTATCCCCCTGCCCCTCTCCTTGGTGATATGAATATAGTAACATGTCTTAACCTGTTCATCACCACATTTGCTGCACAGCTACTGCAAACAGAGTGTCACAGTCGCTGTTTGGCATATGAGCATGCTGTTATCCAGTTTTCATTTGTGTGTGCTCTTTCTTTTAGGTTTTCTCTCATATTTAGATAATGAGCATGGAATCAATATGACCCAGTTTTTTTTTAAATGGTGTATCGATAACAATTGTTTTGTGGTTAATTCACAGCCTGGTTAATCTAGCACACCACAGTAGCTCTTCTGCACAGCGGTTTTAAACTTGCTCACAGCTTGAGGATTGCTAGCAAGGACGGGATTAAATTACATAGAATCATTTCTACATGTTCCTGGTTTGCAGGCTTTTATAGACATGCACATAGTGATTTGTTTATTTGCGTCTACTCCACGACAAATCTTTTGTACTTTTTAGTGTATGTGTGTGGTCTGTGCACCTCTCACTTTCATTCTCTTTCTCCCATGCACAGTCACCCCACCTCCCCCGCCCCCCTCCTCCTCCTCATTCTCTCTGTTTTATCTTTTCTCATGAACTTATTTTCTGTGTGCAAAGCCAGACGACTGCAGGCGGAAATCTAAACAAATCTTAAATAAATGTTAGCGAACCGCCCAGAGAACGTGACAAACGAGTCACAAGACAAAACACAACGCGTTTCGACCTCTTAGGTCTTCGTCAGGTGATGTATAAACGAATAAAACAACGAAAATTCACTTAGCTTGGATCGCTTCAGATCGCTTAGGGTTCAGCGCAAGGAAGAAGGCGTTGAATGAGAACGAGGCTGTTGGAAGGGAAATAGCGAGTGAGTCAAAGTCGTAATGATGATAATAATATTACTGATAGGAATACTAATAATGGTCAAAATATTGGGGGGGGGGGGGGGGAGAAGACAGGATCAATCTTGGTGTCAATAAGTATGGGTATGGGAGAAAGGAGAGTGGTTAGAGGATTTCTTAAGCAGCAGGGTTGCCGGGGCAACAGTCCCAGAGGCGAAGGCGATTGTGATGTCAATGCTAGTGGTAGTATCAATACAAGCAATAGTATTACTGAAATGATACTGCTAACAACGATAGTGAAGGTTATTAAGGTAACGAAAGCATGATACAGGAACATATTTAGAAAATACATTTTATAATAATCAAATAAATAAATAAAGGAAACATTTTAAAAAAAAATAAATAAATTAAAAAAAAATAATTAAAAAAAAATAAAATAAAATAATAATGATAATAAATGCATAAATAAGATAGCTATAATTATGTGTGAGGTGAATAGTGGGATAAGGTAGTATGTGTTGTGTGTTGTGGGAGGATATTGTGGCTGAGATTGAAGTGTGGGTTGGTACATGTTACTTTAAGGTGTTGATGCTATGAGGGTGGAGGGAAGAAGGGGATGGGTTTACGTATAACTGGGGGAGGGGGAGGGCAACATATTCACACCTATATATACACAAAATCTCTCTCTCTCTCTCTCTCTCCTCTCCCCCCCCCCCCCCCCCCCCCCCCCCCCCCTTCACGACCAACGATAAAGGACTAGCATTCTATTCATTATGTGTGTGTGAGTGTGTTGTGTGTTCCATGTGTAATCAGCCTTATTCATTGGTTACCACCACCTCCACCCCCAACAACCATCCTATGCCTGCCTCTTCATGGGACACCTAGAACACCGCTTACTAACCTCTTACACAGCCCTACACCAGAGCTCTACAAAAGATACATAGATGATGGATTGGGAGCCACATTCCATGCCAGAACATGACCTCCAGAATTTCCTCAACTTTGCACAGACCTTCCATCCATCCATCCAGCTGACCTACACATTTCACAGTCAGTTAATTTCCTGGACATCACTATCTCCCTCAAAGATGGACTGCTTCAAACCTCAGTCTTCTACAAACCTACTGATGCACACTCATACCTGGACTACACATCTTCCACCACCAGTCCACTAAAAATAGCATTCCATATTCTGAATTCCTTTGCCTACGCAGACTCTGCTCTAGCGAAGAAGATTTCACTATACAAGCAGCCAAAATGTCTGATTTTTTCACCAACCGTGGATCCCCTAGTGCCGTCATCAATGATGCTCTCGGCCGCACTGCAGCTAAATCCAGAACATCTACTCTGGAAACTAAACCTCCCAAAGAGACGGACAGACCCACTGCCTGCCTTCTCTTCCATCCTCAAAATCTGCCCATCTGCAGGATCCTGAAGTCTAACTGGCACATGGTAGAAATCATAAACCTGCCTTTGAGACGAAACCTATGATCACTTTCGAACGTGACAAAACCTCAACGACCTACTGGTGCGCTCTAAGCTGAACAAATCTTCACACCTAAGCCACCAGTACTTTCCCCTGCTCTAAACCCAACTGCAAAATCTGCTCTCTCACCAAACCAGACACCATCCTACATGGCCCCACAGGCTCTTTCACTATTAAACGCACTTTCTCCTGCCAGAGCCACAACATTGTGTATGCCATCCACTGTCAGCTGTGCGGTAAGATCTATGTAGGCGAGACATCTCGCACACTTGAGACGCGCATCTCTGACACCTGGCCGACATCCGCCACCATCGGCCCAAACCAGTCGCTCTACACTTCAACCATGCCCAACACAACATCAACCATGTCAAAGTCTTGGCACTTGGCAATCTAAGTGACAACTTGGAACGCCTTATGCAGGAAATCTCACTCATTGCCAAACTGGGCACCGTCCACCCTCTGGCACAACGTCCAAAAATAGTATGTGCCATTCCATCTCTGCAGCTCCAGCCTGAAATATCCTCCACCTACGCACACCTACTCTGTTTACCTCAGACATAGTTGCAGCTATCATCCCCTTCCCTTGTCCTACACTCTCTGAGTCTCTCCATTTGCTACATCAATCGACTTAACCACCCCCCCCCCTCCTGCCCTAACTATTACATGTTGGTTATGTATGGGTGGGGGGGGGGTACAATGAATGCTGATATTACCATGACACCCAACACTCACCACCACATGGGATGCTGTGTGATGTTGGTCGTATGGGTGGGGGGGAGGGGGGGATAAGGCAAGGTGAATAAGGCCCCGTATCCCCATGGACACACACCACTCTCACCCACACACACATGAATAGAATGCTAGCCCAACGTTGGTCGTGAGGGGGGGGGGGGGGGGGGGGGGAGAGATATTTGTGTATAGGTGTGAAATGTTGCACCTCCCCTCTCCCCTCCCCCAGTTAGTACGTAAATCCATCCCTTTCTTCCCTCCCCTCATAGCATCAACACTTTTTAAGTAAATGTACCAACCCACCACTTCATCTCAGCCCACAATATCTCCACAACACACACACATACCACCTTATCTCCATTATTCACCTCAAAAAACTTTTAGCTAAACATATTTATGCATTTATTATCATTATTATATTATTTTTATTTTTTTTATTTTTTAAATTTATTTATATTATTTTATTATTTTTAAAATGTTTCCTTTATTTATTTATTTGATTATTTAAAAATTATTTTTCTAAATATGTTCCTGTTCATGCTTTCGTTACCTAACCTTCACTACCTTGTTGCAGTTCATTCAGTATCTATTGCTTTATTGATACTACCACCTGACATTGACATCACATCGCCTTTGCCTCTGGGCTGTTCCACGGCAACCCTCTGCTCTAAGAATCCTCTAACCCACTCTCCTTTCTCCCATACACATACTTATTGACACAAGATTGATCCCTTTTCTTCCCCCCCCCCCCCCCCCCCACCCCCCCCCCTATATTTTTGACCATTATTAGTATTCCTATCAGTAATATTATTTATCATCATTAACTTTGACTCACTCGCTATTTCCCTTCCAACAGCCTCGTTCTCATTCAACCTTCTTCCTGGCTGAACCCTAGCGATTGAAGCGATCAAAAGCAAAGTGAATTTTCGTGTTTTAAATTCGTTTATATATCACCTGACGAAGACCTAAATCGAAACCGTTGTGTTTGTCTTGTGACTCGTTTGTCACGTTTTTGGGCGGTTCGCTACATTTATTTAGATTATTTTCTGTGTCATGTATGACTTGGTTTTTCTCAGTAGTGGTACTTCTAGCAGAATAAAGAAGCTGTTCGAATATGTAAACGACAAAAAAAAGTAGTGATCCTGTGTGAAATTCCCCGATATATAAGGTAAATGAAACCCCCTGAGTGGCAATGATGGATGATGAAGGATGAGGGTGAAGGGATTGCAACAAAGGTAACCAACGATGGCATTAAACAAATCCCGCTGTAAAAATCTACTAAAGTTCTGCGAGTTCTTCAAATGTTGACATAGAATCTACAACACATTTAAAGCGGGCTTCTTAATGGCAAGACTTTGTTACATATCTTGATGCAAGGCTGCTATGGTGAGACAAGCCGAAGAAATGACAAACGGTGTTTCGCAGAAAGATTTTACTTCTGATTTTTTGTTTTTTTTAAATTTTTTAAAAACTTGGATCCTGATTCGATTAAATTTGCATGAGAGGTATGAAAATGGCAACATCAAATCCAGCATCGCTCCGACCTCAGTCTCTTGTGCTTACTTGTACTGTATACTATGTGATCTGTATACAAACTCGAGGGGGAAAAAATAGACGATTGCTGTACCTATGGTCAGCTACTTATGCTTGAACCCATGCATGTCCACATAGATTAAAATTTTTTTAAAAAGTGATGTGTGTTTCACAGAAATGTGACACAGGAGGGAAGGAAGAGGGGATGCAGAGTGGCATTTGTCATAGGTCAGGGCAAGGTGACATCCTGACAGGTGTAGTTAGATTTCTCTTCCTGTCCAGGCTGAATGATGACCGTGTCCATGGATGATACAACCAAAGGGTATAACTATTCCAAGGTTGTGTGAGAGGACCTAAATAACATTACATTGATGTGACCAGAACCACAGCACATTAAGGTGGGCCAGTTGGATTCCAGAGTAACATCACTGAAGATGACAACATGTGTGGTGCCTGATATGGATAGTAATATTAGTTATACTATAACATGTACGATTTCTGTTTTTCTAACCTGAAACTTATTTCATGGCTTTTTGACCATAAGACAGTAAATAACATAAACAACATAAACAAATGAAAACAACCAAACTAGCAGATAACGCCAATCGCCTAAATGCTCTGGTTTAGCGGCACACTTCTACTGAGTCTGTCTTAAGCGGTTGCGGATGTTGCAGACCATGAACACATACACCACTGCGCCAAAGATGGCACTATTTGAGTGTGTATTTTGATGCAGATGTGCTCATTTGTATGTATTTTCATCTTTTTGATCTGGTAAGTTGTATCACACGTACATGGGTGCAGCCTGTACAATAGGTGGGACTGGAAAAACAAGGATTCAGCTCTAAAATCAAGCGTGCATATGAAACCCATGCATCTGAACACTTGGACTGGGCTATAAGCAACATTATCTTATCTTATCCTGGATAGTGATGTCTCGTATCGCCTGTTACATTATGGGTACACATGCAAATGCACGCACACACTTCATGAATATTATTTTGAAAGCTGTTTGCATCATCATCACCAGACAATGTCAATAACAGCAGACAAATGCTGTGAAAAGGTAACATGCCGATGTGACCACATGTCGTTGTGAACACGTCATTGTGACCAAGTGTTGTGACCACATGTCATTGTGACCAAATGTAGTGTTCTTGTCCTTTTGATCTGGTCACAATAACACTTGGTCACAACGACGCGCGATCACAAGGACACATGGTCATAACGACACTTGGTCACAACGATGAATGGTCACATCGACGCTTGGTCACATCAACATGACCCTGTGAAATGGCCAGCATTTGGAGTGAAGACAATACATTGAACTCTCCTGGCAAAATCTCTTTCCCTTTAATCTTTCCCTTACAACTTCTTTTTTAATGGAACACTGTGGTGTTTGTTAAAACGCACTTACTTCCCAGTGAAGACTCTCACTTCAAAGTTCCAGTTCTTAGGAATTTTCGGAATGTCTTGACGGCTGAGTCACTGGACTGCTTCAAGTACAGGCTGGCCTCCCATCTCTACAACTGAAACAACCCCCCCCCCCCCCCCCCCCCCGTTCCCCATCACCCCCCCAACGCTCCCCCCTTACCCTCCTCCTGACCACTATTCCCTACAATCCCCCCTACCCCTGCCATCCTTCCAGTCACTCCTGTCCCCCCCCCCTTCCCCCTACTACTTAATCACCATCACCCCCCCCCCCCCCTCCGCAACACACACACATACACACACACCTCTTTCGGACCTAGCCAAGTGGCGGCGATGAAGGCTGAGGCACTGCTGGTAGGGGCTTGACCCCGGGTACCTCCAAGGAAATCGGTTGGAGTTGCGAAAATGTTAACAAATCCTCACAACAGCGCAATCTTCGGCAATCTCCCCAAACTACGACAAAAACAATCAGCATTATGATGTTCGTCGTATGAAGTTAGAAAAGGTTCAACTCTGGTCGGTTTATTGTAAGCCTCGACACTCTCTCAATGCAGTAGGCCTAAATACCTCCTACGTCTACCGGCCGTCTTATTTCCAGTTTTTCACTTGTCAGTGATGATTCATTATCGTTATTTCCTGTGTTAGTGATTAGCCAGCTTTACGATCAGCTTTCAATTTCAATGTTATTATGGCCTAGTCGACCGCAGACGACCCTTAGGTGAGTTGGGGGGGGGGGGGGGGGATGCAAGGGATGCTCAGTAACTGTCGTGTCGGCGGAGTGAGCTAAAAATATTACTGATATTACAGCGTTAATTTTTCTATTTAAGAACTATTAAATATTGGCTCACAAGATTTTTTTCTTCTAACGTGGTATCTTTCCAAAATTTGATAGCTGTCTTCGCTTGGGATGCCGAGCATGCTGGCATTCAGGTCATCTTATCAAGAATGCCAAGAACTGACCAGATTATCTATCCTGTAGGCTACACTTATCTGAAACCCCAAATCCGTAGTTTCGTCAAAGATCTCTGGCAAGAGAACTTGAAGACACAAGACAGATAAATAATATGGGGTTGTTTTTGTTTGTCCGATCCATCCAAACCATGAGTGTTACCTGTTATACATAAACCACTGTTTATACACACAAGATGAAAGGTGAGGTAACTGTATGGTCACAATGTATACCATGTTTAGAGCCACTCAGTATAAAATGCGTTCTCACATTGTTGAGATGTACAAGCAATCATATAAACACGAGCACTTTACGACAGACTGCATGAAGACCTCGTTCAGAAATATTCCACCTTACATGATTTTCTAAAAAAAAACTTTTGAAACGGAATTTTTTTTAATTTAACAAACAGATATTGTGGAAAGTAGATCTATTTTCTAGCCAATGAGCATTGTTTTGTTCCGTTTTTGTTTGATTAACTGGTTTGTTGTTCCCACCTCACCCCTCCCTACCCTGCTCCTCCCCCCCCCCCCCCCCCTCCCCAAATATACATAAATGGCATTGATTTTGATCTGGTACAAGCCATGGCATGGCCCATCTTCATCTTTCTAGTTAAAGACTACTCTTCCTTGTGTGCCAAAATTGTTTATATATTACTTTTTAATTACTTGTTTTACACATGCAGGGCTACGCTGAGAGAGAGAGAGAGAGAGAGAGAGAGAGAGAGAGAGAGGAGAGAGAGAGAATTTCATACGGGAAAAGATTTTATGAAACTAATGGGAAAAGATGAAAAACAGGGGGGGGGGGGGGGGAGGGGGGGGGGGGGGGGGTGGGGGGGGGGGGGTGGATCTCGATAAGATCCTACCTCCTCTAGAGAGAAAACATGGTAACTACCAAACACTTCACATTTCTGCCTCAACAACCCCGACCCTCGCTTCGTATGTCGGGGGAAACCACGAAATCAATTAAGAGCTATGATGACTTCTTGCAACCGCGATACCTGACAGCCATTGTGACGTCACCTCGTATGACGTAAAGTCGGCCGTTGGCAGCCTCGGCGGCCGGATTTTTGAAGGCCTACCAATTGAGCTGAAGCATTAGGAAGTTCAGAAAACGGGTACCGATCCCAGTCACTGATCTCAATTTGCTCTCCGTGCAGGTAGGAAAGAAGCTTTTGTTTCTTGATGGGTCGGGGGCCACGACAGTGAACAGTCACGGCCGCTTTTGTACAGTTCGTTTTGGCGTCCGGTGTTTGTCGCTCCACGCGAACAGGTGTGTGGAGGAGGCAGGCAAGCGAGTAGGTTGATCGTTTTGTACTAAATTGTGTCTTTTTTTTTTAAGTGCAGCGCAGTGTATTGCATTGTATTAACTCCTTGCAGTTCTTTCCCTTGATTTTCGATCACCGATGATGGAATTTTTTTAATGCGGTAATTATCACATCTGATAACATTGTTTTTGTTATTAAAGCAATAGTTTACTAAAAAAAAAAATAAAATAAATGTAAGCAAACACATTTACCAAGAAATGAATTATTATTCGAGAAATTTCAGTTATTGTTGCATAGTTATTGCTCAGAAAGTATTCTGAACAACTCCAAAACCATTGAGAGTTAAATTGTACCGTGTTCCATCAACTGAAATGCTGTGCATTAAACTGCATTTTCTTTTATACTGTGTCATATGTTACATTTCAAACATCCCTTTTCATGATAAAACAATTACTTTTTCACGGAAATTACATTTTTCATTTGCGAAAATTATTGTTTTAACGAAGAGAAGTGCTGTTTCCATACAGTACTTCATCTTCGTGAGAAAATAGCAAGAAAAATACGCTCTTCATGACGGAAAATAACTTTCCATGAGGAACACTTCGTGGAAAAAAAACCGTCTTCTTTATGATTAAATTATTCTCTTCATTAGGGAAATGCTCTTTTCATGAGGAAATAGTACACTGTTTGTGGGTGGAAATACCTTTCTATGATGAACATTATTTTTCGTTCAACCACTTTCATAAGAGGGTTCTTTTCATGATGAAGATTGTCTTCTTGACGAAAATTACTGTTTTCACGAGGAAAAAACAACATTATTAGGGATGGAAGTTCTAGCACCCAGGTAACTCCTCCCCCCATATCCCTCTCCCACACCCACCATTTGAGACCGGTCCAGTATAGCTATAGTGATATCAATCTCTCTTTACGTACGCAAGAGCTGCCACACTGACGAAAAAAAAATCAAGGTGCTCAAGGTGTTTCAAAGGGACTGTCTGCATCACAGTCAAAAAAAAAAAAAAAAAAAAAAAAAGAAAAAGGAAAAAGAAAGAAACAAAAACAAACAAACAAACAAAAATTTCAGGCGGCAAGTTAACACACACAGGAAAACAAGAATCTCTCCTCGTAATTAAGCAAGTTCTGCAAGTTTGCCTGGTACACACGTACGGGCATACATCTCGCATCTCTTTCAGTCCAAGACCATTTATACAGACCCGAAGAAACTTGGTCATGGGCCGGCAATATAAATGACTGGAGTAGTTACAATTCCTCTACCTTGTAGCGCTTGACTTGAGAAAAACTTGCGGGGATCCCAGACCGCCAATGCAGCGGTTACAGCCAGACTGCATCTTCTGTCAAAGAACAAGGATGAATGGGTCTAATGCATATGAAACGATACTAGAAGAAATAACAATGATATCACACTAATAATCCAGTATCAACAGTCGTCGTAGCATCAGCAGAAGCAGGTGGTAGTTGGTGAAATGTTAGTAGAACTAACACCTGTAGTTGTTGCAGTGGCAGCAGCAGCAGCAGCGGTGCCAGTGGTCAAAATAGACGTAGCAGCAACAGCAGGACGTAAAGGCGGTAGTGTTTTAAAAAGTAACTGCTGTCTGACGACAGATCGCTGACGACTGCGCCACCCAGTCTGGCAGGGCGAGAGAAGGTCCACCCCACTGCACCAGACTGGCGAGTGGAACGGGTGGTTGGTCAGTACAGCCAGGGATGAATGAATGAAGTGCCACCCCAGATTACCGCCCTTGCTTCTGCCCAGCCGAGCGGTGAGAGCAAAGGGAGACAAAAGCTGGCAAGGGGAGAGAAAAGGCACATTAGTCGTGACAGAAGCGGGGCCGTACGAAGTACTGAAGGCCGGCCAGGGAAAAGGGAGGGTAGGGGCGGAGGGGGGGGGGGGGGGGGGGTGGGGGGGGGGAGGAGGAGGGGAGAAGAGGAGTGTGGTAGGTGGGGGTGTCAGGAAACAGCCTGAGAGGCCTGAATCAATATTGATCGACAGTCTTTAGCAGACAGGCCCGCGGACGTACCGGCTGCTGCTTCTCTGCCCACCAACAACCAGCTCAAGCGTGGCACTGGGCGGATTAAACGGGAGTAACCCCCCTTGGTTAATCTCATCGCGTCCACGCTTGCTCTAGCACCCGGGAGGGGGGGGGGGGGGGTGGGGGGGAGAGAAGAACACAGACATGGAGGAGCACTAACCTCTGGAGACGTCCACCGGGCCACCTTAATCCCGACCCCCGGCGCGAGCTGAGCAAACATGACGACAGTAATCAAATGGACGTGGACAAGTATTTTCTGAATACCACGCTTGATTTGTCGCCGGTGGCCTACAGTCTATGGTGGTGCCAGTTTGTATGATTTCCCGTACTGCACCATATTGAAGCCCGAGTCGCCCAAATGTTGCTTCATTCCGTGTCCCTTTCAAACCAAATCCCACCAATATTGAATTCAAGATATTCACCTCGCAACACTCACAAGTTTGTCTGTTTGATAAACACCCCGCCGCTCTCTTTGGAGAAGAATATTGACCCGCGTGAGGCTAAATGTTGAAGTTACCTGGAAAAACGTCTTGGATTCTGTCTTAAGTTATGACCTGGTCTTTTTCAACAGGAATGGGATCCCCGCCCATTTGTTTCCACGGGATGGCAAATATTGAACGTTGATCGCAACAGTATGGACACAGATTTGCTTTGAGTCAAGTGTTTAACTATTGGTCTGCTTTTGTATCATGTTGGCACTTTGGTTCGAAGCGTGACCAATATTGAACAGAAGTAGCAGCATATGCACACAGTTTTACTTTGGGTTTTGTGCTTCAGGTAGTTCTGCTCTTCTTTTTACATGTTTAAACATAGGGCCTACCTGGACCACGGATACGTAGAACATGATATAGGTACAATGTGGGAGAGACGGAACAGACAATCAGACACATGAATGGAACGCTTGTTTTATTATGGATTTCCAGTTGAGACGTATGCTGCTTGTGAGTTACTCCAAACATAAATTATGGATGTTAGATTTTAAACATTAAAAGCAGTTTTTCCTATTTTCAGTTAGCAGAGATTCTGTTAACTGAGAGTGTCATAAACAATGTTTCAGATCCACAGTATGGTGACTGGTTCACATGAAAATCCCCGGTTAAATCACAATGAACGTCTAAAACATGGTCTTACACCTCTGGAATCAGGGTAACCACGAAAACATGATCTCATTCAAGACTGCACCACAGGAAAACTATATGCAACGCACATTTGTGGTTAACTCACAGACAGCTAATTCTGAATCCATATTGTGTACTGGTGGTCTGTAATCTATGGATCAGTCAGCAGTAGTGATTATTTAATTCCAAATATTTTAATGTAGTCCATGAAGAAATCCCCTCCACAGCCGTCGTAATACATGAACCGAATGACTAGTTAAAAAATATTTCTCCCTCAGCTATGTGTCAACAGATCAAATGTCTTCTCGTAGGTTCTGGGAACAGGGCGGTGCGACCCTGATTGGGGAAATGTCAGGGCGGCATGTGGGGACTTTGGAGTACATGGGACGTCTCAGTTAAAAAAAGAATCAAACAAACTAACACACACACACACACGCACACAATGCATAGACACACACACACACACACACACACACCGCACACATGCACGCACGCACGCACGCACGCGCCACACACCACACAAAACACATCAACACAAGAGGCGGTATAGTTAAAAACAGCTAAAAAAGCAACAGCTTGACCACTTTGATTTGGACAACACGATGAAAAGGGAAATCCCAAAACAAAGGAACCCAAAACCCAAGCTAGGCCGTGGGGTCGTGCATTATCATGCTGGAAGAACTGCAGCTCCGGGTGCTGGCCAAACAGTGGGACGACGTGGTTCTGCAGCACCTGCTGGTACGTGTTGGCATTCACATGGTTGTCAAAAAAAGTACAGAGGTGTCCGGTAGTCATGACTGAATGCCCCCAAACCATCAGACTGCCCCTCCCCATCTATTGGCTTCAAACACGCAGCAGTTGGCGTAGCGTTCCCCGACACGCCTCCAGACTCTCATTCTCCCGTCAGCATGAGATAACGCGAAGCGACTTTCGTCAGAGAACAGCACAGCTCTCCACTGACGTCGTGTCCATGGCAGATGCTGGCTGGCCCACTGCAGGCGTTGCTGACGGTGTCTACGGGTGAGGACTGGGCCAACATGAGGGCGTCTTGCATTGAGCCCTGATTCTTGCAATCGACGTCGAACGGTTTGTCCAGACACTGGACCACGTCGACAACCACCTGGCGACATGTTTCTGCTGCTGTAAGGAATCGATTACGAAGATGAAGCTGTCGAATGTATCGATCTTGCGCTGGTGTGGTAACACGAGGTTGGCCCGTTCGGCGCCGATCAGTGGTGGAACCAGTTGCTGCCAAACGTTGTGATAGCCTTACAATTTTAGAGTGACTGCAGTTCAGTTGTCTGGCTGTCTCTCTCTATGACATGCCGACCATTAACATTCCAATGGCTCGCTCGCGTTCTTGCATAGACAGTCGCGGCATTGTTTTCGGACCACTTCGCCTGGTCGAATGACAACTGATACCGTTTTCCAGTCGGCATGACTTCAAACTCACCATTTGAGACAAAGAAAACAGATGTGCTACGTTCAGTCTCGGCCCCAGTGGCAAGAAAAGTGTTTTGGGCGAGTTGCACGTGGGCGTCACACGAACGTCGGCAAGCGCGGAGAAACCGAGGCAGTGTGAATCTGTGTCCCTTAAAAATTGTGTTAATATACCAAATCCAAATACACATTTTTTCAAAATGAGAAATCGGCAAATCAAACGGTGCGGTTTTTAATGTTGTTCAGTATATTTTCTGAATACCACGCTTGATTTGTCGCCGGTGGCCTACAGTCTATGGTGGTGCCAGTTTGTATGACTTCCCGTACTGCACCAATATTGAAGCCCGAGTCGCCCAAATGTTGCTTCATTCCGTGTCCCTTTCAAACCAAATCCCACCAATATTGAATTCAAGATATTCACCTCGCAACACTCACAAGTTTGTCTGTTTGATAAACACCCCGCCGCTCTCTTTGGAGAAGAATATTGACCCGCGTGAGGCTAAATGTTGAAGTTACCTGGAAAAACGTCTTGGGATTCTGTCTTAAGTTAGGACCTGGTCTTTTTCAACAGGAATGGGGATCCCCGCCCATTTGTTTCCACGGGATGGCAAATATTGAACGTCGATCGCACAGTATGGACACAGATTTGCTTTGAGTCAAGTGTTTAACTATGGGTCTGTTTTTGTATCATGTTGGCACTTTGGTTCGAAGCGTGACCAATATTGAACAGAAGTAGCAGCATATGCACACAGGTTTACTTTGGGTTTTGTGCTTCAGGGTAGTTCTGCTCTTCTTTTTACATGTTTAAACATAGGGCCTACCTGGACCACGGATACGTAGAACATGATATAGGTACATTGTGGGAAAGACGGAACAGACAATCAGACACATGAATGGAACGCTTGTTTTATTATGGATTTCCAGTTGAGACGTATGCTGCTTGTGAGTTACTCCAAACATAATTATGGATGTTAGATTTTAAACATTAAAAGCAGTTTTTCCTATTTTCAGTTAGCAGAGATTCTGTTAACTGAGAGTGTCATAAACAATGTTTCAGATCCACAGTATGGTGACTGGTTCACATGAAAATCCCTGGTTAAATCACAATGAACGTCTAAAACATGGTCTTACACCTCTGGAATCAGGGTAACACGAAAACGTGATCTCATTCAAGACTGCACCACAGGAAAACTATATGCAACGCACATTTGTGGTTAACTCACAGACAGCTAATTCTGAATCCATATTGTGTACTGGTGGTCTGTAATCTCTGGATCAGTCAGCAGTATGTGATTATTTAATTCCAAATATTTTAATGTAGTCCATGAAGAAATCCCATCCACAGCCGTCGTAATACATGAACGAATGACTAGTTTACAATATTTTCTCCCTCAGCTATGTGTCAACAGATCAAATGTTTCTCGTAGGTTCTGGGAACAGGGCGGTGCGACCTGATTGGGGAAATGTCAGTGGCGGCATGTGGGGACTTTGGAGTACATGGGACGTCTCAGTTAAAAAAAGAATCAACAAACTAACACACACACACACACGCACATACATGCACAGACACACACACACACACACACACACACACACACACACACACACGCACACATGCACGCACGCACGCACGCACGCGCGCGCGCGCACACACACACACACACACACACACAAGATGGCGGCTATAGTAAACAGCTAAGCAACACGCCTGCTGAGTATTTTGCTTAAGTTCCTGAAAATGACCAGGTTCTCCAAAACAAGACCCTGGACGCGAAGTCCTTCAGCGTTGACCACTTTGATTTTGGACAACAGCGATCAAAGAAAGAGCAAATCAGCCAACAACAAGAGAGAACGAAAACCGAGAGCTGAGGGACCGTTTTGTTCCCTTGGGCCAAACGACCTGTGGAACGCTTCAATCTTCTAGTCACAGGCCTGCTAGCCGGTCTAGCGAAAACACTGTAAGTACTGTTACTGACCTGAAAACAGTAATAGAAAAATTGTGCAATCGAGTTTTCAACTTAGAGAAAACTTTACAAAACCAAAATGAAAAAATTGACTGATGATAACGAAGAACAAAATGTCAACAATGGTCAGCGTTGCCACTCAGACTGCCGAACAGCCAATTTATAATCTTATGCTGAAGCAGTCAGCTCGGGGCCAGTACCATCGCCCGCGGAGCAGCAGAAGAGTGGCCCTCAGCAAAAAAGACTGACAAACAAGCCCAAAGGCAAAGGAAACACCGTATAAAATGACAAATAGAACACAGCAAAAACAACGAAGTGACGCAAAAAAAAAAACATTACGTCAAGGAGACAGCAAAACATCAGGATTCTGCTTCGAAAGGAAAAAAGAATGACGAAAGAACTGAGTCTGATCTGCCAAGCCTGCTTTTGATACACGATTCTGTTACAAACAAAGTCAATGATAGGAGACTTAGATATTCGTTTGGATTCTAAGCAGAATCTCGGAATATCATTCAAAATCAAGGATATCCAAAAAACATTTGAATCAGCATATCAAAGACAGTGACGCGCTGCTGATTCACTGTGGAGTGAATGATTTGAAGTCAGCATCTCCACGGACTGCTGTAAAGATCTGGTGCAGTGTATCAGAATGAAGACAGCGACATCAGCCTGATCAGCCATAATAACCTGCGTACGAGCTCCTGGCATTCCGTGACGGCCTTCACCCCACCACAGTGGTGCCATCGTCCTGGCCAGAAACACGGGCGTCACGTGAGAGACCTTCTGTGGAGCCGACCAGGAAGACCTGACGATCACAGCACCAGCCATCCTGGTACTACCAGCCTACCCGGATCCTCTGCTCTGCAGCTGGACCCCTGGAGCAACAGGTTCAGCGTGCTGGGCGACTGGTGAAGTGGAACTTTGCAAATCAATACCAGCACCACTTGTGACTGAACTCACATTGATACCCAAATTGTAGATACAAAATCATCATCAATTTTCCATTGGCATAGTCATTTAATAATCTATAATTGTTGTTTACTTTATCTAAATATTGTTTGCATTAACTTACAAATACGTTCTGTTGATACGTGACAATTTCTATGTTAAAAGACGGTTCTCTTTAAGGTATTTCAGTGGAATTGTCGATCTATTATAACCTCCTTGACCAATTAGTACAAAAAACTTGAAGAGGAAACTATAATGTATTGGCCTTACAATCCCTAAACCACACATAGAAACAAATTACCTAAACTCGCTGGCTATTATTTCCCCCCAATTGTTCAACAGGGGAACACTAATGACAAAATCAACGCAGCCATTTACATCAAGGAAGGAGAGAACTACACTCCTGTGCAAGTCCCGTTCCACCAGACACACCTGATTCCTATTCCTGCGCAGTCAGGGTTCAGGTAAACACTACATCGTGTTAAATGTACTGTCAGTCTATCTACCACGGGGACCTAACGAGCACAATTTTGAATGGTTACGATCATTTCATTTAAGACCAGATGAAAACAATAGATATCTTTTAACTGGAGATTTTAATGCTCATTCCTCGTTTTGGGAAGAGGATTGCCAGTTGATTACTAGTAACCGTTTTATTGAAAATCTCGTCGACTCGTCCTTATATCTTTTGAATGACTGGAGAATAACACGTGTTCTGACAACCCTAAGCACAAGCCAAGTGCAATAGATCTAACTTTGATATCTCCAGATCTAGCCCACTTTGTGATTGGCAAACCCTCGAAGGACACACTAAATAGTGATCATATTCCAATCATTACTACCTTCGAAACTACAAGGCTTGAATCAATAGATTTGACAAAGGAAAAGTCCCAAAATATAATTATAAATTAGCTAACTGGGGTAAATTCACGGAATTACTAAAATCTTTCTTCGTCGACACAAAAGAACTTGATACAAAACTATTGACGACCTATATGATCGGTTTCAGAATGCTATGCTTTCTGCCGCAAATCAGTCAATACCTATGATAAAACCTGTTAAATCAAGTTCAAAAAAAGCACACAGGTAATGTCTGGAGGATGAGTCGTGTTGAAAAGAGAGAAAAAGAAGAAAAACATCAAAACTGAGAGAATATTTTCGAAGTAAAGGAGAAGCGCGCGCTGAAAAGCTTCTTGAGAAAAAAAGAGCCAAAATCATTTTAATTACATACAGCACAAGCAAAACAACAGTATTGGTCTAACTTTTGTAACAATGAATATCCAATCATAAAGATTTCCAAAAAGTGTGGGAAAAGTTAAGAACAATGAAAAATGGAAGTAAACTTGCCAAGGTGTCCTGTCAAGCTCCCAAACTCGGATTTCCCATCTAATCTAAAAAAGGCCGAAGCTTTTGTTGACATATTCGCCAAAAATAGCAGCAAAGATAGTTTACAACAGAAAATAGACTGCACAGCGAGCAAGAAGAAGAAACCTTCACCGAGAACAATCCAGACCCTGTTGCAAACCACTATCTGAATGCTCCCATAACAGTTCAAGAATTAGAAGAATGTCTTGCTAATTGGGAACCAAAAAAAAACATCAGTGGGTTTAGATGGTATCTCTAATGAAATGCTACGTCATGTCCCACCTAATGTTAAACGCTTTATCTCGGTCTTCATTAAAAAATGCTGGGAAAAATGGCATTTGCCTTCATTATGGAAGCATTCTATCATAGTTCCTATACATAAACAAGGAAAACTCGAAGTATACATTAACAGCTACCGTCCAATTGCCTTAACGTCGCATACATGCAAACTAATGGAAAGAATTGTCTTAAACAGATTACTTTATTTTTGTAATAAACATCAAATTATCCCTATAAATCAAGCTGGTTTTCAGAAAGGCAGATCAGCAACGGAACATCTAGTTGAAACTCACTACACATGTTAAACAGCAATTCGCAAGACGTAAAAACATCTTGGCAACTTTCTTTGACATAAGGAAAGCGTATGAACAAGTGTGGCATAAACGAATTTTGTATAAAACTGAGAACTATTGGAATAAATGGAAACCATGTATGATTATGTCAAAGCTTTCTTCAAAGTAGAATTAATCAATCAAGAATAGAGCATACATATTCTCCACTAGAACATGGAAATGGGTCTTCCACAAGGGTCAGTATTATCTCCAATCCTGTTTAATATCCTAATTGCAGACATAACCAAAGGCTCATCCAAAGACGTAGTTTTAGTACAGTTTGCTGATGACATATGTTTGTGGATGAAAGTCACTTTGAAAAGAAAACCCCCATTAAGATTCTTAATTATATAAAGATCAAATATCAACATGAATTAAACAATATCAGTAGTTTCTTACATGAAATGGATTGACACTGTCGGCAGAAAAACAAATCTAATGCTTTTTAACTCTGGATATGACTCAGACAAACTTCCACAATTTACCTGAATGGATCGGTCTTACAATACGTCAAATCTGTTAAATTCTTAGGAGTATATTTAACATCAAGACTTTCATGGAACCAACATATTAAGCATATTTTGAATAAAGCAAGAAAAAGTTTAAACTTTCTAAGATCATAAGCAAACAAAAATGGGGACAAGTAAAGAGAGTTTAAACACTCCTGTCTTCTGCTCTTGTGCGGTCTAGATTGATTTATGCTCAAGAAGTATTCTTCAGCGCTCCACAGCATCTACTTACCAAGTTACAAGTATAGACTGCCAAAGCATATAAACTTGCTCTTGGAGTTCCCACACATACCTGCAACATTGGGACATACTATGAAATTGGAATTTTACCTTTGAACGAGTTTCGAAAAGTGTCCTCCACCAAATTTGTTTTTAAAGAACCTTTCACAAGAAAGTTTCTGTACAAATGAAGTATCTCTAAATTCAGATACAGATTTTGCTAAAAGAGCAAAAGACATAAAATCAGCAAAATCTGTTCAGTCATACACATCTACTCTTCTGAAAAAAACCCAACATAAACCAAAGTAAAATAGCTGTCAATCCGTCCTTTCCACCCATTCCCAAATGGGAACAAACAAAGCAAATTATGACACAAACTATACTGAACTGAACAAAAACGATCCACCATATCTTTTAAAAAATTATGTAAATTCTCATTTGGAAGATCAATATAAGGATCATCTGCAAATTTTTACAGATGGTTCAGTGTTAGATGACCATAGGAGCAGGAGCAGCTTTTATAATACTAAATTAATAGTGGAGGAATTATATTATCTTGGCAAACACCTTGTCATATTTACTGCAGAATTAGTTGCTGTTCTAATGTCCCTAAAGTATGTTTTAAAGTCTTCCATAGAAAATTGTCAACTTTTATTGTGCAGTGATTCAAAGTCAGCCCTTTCTGCCTTACAGTCTCTAAATCCAAAGATCCGCTGTGAGACTATTACAGAAATCAATTACGTGACACATCTCCTATCGATGAAAAGAATAAATGTGACTTTCTGTTGGGTGCCCTCACATTGTGGAATTTCAACAAATGAGAAAGTTGATCAAGCTGCTCGGAGAGCAGCTCGCAACATTGAAGGAGGAACGACTACTCTGAACATTCCGCTAGACCTATCAGATGTTATACTTTAATTACTAGAGCATCCTTTAACAGTTTCAAGAGGTTTTTGGAAGACACAGATAGCCAATATTATCACAACTGTATACAGCCAAATCCCGACATCCACCCCAAAACTCAATTAGACAAATTTGAAAAATACGACAATCTAGAGAGGTAGTAACTTTAATTCATAGGATGCGCTTAAATTCACTTCGAACCAAATACAGTAAAAATGTTACATGCATGTGTGGGGAAACTCTCAGTGTACGTCACCTGCTACTAGACTGTCCAAGAGTAAAGAATACAGTGCTCAAAGCTGGTTCTAATATATCACATATAGATCGACTCCACTGACTTTACAAAAATTTTAAATATTTATGCTTTACTTTGTTCGATATGCCCACATCTATTACGTAGTCCAGTAGGGAATTTGTCTTTAACTTTCAACAACCCTCATCACAAACAGAAATTACTTACTTACTTACTTACTTACTTACTTACTTACACACACACACACACACACACACACACACACACACACACACACACACACACACACACACACACACACAAACACAAGCGCGCACGCACACTCATGCATCTAAATACACAGGAGCGCGCGAATGTGCGCTCACACACACACACACACACACACACACACACACAACACACCCACACACACACACACGCACGCACGCACGCACGCACACACGCACGCATGCACGCATGCACGTACACACACACACACACACACACACACACACAACCACACACACACACACACACACACACTATTACACAATCCGTCTGAAATCACTTTAAGTGGAGAAGACGTTAAACTGAAGAACACAACACACACACACACACACACGCACGCACGCACGCACGCACGCACACACGCACGCACGCACGCACGCAGCACGCACACACCACACACACCACACACACACACACACACACACACACACACACACACACAACACACACAGGGTGGAGGAGGGTTCATTCCCTAGCCCCCTTATCCTTTTGTAGAAGAAAGGAGAAAGAAGGCACGTCTACTAAGCTTATTACAGATCTACATGTCTCTGCAAATTATGCTTACGGTTTTGAATCATCCTTCGAATAATTTCACTCCTTCACTCTCCCTTCATTCCCTCTGTCGCAAGTCCTACTTCGGCAATCTATGGTCGGTAGAGCTATCAAAATCCGTTTACAGCAGGCTACCCGGAGCAGGCTATACTGCACTGCTGCTACGTCGGCGGTGTTTTGTGATGCCTGTTCTGATCTAATACGCAAAATGCCATCGACAAAGCCCGTCCAATCAGAACAATCATAATAATAATAACATTTAGCCTTTCTTTCTCTCTCCTCCCGAAGTCATAGATAGCTCAGGCAGACAGCAACCATCCCATCTGAGACAGATGGACGTCTGTAACCACAGCAACTGCAAGAAAGGGGGAGGGGGGGGGGGGGGGGGGGGGGGAGTGGGTGAGGAGAGGGCGTGGGTAAAGACTTTTCCCAGGCTTTCGGGAGTGCGTGGGAGCTCGATCCACTGCAAGCCAGACGCAAAAATAACACGGCAGTCAGTGTGTCGCTGAAGTAAACTCTGGACGAGGGTTGTGGTGGAAATGTAATTCGTCTCAAAGACAACATTGACCGAGACTGATTCGGAGTCTTTTACATACGACACGCAGTGCTGTCAGATTTCATTCTGATGGAATCCACACTCTTGGCTCAGCGAGGGATTGAAAACTGAAATGGTCAAAGGGACTTAATGGCTCGAGGCTGGTCCGTTTCCTCTGCTGAAATCCAGTACTGTGGGTCTGTGTCTTGGTGTTGAGCTGATGATGACGATGCATCTTTTGTTCTGTGACTCTCATCATCATCATCGTCGTCGTCGTCGTTGTCACCATCATCATCATCGTCATCATCATCATCATCATCGAGAGAGAGAGAGAGAGAGAGAGAGAGAGAGAGAGAGGAGAGAGGGAGAGAGAAGAGAGAGAGAGAGAGAATCAATGTATCATTTTTGAGGTTAACAGTTAAGCAGTACAGCAGAAGCTGTCCATTGATCCGAGTAAAGACTGGAGCATGATGACTAAGCCCACTGTTAAACAAACAAACAAACACCTACCATGAAATCACATAACGAAAGAGAGTATAAGACAAGAGAGTGGTGGAGAAGGTAGAATGGCTCCCGAGAGAGCGCACGATAACAGAGGCACACACAGACTAAACTAGAGAGTGGGGCTGACTGGGTTTATTAACCGCTGCATGGTAGGCTTACCACCGGAACGTTTATCAAGTCAAACGTTGTTTTTTGAATCATCGACATGATTGTGAAAGTAAGTATGATTAATTGTACTTTAATATTTTTCTCCAACGGGCTTGTTCTTCACCTTAAAGAAAGAAAAAAAAGCGCGAATTTTAAGCGATCGGTAATTTTATTCAAGACCATTAATCTTACTGCAAATATCCCGGGAGGGGCGTCTATCCCCAACCCGGCGGGTCCCCCGGCGGCGGATGAGGGGGTTTAGGCCCCCCAGAATATGTGGGTTAGCTGCGTTATAAGTCAGGGGCTTGCCTGGGTCGAATATGCTGTCCTGGACAACTGGCGATGTTCGTACCAGGAGGGTCGGGGTGGTACCCCCGAAGTGCGGGTAACATGGTGCCACTGTTCTACACCATATCAAATTCCCCATGTGTCTATGAAGGGTTCATCATGCGAGTAAGAGGCGAATAATAAAACCTCCAGCCCCGGGGAAGGATACCTCGGAGAAGAAACATTCCAGGGTAGGGATGTTCATTAGCCTTGGTTGGGCAAGTCGCTTCGATGATGGGAAATACTTCTGACAAGAAAAACCATACGCCGTAGAGGAATGTACTGGGACCTTGGCGCCGTAACGGCAGTACAAACGCATTACGTCATGGATGGACAACCCGCATTGATTTTCGATATGGTGCTCTTCTAGAGGAGTCCCGCCGGGATAGTAGAGTGCCGGTGCTGTGCCTCAATATAGGGCCACCTCATGCGATTGGTGCTCACCCCGTCCCGGTGAGGGTGGAGGGGGGGGTGGGGAGCCATGGCATCGGAGGCGGAGGACGGAGGAAAATGTGTGGCGCAACAAATAAATCTGACCCGGAGAGAAATCCGCATCAGCCAACACAGTCGCAGTGCCTGCAGAACCAGGCAGCCAGTCAACCAGGAATTCTGCTGCAGTCCTGCCCGCTCCACCCTGCGCTTCGAGAGAAAACTGGCCCGGACCCAGTACCAGTGGCCCGGAAGCTCTACGGAGGAATGGAGGACGCGACGTAATGCCACCTTTGTCGAGGAGAGGAGGGAATCCATCTAAAGACATGTCGAACGAGGGAATCAACAACAACTGCAAAAGTTCAAGCCGCTTTCTAACTACTTGCGCCTCAGCTTGTTTCAGGCAAAAGTGCCCTGAAGCGGCCTTTTATAAAAGCCCGCGTCTAATCACTTTCGCCCTCAATACTTGTTTCGGCGCGAAAGTGCCCTAGAAGAAGCGCAATTTTTTTAGGTCTCTGACAAGTATGGAATTCAATAACCAAAAATTACCGACCATTAAAATCATACATACTGTGTAGGATTGTTTCCGTTTTCAATACTAATTTACTAATACTTTTCAGAATTTTAGTTTTGCCTTAATCCTGTGTGTTTTTCCTGTTCATTTGCTTGTACATCATTTTCGCCGCAAACATTAAATCAATTGAGTCTCTGGTCTTTCATGATGAAATAAAAACTAGTCTTTACTGTTTCTCTAATGTCTTTTTAAACTGAGTGATATTTTTGATAATTATTTCCTCACCTTATCCCAGCATGTCTTCCACTCGAAAAGCCTGATTTGACAAATGATTTTTCTTTTTTTTAAATATGTCTCTTTCTGCCGAACAGTCATCATATAATAATAGGTGTCTGTGTTCCTTCAAGCAGTCTATAAAACTGTTTTAATACAAATCACTAGTTTATTGCTAGGAGATCAACTATATTTATTTCATCATCTGTCCTTTTAAACTTCTATCTGATAGCTTTGTTTCAATTTAAGTGTTGGGCAGGAAAATCCAATATGATCAAATTATCTGCGATATAAACTGTTGTAACAGGTCTTGGGACAAATATTGTTTTTCCACACCAGTCTGTCCACAAATTAATGAACATGAGGGTTTTTTGTCATAAAGTTTAACTGCTCATAGTTTTTATAACAGAATTTAATCTAATCAGTTATTTTGTTTATTCATACTCTCCTGTCAAAAACTGTTCAGTATAATAAAACACAACTTTATGACCTAAATGTTGTAGTTTAATCCATTTTCAGATGTCTGTAAGTTTGTTTCTATTTTTGATAATATTTGTGCGTTTTTTCCTTGCTTGTTGTTATGACCTTAATATCCTCTCACATTGTGAGTATGACGACGTAACTTTAAGACTGTCAACATCTTAGTTTTCACAGCTAATTGAATTCCTTTTAAAAGGACGTCACTTACGCTACTAAACATCCCTCTCCACATTTTTATGACAGAAATTTCATATTTACTTTGTGAACGTGTTCCTATTTCATTTGACGGAAATGAAACTGTAATTTGGTAGATGCATCTTTCAGATCTGATTCTTTTCTGTGGAGGTTTGTTTACTGTTTATTTCCCATAGGCCTTTAATTTCTAATCTATTTTCAAGACTATTGTCCTCCGGCATAAGATCTTACATGTATAAGACAGAGTTTGAATGCTTTTCGGAATTTTTTGACGGCTCTAAAAAATGTAAATGGGCGTATGAATTCAAATTTTATTGTCCCTTTTCTTAATTATGGTTCTAAGTGGCCCATTTGCTGTCAGGTTTTCGTACTATTTTTTATTCGTATCTCGCCAGCATTTTTGCTTCTACATTGCGCAGTTGCTCTAGTTTAGGAATTTTTTTGTTGTTTCACCTGCATTACTTTACGTTTATATTAACCATCTTTAGTGTACTTAAAACCCCATACCAAAGCTGCTATCTCACCGGTTCTGTTCAAAGTCTGCAACGTCTGCAAGGTCTTTTAATTCTAATGTTTTACACTCTCACAGGCAAGAATGTAACTCCCGTTCTTCTGGCCACAGAGCTGGTCATTTTTTTTTAGAAAACTATATTTTTTTATTTTTATAAAAACTATGGTAAGTATTCTCATTTTTAAACTTTCCCGTTTTGTCTTGATTTTTATATTAATTGATTCAGAGCCCTCCCACAAAACTAATCTTTTAAACTGTAAATTAGGGAAATTGCATAATTTTATCATCGCTAATATGCAGCTTTCCCTGTCGAAAGTGAGCTCTTATATACAGTTGAGGGCCCTTCCATCATATAAGTTTTCATCACGTGCTCAGCTCAATCCAAATGAACCTAGAGTAATGAATGTATGCAAGATTGGAGCGGTTTTCCCACTCATATAGTAGTAGTTTTGTTTTGTTTAACTGTAAATCTATGTTTGCTCAGCCGGTACCCAAAAGCTAATATTTTAGCTAGTTTACATCAAAAAGGTAATGTACTACTTCTTCTTTCTTCAGAGGTTTGAATGTTAACTTTGTTTTCAGATACGCTTTAAGTTCGAGAGTATATGTCGAGTTACTAATTGCTTCTTGTAGTGAGCCAGCCCCTTAATAAACCATCAGGTAATTGTTAACTGGCTCCTAACTTGTTCCTGCTTCGTCTACTTTTAAGATGCGTACTTTTTCTTCTTGGTGATTCACTTATATTAAACCATTCGACTTTGTAAAAAAAATTCATGGAGTGCGACCATTCTGGCCTGCAATTGTTATCAATAACATGTGCTAATATCGAAGGTCGGTCTTGGGTTGTTATTGTTACAAACTTTTTTTAAACGATAATAAATTGTGCGCTTTTAAATAGACTATAATGCAAATATTTTGTTGGGACCCGCACTACAATCTTAATAATATAACTACCGTTACTAATTGACATTTCTGTGACCTCAGTCTGACCGCCTTTCAAGTCAAGGTGCTGAGTTCGCCATTAATCTGATTATCTTAAACCCTCCTATTAAAAAACGGACCGCATCCCGAAAGAGTGGTTCTTAGTCATCGATGCAGTTTTATCAGAACCAGTCTCTTCACTTTGCTGTGTTTTGTGGAATCATCTGGGGTGTCGGAGTGTCCGTCTATTGCTGATCATTTAATACATCATCCCGTACCTTGGTGAGGTTAGTGTATTGATTTCAATTTCTTTTACACCTTCAGGACGTATTTCTTTGGACTGAATTGCAAGCTCCTGTTCCAAATGACAAACCGTTTAATCCATTTAGCAACCAGGAATTAGACATGAAGGTTTTGTAAGGATTGTATCGAATTCTAAATTAATGTTAAGGGTAAGGGCTTTGACAAATGTTGGGACCGCAAATCATGGCTTAGGCTCCCTTTATTTTTGGGGAGTGCACTGAAAGTATAATCCTAGGACTGGGAATCCTCTACACACTTTCTCTTCAGGCACAAACTGTTCACCTCGGACAGTCCATAGAGCAAGAGCATATAAAACAGCATGGACAACATTTATATTAGGACACTTTAAGGGCCTAATAAAGCAGGATATAGGAACGTATATAAATAAACGGACTTGTTCGTAACTTTTCGTTTGTGTTTGCTAGGTCGCAAGCACAAACGAGTTCGAGCATTAACTGATTCCCTTTCTACTGGTTTTGACGCACAAAAACAATACTTAGCTAAAATTTAGAGGACGCATTAATTCTACGTTGTTTACCATTCCAAGTATAAAAAGTACCCCAAATGTTTTTCAATACGCAAGATCGAAAGTAGACTTTGCTGTTGGCAATGGTTTATTCATGCTGCCTTCTACCTCTGGACTCCGATTGAGTAATTATTAAACTACATAAAACGAAGTTCATTGTGGCGGGCATATGAACAGCAAGGTCGGAAAAAAAAATCGAATTAAATTTCTGGCGGCAGTATATTGCAAGCAGTTATAAAAACACACAAGAATAAAGCCATCCTATCCCAAGGTCCAAGCCAAACGCTTTGTTGACGCGGACTCTGTTCGCGATATGAACATGAATATGAATTGACAGCACTTGTTGTTGTTTTAAACTGGAATCAGGGTTTACTTGGTCTTATATCTTTACTAAATATTAAACCGACTTTTAAGATGAACTTTTGACACATTTGTGCTCAGACCATAAACGCCACTACTTTGCAGCGTAGACAATAGCCAGCTAACAACACCCCCTAATATAACCTGGTTTAAAGCATACTCGGCTTTACTCGGCTAATTTTTCTTATTTTAATATTGCAAGAGGATCAAGCGGTTTGTTTTTCCATGATTTATCTGTGAGGTGGAGGTGAGGATGGCGGTGGAAGCACTGACCTGACCACCACCGCTGTTTTAGCAATCACCAGGGTACTTATTGCATAATCCTAAGGCGTTTTAACGCTTGCTTAATGTGTCTCCATGCTCTCATAAACTCAGTGTTCCGTATTCGTTATGCTAGTGTTGTGTTGTTCATATAAAATTCTTTGGGCTAGTTTCTCTTAATGCGATCGCTTGAGTTTGTATTGTTTCTCGGTTTGTATTCTACACTTCTAGTCTAAGCTATGCTTTCTATATTAAGGTCTTCTAGTTTTGTTCTATCTTTCACTTTAACATCATGTCCCTAAGTTGGCGTCGTCTGCTCAGCAAGTTTTTATTTTTCTCTTTTTCTATTTGCTCCTTTGTTCTGTCAATTTGCTATATTGTTTAATATTTCCCCTTTGATGGTTCTTTAAGCTCGATCCATGGGTTTATTAATTCTCTCTCAGGTATCCGTGGTTCGTCATATCGTATTTAATGCTGTTTCTTCTTTTTCAGTGGTTTCTGCTCTATTGCATTTAGTATTTCTGTCTGCTGTTTGACTTAAATCTTCAAGTGGCGGGTTTTGTATTTTGGCTACTTGTTGGTGTTTTTGTAGTGTGTTTTGGATGTGTAGCATCTTCATCCTCATTCTAATTATTGGTTTAGCGATGCCAAGGGACGATTTCGATCTACTTCCCATAAAGTCTTTGTTTAATTGTTTTCATGTTATCAAAATACTTTGTGGGTCTGTTAGTTGTAAGCTGAACAGGTTCTCCTTGATCTCGTTTTTCACAATACTAAGGCCACCATCTTTTACTTTCAAAATTAAGGTCTGTATCATGGGGTGGTTCTAGGCGACTAATCACACTTCTGTTAAATGATTCGGCCTGTACTTTGTTAATTTACGCGACTTTCTGCTCAATTCATACATCAATGAGCGCGAATGGGTGAGTCAATCAAAGGAGTAATTTCACTGCGTCGTCTTTCAGGATCAGGTAAAATTATAATCTCTTCACCTTCAATGCCTGCCTTGTTTTAAATAATTAACTTTTTATTGTGTTTTATAAATGTCTCACAGCATATGGTTCATTTCCTGGACTGCGACCCTTAGAAGCATGAAATACCAGCCCATGGCGTGAAGGAGAATTACCAGAATATTATTGTTCCAAATAATCTCTATTTATATTGATGAGTTCAAATTATTACTGTCAGATTTCAGACTAGGAGCAAATGCAGTGTTTGTGCCAGGCTCATGCGCGTCTTTACTTTCAAAATAAACTCGATTCAACATGGACCCCAAACAGGAAAGTTGTCACTGAATCTGGGGACGGGCAATCGTTTAGAAAAATTTCTATAAAAACTTAGGGGGAAAGAATTATTTCTTTAAATAATGCAGACATTTTTTTAACTATTGCGATCTTTGGCTAACCGAGATTGAAAGGACATGATCTTGCGTTTAAGGAATCGAAATAATGAGGCACTAAAAAATCACAGATTGGCAACGCATAATAATAAAGAAGGCATAAAGTATGGTAGATGTAAGTTTGCGTATGGAATATCGCTTTTCCATCACCCTGGTTTTTTTTGAGTTGTTAAGTGCGCATGCGCCATACTTTCATAGGGGCATTAAAAGACAGATTATCATAATTGAACTAACTTACTGAATACAAATGGGTTAATTAAATCTGATGTAGACACCGCAGCAAAAAAGTACAATATTTCTGAATTCGTCGTCTAGAGTTTGACATTGTTGCAACTTAATTTTGCAAGGCTGTTGAGCATCATTTTAAGGATCTAATAGCAATATATTACGAATGAGTGGATCTCTCCCATTCTTACACATCCTAAAAGCTGGGCATGACATATATTGGATTTTTAGTTTTAGTGTCTCAGCAAAATCAATTAAAGGCATTTTTTTGCTGTGCCGAACGATGAAGAACCATTGTAGAAACAAACGGAAAAGTTTCTTAATCCTAAAATAACGAAAGTGCATTGTACAATTTTGAGGGATGTTTGTTGTTCCTAACCAAATTTACGCTAGCGGACTTTAGACCTTATCAGCCTTGTGATGAAATAGAATATTGTTCGGAGGCGGGAGGGCATAGAGAAATCCAAACAGCGACCTGTGTCTAAAGACCTCCATCTTCACTGTGTAAGACTTGATGATTATTTTACATCAAATACGGTTTTATCGGATTGACTAAGGTCAACAGTGGATAATCAGTTGCATGGGAAGTGGGAGAGCTGTTAGAAACGTATTAAAATTCAAATTGACAATGAAGAAGATGACGATAATACGCCTCTTAATGTACATTTGTTTTTACTATATGATTTGCCAGCATGAATTTTCAAGATAACAGATTCGATTATATAGAAGGCTTAAATTATGTTATTTTACAAAAGCATGTCTGTTAAGAATTATACAAATGTACCTACAGCGCCTGAGGCGCCTATAGAAGGGGATAGTAGAAAACCCCCGACATATAAGCCTTCTGATTAACTATTCATTTACACAAATGCAACAAAAAACTTAGCAGGTACCTTTAAAAATACGGCATTACCAAACGAAGGTATTATGATGCTGCTATGCCGTACATAGGTTAATACTGGAGCATCGGGCTTTGAGCGCATATCAGCAGGAACGAGTGTTGGTCTCTTAGCAAAAGGTTTTGTGCACCCGCAGCTTTACCTCTAGGTGGTTTGTCTTTAGCTCTTGGCTTGTGTTCATTAGCTGTAAGTGCTGCTAGCAAAAAATTAAAAACTAAACTCCAAAAGCACACAGCTATGGTTCAATAATTTAACAGCTAAATTAGTTCGTTTCAAAAATGGACAATAAATAAAGCGCTAGTTGACTCAACATCACGGTTGAAGAATTTAGGACGATTACAGGCCCGATTTTGATGACTATAATAGAACAAATAGTTTGATTTCAAAAAAAGGGAGGCAAGTTTTTCTCAATCACGCCAGACTCCGAGGAGAATAAAAAAGGAATGTTTAAAAAAACGGTAAACGATGGACATTAAACTCTGCGCTAAACAGCTCACTTGAAACAACAAACCAATTGGGCAGTTTATACTTTAGTTTATAGTCATGCACAAAAAGACGTTGACTATTGATCTGAGTAAGGTATTTTTTTAATTTAAATAAAATATTTTGAGGTGAAAAGAAATCAAATGGATAAGAATATGAAGGACAGATGAATTGTTTGAAGGAATGCTTAAGGAGAGGGCGTCTTGTCAAATGCTTTGAATGATATTGGATCTAGAGGTCATTGATCCAACATACGTACAGGCAAGTAGTCTGTGCATCTATTTCCAAGTTCCAGGTAAACTAAACATAGACCGCCTGTAAAGTACAGTTAGCTGTTTTAATCGACTATTTAACAATAAATGAAGAACAATCTAAAGTCTGGGTCTCAACTAAACAACAGGTTATTTCTTTCCTCATAATGACTTATCGATGGTTGGGCACAGACCAACTGCTTACACAGTATTGATGTGGGCGCTGAAGAAAGCCAAAATGAGAGGCTCTGGTTGGTCTGTGAGCGAGTCTAGAGATCAGATTAAAAAACAGGCTAAGGATATGAGCGATTAGTCCGGCAAAGGTCTTACATTCACTTACCTCCACATTTGTCGCAAAAGAGCAGTTCTTAATAAAATAAAGAATTAAGACAACATTTGTTTTATGTGGTTGTGTTCACGCAAGGCTGCATTACGCCCGTAAATACGCAGAGAGAGCGTTTAACTATTGCCCTTTCATCAATGAATCTTAAATTTAGTGGATTTTCCATTCTGTTAGCGTGGATAACAGTGATCAGTTTGAAGAACAAACAAAATCCTAATAACTGTTTATGTCTTACTCATGGATCGAGGGGAAAACACATCCTACAGGCTATTAAAGTGTCCTAAGAACAGTTCCAACATAGGCGAAAAGACAAAAAAATCATGTTGTACTACTTTACTGATGCTCTTCACCCAGCTGGGGCTACCGCATTACTCATGGTATGAACAATGAGTAGGTTATTGCGGCCCATAACTTCAAATGCTTTCATAACAAGAATTTGTAGAAATGTTTAACAAGAATTCAATTGCTCAAGCCGCAAGCGAACTTAAGAAACATTGTATCGGCCAGTTGACTGTTAATACAGAACTTAATTACGCCCCCGCCCGCGATCTAGAGTTATTTTTTAAAAGAAACTGGATATCGGCTGCAAAAATTCTCCATATCGTAGTTTACGCCAGACTTCGAGTCCTTATTGTTTCCCTTATGAAGGGCCAACCCACAGAAACTCCGAAACAGCCTTAGTGAGTAATCATCAGATCCTGTTCTTTGATTTCATTATTGTTAGGGTCGGATGGGAGTTTCATTCAAAGCAGAATTATATGAGGGCCCTCAATGATGACAGAATACTTCTTAGAACGCTTGCAGGAGGAATGTTGCGTAAACGTTGATTCAATAATCTGAATTATCTGAAATCATAATGTCGTCTGAAGACCAAACAACAGTATGACTCAGCACACACATTGTTGGAATTGCAGTTTAGGCCTCTCATCTGACGCTGAGAATCCATCTGTAATGAGACATGATCACATTGCGGAAAGTTAAGAGGAGCACGCCCATTAACTACTGCCAATCTTCAACTAAGTTTGACCCCCAAGACATGGAGGTAAGCTGCCCAATTTCTTTCATACTTGCGAGGTTAAGACCTCATCCATATATTGCAAGCAGTAACCAACGCCTTCGGGGTTTGTATGCATTGCACAGGTCATCAGATAATGTACATGTGGTCACTTTTAAATAAACACATGTCTTTTTATGACTCATATGCAACACATGATGGGATCATTAGAGTCACTTGCTTTGTCCTTATTAGTCCTGACCAATAACGGAAGAATAATTTTGACCCAACTCTTTGTTAGAAAGGGCGTTTATCCTTATGAGTACATGAACAGTTGGGAAAGGTTTGACGAAGATTACACTTCCACTAAAGGCGCGTTTACTTTTCTAGGTCTTAGAGGAATGGACAATCTGTGATTTGATTACAGCTTGATCAAGATAGCGTGGCAGAAGTTAGATTGTTAAACGAATGGGAGACTATCTTGATGCTTACTTATTTGGCTGACGTTTGTTTGGTTGGCGGACGTCTTTGAAAATTATGAAAAGACCTGCATGAAAAAAAAACAATTTTTTAGCATGGATTCCCGCGGCACATTTACATTTCCTGCGCACGGGTTGAGCTGGGACGCTTTCTTAAGTTACTGGAGTACAGATTGATTTATTGTCAGTTTTTACAATGATTCAGATGATTGAAAACGGATGGTGGAGGACATTTGTATGGCCGTCTTCGCATCATTACTGTAAAGCATAACAAAAAATACCTTGTTGATTATGATCCAAAGTATGAAGGTCTAACTATCTCTTGTATTTAGATTCAAACAATCTGTATGGTTGGGCTATGAGCAATCTCTTCCGTTTCGCTACTTTAAAAATGTACACAGAAACAATCCAAAAAATATTCCAAAGAGCATTAAGTGGTTTAAAACACGTTTGGATGCCAGATCTAACAGCATGGATACATTAGAAGTTGTCTTTGAATATCCTCTGGACTCCTTGGACCTGCATAATGTTACCATTAGCTGCAGAAAGTCTAAAGATGGCAAAAAACAAGAGCGCCCTTCTTGTGCCTAATCTTCGAGGCAAAAAAATTATGGTCTGTTTACAGACTTCTACAATTTTATTTAAGACATGGTTTGCAAGATAACAGCTGTTCATCGTGTAATTGTTTTGTTCAAGAACAGTTCATGATATCCATACATTCATGAAAGAACACTATCTTAGAACTATATCCACCGAAAATGCTTAAGAAAAGCACTTTTTCATGCGGATGTAAAACAGCTGTGTCGATAAGACTATGGAAAATCCGCACTAGCGCAATGAAGGTAGTTGGTACTCAAAAGGAACAGATGCTATTATGCTGACTCAAAACACCTATTTATCAGGTCTTTAGAAGTATTCTTGACCAGCTTTTTGGCATAAAGATGAGAAAAAGGAAAGTCAAATTGGACACAAACCGGTTTTTATTGGGTTACTGTTTTAGAAATTATCAAGCTTGTAAAGTTATGTTAGAATTTCTTTATGACTACTTAAGCCTCGTATCCAGAGTCCAGAGTACTTTACACAGATTTACAGATAGTTATGCTTATAGCTTTCCCTACTGTAGACATCTATAAAGACATGGAATTAGAAGAAGCTAAAGGGCATGCGGGATGGTATGATACATTGATTACCCTAAAGGATTCGCTTTACATTCATTTTATAATAAGAAGGGTTTTAGGAAAGATGAAGGATGATTTCTGGGGGGGGGGGGGGGGGGGGGGGGGGGGCGAGTGATTAAGGAGTATTGTTGGTTTTAGGTCCGTTAAAATGCAGTCTTCAAGCAGGTGAAATACCATCAAAAAAAAGCAAAAAGGGAATATTTCTCGCCCCCCCCCCCCCCCCCCGTGTTGTGCAGTCAAACATATGGCATGACTATACTACAAAAGACGCTCATTGTTCAATAACTTACCTTTTATCATGACTAACGTAAACTACGATCTATCTAAATGTGATCAAACATCTGTTGTTAACTAAGAAAGTCATTAGTTAGAAAAAACCACTAAAAGAGTATTGTTTATCCAGAGTTTTCATATGCTTTCGGCACTGGAGACGGTTTAATTATATACCTTCTTCTTATTTTCCTCAAGTTTTGTTATATCGCTTTTCATATCATTTTACAATTCCCAGCCAATGTATTTTTCAATGTTGCTTGGCTGTGCACGAATTTTTTTTTATTATTCTGATATTCTTTTTCCCATAATTCTGATGGTAAAAATTTTCGGGTATTGGGTTGCAGGTGATCTGGATGCTTTGGCCATGTGCCGATAATCCACAAAATGGTTTCATTAATAATAGATTTTTGTTTCTTATATTTTCCCGTATCAATTCAAGTTCTCTTCATTTTTCATTCTTGTTTCATCTTCCCATTTTTATACTCAATATATTTCTGTATAAATAATGAATAAAAATGGTACTGTGGTCTGGCGGGTTTATCTGCAGTTCTTCCTTCACAAAAGATCTTTGAGGAGCTGGCGTGTTTTGTTGTGTCTAGTTTCTCGTAAATTAATACACGGGCGGAATTCATTTTTTACCATTCTTTTTATTTCATTTGGATCATACACTCCAAACCGGATCGGTTGCCATGGATTGCGAGTGTCCCTCTTTGGCTTCCCCCGTAATTAAAGGTACTCTTACTTTTCAAACCCAAATGGCAATTGTTTGCCGGATGAAGTAGCTCTCCTTCAAAAAACATCTATTGTTTTTCTTTTGATTTGCCTTGTACCTGGTTTTTGACCTTTTTAAAATTCTTCATTATTAATTGCACGTTGAAATGAGTGCAGTCTTCTAACCCATTCTGTGTGTGCGAAGAATTGTATATCAGCTCTCTGTGATACTGGTAGGAAAAAAAAGTCTTTCAGATATTGTTTGTTATAGTTTTCAACCCAAAGCCTGTGATCGGTGATCTCAATGGAATGCACTCTTTATTTGTAACTCTATGTTTTTAACAATAATTGAGTCACCGACTTTAAATTCTTTCCTTCTTCGACTTGAATAATGCGAGGAAAGGTAGGGGCTTCGTTGGGTATAATCCCGGCGTTGTATGGCAACAGCAACAAGCAGAAGCACTCTTTTGTGTTACGGGTTCCGCATCTTTATATCTTGAAGATACGTCAATGACTGTGAGAGCGTACTTAAATCTTTTTCGTCTAATTGTATCTTGGGGGTTAATATTGAAGATCCTTTGATGGGTGTCGCTTTCGGGATTGTGTTCACAATGTGTGGTCTCTGTATTCGTATTAGGCGCAGGTAATAAATTTGCCAAATCGCTTGTTTCGATAAAGCATTCTTTGCTGTTTGTTCTCTGACTCCCGGCTGCTTAGCTTAGCTTTTTTATTGCCGTTGATTCTCTTCCAATATCCTTGTGGCGAAATAATAGATTTTGTTCATATTTTTATCAGCCTATATTATGCGCAACAAAATACACGCACGGTTCATGCACATAGTCAAATAAACAGATTTCGTGCATCTTCCTTGTTTTTTCGGATGTGATAAAAGTCAACTGTATTTTGGTTGGGGCAATGTCTCGTATTGGTTTGCCTGTTTACAAAGATAATATTCTTTTTATGCTTGATCACGTCTTAAATGTGATGCCGCCGTGTGCACTGTTTTTTCTGTTTGTCGTTAATAAAATCTTAACTGCTCAATTTCTCTGCTTTTCATAGGCGTTTGTTGCTGCGGCTAGTTGCTCCATAGCTTGTTATGTCTGTCTTCTATCACCGGTCCATCAGTTAGTTTACTAAACGCGTTATAACTTCACGCTAAAAAGCAAGCGCATTAACCTCTGCGCCGCCTTTCATTCATTACGATTGTAAAGCCATTTTATTATTGTTATTTTTTATTTTACATATTGATATTGTCTGGAATTATTTCTTGCTTAACTAGTAAATTCTTTAAGTAGCGTATGAAAGCTGCATTGATGACCAATTAGCTTTGCCCAAATCCTTCAAAGTATTGTTTGCAAAGATCTGCGGTTTTATTTTTAACTAGCTTTTACCCAAGCATTGTGTATTCCTACAGCTAGGCCTCAATTACAGCAGAATGAGTAAACAAGATGGCAACAGTTTTCCGGCGCTCATTTTTAAAAACAAAATAATAATTAATTTACTTATAAAAACATGAACTGCGACGTTTTGCTACAGCTTCTGAGCGACCTAATCCGTCTTGGACTTACAAAGAAGAGGTTGATGGACCAAGCTGTTATGCCCCAAAAGGAGAGGTTGTATTCTTTGGCAGGCATGAGGAAAATGAAAAAACAAAAACAGTTTCCTCGGCAATGAATTACTGCTTAGAACAGATTCAACTGGTGTCGCCACAAGTCATTTTTAATGTATCATTACTGGTATGAAGCGCAAAAATAGGTTCAAGAATGGTTAAAAAGTTGTCGGGCAATTCGGTTCTTAGTTGTACACTATATCAGTCTGTAGATTTGTCCCTTTGATTCTGAACAAGATTTTTATGTATGATTTAACGCAGGATCCAGTTTTAATCAAAGTCATTAGAGTCTCTAGGGTGTGTTCTGTATTTCAGATTTGAGAACATTATTGTCACGCTAATCATGGATTAATTACATTTACATCATATAGATTTTATTCCCCTTCAAAATGACAGCCCGAAAATCAGCCAGAATCGAAAAACATTGAAACAGGTGAAAGTGGTCAGTTAAAAATCCTGGGACGGGTTTGCAGCAGGAAAAAAATTAGCAGGGTTGGAACAAACGACAAAATTACGTTACAATCACTGAATGAAAATAGCGCAGTTGTTTCTCATGCCGGCTTATAAAATCGTCATGAACAAGTTGATTCGAAGGCCTACTCTGCCCTAAGTCTTCATGGATTATATGTACTTAAAACTGTTGCCATTTTTAGACGCCCTTACGTGCTGTTGGGGGCGGTTTTACGGTTATTAATAATATATAAACAAAAGACAGCAAATACCAGGAGCAGCCCCGAACAATCTCTTGACGCTTAAATTAGTAGATGAACACAACAAACATGCTAGAAACCCGCCAACACAATGATCATTTGGATCCATTTCAGATGCAATTAATACTTTAAGGAACTTAATAAATAATTATAAAGTTAACTTGAATAAGAACTTGGCTGTACTTAAAAGGATGACTTTGTTGGAATTGAGGTGACTTTAAGTTAAAGAAACTTGGAGGTGACTTTAATCAAGAACTTATTAAGAACTTGAGGCGACTTAATTAAAAAACTTAATTAGTTACTAAAAGTGACTTGAGGTGACTTGAGAAATTGAGTTAAGAACTTTAAAGTGACTTGGGGGTGATTGGGGTAAATTGAGTTAAGGAACTTATTAGTGACTTGAGTGTGTGCATGCGTGGGGTAGGGGGGTGGGGGTTGGGGGGTGGGTGGGGGTGGGGCAGGGGGTGTGCATGCGTGTTTTAGGTGTGCTGGCACCTTTAATTATTTATAAAGAAACGGAGTTCAGGAATATATATATAGTTATTATCAGTAATATATAACATACAAATTAAAAAACCATTAAAAAACAGCAATAACAGCATATATACAAGCACAATAGACTGCTAGCACGCACCACAACACACACACACACTAACATTTAAGAATATAGGTAGGTGCCTTGCATGGGAAAATGGGAAAGGGTTTTATGGTCTGGGCTTGAGTCGCCTTAAATCTTGACGGCTGTCTGTCTATATGTCGATTGAGATTATTCAAAAGCGGCACCCCCCAAGTGCATTTATTCATAAGCTTGATTTAATAAACAAGACAGTTGATTCAAAGTAACACTCTGTGGCACACCACGTCAGGCAGCCAAAAAAAGTTGTGTAGCAGGGGCGTTGAATAGGGCATTGAAGAAGTTGTAAGCAGAGCCCGGCTATGCATAACCGTATTTTTTAGAATCATGTCTTTTCCCTCTTTGCTGGGGTGGTTTGCGAAAGCAGAGCCCGCGCTATGCATAACCGTTTATTTGTAGAATCATGGTCATTTCCCCTTGCTGGGTGGTTTGCGACTTGCAGAGCCCGGCTATGCATTGAAACGTTATTCTTTAGAATCATGTCACTTTCCAACTTGTGGGTGGTTTGTGGCAGGTTGGCTCTACGGTGATGTTGACTGCTCCAAGTCGGTTGGCCACTCGTGGAATCTGTTTCAGTGTGGGCATATTCTGGAACCTGCAGCATTGACTTTTAATGGAGTTCGTTCTACTAAGAGATGAAGTTTAAAGGATAGTCCAACACTAAATCAAGCTGTTTATATTCTATAAGTGCATTGCTTGTGCACGCTGTTTGTCTAGCGTGGTCATCAGAATTTCCAGTTTTTTCCTTCAACCGTCTCCCCTATGTCTGCTGTATTTCCCTGTTTTTGCAGAGTCTCATGCCAATCTTTACACAAATTCAAAAACTTCCCATTTTGAATGTAGATCATGATAGTTTGTGCCTTCTGCCCTTCGAATGTTCCTGACCCTCGTTTTCAGTATGTTATGATTTCATCTTTCACTTTCGACGTTGTTTATATAGGCTATTCTGCATAATTACCTTCTTGTTTTTTTTTTCCCAATGTCAGCTTTGTTTTGCATGATGGTTTTCATAAGGTATGCTGGTAGTTGTAAAATTTCTTTCCTGCTCTTTTTGATTGTACCTCTTCCCTTTCTTGAATAATGCTTCAAGTTTTCTTTTGGGTTTTTTTTGCAGTTTCTGCGGACCTTGGCAGTTGAGCTTGGGTAAAACTACATCTTTTCTTTTTTCAAAGTAAACAAAAATATTCATGCAACTGCAAGCTATTCTTCCTCAGTCCAATTGTAAGCAGATGGTAGGCGGCAATGTAAAATGCAGTAGATGACTGAGGTATTGGTTGTTGAGTTGGTTCACTTTACTCATGATTGGGATATTTAAGTGGCGTTTCTTGAATAGAATAATCCATACAAGAGCTTGTTGTGCAGCGTTTGTATACCTCTTATTTCCTGTGCTTATTCTTGTGAAGAAGGGCTACCTAGTAAATCCCTCTCTTCTTCTGAAAAAATGCTATCTTGAGACATAGATAAATCAGCAAAGTTTTAATGCCAACAATGCTTTCCTAACTGGTATTCACTATACACTATAAAGTAGTCACACCCGGAGCAACACAGTCAAAAAAACAACCTTCTTGTGCGGCAGTCCATGGAATGAATGGCGAAACTGGTTTCTTCTGTATTCAGGAATGATTCTTTTGTGGATTTGCCCCACAAGTGGCGGCGTGAACATACGTCAGGTGTCGCTGTAGCCCGCTTTTGGTGTTTACAGTTAGTTTTGTACAGGCAATTCGCATGAGCCACCAAGGACCGCGGTGACATGGTACTGCCTGCTCACAAATTCCTCTAAAATGCAGTTAAAGTTTTAACTTTGGTAATCTTGATAGGCGCAAGCCTGTTTTCGGTAATACTGTTAGAAATTGTTAAAATAATCACAACCAAGCACATTATGAGCACAGTAAACGAGTCCTTCAGTTCGGCACAGTTCTGTGGGCGGAGAATGACGAAATCAGTTTCTTGTTGGTTAACCTGGTCATGTAGGAGCGCCGTTAAAAGGCCCAGCACCTTATTGTATGCCCCTGCTGATTGGCCGGCTTGTTTGTAACATCGGCCCATCACGTGATCGTCATGTATAGCAGTCGTCTAGACTCGTATCGGACATGTCTGACAACGTAGTAAGTAATCGGTATAAATGCTCTCATCAGTTTGGTTTGGGGCTTGTTGTGTTCTATCGGACATGCTGATTTTCCCCTACGATTATCTTTGGGGTGTGTTCAAGCCACTTGCTGCTTTCCCCCCTACGGGTACGTCTCTAAAAAAGTTTAGTAAATTAGTATTAAAAAACGGTTAATCCTACACCGTATGTTTGTTTATTGGGTCAGTTTTTATGTGGATTTATTTGATATAAGTCTATGTACTGTTAGAGAACTTAAAAATGCCAACTTCTAGGGCCACTTTCAGCACGAAAACTAGTTGGAGGGCGAAAGCTGATGTTAGAAGCGGAATTTTTAGTGCTCTTATGAGGGTTTAGCTGCGATTTAAGTCAGGCTTGCTGTCCGAATAAGCAGTTCTGGGACAAACTGGAGATGTTCGTACCAGGCCGGGGCGGGGGTAACAGGTGGCACTGTTAAACCTTCTCAAATTACCCATGTGTCCTAGTCGGGTTTTCATCTTGCAGGGTAAGAGGTGAATAAAAACCTCTAGCCCCGGGGAAGGAAAACCTCGGAGAAAATAAAATACCAGGGTTGGGGCCTTAATGCTATTAGCCTTGGTTGGCAAGTCGCCTCCATACGAGAGGGGAGAGAAAAATCGGAAGATAACCCAAGCCCGCCGAAAGACGGATGTACTGCGGCCCTTGGCACGTTAACGGCAGTACATCCGCATCCTACGTCAGGGTTTGGACAACGCCATAGATTTTCGTATGGTTGCTCTACTCAGGGTAGGATAGTCCCGCCGGGTAGTAGAGTGACGGGCCCTGTGCCTCAAACGGGGCTACCCCATGCGATTGGTGGTCAACCACGTCCCGGTGAGAGGAGCCAGGCATCGGAGGCGGAGGGATAAATGCTGCTGGACGAAAAACTTCTGACCCGGAGAAAGAAAGAAGGATACTACGCATCGGCAACACAGAGCAGTGCCCCTGCAGAACAGGCAGCCGACAACAGATCATCTGCTGCTGTCCTGCCCGCTCCACCAAGCGCTTCGAGAGGAAAACCTGGCACGAACCCTGTACAGTGGCCCGGTAGCTCTTCGGAGGATGGAGGAACTGCGACGTAATGCCACTTTGTCGTAGGGCCAGATGAAGGGAATCCATCTATAAGACATGACGAACGAGACAACTCTATAATACTGAATATCAAGCACTGAAAAATTTCTGTAGAATTATACGGTTTTGTTGTCGTCACCGTTTTGTTTGTTAGTTTCATGCAACATTTTTTGTTTGTACGTTTTGCTTTTGTTTGTTTCGTTTTATTGAACACATTCCGCAGTATAATTAATTCGCCTGTGTTACCTAACCAATTCCTTGTCGCCGTCGTCGCCCGCGTCTGTCACACTTTCCTCGTTGGTATTCACCTGTCAATCAAACTACTTCTGATTCCGTCAATTCACTTTTCCAAACATTTTTTTTTTATAGTTCTTATTGATTACATTACGAGTTATATCGTAATTTCGCCCTGTGTTACCTATACTTATTGCCTTTATCGCCGTCGTTGCCCGGGTCTGTCATCTCACTTTCCTGTTATTTCACGTGTAATCAAATACTTTCAGCTTCCGTATCCAATCTCCCACGCCTGTTCCATGTGGTAAGAGGTCAGACGGCAGGTCGGGCTGACAGGAAGCTATTCTTGTCCGAAAATAAGCAGATCAAAGTGTTTGATAATCGCATGTTTTGTGGAGTGGTCCCGTCAATATTTTAACAATCAATTTGGCCTGCCCGCCGCATAGTTGATGAGGAGTGGTAAGTGTGGAGAGTGCGTCCCTTTTTCAGGACTCCTCGACAGCTTCAGCTGATTGGCACTCCGGTTCAAGTGTTTGTCTCCGTCTCTCTCTCTCTCTCTCTCTCTCATCTCTCTCTCCTCTCTTCTCTCTCAGTGTGCGTGCGTTCGCTGCGCGAGTGTGATGTGTAGTGTGTGTGTGTGTGTGTGTGTGTGTGTGTGTTGTTTCGGTCAAGGGACCCACTCATCCGTGGGAAAGTCTTGCTCGGAAATTCGATCGATCCTACATCATGTTTACCGAAATGTGAAGTGGGCGGGCTGTGGGCGGGGGGGGGGGGCTGGGGGCGGGGGGGGAGGTGGGGGTCTATCTCTTCTTAACACGCAGTCAAAATTACGAGTATGACATGAAATCACGCACTTGCCGAAAAAACGAACCTACCAAAACCTTTTCGTGATGCATTCATACTATTTCTTTTTTGGAACAGGTTTTGCAGATTATCTCCCTTTTGCCGGCTTTTTTATTTTTTATTTTAAATAAAAAGAAGAAGTTTTCATCGCAGTGCGTCTAGAACACAGAGATGGTTGGAGGCGTGGAGGCGAGGTGGGGGGGGGGTTGGGATTACATGTCTGGTAGAGAGGCAAGGATATGGGCAAGGGAAGGACGTCGGAGGGGCATTGGTGAGGGATAAGGGGGAGAGAAGGAGGGGTCGTGGGTACGCGAAAGGTCTCTCACGAGGAGACAAGGGACACGATAATGACCCCACAAAACAGTTGGGAAATGATCCCATGCTCTCAAGGAAACTATCCTTCTTATACTGCGACTCTCGTGGGGGTTTTGTTGTTCTTGCCTCCAAAAAAAAACCTGGGGCCATAAATAAGAAGAGCAGAGATGGAGAGAAGAAAAGGGGGGGGGGGGAGTGGGGGGGGGGGGGGGGGGGAGGAAGAGGTGCTTTTTCACCCTAGCCACTCCCCAGTTCCCCTTCCACTCGTCCCCTCCTCTTCTGCCTTTTTCTTCCTCCTCAGTTCTCTTGCATGTGCTTTGTATTAGTAGCTGTCGGCTTCCTGTATCAAGGCGGTTGGCGCGCTTTGGTCTGGGCCGGTCCTACACCTGTGCTGCAGTGCGTCAAGTATTGTGCTAGGTGTCCTGGGCTTGTGCGCCACTGTCGGCTGCTGAATCTCAATGGAGGCCGCGCCTCTTAAGAGGAAATTACTCTTGGCTAGTCTCAATTAGTCTGGAATGTGCCAGTGCGGCCATAAGGGGCAACATTTGCCACGCTACCCTCACACCCCCCCCCTTCTGAAACCCGTCCTGCCACTTTCTCTTCTGATACCGCTACCATTACCATACCTTTTCTTCTCCTCTTCCCATCCCTGCTGACTGTGGTAAGGGATAGTGTGACGTTTTTTGTCGCCGATTGAGGTCTTTCAAGGTGGGGGGAGGGCGATTGTACGTCGGAGATGGCTCGTTGACTCTCCAATTAGTTTATTGATTGAGCAGATTTCATGATCTTTATCTTCTTTCTAAGGGGAGAATGCATAAATCTAGCTCACCTCTCTCTCTCTCTCTCTCTCTATCTCTATCATCCATCTCTCTCTCTCTATCTCTCATTCAGCTGACATAGTTGGAAGACTGGACACACAGTCAAGTTTCATACCACGTTTATATGGATGCGTTTCTGGGAGTGCTGCTCAAATTTCCTCACCAACACTGCTGGTTGTCTGTGTTACTCTCGGGGCCCCGGTTGTCGCTGTGGCGATCATATTGTGAAAGTAAGGCGTAGAGTAAAATCCCTGTCATGCAATCTCAGATCAGGTTGAATTCCGTAGCATGGATCTTTATCGTCCTTATCCTACATCTTTCCTTCATCTCTCTCTCTCTCTCTCTCTCTACTCTATCCTCTCTCTCTCTCTCTCTCCTCTCTCTCTATCATGGCCTTGACTGTGATAGTTATCATTATCTCCTGGATTGATATGCATTATTTCAAAGCCATGACTTCAAGGATTAAATGCATTGAAATATGCTTAAATGAAGAAAAAATGATGAAGAAGAAGATGAAGAAGAAGAGAAGATGGTGGCGGACGGACACCGACGACGACCGTCGACGACGACGAAGAAGAGAAGTAGAAGTAAGGAGAAGAGAAGAAGTAGACAAATGGGAAACAAAAAGAAAGATGACAGATTGTGTAATCCGCACGTTAATTGTAAATTTCAAATCAACCAGTTATAAAATCATCATCATTCATTGACTAGCCACCACTGCCTTACTCACTGTGTGTTACAGGTATGTTTGTATGTCAGATAGATGACGCAGAGAAGAAAGATTAGAGAAGAAACGGCACTCAGCCGATTTTAACCCATTTGGTGGGAAGACGGAGCATGGCCGAGGGACATATACCCGATCAGCTTTGGTGACGGATTTGTGAGGCGGTTCTGGATCATAGGGCGCGGATCTTCGATTTTTTGATCTTGGCAGAAGGTCTGAGCTCTCATGAGTGCACTTTGAGAAATGGCAAGTTAAAGCAAAAAAGGCGCGGAAACTGTGCCTCGTTGCCGGTCAGTTTGGGATTTGTTTTGTTAACGCTTAAATCACCCTGACGTTACAAGGTTTCTCTCTATGATGTGGCTCATATTTTCATGTTTTTTTACGAATTGCCCATGGCTTCCACGCCCCCCCGCCCCCCCCCCCGGAACCAAATCACTTCTGGGGTCAGAATAGTTTCACCTATGTCATAAACCTGATAGCTTAATGATTGATTGTCTTTAAAGCAGTATTTGTGGACCAGGGCTATGCTGGCTATGTGAGTCATGGCATGTTAGTGCCACATAATAAAACAAACGATGTGTGTGTGTGATGTGTGTGGGTGTGTTATGTGTGTGTGTGTGTGTGTGTGTGTGTGTGTGTGTATGTTGTCAGTGCAACTATTGCTAGTTAATCTGATCAATAAATTGATTAGTGTGTGCGCGCGCCCGCGCGCGCGCGTGTGTGTGTGTGTGTGTGTGTTGCTGTAGGGTGTGTGTGCTGTGTGTGTGTGTGTGTGTGCGGCCCGTGTGTGGTGGCGCGTGTATCTAAATGATCGATATGTTCAGGTTATACCCTACAAAGACCACTACCAAGTTTGTCACGGGATCCTGGAGGGAGAGAGAAAGCCGTCCTCCCCATCCCCCCCCCCCCCCCCCCCCCCACCCCCCCCCCCCCCCCCCCCCACCCCCCCCCCCCCCCCCCCCCCCCCCCCACCCCCCCCCCCCCCCCCCCCCCCCCCCCCCCACCCACACCTCCAGGGGCCACCACACGTCCATCTTAACGAACGTTCCAATGATAAACTCACCAACGGGGGGATTGATTCTTAAAAGAAATCGAAAAACTTGAGGTCACCACAAACTGAGCGGAAACTGGAGGATGCTATACCGATTGAGTGAAGGTGCGTGGTCTTAAAACCAGTGCTGTACCCTCGAAAATACGATTTACGTGGCGCGGCAGTTCTGGAAATCCGGTTTGAGTTGTCATGTCCGAGTTTAGTTTCACCCTAAATCTACATAATCGAAAGTTTTCGAGTGATGCGCCCACAATTTGATTTATTTTCTGGGGAAGGTGGAAGAAACATCTATCTCTGTCGTTCAATTTTTTTCTTTTTTTTTTATTTGGTTGGATGGGGGTGGGCGGTGGGGGGGGGGGGGGGGGGCGGCGGGGCTAGAGAGAAGATCTGTGGGAAGGGTTCCCAAATTTTTGCAGATGTTTTGATTTTGGAGTTGTATATTTGTTGCACACAACTCTATGAACAGACGCAGTCTCGAGTTTGGTTTCTGAGATTTTATTGTTGTCTCAGAAAAAAGATCGACACGAAAGCCAATAATCAAGTCTGTTGTCTTGTTTGTTAGAGATGAGTACAACAAAACCAACAGCTACTCCAAACTGGTGACCCCGACGTGATGACAGCAGTCTTTGAAACAGATGATGGGCCAGAGAGTATTGGGTGGTGCCTTCTGACCTGGTCAGTTATTGGAGTAGATGTTGCACTCTGAGACGGTTGTTGCAAATCTTGAATATGAGGCAATGGATATAGCGATCATCTTTGGTTGCAGCTATTCGTTGTCTGTAGTGTACCACAGGGTTTAGTATTGAACCTCCGGTTTGGGAAACCACTTGGAGAGGTGAAGGCCCAGGGTGAGTTGGGACCAACGGTGATGCCCAATCTGTTCCATCTTCAGGAAGTCAGCCTTTGCAGAAGCCTGCTTTTTCTGATTCAGAGCGCGAGGGAGCCCGGCGAGCATGGATGGTGGGCCATGTGTATGTAAGGGATGTGGTGGTCCCCATGATTAACAAACTTTTCCATTTTATAGCAGTGAATGATTTTTGCTTTTTATAGTAGGTGCACACACAGGGAAGAGGGACGTAGGAACTGTAACTAGTGTAGCCTGTCGGTTCCATTCAAACCTCATTTGTATCTAGGATTTTGTTTATCCTTAGATGTAGAATTATAGATGGTATTGCACTCAATCTTTTTTTTTATTTATTTTCAAAGTGCTCTCTTTGTGTTGTAGTTTATTACATTGTATCAGGTTTTCTTGTACGCGCCAGCTTCGTTTAGTATGATGCTAGGTGAATACACAGACAGACCAAACCAACAGACAGACAGACGGACAGAAGACACAAGCACACACGCACACACAACACACAACACACCACACCACAACACACACGCACACACACACAACACAACACACACACTCACACATACACTTTTTCTCTTGAACCGGAGATAAATTTTGCCCGGTACTTTTTCTGGGTGAAGTGTGCTTTGTGTTCGTGTGTGTATGTGTGTGATGTGTGTGAGTGTGTGTGTGTGTGTCGTGTGTGTGTGTAGGTGTGTGTGCGTGCGGGGCGTGCGTGCTGTGGCGTGCGTGCGTGCGTGCGTCCTCCCCCACCGACGTGCGCATCCCCCCCCCCCCCCCCCCCCCCCCCCCCTGGCGGTGTGTCCCCCCCCCCCCCCCCCCCCCCCCCCCCCCCCCCCCCCCCCCCCCCCCCCCACCCCCCCCCGTAAACCACAACCCCAATATTTACCCCTGTGCTGTGTGATTTTCATTTCTTTTTTTTTTTCTTTCTTTTCTATTCTTTCTTTTTTTTTGGTTTTTGGAGATGGGAAGGTATCCAAAACGAACTATTGCGTGTTGGGAGATTAATCAAGAAGTGTCCAAGTACTGGGTGATGAAATACCACGGTGCTTATCACAAGGATTATGGATCAGGATCCGGTTTAGATTTCGAAAACCGTGCCCAACTGAACCTTTTTTCTTTCTTTTTCTTTTTCTTTAAAACATGAGTTATGACGGGAATGGAAGATAAATACTGTGGAGGTTTGGTAGAGATTTACTGACTAGGCTGATGTTTCCTTTATATATCCATGTGAAATCAGTCCCGAGGGATACAGTACACCTGCTTGTTGATTACGCCATTGACCAACAACAGGCTGACAGAAGCATTCCTTAAGTGCCATGAAGTTCCAATGTTGGGTTATGTATTGCTGACGGAGGCACAGTACTCTAACTCCTGGGGTAAAGAGGTCTGCTTGGGCAAACATGTGTCTCTAAGAATCTGGAACACACGCTTTTCATGTCGCTATGCCACTGAGCATCGCACCAAGCGGTTGATCTGTGCGTCAAAATCTCACGACATTAGCGTGTGAGTACTTCTCTGTGTGAGGTGCTTCTCTGTGTTGAGTATGTTACTACTCTGTGTGAGTAACTTACCTTTGTGAATAAAGTTACTTCCTATGTGTGAGTACTTCTTGTGTGAGTAAGTTTCTCTCTGTGTGCGTACATGCTCTGTGTGAAATTTAAGTTACTTCTCTGTTGTGAGTACTTCATCTGTGTGAGTAACGTTACTTCTATGTGTGAGATTGTTTACTCCTTCTGTGTGAGTACTTCTCTGTGTGAGTAAGTTACTCCTTTGTGTGAGTTTTTTCTCAGTGTGAGTATGTTACTCCCTCTGTGTGGAGTACTTTCTGTGTGAAATAATGTTAATCCACTGTGTGAGTATTTCTCTGTGTGAGTATGTTACTCTTCTGTGTGAGTACTTCTCTGTTTAAGTTAAGTTACTCCCTCTGTATAAGTTATTCTCTGTTGTGAGTAAGTTACTACTCTGTTGTGAGCATTTCTGTGTGGGTGGAGCAAGGTTATCCTTGTGCTGAGTACTTCTCTGTGGTGAGTAAGTTACTCCTATGTGTGAGTACTTCTCTTAGTGATATATGTTTACTCATCTGTAGTGAGTATTTATTGTTGTTGAGTAAGTCACTCCTCTGTGTGTTACTTCTCTGTGTGAGTAGTAGTTTCCTCCTTGGTGGAGAGTATTTCTCTGCTGTGAGTAAGTTACTCCTCTGTGTAGGTGTATTTCTATGTTTGAGTTAAGATACTCTCTGTGTGGCGTATTTCTCTGTGTGAGCTATGTTCCTCCTCTGTAGGTGTATCTTCTCTGTGTGGTGTAGTTACTTCTCTGTGTGAGTACTTCTCTGTGTATGTTACTCCCCTTGTGTGTAGTAATCCTTCTGTTTGTGTGTTAGTTGCTTCTCTGTGTGAGTACTTCTCTGTGTAAGTTATCCTCTGTGTTGGATGTACTTCTCTGTGTAGAAGGTACTCTCTGTGTGAGTCCTTCTCTGTGCAAGTTACGCCCTCTGTGTGTGTACTTCTCTGTGTAAGTTACTCCTATGTGTGAGTATTTCTATGTGTAAGTACTCGATCTCTGTGGGAGAGTAGTTTTACTTTCTCTGTGTGAACACTTTCTGTGTGTGTACGTCTCTGTGCAAGTTACTTCTCTGTTGGTGAGTACTTCCTGTGTGGAGTAATTCTCGGTGAAAGTTACTCCTCTGTGTGAGTACGTTCTGTGTAAGTTACTGCTCTGTGTGAGTAATTCTCAGTGTAAGTTACTCCTCTGGTTGGGTGTACTTCTCTGTGTTAGTTACTTCTCTGTGTGAGTACTTCTCTGTGTCAAGTTACTCCTCTGTGTTATGAGGAATTCTCTGTGTATGTTACTCTCTCTGTGTGAGGTACTTCTCTTGAGTTAGTTACTTATCTGTGTGAGTACTTTTTGTGTGTAATTACTCTTGCGCGTGAGTTACTCCTCTGTGTGCGTGTGTTGTGAGCACTTACTCTGTGTGGGTAAGTTACTTCCTCTATGTGATAGTACTTCCTCTGTGTGCGTATGTTGTGAGTGCGTCTCTGTGTGGGTTAAGTTACTTCTGTGTGAGTACTTCTCTGTTGTGAGTACTTCTTTGTGTGAGTTTACTTGTCTGTGCAAGCTTCTAATCTGTGTGAGTTATTCTCGGGTGTGTAAGTTGCTCCTCTGTGTGAGTATCTTCTCTGTGGGCGTACAAATTACTCCTCTGTGTGAGTATTTTCTGTGTGAGTAATTTTTACCTCCACGGTGTGAGTATCTCTATGTGAGCGTGTGTGCTGAGCACTTTCTTGTGTGGTGGGTGTAAGTTACTCCTCTTTGTGAGTTACTTCTCTGTGTGCGTATGCTGTGAGTGCGTCTCTGTGTGGGATAAGTTACTCTCGGTGTGAGTACTTCTCTGTGTGAATTAAGTTACCTCCTCTGTCTGTGAGATATTTCTCTGTGAGAGTAAGTTACTCCTCTGTGTGAGTACATTTCTGTTTCAGGTAAGTTATACTCCGCTGTATAAGTTTCTTCTCTGGGTGAGTAAGTTATACTCTGTCGGTGAGCATTTTGTGTGTGAGCAAGTTACTCCTCATGTGGGAGTACTTCTCTGTGTGGAGTAGTTACTCCTCCTGTGGGAGTACTTCTCTGGTGCAATAAGTTAATCCTCTGTGTGAGCTATTTCTCTGTGTGAGTAAAGTCCACTCCTCTGTGTGAAGTATTCGCTGTGTGTGTAAGTTCTCCTTTGTGTGTGGTTTTTCTCTGTGTGTGTTAGTTTATCTCTGTGTGAGTATTTCTCCAGTTTGAGTATGTTACTACTATGCTGTGAGTACTTCTCTGTGTGAGGTATGTCCATCCTCTGTGTGAGTACTTCTCGTGTGAGTATGTTTACTTTCTCTGTGTGAGTACTTCTCTGTGTATGTTATCTCCCCCTGTGTGATCGTTCTCCTCTGTGTGATGTAAGTAGCTTTCTCTGTGTGTGTTTTCTCTGTGTAAGTTACTCCTCGGTGTAAGTACTTCTCTGTGTTAAGTTACTCCTCTGTGTGAGTCCTTCTCTGTGTAAGTTATCCTCTTGGTGAGTACTTCTCTGTGTAGTTACTCCTTGTGTGAGTACTTCTCTGTGTAAGTTACTCGATCCTCTGTGTGAGTACTTCTCTGTGTGAACACTGCTCTGTGTGAGTCTTCTCTGTGCAAGTTACTTCTCTGTGTGAGTACTTCTCTGTTGTGAGTAATTTATGTGAAAGGGTTACTCTCTGTGTGAGTACGGTCTCTGTGTATGTTACTGCTCTGTGGAGTAATCTCTGATGTGAGTACTTCTTGTGTAAGTTAATCCTCTGTGGAGTACAAGTTCTCTCTGTGGTTGTTTATACTTCTCTGTGTTGGAGGTACTTCTCGGTTGTATTTACTCCTCTGTGTGAGGACTTGCTGTGTAATGTAACTTTCTCTGTTGTGAGAGTACTTCTCTGAGTTTAAGTTTGACTTCTCTGTGTGGTACTTTTTTTGTGTACGTTATCCTCTGGCGTGAAGTACTCCTCTGTGTATGTTACTCCTCTGTGTGAAGCACTTCTCTGTGTGAGTAATTTCTATGTGTGAGTAATTGTCTGGGCAAGCTACTCCTCTGTGTGAGTAATTCTCTGTGTGTGTATGTTGCTCCTCTGTGTGAGTACTTCTCTGTTGTGGAGGTATTTTACTCCTCTGTGTGGGAAGTACTTTCTGTGTGGTAAATTACTCACTGTGTGAGTATCTCTCTTGTGAGCGTTGTGTTGTGAGACTTCTCTGTGTGGGTAAGTTACTCCTCTTTGTGATGTACATTCTCTGTGTGCGTATGTGTGGTGCGTCTCTGTGTGGGTAAGTTACTCCTCTGTGGTTGCGTAAGTTACACCTCTGTGTGATATTTCTCTGTGTGAAGTAGTCTACTTCTCTGTGTGAGATTCTCTGTGTGGGGTATGTTTACTCCTCTGTGTGAGTAAGTTACTTCTCTGTGTGAGTATTTCTTGTGTGGGATTGTTACTCCTCTGTGTGAGTTAGTTACTCCTCTGGTGTGAGTATTTGTGGAAGTTGTCCTCTGTTATGAAGCAACTTTCTGGTGTAAGTTGACCCCTCTGTCGTGAGTTACTTCTCTGTGTAAGTTACTCCTCTGGTGTGGTGTTACTTCTCTGTGTTTGTTACTATCTCTGTGTGAGTATCTTCTCTGTGTAAGTGACTCCTCTGTGTGAGTACTTTTCCGTGTGAAGTACTTCTCTGTGTGAGTACTTCTCTGTTGCAAGTTACTCCTCTGTGTGGCACCTCTCTGTGGTTAAGTTAACTGCTTTGTGTGAGTACGTCTCTGTGGGTGTACTTCTATGTGTAAGTTTCGCCTACTGGTGGGAGTACTTCTCTGTGCAAAGTTGCTTATTCTGTAGAGAGTAACTTCTCTGTGTTAAGTACTACTCTGTGTGGAGTATTCTCTGTGTATGGTTCTTCTCTGTGTGTAGTACTTCTCTGTGTATGTTTAACTTCTTTGTGTGAGTACTTCTCTGTGTAGGTTTGCTTCTCTGTGTGGTGTACTTCTCTGTGTGAGTATTTCGCTGTGTGAAGCACTTCCTGTGCAAGTTACTTATCTTTGTGAGGTATTTCTCTGTGTGAGTTAGTTACTCCTCTGTGTGAAGTACTTCATGTGGGAGCTGTTATCCTCTGTGTGAGTATTCTCTGTGTGGAGTATATTAGTCAATCTGTGTGTGTTCTCTCTGTGTGAGTAAATTACTCCTCGGTGTGAGTACTTTCTGTGTGCGTGTGTTGTAAGTACTTCGGTGTGGGGTTAGGTATACTCTGTGTGAGTACTTCTCTGTGTGCGTATGTGTGAGTACGTTTCTGTGTGGGTAAGTTTTCTCTGTGTGAGTATAGCTACCCCTTGTGTGAGTAAGTTACTTCTCTGTATGAGTGTTTCTCTGTGTGAGTAAGTTGCTCCTTGTGGGTGAGTAAGTTATTTTCTGTGTGAGTATTTCTCTGTGTGGGTCTATAGTTACTCCTCTGTGTGAGTAAGGTACTGCTCTGTTTGAGTTACTTCTCTGTGCAAGTTACTCCTTTCTGTGAGTACTTCTTGTGTAAGTTACTCCTCTGTGTGTGAGACTTAGCTGTGGGAGTACGTTTCTCCTCTGTGTGAGTACGTCTCTTGCGTGCAGTACTTCTCTGTGTAAGTTACTCCTCTGTGTGAGTACTTCTCTGTGTAAGTTACTTCGTGTGGGAGTACTTGTCTGTTTGTGTAAGCGACTCCTATGTCTCGTGAGTACCTTCTCCGTGTGATGTGAGGTAAGTTCTCCTGGTGTGAGTACTTTTCTGGGGAGTTCTTTGCTGGTGAGTGAGTTACTCCTCTGTGTGAGTACTTCCCTGTGTGAGTAAGTTAATCCTTTGTGTGAGTACTTTTCTGTGTGTGAGTACTTACCTCCTCTGTGTGAGTACTTCTCTGTGTGAGAGTAAAGCTTAATCACTCCTGTGTGTGTATTTCTCTGTGTGAGTAAGTTACCTTCTGTGATGAGTACGCCTTCTGATGTGTGCAAGTTACTCCTCTGTGTGAGTAGTCTCTGTTGTGAGTAAGTTATCCTCTGTGTGTGTAAGTTACTCTATGTTTGAGTACTTCTCTGTGTGCGCGTGTATGTGTCTTCTCTGTGTGAGTAAGTTACTTCTCTGTGTGTGTTTTTCTTCTGTTCGTGAGGTAAGTTACTTCTGTGTTGTTTATTCTCTGTGTGAGTAAGTTACTTATCTGTGTGAGTTTTCTCTGTGTGAGTTGTGTGTGAGTACTTCTCTGTAGTGCGACGTGTGTGAGTACTTCTCTGTGTGAGTAACTTCTCTGTTGTGAGTAAAGTTCCTCCTGTGTGTGAGTCACTTCTCTGTGTGAGTAAGTTAATCCTCTGTGTGAGTCTTCTCTGTGTGCGTGTGTGCTAGTACTCTCTGTGTGCGCGTGTGTGAGTACTTCGCTGGTAGGTTCGATTGAGGTGATAAGTAATGCTACTCATGCTCTGTTTGGGAGTAATTCTCTGTGTGAGTTAAGTGACTCTCTGTCATGAGTACTTCTCTGTGTGAGTAAAAGTTTTTACTCCTCTGTGTGAGTTACTTCTTGTGTGAGTATGTTACTCCTCTGTGTGAGAAGTACTTCTCTGTGTGCGCATGTGTGAGTACTTCTCTTTGTGTGTTAAGTTACGCCCTCTGTGTTGAGTCTTCTCTGTCGTGCGGTGGGTGAGTACTTTCTGTGTGAGTAAGTTACTCCTCTGTGTGAGTACTTCTCTGTGTGTGCGTGTTTGTTGTTTACCTCTCTGTGTGAGTTCGTTACTCTCTGCGTGAGTACTTCTCTGTGTGCGTGTGTGTATTTGTACTTTCTGTGTGCGGCGTCGTGTGATTATTTTTCCCGTGTGCGTTGTGTTCTGGGAGTTATTCTCTGTGTTGCGCATGTGTGAGTACTTCACTGTGTGTGCGTGTAGTGAGGATGTACTTGAAAGCTTAAAGACCAGCAGTTATAAGAGTGATGACTTTCTGGATAGAACACACCGGTGAATGAGGCACGAAGAAGACAAACTCCAGTACAGTCTTTATTAGTGTTTGATAATAAGCCCGCAAAAGTAGCATGTGGACGAACCCCCCCCCGAAGCACAAGACAAAATAAGACGCGTTTCGACTCTTGAGTCTTCTTTCAGGCAGTTAAACAACACTTAGTCAACCAAAATGACGAACAAGATTATCTTTTCTTTATCATATCAAATTATTCGGAACTGCAGAAAAGGAAACCGACGTAAAGACAGTCTAAAGGCAGACTCCAAAAAATGTCAACTAACAATGGCGCAAATTTTGTACGTAATTTTGTTGCCAGTAGTGAGGGGGGGACAGGCAACATTTTAGATTGAAAGAGGTCCCTGCTCATCCTGTGGGTGGTCAAACCAGGAGAAAAAGGGAATGGACAATATTGAGTTTGATATTGCACGTCTTTGTTAAACATGTACCTCAGATCAAAAAGAGGGGAAAGAGTAATCTTGCTTCCAGTGCTAAAACTACAATCAGTTTCATCGACTTTCGCTGATTATTATTTGGTTATTTCATGTATGTATTCTGATCAACTTATAAAAAACGCACCGTTGCCAAAAAGGACCCAGGACAACGGCTGGTAGTACAGAATTATTTAATGAAAGTAAGCATATTTGATTACGCATCCATTTTTCAATTAAACAAAATGTCTGTTCTTGACAAGAATGGCCGAATTCATCTGAAATGAGGTGGTGACTTCACTAGGGTCCCTGTCAAAAAGTACACGACGACGAGCATGTCCGTCCGCGAGCTCTAATACCGAGTGTGTCCGCCATTTGCCCCGATGCACGCTTGGCAGCGCCTCCTCATGGAGTAGACAAGGTTGTGCAAGAACGCCTGTGGCAGTCCATCCCACTCCTCGGTCAGTGCGCGCCTCAAATGATCGAGAGTCTGTGGACGTCTTCCACGGGCCACAAGACGCCCCAGCTCATCCCAGACGTGTTCAATGGGAGCCATGTCAGGGGACAGAGATGGCCAGGGCAACACGGCAATGTTGTTCACCTGGAGAAACGCAGCGGTGGCTCTTGCGGTGTTGGGTCGTGCATTATCATGCTGGAAGAACTGCAGCTCCGGGTGCTGGCCAAACAGTGGGACGACGTGGTTCTGCAGCACCTGCTGGTACGTGTTGGCATTCACATGGTTGTCAAAAAAAGTACAGAGGTGTCCTGTAGTCATGACTGAATGCCCCCCAAACCATCAGACTGCCCCCTCCCCATCTATTGGCTTCAAACACGCAGCAGTTGGCGTAGCGTTCCCCGACACGCCTCCAGACTCTCATTCTCCCGTCAGCATGAGATAACGCGAATCGACTTTAGTCAGAGAACAGCACAGCTCTCCACTGACGTCGTGTCCATGGCAGATGCTGGCTGGCCCACTGCAGGCATTGCTGACGGTGTCTACGGGTGAGGACTGGGCCAACATGAGGGCGTCTTGCATTGAGCCCTGATTCTTGCAATCGACGTCGAACGGTTTGTCCAGACACTGGACCACGTCGACCAACCACCTGGCGACATGTTTCTGCTGCTGTAAGGAATCGATTACGAAGATGAAGCTGTCGAATGTATCGATCTTGCGCTGGTGTGGTAACACGAGGTTGGCCCGTTTGGCGCCGATCAGTGGTGGAACCAGTTGCTGCCAAACGTTGTGATAGCCTTACAATTGTAGAGTGACTGCAGTTCAGTTGTCTGGCTGTCTCTCTCGATGACATGCCGACCATTAACATTCCAATGGCTCGCTCGCGTTTTTGCATAGACAGTCGCGGCATTGTTTTCGGACCACTTCGCCTGGTCGAATGACAACTGATACCGTTTTCCAGTCGGCATGACTTCAAACTCACCATTTGAGACAAAGAAACAGATGTGCTACGTTCAGTCTCGGCCCCAGTGGCAAGAAAAGTGTTTTGGGCGAGTTGCACGTGGGCGTCACACGAACGTCGGCAAGCGCGGAGAAACAGAGGCAGTGTGAATCTGTGTCCCTTAAAATTGTGTTAATATACCAAATCCAAATACACATTTTTTCCAAATGAGAAATCGGCAAATCAAAACGGTGCGTTTTTAATGTTGTTCAGTATAGTTATTTCATGTATTTTTCTTGTACATTTATCTTGTATATATTATATATATATATATATATATATATATATATATATATATATATATATATATATATAGAGAGAGAGAGAGAGAGAGAGAGAGAGAGAGAGAGAGAGAGAGAGAGAGAGAATGAATATTGCTAAAAAGCCTAATATGATTTTAAAAGTGCTCGACCCCTTGGGGAGCAACATTTGTTAAAATCAAATATTAAAAGGAGTATTAAAAATCATCTACAATATTGTTTCGAGCATGACTCTCTTCAGGATGATGTTCGGGTCGCCTACTGCCGGTGTTATATAGCGTGTGGGGCCCAGTTGTCACTGTTTTCACGTGCAAGTTGGTTACACGTGTTTTTGGGGGTTTCAGGTTGTTGCTCGGGGTGTGTTCACTAACAACGATTTCCATTTGTGCCTGCAGTTGTTTACTATTTCTGTTTTAGTGTTTAAAGTTGCTAGGTGTGGTTTACATAGTATTAGCCATTTTTCAGTTAAACATAAGTTGCATCTTTTTGAAATATTACTGTAGGTAATGCCCTTTTTATATATTTTCCAGGATATATTATAGTTTATTTTTGCATCTTTAAGTCTCCAAATGTATTTGCTCAGTTCTGTTTGGTTTTTGTATTTTTCTTTATTGAATGACTGTTTGTGGTTTGCATATCTGGTTTTAAAGTGATTTTCAGTCATCCCTCTATATGTTTCGTTTTCGTTTTCTGATGTCACGGTGGCTTGGTATACAATATTGTTGTAGAGGCATTTATTGTTTAAGGGGCACTGCTCTTTTTTGGTGCAATTGCAAGATTTCATTTCATCACCCTTCACCACACATATAAAGCATACAAGAAACCTAACGATACACCTGTCTATGTAAACATCAAAAGTAATCACCCACCATCTGTATTAAAAACCATACCCAATGGCATAAACAATCTGTCATGCGAAGAAAGAGTATTCAACATCGCAGCAGTAGAATACCAAGAAGCGCTGCAAAAAAGTGGTTACAACTACAAACTACAATACAACCCAGATAATACCATGAACAAAAGCAAGAAAAAACAGGAAAAGGAACATCATATGGTATAACCCCCCATACGACGGGAAACTTAAAACAAACATAGGGAAAGAATTCTTTAAAATCTTAACAACATCGTTCCCAAAAGAACACAAACTGTCTAAAATATTCAACAAAAAACACCGTCAAACTATCATATTCATGTATGCCCAACCTCAAAAATTTAATTGATTCATCCAACAAAATGAAAACCAACACTGCAAGAAGGGTGAAGAAATGAAATCTTGCAATTGCACCAAAAAAGAGCAGTGCCCCTTAAACAATAAATGCCTCTACAACAATATTGTATACCAAGCCACTGTGACATCAGAAAACGAAAACGAAACATATAGAGGGATTACTGAAAATCACTTTAAAACCAGATATGCAAACCACAAACAGTCATTCAATAAAGAAAAATACAAAAACCAAACAGAACTGAGCAAATACATTTGGAGACTTAAAGATGCAAAAAATAAACTATATATATCCTGGAAAATATATAAAAAGGGCATTACCATACAGTAATATTTCAAAAAGATGCAACTTATGTTTAACTGAAAAATGGCTAATACTATGTAAACCACACCTAGCAACTTTAAACACGAAAACAGAAATAGTAAAACAACTGCAGGCACAAATGGAAATCGTTGTTAGTGAACACACCCCGAGCAACAACCTGAAACCCCCCAAAACACGTGTAACCAACTTGCACGTGAAAACAGTGACAACTGGGCCCACACGCTATATTACACCGGGAGTAGGCGACCCAAACATCATCTGAAGAGAGCCATGATATATATATATAATATATATAGTTGTAAGTTGCTGGAACGGTGCGCGGTACTTATCCTAGGAATTTATTAGTTTGTTTTATATATATATATATATATATATATATTAATATATA
>CM031608.1:45835601-45849930 GCA_018398815.1 Conus ventricosus | reverse complement strand
GGGGGGGGGGGGGGGGGGTTTTGGGTTTAGCACAGTCCCGTGGACGTACCGGCCGCGTGCTTTTCTGCCCACCAACAACCAGCTCAAGCGTGGCCTGGGGCGGATTTAAACGGGAGTAACCCCCCTTGGTTAATCTCATCGCGTCACGCTTGCTCTAGCACCCGGGATGGGGGGGGGGGGGGGGGGGGGGAGAGAGAAAGACACAGACATGGAGGAGCACTACCTCTGGAGACGTCCACCGGGCCACCTTAATCCCGACCCCCGGCGCGAGCTGAGCAAACATGACGACAGTAATCAAATGGACGTGGACAAGTATACTGAACAACATTAAAAACGCACCGCTTGCCAAAAGACCCAGACAACGTGGTAGTACAGAATTATTTAATGAAAGTAAGCATATTTGAATTACGCATCATTTTTCAATTAAACAAAATGTCTGTTCTTGACAAGAATGCCGAATTCATCTGAAATTAGCTGGTGACTTCACTAGGGTCCCTGTCAAAAAGTACACCACGACGAGCATGTCCGTCCGCGAGCTCTAATACCGAGTGTGTCCGCCATTTGCCCCGATGCACGCTTGGCAGCGCCTCCTCATGGAGTAGACAAGGTTGTGCAAGAACGCCTGTGGCAGTCCATCCCACTCCTCGGTCAGTGCGCGCCTCAAATGATCGAGAGTCTGTGGACGTCTTCCACGGGCCACAAGACGCCCCAGCTCATCCCAGACGTGTTCAATGGGAGCCATGTCAGGGGACAGAGATGGCCAGGGCAACACGGCAATGTTGTTCACCTGGAGAAACGCAGCGGTGGCTCTTGCGGTGTGGGGTCGTGCATTATCATGTGCTGGAAGAACTGCAGCTCCGGGTGCTGGCCAAACAGTGGGACGGACGGTGTTCTGCAGCACCTGCTGGTACGTGTTGGCATTCACATGGTTGTCAAAAAAAGTACAGAGGTGTCCGGTAGTCATGACTGAATGCCCCCCCCAAACCATCAGACTGCCCCCTCCCCATCTATTGGCTTCAAACACGCAGCAGTTGGCGTAGCGTTCCCCGACACGCCTCCAGACTCTCATTTCCCGTCAGCATGAGATAACGCGAAGCGACTTTCGTCAGAGAACAGCACAGCTCTCCACTGACGTCGTGTCCATGGCAGATGCTGGGCTGGCCCACTGCAGGCGTTGCTGACGGTGTCTACGGGTGAGGACTGGGCCAACATGAGGGCGTCTTGCATTGAGCCCTGATTCTTGCAATCGACGTCGAACGGTTTGTCCAGACACTGGACCACGTCGACCAACCACCTGGCGAATTGTTTTCTGCTGCTGTAAGGAATCGATTACGAAGATGAAGCTGTCGAATGTATCGATCTTGCGCTGGTGTGGTAACACGAGGTTGGCCCGTTCGGCGCCGATCAGTGGGTGGAACCAGTTGCTGCCAAACGTTGTGATAGCCTTACAATTTTAGAGTGACTGCAGTTCAGTTGTCTGGCTGTCTCTCTCTATGACATGCCGACCATTAACATTCCAATGGCTCGCTCGCGTTTCTTGCATAGACAGTCGCGGCATTGTTTTCGGGACCACTTCGCCTGGTCGAATGACAAACTGATACCGTTTTCCAGTCGGCATGACTTCAATACTCACCATTTGAGACAAAGAAAACAGATGTGCTACGTTCAGTCTCGGCCCCAGTGGCAAGAAAAGTGTTTTGGGCGAGTTGCACGTGGGCGTCACACGAACGTCGGCAAGCGCGGAGAAACCGAGGCAGTGTGAATCTGTGTCCCTTAAAAATTGTGTTAATATACCAAATCCAAATACACATTTTTTCAAAATGAGAAATCGGCAAATCAAAACGGTGGGGTTTTTAATGTTGTTCGTATATTTTCTGAATACCACGCTTGATTTGTCGCCGGTGGCCTACAGTCTATGGTGGTGCCAGTTTGTATGACTTCCCGTACTGCACCAATATTGAAGCCCGAGTCGCCCAAATGTTGCTTCATTCCGTGTCCCTTTCAAACCAAATCCCACCAATATTGAATTCAAGATATTCACCTCGCAACACTCCCCAAGTTTGTCTGTTTGATAAACACCCCGCCGCTCTCTTTGGAGAAGAATATTGACCCGCGTGAGGCTAAATGTTGAAGTTACCTGGAAAAACGTCTTGGGATTCTGTCTTAAGTAGGACCTGGTCTTTTTCAACGGGAAAATGGGGATCCCCGCCCATTTGTTTCCACGGGATGGCAAATATTGAACGTCGATCGCACAGTATGGACACAGATTTGCTTTGAGTCAAGTGTTTAACTATGGGTCTGTTTTTGTTATCATGTTGGCACTTTGGTTCGAAGCGTGACCAATATTGAACAGAGTAGCAGCATATGCACACAGGTTTACTTTGGGTTTTGTGCTTCAGGGTAGTTCTGCTCTTCTTTTTACATGTTTAAAAACATAGGGCCTACCTGGACCACGGATACGTAGAACATGATATAGGTACATTGTGGGAAAGACGGAACAGACAATCAGACACATGAATGGAACGCTTGTTTTATTATGGATTTCCAGTTGAGACGTATGCTGCTTGTGAGTTACTCCAAACATAAATTTTGGATGTTAGATTTAAACATTAAAAGCATTTTTTTTTCCTATTTTCAGTTAGCAGAGATTCTGTTAACTGAGAGTGTCATAAACAATGTTTCAGATCCACAGTATGGTGATGGTTCACATGAAAATCCCTGGTTAAATCACAATGAACGTCTAAAACATGGTCTTACACCTCTGGAATCAGGGTAACCACGAAAACGTGATCTCATTCAAGACTGCACCACAGGAAAACTATATGCAACGCACATTTGTGGTTAACTCACAGACAGCTAATTCTGAATCCATATTGTGTACTGGTGGTCTGTAATCTCTGGATCAGTCAGCAGTATGTGATTATTTAATTCCAAAATATTTTAATGTAGTCCATGAAGAAATCCCATCCACACCCGTCGTAATACATAAACCCAAAGGGACTAGTTTAAAAATTTTTTCCCCAGCTATGTGTCAAAGATCAAAGGGTTTTTTTCTGGGTAGGTTCTGGGAACGGGGGTGCGCCCCGGGTTTGGGGGAAAAATTTTCAGGGGCCCGGAAAATTGTGGGGATTTTTGGGGGGTACAGGGGGAAGTTCATTTAAAAAAAAAATCAAAAAACTAACACAAACACACACGCCATACTTTGCACGGGACACAAACCAACCCACACACACACACACACCCCACAAAACACGCACCATGCACGCACGCACGCACGCACGGCGCGCGCGAAACACACCCACACACACCCCACAAAAAGATGGCGGCTATAGTAAACAGCTAAGAACACGCCTGCTGGGTATTTTGCTTAATTTCCCGGGAAAATGACCGGGTTTCCCCAAAAAACAAGCCCCTGGACGCGAAGCCTTCAGCTTTTGCCCCCACTTTGATTTTGGACAAAAGCGTCAAAAAGGAAAAATAGCCAAAAACAAGAGGAACAAAAAACCGAAAAGCTGAGGCCCCCGTTTTTTTCCCCTTGGGGCCCAAAAACGACCTGTGGAACGCTTAAAATCTTCTAGTCCCCAGGCCTGCTAGGGGTTAGCGAAAACACTGAAAGAAATGTTACTGACCTGAAAACCTTTTAATAAAAAAATTGTGCTCGATTTTTCAACTTAGAGAAAACTTTAAAAAAACCAAAATGAAAAAATTGACGGGATGATAACGAAGAACAAAATGTAACAATGGCCCGCGTTGCCACTCAGACTCCCCGAACAGCCTTTTAAAAATTTTTTGCTGAAAGCAGTCACCCGGGGGGCCGTCCCATCCCCCCGGGGAAAGCAGCAGAAGGTGGCCCCCCGCAAAAAAGACGAAAAACCCAAAACCCCCAAAGGAAAAGGAAAACCCCCGTTAAAAAAGGGAAAAATTAAAAACCCAGCAAAAACAACGAAGTGACGAAAAAAAAAAAAACATTACGTCAAGGAGCCCGGAAAAACATAGGTTTCTGTTTCCCAAAAGGGAAAAAAAGAAAGGGACGAAAAAAAATGAGTTGATCTGCCAAGCCTGCTTTTGATACACGATTTGTTACAAAAAAAAGCAATGATGGGACTTAGTTTATTCTTTTGGGGTTTTTAAGCAAAATCTCGGAAATCTTCAAAATCAAGGATACCCAAAAAAACTTTTAAAACCCGCTTAAAAGACAGGCGCGTGCGGATTCACGGGGGAGTGAATGTTTTTAAAAGTCGCACCCCCACGGCCTGCTGTAAAGTTTGGTGGGGTATAGAATGAAGCAGCGACATCACCCTGATCGCCTTTAAAAACCCTGCGTGAGCCCCTGGCATTCCGTGCGGCCTTCCCCCAAACCAAATTTTGGTTTGCCATGTCCTGGCCAGAAACCGGGCGTACGTGAGAGCCTTTTTTGGACCCGGGACCCGGGAAGACCTGACGTTTCACGCACCGCCATCCGGTACTACCCCCCCCGGTCCTCTGCTCTGACCGGGGCCCCCTTGGAGAAACCCGGTTTCAGCGTGTGGGCAAAATGGTGAAGGGGGGGAAACTTTGCAAAATCAAAAACCAGCCCCAACTTGTGACTGAATCACATTGATCCCCAAAATTGTAGTTTAAAAAATAATCATCAATTTTCCTTTGGCATTTTAAATTTAATAATCTATAATGTTTTTTTACTTTATCTAAATTTTTTTTTCCTTTAATTTTAAAAATACGTTCTGTTGATACGTGAAAATTTTTTAAATTTAAAAGACGGTTTTTTTTTTAAGGTTTTTTAGAAAAATTTGTCAAACTATTAAAAACCCCCTTGCCCAATTAGTAAAAAAACCTTGAAGGGGAAAAAACTATAATGTTTTGGGCCTTAAAAACCCCTTTAAAAAAACATAGAAAAAAAAATTAACCAAAAACTCGCTGGCTATTTTTTCCCCCCCCCAATTGTTAACGGGGGGAAACACTAATGAAAAAATTTAAGAAACCCTTTTTACATCAAGGAAGGAGAGAATTACACCTCCTGTGCAATTTCCCTTTCCCACAGAACCCCTTGTTTCCCTTTTTCCTGCGCAGTAAGGGTTAGGAAAACACTAACTTCGGGGTTAAATTTTACTGTCGGCAAATCTCCCAGGGGCCCAAACGAGCAAATTTTGAAGGGGTTACGTTTCATTTAAATTTAAGCCCAGTAAAAAACAATAGATATTTTTTTAAAATGGAAAAATTTTAATGTCATTCCTCGTTTTGGGAAGAGGATTCCCAGGTTACTATTTCCCGTTTTAAATTGAAAATTCGTCGACTCGTCCTTATATTTTTTGAATGACTGGAGAATAACACGTTTTCCCTTGAAAACCCTTTGGGAAACAACCCAAGTGCAATAGATCAACTTTGTTTATCTCCAGATTAGCACCACTTTGGTTTGGGGAAAACCCTCAAAGGGACACACTAAATAGTGACATATTCCAACTTATACCTTCGAAAAATTTCAAGGCTTAAATAAAATAGTTTTGGGAAAAAGGAAAAGCCCCAAAAAATATAATTATAAATTAATAACTGGGGAAAATTCCCCGGGAAAAATTTTTTTTTTTAAAATTTCTTTCTTCGTCGACACAAAAGAATTGATAAAAAACTTTTGGACCTATTTTGATGGGTTTTTCAGAATGCTAGTTTCTGCCGCAAATCAGTAAAATTCCTTTGAAAAAACCCTGTTAAATCAATTTTCCAAAAAAAAACACGGGTAATTTTCTGGGGAAAATGGTGTTTTGGAAAAAGAGGAAAAAAAAGGGAAAAACTTCAAAACTGAGGGGGAATATTTCCGAAGAAAAGGAAAGAAGCCCCCGCTGAAGCTTTTGAAAAAAAAAAAGAGCCAAAATCATTTTTTTTTCCCTACAGAAAAGCAAAAAAAACATTTAGTGGCCCTAACTTTTGTAACAATGCCTACCCAAATCTTAAAGTTTTCCCAAAAAAGTGGGGGAAAAATTTAAAGAACAATAAAAAAAAGGGAAAGGAAAAACTTGCCAAGGTGTCCTGTCAAGCCCCCAAAACTGGGGATTTCCCTTTCAATCAAAAAAAGGGCCCCGAGTTTTGTTGCCCAAAATTCCCCAAAAAAATAGCAGAAAGATTTTTAAACAACAGAAAATAAAATGCAAAATTGGAGAAAAAGAAGAAAAAAAACCTTCCCCCGGGAGAACAATCCAGACCCTGTTAAAAACCCAAACTTTTGGGAATGCTCCCATAAATTTTTAAAGAATTAAAAGGGAATGTTTTTCCCAAAAGGGGGGAAACCCAAAAAAAAATATCGGGGGGGGTTTTTAGAGGTTTTCCTCAAATGAAAGCTACGTCATGCCCCACCTAATTTTAAAACGCTTTATCTCGGTCTTCTTTAAAAAATGCGGGGGAAAAAATGGAAATTTCCCTTTTCATTAGGGAAACCCATTCTATCATTTTCCTATACAAAAAAAAGGGGAAAACTCGAAGTAACATTAAAAAGCTACCGCCCAATTCCCAAGGGTGGCATACATGCAAAATTTAATGGAAAGAATTGCCCCTTAAAAAGAATTACTTTATTTTTGTAAAAAACTTTCAAATTTCCCTAAAAAATAAAGTTTGGTTTTTTCAAAAAGGGGCGATCGAAAAGGGAAAACCCATCTAGTGAAATCACTAAAAATGTTAAACAGCAATTCGCAAACGAAAAAAAAACATCGGGGAAAAACTTTTTTTGACAAAAGGAAAAGGGTTTAATGAACAAGTGTGGAAAAGAATTTTGTATAAAACTGAAAACTTTTGGGAAAATAAATAAAAACCCAAATTTGTTTTGGATTTTGCCCAAAGCTTTCCCTTCAAAGTAAAATTAATCAATCAAGAATAGAGAATACATATTCCTCCCTAGCCCCACTGGAAATGGGTCTTCCCCCAAGGGCCCAGTATTATCCCCAAATTCCTGTTTAATATCCTAATTGCAGAAAAAAACCAAAAGGGGCTCACCCAAAGGGACGTAGTTTTTTTCAGTTTGCTGGGGCATATGTTTGTGGATAAAAAGCCCCTATGAAAAAAAAACCCCCCCCTTAAAAATTTAATTTTATAAAGATAAAATTCAAAATGGAATTTTAAAAAATATCAGTATTTTTTCATAAAAAGGGGTTTGGACATTTTTCGGCAGAAAAAACAAATCTAATGCTTTTTAACTTGGATTTGACTCGGGCCCAAACTTCCCCCAATTTTCCCTTTAAGGGAAATTCGGTTCTTCCCCAAACGTCAAATCTGTTAAATTTTTTGGAGAATTTTTTTACATAAAGGCTTTCAGGGAACCCCAACCCTAAAAGCTTTTTTGAATAAAGCAAGAAAAATTTTTTAAAACTTTCAAAAGACCCTAAGCAAAAAAAAAGGGGGGACAAGTAAAAAAAGGTTTTTAAAACACCCCTGTCTTTGTTTTGTGCGGTTAGTTTTGGTTTATCCCCAAAAAGTATTTTTCCCGCGTCCAACCCTTATTCCCAAGTTACAAAGTATAGATGCAAAGCTAAAAAACCCTTTGCTCTTGGAGTTCCCACACATACCTGCAACATTGGGGGAAAACTATGAAATTGGAATTTTTTTTTTTGAACGAGTTTTGAAAAAAGTGTTCCCCCCCCAAATTTTTTTTTTAAAGAAACCCTTTTAAAAGAAAAAATTTTTGTACAAATGAAAATCTCTAAATTAAAATTCAGATTTTTCTAAAAGAGCAAAAAACATAAAAACAGCAAAATCTGTTCAGTCATAACCTTTTCTTTCTGAAAAAAACCCCAAAATAAAAAAAAATAAAAAAGCGGCAATCCGTCCCTTTTCCCCCCATTCCCCAAAAGGGAAAAAAACCAAAACAAATTATGACACAAAAATATACTGAACTGAACAAAAAACGATCCCCCATAAACTTTAAAAAAATTTGTAAATTTCATTTGGAAAATCAATATAAGGATTCCATCAAATTTTTTTAAAATGGTTTAGTGTTAGATGACCATAGGGGCGGAGAAGCTTTTATAAAACTAAATTAAAAGTGGAGGAATTATAATTCTTTGGGAAACCCCCTTGTCAATATTTACTGCAGAATTAGTTTCTGTTCTAAAAGTCCCTTTAAAATATGTTTTTAAGTCTTCCCTAGAAAATTTTTTCAACTTTTATTTTGCAGGGATTCAAAGTCAGCCCTTTCTGCCTTACAGTCTCTAAATCCCAAAAATCCGCTTTTTGAGCTATTACGAAATCAATTTTGTGACACATTCCTATCGATGAAAAGAATAAAAAGTGGGCTTTCTGGTTTGGGGGCCTCACATTGTGGAAATTTTTAACAAAAAGAGAAAAATTTTTATCAAGTGCTCGGGAGCAGCTCCAAAATTGAAGGGGAACGACTACTTGAACTTTTCCCCTAGGGGCCTATAGAATGTTTAATTTAAAATTTTAGAAAACATCCTTTAAATTTTTCAGGGTTTTTGGGAAAACCAGATAGCCAAATTTTTCCAACTTTTATACAGCCAAATTCCCGACCCTCCACCCCAAAACTCAATTAGACAAATTTGAAAATACGACAAACTTTAAACGGGTAGTAACTTTAATTCTGGATGCGCTTTTAAAAAAATTCGAACCCAAAAACGTAAAAATTTTCATGATGTGTGGGGAAAATCTCAGTGTACGTCACCTGCTAACCAAAAATTCTGTCCAAGGTAAAGAAAACAGTGTCAAAGCTGGTTCTAATTTTTACATTTTAAAAGATCGACTTCCATGACTTTACCAAAAAATTTTTTAAAAATTTTTTGTTTTCTTTTTTTCGATATGCCCACATCTATTACGTGTCCCGTTTGGAATTTGTCTTTAACTTTCAACAACCCTCATCCCCCAACAGAAATTACTTTAACTTACTTACTTACTTACTTACTTACCCACACACACACACACACAAAAACACACACACACACACCCCAACACACACACCCCACACACCACACACACCCCAAACGCGCGCACACCCCATGCATTTTAAAAAAACAGGAGGGCGAATGTGCGTCACCACACACCCACACACACACAAAACACCACAAAACACCCCCACACACCACGCACGCACGCACGCAGCAAACACGCACCCCATGCACGCTTTCCCCGTACCACACACACACACACACCCCACCCCCCCAAAAACCACACACACAAACCCACACCCACACTATTTTCACAAACCCTCTGAAATCATTTAAGTGGGAAGCGTTTTAAAATGAAGAACAAAAAAACCCCACACACACACACACACGCACGCACGCCCCGCAACCCCACGCCACCACGCAGCACGCCCCACGCACGCACGCACACAAACACACCACACCCCCACACACACACACACAAAAACACACACCCACACAAACACACACACGGGTGGAGGGGGGGTTCATTCCCCTAGCCCCCTTTTCCCTTTTTTAGAAAAAAGGAAAAAAGAAAGGCACGTCTTTTCTTAAATTTTACCGATTACATGTCTCTGGGAAAATTTTGGGGTCCCGGTTTTGAATCAACCTTCGAAAAATTTCACTCCCCTTTCCCTCCCCTTTATTTCCCTCTGTCGCAAAATCCCACTTTTGGCAATCTATGGCGGTTAAAGCTATCAAAAAACCCTTTACGCAGGCTACCCGGGGCGGCTTTTATGCACTGCTGCCGTCGGCGGTTTTTTTTGTGATGCCTGTTCTGATCTAAAACGCCAAAAAGCCATCGCCCAAAGGGCCCTCCCAATTTGAACAATTCATAATAATAAAAAATTTAGCCTTTCCTTTTTCTCTCCTTCCCCAAGTCATAGTTTGGTCCGGCAGGGCAGCAACCATCCAAACTGAGACAGATGGACGTCGGTAACCCCAAACAACTGAAAGGGAAAGGGGGGGGGGGGGGGGGGGGGGGGGGGGGGAGTGGGGTGAGGAAAAGGGCGTGGGGTTAAAAATTTTCCCGGCTTTGGGATTTTCGTGGGAGCTCGATCCACTGCAAGCCCGACCCCCAAAAAAAAAAACGGCCCCCCGTGTGTCGCTGAAAATAAACTCTGGGCGAGGGTGGGGGTGGAAATGTTTAAATTTGTCTCAAAGACAAAAAAATTGACCCAGGGGCTGATTCGGAGTCTTTTAAAACGGGGCACGCAGTGCTGTCAGATTTCATTTTTGTGGAAACCACCCCTCTTGGCTCGCGAAAGGGTTTAAAGGGAAAAGGGGCAAAGGGACTTAATGGCTCGAGGGTGGTCCGTTTCCTCTGCTGAAAATTTCCCGTTCCCGTGGGTTTTGTGTCTTTGGGGTTGGCTGATGATGACCCCATGATCTTTTGTTCTGTGACTTTCCTTTTATCACCCCCCCTCGTTTGTCGTCGTTGTCACCATCATTTATTCGTCATCATCTATCATCATCGAGAGAGAGAGAGAGAGAGGGGGAGAGAAAAGAGGAGAGAGGAAGAGGAGAGGATGGAGAGAGAGGGGAGAGGGGAGAATCAAAGTTCTTTTTTTAGGTTAACATTTTAAACAGTACAGCAAAAAGCTGTCCATTGTCCGAGGGAAAAAATTGGGGCTGATGACTAAGGGCCCCCGGGTTAAAAAAAACAAACAAAAAACCCACCAAAGAAATCACATAAGAAAGGAGTTTTAAGACAAGAGAGTGGTGGGGGAAGGTAGAATGGCTCCCGAGAGAGCGACGATAACAGAGGGACCAAAAGACTAAAATGAGAGTTTGGGGGTGACTGGGTTTTTAAAAAAGCTGCCCCTTGGGAGGTTACACCGGACGGTTTTCAAGGGCAAAAAGTTGTTTTTTGAATCATCGACATGATTGTGAAAGTAAGTATGATTAATTGTACTTTAATATTTTTCTCCAACGGGCTTGTTCTTCACCTTAAAGAAAGAAAAAAAAAGCGCGAATTTTAAGCGATCGGTAATTTTATTCAAGACCATTAATCTTACTGCAAATATCCCGGGCGGGGCGACTATCCCCAACCCGGCGGGTCCCCGGCTGGCGGATAGGGGGTCGGCCCCCAGATATGAGGGTTAGCTGCGATATAAGTCAGGCTTGCCTGGTCGAATAAGCAGTCCTGGACCAACTGGCGATGTTCGTACCAGGACGGGGCGGTGGTAACAGGTGGCACTGTTACACCATATCAAATTCCCCATGTGTCCTATGACGGGTTCATCATGCGAGTAAGAGGCGCATAAAAACCTCCAGCCCCGGGGAAGGAAAACCTCGGAGAAACAAACCAGGGTAGGGGATGCTCATTAGCCTTGGTTGGCAAGTCGCTACGAAGAGGGAAACTCAGACAAGAAAACCAACGCCGAAGACGGATGTACTGGGCCCTTGGCGCGTAACGGCAGTACAACGCATCTACGTCATGGATGGACAACCGCATAGATTTTCGATATGGTGCTCTACTAGAGGAGTCCCGCCGGGCTAGTAGAGTGCCGGGCCCTGTGCCTCAAAAGGGCCCACCCCATGCGATTGGTGCTCACCCGTCCCGGTGAGGGAGCCAGGCATCGGAGGCGGAGGGAAAATGCTGCTGGCCGAAAAACATCTGACCCCGGAGAAACTCCGCATCGGCAACACAGAGCAGTGCCCCTGCAGAACAGGCAGCCAGACAACAGAACATCTGCTGCAGTCCTGCCCGCTCCACCAAGCGCTTCGAGAGAAAACCTGGCCCGACCCAGTACCAGTGGCCCGGAAGCTCTACGGAGGACTGGAGGACCTGCGACGTACTGCCACCTTTGTCGAGGAGATGAGGGAATCCATCTAAAGACATGACGAACGAGACAACAACAACTGCAAATATCAAGCCGCTTCTAACTCACTTTCGCCCTCAGCTAGTTTCAGGCAAAAGTGCCCTAGAAGCGGCATTTTAAAAAAATGCCGCTTCTAACTCACTTTCGCCCTCAACTAGTTTCGGGCGAAAGTGCCCTAGAAGCGGCATTTTATAGTTCTCTGACAAGTAAGACTTCAATAACCAAAAAATAACGACCCTATAAACATACATACTGTGTGGATTGTCCGTTTTCAATACAAATTTTAAACTAAACTTTTCAGATTTGTTTTTGCTTAATCCTGTGTTTTTCCTGATCATTTTCAATAACATCATTTTCGCGCAAACATTCATCAAATGATCTCTGTCTTTCATGTGAATAAAACTAGTCTTTAACTGTTCTCTAAAGTCTTTTAAAACTGAGTTATATTTTTGACATAAAATCCACACACTTATCCCAGCATGTCTTCCACTAAAAGCCAGTTTTGACAAAGTATTTCTTTTTTTTAACTATGTCTCTTTCTGCCGAACAGTCATCTATAATAAAAAAGGTCTTGTGTTCCTTCAAGCAGTCTATAAAACTGTTTTTAAACACTCACTTAGTTTATTGCTAGGACAACAAAATATATTTCATCATCTGTCCATATAAACCTTCTATCATGATATGCTTTGTTTCCATTTAAGTGTTGGGCAAAAATCAAAATATGATCAAAATTATAGCGATAAACTGTTTGTACAGGTCTAGGACAAATATTGTTTTTCCACAACCAGTCTGTCCAAAAATTTAATGAACAATGAGGGTTTTTTGTCATAAAGTTTAACTGCTCCATATTTTTTATAAACAGAATTTAATCTATCCAGTTATTATGTTTATCATACTCTCTGTCCAAAACTTGTTCAGTATAATAAAACCCTATAAGACCTAAATGTGTAAGTTTAAAACCCAAATTTCCCAGTGCTGTAAGATTGTTTCTATTTAGACTAATTTTTGATTTTTTTGCTTGTTGTTATGACCTTAATATCCTCACCTTTTGTGAAGAAGGGACGACCGTAACTTTAAGACTGTCAACATCTAAGTTTTGCCAGCTAATTGAATTCCTTTTAAAAGGACGTCACTAACGCCTACAACCCCATCCCTCTCCACATCTTTTAAGACAGAAATTTCAAATATCATTGTGAACGTGTCTCCTAATTTCATTTGCGGAATGAACTGTAATTTTGTAGAAGCATCTTCAAAACTGATTCTTTTCTGTGGAGGATGTACTGTTTATTCCCAAAACGGCTTTATTTCAATCTCTTTCCGACTATTGTCCTTTCCGGCATAAGACTTACAAAGTAAAGGACCAGAGTTGAATGCTTTTCTGAAACTTTTTTGACGGCTAAAAAATGTAAATGGGCTTATGAATTCAAATTTTTGTCCCATTCTAAATATGGTTCTAAGTGCCATTTGCTGTCAGGTTTTCGAACTATTTTTTTATTCATACTCGCCCAGCATAATTTGCTTCTACATTGCGCAGTTGCTCTAGTTTAGGAAATTTTTGTTGTCACCTACTTCTTTACGTTTTTAATCACCATCTTTGTGACTCAAACCCATACAAAGTGCCTATCCTCACCGTTCTGTTCAAAGTCTGCAACGTCTGCAAGGTCTTTTAATTCTAAAGTTATACACCCCCACAGGCGCTAATGTAAAATCCCGGTTTTTTCTGGCCCGCGCGACATTAAATTTTTTTGAACAACTAATTATTTTATTTTTTAAAAAAATGTGTAAAAGTTAAATACATTTTACAACTTTCCCCGTTTTGTCTTTGATTTTTATATTAAATGATTCGACCCCCCCACAAACTAATCTTTTAAAAATGTAAATTTGGGAATTGCATAATTTTAATAAATCGCAATATGCAGCTTTCCCTGACGGAAGAGCTCTTAAAACAGTTTTAGGGCCTTCCTCATATAAGTTTCATCAGTTGGGTCAGCTCATCCAATGAACATAGAGTAATGAATGTAATGCAAGATTGAGCGGATTTTCCCCCTCAAAAGTAGTTTTGTTTTGTTTAACTGTAAATCTATGATTGTCAGCCGCAAAGCCTAATTTTTAGCTAGTTCTACATCAAAAAAGGTAATGTACTACTTCTTCTTCAGGTTTTTAATGTTAAAAATTGTTTTCAGATTCGCATTAAGTTCGAGAGTAATGTCGAAGTTACTCATTGCTTCTTGTAGTGAGCAAGCCCCATAATAACCATCAGGAATTGTTAACTGGCTAACTTTGTCTCCTGCTTCGTCAACTTTTAGAATCGTATTATTCTTCTTGGATTCAATTATATTAAACCATACGACTTTGTAAAAAAAATTCATGGAGTGCGACCCTTCTGGCCCTGCAATTGTATCAATAGCATGTTCTAAAACGAAGACGGTTGGGTGTTATTGTTACAAACTTTTTTAACGAAATAAAATAGCGCTTTAAATATACAATGCAAATATTCTTGGGGCCCCACTACAATCTTAAAAATATACAACCGATACTTTCCTTTTTGATCATTGGTTTTGTTGATTGTTTTAACCAAAAACATTGGTTTCA
>CM031608.1:45818613-45834226 GCA_018398815.1 Conus ventricosus | reverse complement strand
GTGAAGTTCTGGAAAATTACATCAGCCTTGTCTCTCCTTGTATTTGAAATACAAATGCGTAGCCTCCCTTAGGGGAATCCCCTTTCAATGGCAGCTCAAACATAATAATGGAAATACAGTGGTTGTGTCTGACCGAGTCTCATTCCTGGTGTCGTTTTTGATTGGTCAACGTAAGATCGTACCTATCAATAACAGCATGAACTTCCTGTTCCGTGAAGTGAAAACTTTTTTTTCCCACTTTGCTCATGTTTTGTGAATCTCGTTCAACCAGATATCATGATCTTGACTGAAAATTCTGTATCGAGAATTTGACGTTAGTAAGTATGTTTTTTATTCACTTGAAATAGCAGACAAAAGCAAATGAAAACATGAAAATTCCATATTACACAGAGTGAAACAGAAACTCAGAATGTATATACGACAGTGACAGTGAGTTAGACTGAGACAATGAAATCGAGATACTTTTTTTGTTTGTTTGTTTTTGTTTTTAGATTTTGAACTGTCAGTCCAACTTTGACTGATAGGAGGCTTGACAGAAAAAGATATGTTTAAGAACAACAGACTTAAACTAATCGAGAGTGTCTATGGTAGGCGTCTCCCTATGTTCCAGTTTGCCGACTTCTTTTAGTTATACACTAGCCAGCTGTCCTGTTAAATATAGCTCTAGACCAGTTGCGAAACATCAGTATTAGTGTTATTTTTAGTTATATTCTGTGACACATGATTCCAAGGGCATAATATCTCAGTATTAGTCTTACTTTTAGTTACATTCTGTGACACATGATTCCAAGGGCATTTATAATCCAAATAAACAACAGTCATCTTTTAACAATTAGGCCCTAACAGTGTGAGCCAAGATAAACCAAATGACAGTATATTATTTCTAGCATGCTTTCTGTCTTCATTGTACAGATCCATGGACTTGCTTCAAAATCAGTACTCAAAAACAAAGCAACTGTTTCATGTATATAAGTATCCAATTCCAACCATCCTTGGTGTGTTTGGGTTTTTAATTCATTTTCCATAACAGAGGGATTTCCTTTTTTAACTTCTCAAGTTACTTTTTTTCAATATGATCTTGACTGTTTCAGTTACACAAATTGAAAAATATCGTGGAGTGCAGAGGTTCCGCTGACTATAGACTTTGCCGGTACTTGGTACCGACAACAACAAAAATTTCCGGTACAAGTCTTATATCAGCCGGTACCGCGCTTGGCTGCCTGCCATGCACTACACACTCAACCGCGATTCTGGGTCACGCGAACGGGCGATAGCGAGCGGCCTACCGGCACGGATAGCACGTAACAGGCTTGTCAGTGACAGCCTTCAGTCAACTGAACTCAACAGAAAAGTCGACGGAGAGAGTAACATGCAAAAAAATCATAAATGAAAACAAAAAGCAAACGAAACTCAGACACCCATGCATTGTTGTATTCTTTCGTCCTCTGTCGTTTCGTGGGTACCAGCGTTTCGGCTTCTGACGTTGAAGACGTCACAGATTCAGAAGGAGTCGAACGACTGTCGCTTGATGGACGGTTCGTTGAAAAAAACGAGTGTAGTGAACGCTGGTGCGACATTTTTGCAGAGAGCAGACAATGAAACTTTGGTCTACGTGACTAAGTAAGCATCGTCCGATGACGTGTAAAAGGCACGAAACTTTGGCTACACGCTAGGGAACCTGGGGTTCTCAAAGAAAAATGGAACCGTCCATTTTGACGCGAGTGCTGTAGTAATCAGCGCTGTCCATTGAAAAAAAAAGGGGGGCAAAGGTCCTGGGACTGAAAGGAAGGGGAAGAGGAGTGATGTCAGATGTATTGTTGTCGGCATGGCATGGCTTATTTCCTGCCTGCCATCCCCGCTCACCCGCTGACAGGCGGAGAGACAGACAGTGCAGGGATAGAGGAGAGTCAAAGCGCTCAGATGTTCTGCCGGTACACGGTACCGGCGGCTTTTTTTTTTTTTTCGGTACAAGGCAAATATTTACCGGTTAAAAAACCGGCATATGCCGGTCTAACGGAACCTCTGGAGTGTTCAAATATAAAACTTTCAGTAAACGTTCACTTTAACTGTGTTTTGAAAAAACAATATCATAACAATTATTGATGTAGATAACTATGTGTTTTGGTCTCACCAGGCATGTGATTGGATTATGTTAAATGTGAATGTAATCTTTAGAACTGGAACTAGTGGAAGAAAAGGCCAAATAGAGTGACATTACTAACCAGGAGGGGAACAGAAAAGTTCTAAATAGCATTCTTCTCTCCCACAGACAGTCAGACACAAAAACACACTCAGATAGAGGTATACATAGACACAGACACAAATGCACACAGACATGCAGACAGACACACACACACACACACACACACACACACACACACACACCACACACACACATGTGCGCGCATGCATACACACACACACACACACACACACACACACACACACACACACACACACACACACACACACACCTCACTATCCCATTCCCTGTGTCTGGGAGCACTGAAAGTTGAAAAGATATAGTAAACAAATCTTCCCTGTTTAAGGCAGGCTGTTCAGTCCCCCACTTCCACCACCATCCCCCCCCCCCCCCCCCCAAATAAAACAAACAAAAAATTAAAATAAAATAAAACAGATGACAAGAACTAACAAGGACAGCATTGTATTTGTCACATCTTTTTCTTCTTTTTTTTCTTAGTCAAGCACATTTGCTATTAGGTTCAGTTCTTGATTCAAGATTTTCACTCCTGAGGCTGTTCAAAGGATAAACTGATCAGAACTGATCAGAACTGTGGTTACACAGTTTGCTTTGTGCTGAAGCTTACGTGATAAGAGAATCGCATAGCATCAGCTTGTCTGTGTATTGAACAGGTAAAAAGTGGACAAATGTGCACCTGAGTAAGTAGCTGAGGTGCCTAGCTTGTTATAGTTCAAGCTGAAGTGCTTGCTTTTTTCTGTTGATTTTGACATTCTCCAAATTTGGACTATGTGATCCTTAGTCGGCAGTGGTCAATACAGTAGACAGACAGACTCAGAGTAGGCACTGGTGCTCACAAAGCAACTTGAATCTTTCTGGCTCTTTTACTTTTGGTGAGATCTTTAAATTTTTAAAGATCTGTTTTCATTTCGATTCATTTATTCTACCAGGAACAGACAACATTGATTTATGAATGACTATTGGCACAACACTCCTTTTAAGATTTTTTATTTTTTATCTTACAAGAAGATAATTGAAGTATTATCACTGCTACTAGTGCTAGTAACCAGCAAACTAATCATTTTGAAGCTATGCTTTACCATAGCCTTCAAGTCAACTTTTAATGGTGATGCAATTTGCAGCAAATGCTTTTTTTTTTTTAACAAAAAGATGTTATTACTGAAATGGAAGTCCTCCCAGGGAAAATAAATAAAACCCACAACAGCAAACAAACAAAAAATGAAAATGCTGACAAAACCAAAAACCTGCAACACCAAACAAACAAAGAATGAAAATACTGACAAAATCCCAGCTTTGGCTGATCACTTGATGATATAATCACATGAGGCTTGAGAGGGATCCACAACTATGTCACACATTTTTTATGTGAAAATGTATCGCACAAAATGTCACTTACTGTTTGTCAGTATTGTCATATCTGAATTGTAACATTTCTAGAGTTATCTTTATCCATGGAATATGATCACCTAAACCAAAAAAAAGTCTGATTTTGTCACTCTGTATACTATATCCTTTTCATGGTGACTTTAGGCTCAATTTCGGTTGTTTTTGTTTTTTGTTTTTGTTTTTTTTTGGTTACCAGTCTACAATCAGTTCTTACGGGGTATGGTTGATCTGTTGGAAAAAACATTGTTCTCTTGATCCAGGGATCCTTGGTTCACTCTCTGCCAGAGGCAACCAGGGTAGGGGGCATTTTGTTTTCAGACCTAGGTAAAGTACACACAAAGTTCACGCACACATACTGTGTATGCTGATGCATGTTTAGACATCGTCTCTTAAGGTTGAATGTGACTACACTAAAGATTGCTACGTACACACACACACACACACACACACACACACACACACACACACACACACACACACAAACACACACAAGTACACACAAACATTCATGCACACATACTGTGTGTGCTGACATGTTTAGACATCATCTCTTAAGATTAAGTGTGATTGCATGAAAAAACATGGAAAATCACACCAGTGGTTAGCCATAGAGTGCAAGCTATAGAAAGAAGAAGGAAAAGACATAAGATCTTTTCAGGGTTTTTAGTGTACAGTCACACATTTGTTAGACTGAAGGGATGTTATGATGACCGCTAATTGATGGAAGACTCTCCCTTGGTTTAGATGCCACTCTTGATCTCAAGAGAGCTGTAGAGGGAGTGTCTTTCAAAATATCCTGATCAGAGCGGGCACTACAAAACAGTCAAAAATAGCTCATCTGCAGTGCAGGCTTTTCTGAATTGGGTACTTGGAAACTTAAAATGTTTGATTTCTAAATGTACCTTTGGGCATTCCCCATCATTTATAAATGTACCTCTGGACTTTCCTAATTAACAAAATGCAGATTTGACATTTTTAATCCTAATGGCTACATGTGTTCTTTGTGTGTTTAACTGTATGTATGTGGAGTGTGTGTGTGTGTGTGTGTGTGTGTGTGTGTGTGTGTGTGTGTGTGTGTGTGTGTGTGTGTGTGTGAATGAGTGACTCAGTGAGTGAGTGAGTGGTGAGTGTGTGTGTGTGTGTGTGTGTGTGTGTGTGTGTGGTGTGTTGTGAGTGTGTTACGCACATTGCAGGTGTAGGTTGTGAGTGTGTTTGGTGAATGTGCCGTGTGTTGCGATGTGTAGTGTAGGTGTGTGTGTGTGTGTGTGTGTGTGTGTGTGTGGGCGTGTGCATGCACATGTGCACGTGCATGTGTGTGCAGTGTGTTTTGTAATTGTATTTGTGCTGTCGAGCAACAAAACAAATGGACAATAAAAGTCAAAACAAATGGGTGCTTGCTTGTAATTTTGCTCACCCGTCCCCAAAGAAGATTACCTGAAACCAAAATATTGCACAATATAAAGGAGCACATCAAACAATTTTGTGGTTTCAGTCCTCACTTTGATATTATTAGTAGATAGATAAAGTTGTTATACCAGCCGCAGAGGCCCATGGCTGTACCACGATTGATAGTTACTCCATTGTAAGTGTTGTTGTTTTTTCAGAAAGGCCACTGAACTTTAAGCAGTGAGAGAGTGGGTTGAAATGGAGATGTGATTTATGTGTGGGCATGCATTTATATATGTGTACTGTATGTGTTCAGAAATAGTAATTTTAGATGAATACTGTCAGTTAATATTTCCTTAAAAACTGATTGCAAAAGAATATAAGTTATATTATGATAAAAGTGAATGAGAGCAGCAGATGGAATGAAATTATGCAAATAATGATTTTAACAGCAGTCATGTGTGTGTGTGCACATGGCTCAGTGTGATGGATGTTCATGTTTCTGAACAGATTGTCCAAGCGGTAGAAACTATAGGTTCAGAGATCAGTGCTGTGCAGTGGACACACGAAAAGAACAGTCATGGAAAAACGTCTGAAGTTTCCACGCAGAAAACTCATAGGCGATTTGCCAGCCAAGGTCATGCTTGAAGTTCGCAATGCTTTGGACACAAGGGCCATCGACAACGTCAGTGCATGGAGGGCTTTTGCTGCTCGGTTGAAGGGTCGTTACACATTCAAGTAAGTCAGTCATTTTAACAGAGCATTAATATGGTAGAGTGCATGGTCACACATACAAGAGCAAACATTAGTGCATCTGATTTGAAATGATCATGTTCAAGTGTGCGACTTCTCCAGATGGAACCAGATTTTCAGATTTTTTTTTTCACTGTTTGATTTCTCTTGTCTGAGATTTATCTCTAGGTGTTCTAGGACGCCAATTGCAATTAACTGCCATTTTTTTAAAATTCAGTTCGAAGACCTTAGGACAGAAAGACGAACACCAAGTCAGAGAAGCTGACAAATGTGTCAAAAATAAGTGAAGGTGGGCTGGATAAAGGAGAAAGACACACTGGAGAGGGAAAATATATCCATGGGTAGGGTGCAGGAGCCTGGACTGGAGAGGGAAAATATATCCATGGGTAGGGTGCAGGAGCCTGGACCTTATTTCTCACGATGACAGTAGGAGAAAAGAATGAATGCAAAGACACATCCCTTTGGTTTAAGTGGTGAGAAGCAAGTGTTCTCATGACATTTTTGGCCCAGGGATTTTCAAATTTTCTCGATTTTCTGGGGGCAAAGCACCCTGACCCCAGCAGGACTTTGGCCCTAGGCTCCACTGGAGGCTACTAGGCCCCCAGACACCCATCTTTTATGATTTTTCTTTTTCAGTTCCCACTTATGCACTTTGAAACAGACAGAATAGAATTTTGTAGAGCAAAGATGCCACTTACACTTGTAAACATTCACACAAACATGTGCATGCTCACAAACATGTATCAAGAACTGTGGTTCCAGGTTGGTCAACTAATTACAGCTCCCCACCTTACTTAAAGATTTCCCTTCATGTCATTGTCAAGGGCACTGAGGTTATATTTGAATTGATTTCTGTTCATAGGTGTGCATAAGTAATGGTGCTCAAGGTCAGGAGACTGTGCCTGTCTTGGACAAAATTTGATTTGTGTGCACATTACTTTACAGTTGTTGCGGCTATGTGCAAGTGCAGGTGTTCCGGCTAGCTTGAAACTTCCTTTTCCGATGGGGGGAGTTTTCTTGTTCATTTTTTTTACACCCTTTTGTCTGCATTTGTGCTCAGTGAATGGGTACTGCAAATACCATTGATTTGGAGTTATGATGCCTTTGTGTCAGTATGGGAACAGAAGTCAGTTTCTCTGTTTACTGTGTGCTAGATTTAACATAATGTATTTGGTAGAAAATAAACCTCAAAGGCCTCTTTACAGGAAAAATGTTATTAATATATATTTTCTTTTGATAGACTTATTTTCAAAATTCTCAACTTTGGCACATTTCATTACTAAATGGAACTTGGCTCCAATCACATCCTCAATGTAGGTAAGGGAACTGTGTACCTGGTAGTTCTGTTAGAAAATATTGGTGCCTACCAATGTACCATGTACATGTGTCAGTGATGTTATTTGTGACAGCAGTTTGATAGATCTGTTTGTGCATACAACTGTGAACTTGGTGTCAAGTTTTGTGTGTGTATTGAAGGTTAAAGATGAAAGTCCCATGGCCATAAAGATTTTGTATAGTTAAGAGTTTCACCATGTCTAAGGTACACTAGCATGGGGAATGTAGCCTAACCCTTTCCTTCATCTGTCTCTTTCTTCCCTGAGCTGAATCAGATGCCCAATTACTGCTGGGTGGATAGAGCCTTTTCAGGCAATAAGAATCCAACCCCACAAGTGGTTAAAAGTCATGAGCATCAGCTCTGCTGCCAAATGTTCTTACCATTTGACTATGTGTATGTGTTGTTGTTTTTCTGCATGGTTATATGTGGTATCCATATACATACAATTCAGGGGTGAAATAAAAGCTGTTGCCTGGTTATTGTAACAGAATTTGTTTCTGGTAATCAGTAATTGCAGGTGTGAATGTGGGACTCTCAGTGGCTCTTTCTTCTTCTTAAACAATTGAATCAATGTTTTGAAAGCTTTTGTTAAGATTCTTTATGTAGATTTGTTTTCGTAACTTTTGTCTGCAAGAATGGAACATAGGCTTTGCTACTCTTGCCTTTGGTACCAGATGAACCGGAAATCTCAGAACATGGTTTCATTTCAAATTGTTTCAGTTTGTTGTTAAAAATGACGCAGCATCATTGTGAAATGGACAAATTACAGTAAACCAAACAGTTGCTACTTGCATTTATCATGAATTGTTATTTGCAGGAGTTATGTTTTTGTGTTTACTCTCTCTGCTGATGTGCTTGTTGTTGACAGATGTGTTTATGTCTGTGGTCAGGGCCCAGGATGTAGAGCGGTTTGCTCTGAAGTTGCAACAGGGGAGCAGTCCCTCTGACCAGATGCTGCGTGAACTGGGCTCCAAGGCCATGGACACGGGGAGACTTGGTGGAGCTGCTCAGTGACATGCAGCTGGATGACATTGTCAGTCACTTTGTGGAGTACGGTAAGGAGCGGAGATTTTGGAGATTTCTTTTTTTGCCTGTATCTTCCACTCTCCTCCACTGTCGACACATGTCCCTGCTATTCACCCTTTCTTTTAATTTTGCCCTCCATGATGATTTTTTTTTCTGTCAGATTTTAAGATTGATGATCTGAAAATCCACTGGTTTATGTTCACTGGTTTAATTTACTTGTCATCACGGTTAGCAGCATTGACCTTGAACTGGGAGGACATGAACCTTTGCCCATCCAAGTGCCTACACTATTATTGGGAAAGGTCCGGCCTCAGGCGCTCCTCCCATGGTTGCCTTCTCATCTCCCTCAGCATCATTAATGAGAAGAACATCTTAGCAAGCATCATCACCAGGTGTCTCACCAGCATTGTTCACAGGGCATTGTCCCAGGATCACATCCGTGCTACTGATGTCAGCCTGAAAGCTCACCATGCTACAGCAATAACCACTTCAGCTGTGTTCCAACACATGGTCCCTCTATGTCACCTCCTGGAGGCAGCTTCCTGGTGCTTGGAGAATCCCTTCATGAACTCTATCTCAGGGATAATGGCATGACCAGATTTTGATGGTTCTAAAGGAATTTCATTCATCATGACTGACTCAGACATATCCACCCCAACGTATCACCCCCAAATAATTAGGATAATTTGCACTTCTGTTCAAAAAGAAAACAAAGTATTATGTTACATCTTGCAAGAGTTTGACTTGGCACAAATATGATTGATGGCCACAAGGACAGTTTTTCTCATGCTCCCTGTTTGGCTAAACACACTTATGTCAAAATGACAAAGTCAAAGTCCTGCCTGTCATCCCCTCTAGTCTTGCTGTGGTCCACAAGAGTACTTTGTGGTTTGGCCATACAATGAGGAGGAAATAAAAACAACCTTGCATTGTCTGGTAGAGACCAGATATAGAGCGGAGTGTCTTTTTGCTACGTTACCTTTGAAAACTTGGCCAAACAGAGCTTATCAACCGCCATAGCTTGCAAGAGTTTGACATGGTGAGTGTGTTTAGCCAGACAGGGGGAATGAGAACACCTCCGTATATGTATGTTCTGTGGCACCTCTTTTGTTTAGTTACTGGTCTTAAACTTTGACAGAAAGCAAGAACCATCCTGTTGGTGGAAAAAGGAATGATTAGAGGGGAGTGGGAGAAGGATAGGGGTTGGGAGGGAGGGGGCAGGAGGGGTAATAGGGCAAGGTGAGGTAATAGGAAATTCTTCTGGCTTTTGCTGCTTGAGTCTTAAGCACTGGTCATTTGACTTAGATTTTTAGTGTAAGAGGTCACTTCTTTTGTTAATATCATTTGATTCCATAGAATACTTTATCTTTTATAAATAATTTATGCTATGTATTTTTATGTATACAAATACATTTCTTATGATACACACAAGCATAAAATGTCTTTAGTTTTATTGGTATAAGTTGATCAATTACTTTGTTATTGTCAGTGAGTCATATTAGGAAAAAAGACAAAAAAGTCCTCTCTGTCTGTCTGTCCCTCTCTGTCTCTGTCTCTGTCTCTGTCTCTGTCTCTCTCTGTCTCTCTCTCTCTCTCTCTCTCTCTCTCTCTCTCTCTCTCTCTCTCTCTCTCTCTCTCTCTCTCCTCTCTCTCTCTCTCTCCTCTCTCTTCTCTCTCCTCTCTCTCCTCTCTTCTCTCTCCTTGTCTTCTCCTCTCTCCTCTCCTCTCCTCTCTCTCTCTCCTCTCCTCTTCTTCTCTCTCTCGCTCTCTCTCTCTCCCTCTCTCTCTCTCTCTCCTGTCTTCTCTTTTCTCTCTTCCTCTCTCTCTCTCTCTCTCTCTCTCCTCTCTCTCTTCTCTCTCTCTCTCTCTCTCTCTCTCTCTCTCTCCTCTCTCTCTTTCTCTCTCCTTGTCTTCTCTCAGTCTGTCTTCTCTTTCTCCTCTTTTCTTCTTGTCCTCTTTTGCTCTCTCTCTCTCTCTCTCTCTCTCTTCACCATAAGGAAGAGGTGGTGGTGGGAAAGGAGCATGATGGATTAGAAAGAGCAGGATCTGCTGATTTTTTCCTTTCTACTTGAAAGCTTGGATGCAGGAGTCTTTGTTTGACCCCTGAGAAGTTACTGATCATTCTGGTATAATCACCTGGTGTTCAGACTCCATCACCCTGGTGTTCTGTCTGCACTAGTGGCTGCTCAGGAAGTACAGGTAGCCCTCGTTGGCTGTGTCTGCCGGAGATGCTTCTGTTCCGACGCAGATTTCCACCACTAGTCTTGATGATGTATGATCTAGGAGCACACTGCTTATACACACCTGGACGCGTCCATCCTTTTCCTCATCCTCCTTCACCAGGACAGGATCCCCAGGATGAAGTTGTGCAAGGTGACGTGCTCTCTATCAAAGTATCTCTCGTAGATTCTTGTATTTGCTGTCCTGGTTGCACACAACACTGGATCGATCGTAGTTAGCTGAGGAAGACAGTAAGTTGTTCGCAATCTTCTTCAAGGCCAGTTCAGCGGGCTTGCCCCAAGTGCAACGATGGGTGTGGCTGGGTATATCAACAGAGCTAGGTGTTGGTCTTTTTGTTGCAGTTTTTCTTTGGCTGTTTTCACGGCCCTCTCAGCCTCACCATTAGCTTGTGGATAGTAAGGGCTGGAGGTGATGTGTGTGAAGTTCCATTCACCAGCAATGCTTTTAAATTCTGCTGAAGAGAACTGAGATCCATTTTCAGATACAACTGATTTCTTTCATTTTAGAAATGACAGTTGAAGTCAGTTTGTTGACAGGCAGAATGTCAATCCATTTTGAATAGTAATCAACACTGATGATATTATGGTGCTTTGCTCTTGTTTCACACAGATCCACAGCAATTTTCTGGAAAGGTCTTTCAGGCAGTGGTGTGGTTAGCAGTGGTTGTTTCTGCTGTGAGGGCTGCTTCTGTAGGCAGTATCTACTAGATGCTACACGATTCTGTATTTCTTTTAAAATGCGAGCCACCACACTGCTTGATTAGCTCTTTCCCGGCACTTAGTTATGCCCAGATGTCCATCATGGATTTTGTCAAGGATTTCTTTTCGCATTGAGAATGGGATGACAATTCTGTCTCCTCTGAGCAAGACTCCATCAGTAACACTGAGTTCACCATGAGTAGCAAAGAAATCCCGTGCTGCCAGCTTGACATCCGCTTCCAATCCCATCAGTTATCCCAGGGAGTCCCCATCATGTCTCCCCCTCCTCAGGAGAACCTGTTCACAGACGCATCCAACCTCGGGTGGGGGGCCCACCTGGGCTCTCTGACGGTGGCCGGGCAATGGCCAAAGATGATGAGTTCGTGGCACATCGACCTGCTGGAGGTGGTTTTTCAAGCCCTCAGGAGTTTCTTCCCTATCAGACAGGGAAACACGTTCTCCTCAACATGGACAACACAATCGTGGCTTGTTACGTCAACAAGCAGGGGGGGGGGGGGGGGGGGGGTGCTCCCTCTCCTTGTCCCTGAGGGTGGAACAACTTCTCTGGTGCGAGGATCAGTCCATCTGGATCTCGGCCAAGCACGTTCTATGCAAGATAAACATTCTCACGGACTCCCTCAGCAGTCGCACATGATCCTTCCCTCGGAATGGACTCTGGTCCATTCGGTCCTGGAACCAGTCTGGCCTGCATGGTTCAAACCAAAAGTAGACCTGTTTGCCACCAGGTTCAACTGCCGCCTCCAGCTATACGTATTTCCAGTTCCGGATCCGGAGGCTGTGGCGGTGAATGCTCTATCCATCCTGTGGTCGGGCCTGATAGGCTATGCCTTCCCTCCATTTCCCATCCTGGGAAAAGTTCTATGGAAAGTGAGGGGAGACTTGGCCACGCTGATCCTTGTGGCCCCCTGCTGGCCGGCCAAGCGTGGTTTCCGGATCTGCTACACCTGTCCCACAAGCCTCCGATAAAGCTCACCCTGACAAAAAGGTCCCTGCTCCAGCCATGGTCAGGCATTCCACACTGCAATCCAGACATGCTGAACCTTCATGCCTGGCTACTGTGTGGGACACGCTGTCTACACAAGGTGTTTCCCACTCAGGGGATACACAGTGTCCACTGGAACGGCTGGCTGTCTTGGTGCTCCTCCCATGCTGTGTCGCCCCACTCCCCCTTTTGCCTTGGCTAAGTGAACTACCTCGCCTTTCTCTCACCTGAGAAAAGACTTACAGCCTCCTCTGTGAGAGTTCACAGGGCTGCTATCTGCACCACCATCCGCCAGTCAGGCGGCCCTTCCTTTGCAGACGACCCACTCCTGCGGGATCTCATCAGGGGAGGCGCTCTACAAGAGGCTTGAACCCCCTTCCATACCCTGGCGTGCGACCTCTTGCTAGTCCTCTCCTCCCTGAGGCTTCCTCCTTATGAGCCCATGAGGGAGTGTTCTCTGAAGTTCCTCTCCTTCAAGACATCCTATCTCGTTTCTTTGGTTTTGGGAAGGTGCTGCAGTGAAGTCTGTGCTCTTAGTGGTCTTCCCGGAGAAGTAGTCTTCGAACCTGATGGACCGATGTCTCTTCGGTTTCTTCCCGAATTCTTAGCCAAAAAACAGTCGCCAGGTTCTCCTTCTCCTACTATCTCCATTCATCCTCTGACCTCTATCCTCACCCCATACAATGAAGACCACTCTCTGGTGCGTGCTCTGTGAGTGTATAGAAAATGGACAAAGTCTTCTCGCTTGAATCAGCACCACCTGTATCTCTCTTACAATGAAAGTTGTAAGGACATCAGATGCTCATCAATCTCTATGGCTCAGAGAAGTAATCAAAGCTGCATACACAAGGCCTGACGCGGATTTGGCTGTCTTTTCAACAAGGCCCCATGAAATTAGAGCATGGGCCTTGTCACTGGCCGCCGCCCTCAATGCCAGCATTCAAAGTGTCCTGGACGCCGCATATTGGTGTTCCCTGGGCACTTTCATCCAGTTCTATCTGTGCAAGGTCTCCCACCTGCGCAAGGATGGTCCCAAGAGTATTCCCTCAGCTGTGGTGGCTCAGCATCTCATCTCCATCACATGCCCTGGCTCTTCTCGCTTCTCCAGACATTTACCTGTTGAGCCGTCCTTCCAGGTAGTGCTACTCTGCATTAGTGAGCCACGGTACAGTATGTGTAATTGAAAGGAAATTTTCCTTCTAAAATTACGTTTAATCTAACATACTTACGGTGGCTCACACAGAGTCCCTCCCTTCCTCCCCGCCTTCCTGGTTCCCTTAGGATTTCACAGTCAGGGTATTAGTTACTTCGGAAAGAGGAATGATCTGGGCATGTGCAAGACACGAGGCCCCTATTGGGTTCTTGTCCGCATGGACTTTATTGTGTACAAGGCGGGGATAGCAAACCGCTGTTGCTTATTGCATTAGTGAGCCATGGTAAGTATGTTAGATTAAAACGTGATTTTAGAAGGAAAATTTCCCAATGTAAATGCCACCAGACCACTGGGAAATAATGTGATGAACAGTAACCATGTAAACAACAAGAACATTTGTTTTGTCGTTGTTTTGTCTTTGTTTTTGTTTTTTGTTGTGACTGATCTTCAAGGGTGCAGTTTGTGATTCTTCTGTGGTCATGGTGGCCTGTAAGGATGTGAGTGTGAGAATAAGCATATCTGCATAGCATTGCATGTTGAAGAATATGTTTGGGAAAATAGTTGAAAATCCCAGTTTGTCCCTGGTTTTTGCGTTCATTTGTTCGGATGAAAAGCTTTTAGGGTAAGTGTTGTGGCCTGGGTTTTGCAAAATGGTAATGAATGTTGCAGTGAGATTATTTATGGTGTGTGTGTGTGTGTGTGTGTGTGTGTGTGTGTGTGTGTGTGTGTGTGTGTATGTAGAAGAGGTGAAGATTCTCACCCAACCAGAGCCCTACATCAAAGTGAGAGAAGGCCAACAGATCCGAGTGTCCACAAAAGCCAGAGGGTTCCCCTGTCCTCGCTACCTGTGGTATCGCTTTGATACAAATAAGAAGGAATCAGTTGCCACTTCTTTTACAGTGTCAGACCTCGTTATCAACAACGCCAGGTGAGCTTTGTGTCAGGTGATTGTAGGAACAGACAGGAAGAAAAAATGCTACCTTACATGGAGTAGTGATCAACATGAAGATAGTAGATCCACAGTTCTCTTGCATAGGACACTTTTTCTTTTCCCTCTGCATTAGGTCTTGGATGTTAGTTTTTACAGTAAGCATCATAATGGTAATGAATATTTATATAGTGCATTGTTGGAAAAAATCAGCTCTATGCCCTTTACAAATGAAGTAAAGAAGCTTTCTCAGTGTCTCCATCTCCCCTCTCCTTTTACCCACCAATGCCCAACGTACATAGTTAAGCATGCACACACAAACCCTCCTCCACACACACACACCTACACACACATTCTGTGTCTCTCTCTCACACTCACATGCACACATGCATATGATATACACATACACACGCGCGCGCACACACACGCGTGCACACACACACTCGTGCGCACGCACACGCACACGACACACACACACACACACTCACCCCACCCTCCCCTCTGAATAGTGAATAGACTTACAGGAACAGAAATCTATGTGTTAACTTTATATTATCGGATGAAGGGCGAACATGACCCATTTGAACATACACTTGAATGAGGTCAGATCACTTGGAGAGAGCAGTGCCAGAAACAATACAGGATGAGACAGTACACCGAGATCTCCTTGTGAAGCATGCATTTTATACTTGTCAAACAACCCAAGGCAACCAGGGAATTGTGTGTGACGCAAAGAGCAGCAACAACAAGAGCAAAAATACAGAACTTGCTGGCACCATGCCACGGAGATGTACTGTCCTGGAGAGAGAGAGAGAGCAGACTGGGTCAAACCGATTCACCTGTTGTGATGAAATCATAATACACCATAAGAAATGTTCACTGTGGCTAAGACAAACTACGTTCACAGCAGTAGCACATCTGTACTGTACACATGAGAGCTAATGTCACTGAACAGATTTTGAGAAGCCTGCCTTTTTTCTTTTTTTTGTGTGTGTTTTTTTTTTAAAGTCTGGCTGATTTTTTTAGCAGAAAATGGGACCGTAGATATTTACATGCACACTTCATGTTCTTGGTGTTTTTCAGATGCTTAAACAGTTACAGCATTGGCTGAATGCTTCTTGTCTGAAAGTGTACAGCAGCTATTGGCCTGAGCAGTGAAGTATCAATGTAAGAAGTTTGTCTGAAAGATTCAGCAGTTCAATTATTTAAAGTCCACATCTTTCATCGCATAGTCTGTATGTTTGTGTCCGGTGCACTTGTGTTGCATTTTGTGAGTCTGTACGCATGTCAGATTGATGTTATTAAAGCTCAAGAAATTGAGCTTTGCTGTTGAGAAGTTCGCCCTCTATGGTGTATTTCCTTCAGGACGGACCACTCTGGAGACTACTGCTGCCTGATATACAACGCTAACAAGACTGGTACTTTCACCAACTGGTGTTCTATCACAGTTCAGGCGGCACCACAAAATGGTAAAAAAAAAAA
>CM031608.1:45696113-45813613 GCA_018398815.1 Conus ventricosus | reverse complement strand
TAAACTGGGACTTTGTGAAGGTAACCTTGTCATTTCCTTTTTCTTCAGCAGTAGCTTTCAATCTGAGTGTGGCATAGTGTGCTGTTCGCTTGTTCTTCAACATTATGTACGGTTTGATGAGAGATGCTCACCACGCTGTCAGATGAGATCAGGACTGAGACTTCAGCTGTAATTAGCATACAAGCAAAGTGCAGCATGAGCTGTTGTGAATTATTGTCTGTTACCTGTTGTGTGAGTTTTGCAAGTCCAGAAATATATGGGTGTCTATTTTTTTTAAATTCTATTTTGCACAGAGATAAGGGTCTACCAACTGACAGGGCACAGGGACCAGAGTTCAGTAAAAAACGAAAAAGTCATGTCTTGTAGGATGTAAATTACAGTATTCTCTTATACACTCTGTGGGATATGTATCTTTTCATGAAGTTGGTACACGGAAGAGTGAGTGTGGAATTTACTAGACTCCTGCGTTTGTGACAGTATCAAGGAAATCCCCTCGAACCTGCAGATGTGTGCTTCAGAGCACAAAGCAAACAGCACGCACATTCCTAAAAGTGATGAAATTCTGTTTAGAGAAGTTTATGGAAGTTTACCTTTGTGTGTGTGTGTGTGTGTGTGTGTGTGTGTGTGTGTGTGTGTGTGTGAAGTTTTGAGATATCTTAGCAGAAAAGACTTGACCTTCATTTTCACACTGTTTGGCTTTAAATTGGCACTAATGAAACAAAAAATATGTGAATTTATTTTAGATCCCAACTTCAGTGTGTTGTAAGGTTGCAACACCTCAGATTGAGTAGAATACATGTTGTAAATACCTGGGTTTCTCAAGCACTGTTACATTTGATAATGTTATCATCTGATTTGTTTACTTGTGGCTTCTATCTATGGCTGGCTAGATTTTAAACACCATGAGTTGACATCGCAGGACTTGCTCATGTGAAAAATTATCAATGGTAACTTCTTTTGACTCTTTTTGTGAAAGAATGTCTGTTGTCTTTTGAGATATGTTTGTTTCTTGCTTACTTTGTTTTATTTTGAAAGCAAGGTCTTCAGTTTTTGTGTGCTGCCTCTCATATACAAGTTGTTTTTTATTGTTATAATTTTTGTTATTGTGAAAAGATTATGAAGGTTTTTTTAATTATTTAAATTTTTGTTATTGTTAAAAGATAAGGTGAAGCTTTCAAGCTTCATTGTAAATATTAATAACATCATCGTTGTGATGGACTGGGAAACTTAACTGGTTTCTTGGTTGTAAATTCAGGTCATGTTGTTTCTAGCCCCGCTGAACACAGTGGCCTTATTAGGCTGGTTCTTTTTGTTATTCATGCATGATGCTAATGATGAAAATAATGATGGTGGAAATAACAGTGACAGTGGTATGTCCTTGACAGATTGATCATGCCAAACTGGAGCACGATGGGGTTTACCAGTGCGTTGTCAGCAATGAATTCGGTTCAGCCCGAAGCGACTGCGTCAAAGTCAGCGTGGCTACCAGCGAGTGGGAGTGCTTTGCTCCTGCTCCCTGTGAGTGAAGGTTCTTGCTTTTTTGATAGTGATAATAAGCGATGAAAGTTCTTCTTTTTTTCTTCTTTTTTTCTTTTTAATGATTATGATAAAATAGCACTCTAAAGTATAGTGAACTTGTGTCCTTATTTTAGACTGTAAGTAAATGTAAATTTTCATTCATACATATTTCTTACTATGCACCCACCCAAAAAGCATGTGTAATCTGGGTGCGAATTTAGGTTGTTTCCATTTAAGTGGTTTTTATGTCAAAGGATGATGAATGAACAGCTTATTATACACATGACCAGGCACAGGCATATATGTAACACTGTGTGTTACGCAGAAGCATTCAAGTGGCCTAGGCATATATGGTGGCAGAACAATGAAAGTGAAACGATGCCAGCTGGTGGAAATTTACTTCCAGTCTTCAGTTGATTTGTGAGAGAGAGATTTAACAGTTCTCTCAGATGCCAAGACACCTTTCCAGATGAAAACCTAGCATGCCATTGACAGAGGAGGAAAAGTATTATGCATGAAATGAGTAGATTATTATTATTATTTTTTTTTTTTTTGGTTGGCAAAAGAAACAGCACATCAGGTTTAGCTGAGGAAAGTAAAGCCTCTTGCCTTGCAAATCTCAAAAATGCAAGACTGAAATGGTGAACACTATTGTCCCAATGGGATACAAATATCTCTTGGCATTTTTATATGAGTCGGAACACACCAAGACATAGCAGCTTCTCTCTTTCTTCAGGATTCTCCCTCCTTGGTGTCAGTCTCCTCGGGGTTTTGGGCAAGGAAAGCAAGGCTGGGGTTGTTAGAATGAGCAGTAAGAGGCTGTGGTGAGGCAGCTTTTTGGTTTAGTGAACATGTCTTTCACACTTCAGCCTGATTGTGCAGTGGGATGTAAAGTTAATGTGTGCTCTACAAAAATGCTGCTAATTGCCTTAAAAATGTGATTATGTCATTAGGGACCATACTTTGTGCTTTAGAAGATGTGAAACAGCAAGAAATCTAAGGAGGATGGTTTGACTTTTTTTTTTTCCTAGGAAAGAAGGGAAAATGGCAAAAGAACGGTTGTTCATTGATAGTGTCTTGCAAAAGAAGTGTTCTTCTTTGATTGTTGACACATGTTTCTGAATGTAATATTTCTGTCTGCAGAAAATGTTTTGTCACATTCCATGTCAGTTTACCTCTTTGTTTTGTGTACGACAGTGATTCCTGAAATTCAGGAACACCCCAAGTCGTGTCAGGTTCAACAGGGAGGTCACGCCATTTTCCGCTGCATTGCTCATGGTCTGGGTCCTCTCCGCTATCAGTGGTTCAAGGACTGTGACTCTATACCAGGTAAGGGGAAGGAACTGAAATCACACACACACACACACACACACTCACCACACACACACACAGACTCCCACAACACTTGTGTGCATGATGCTTGGTCACCAACTTTTTTTTTTTTTTTTTTTTGGTCCCTTGCAATGAAGGTTATATTTCCATTCAATACACATGTTACAATCAACAATACACACATTATTCAATACATTTACATACAGTTTTTAATTAGAGCTGTCAAGATCATAGAAAAATGTCATAGATCAAAAGTGTCATAATTTGCATGTTACAATATAAACTTATTACTCTATATCAATTATTATTAAATGAAATATTGAAAAGCTGCAAGGGTATATACCAGTTACAATATATAAACAGAGGCTATGAAAAGACAAGGGAAAAAAAAAAACCCAACAAGGGAGGGAACCAATAGCCCCCACACCACACCCCTTAAAGGGTGGATGCATGGTGCCTGGGGCTTGGTCACCAACTTCGTTGGTAAAAAAGAGAGCCTGAAAAAGAAATTGTTCTTGCAAACATAATTAGAAGTGAAAGAAAAAGAGGATAGATAGAAGACAATAAACAGGATGAAGAAAAAACAGCAGCAACAGTTAGTCAAGAACAGAAGAAGAGAATATTATGTACACTGACATCACAGTGAAGCTGGAGGAAAGCAAGCAAAAAAAGTAAAACACATGTAATGATTGTACAAAGCAACCTAACAAGCATAAACACACAAGCAGATGTGTAAGCCAGATTGAACATACTGTACAATGTCTGATTTCTCTTTGAAATGAAAGGATCGAAGCATTATTGATGAATCGAGTGCATCACGATGGTGAACAAAATGATTGAAATTTGGGCACACACAGCTGTATTTGGCGGTCTGCACCCAGCCAAGATTGGGCATCGATCTCCATTTAAATCAAGCACATTTAATCCTTACTCTGTGCTTAAATGATGGGTGGTGGGAGAGTATCTTGAAGCTGTATATTCTTGTATTATATGCTGCTTTGAGTGAATAAATCTCTTAATGATTTGGTGACTTTCGTTCATTTTTTTTTTCTCACAACACTATGAGCCAGTACAGAAATGTTACTGTCAAGCAAGTGTTAGGTGAAATCTTAGTGGATGATGTCACTAAATAACTCTAATCTCTTAAAATGAAAGCCATATATTTTTTTTTTTCAGTGAACACGTTTTTCTTTTTCTCTGTTAGTGAAAGCGAAGGTTTTAACACAAACATTCTCACAAGACGAATAAATGTTTCATTCTCAACTAGTAAAATGTATTGTTGTCAGCCTGTATAACCTGAAATTTGTGAAATAGCTCCAGATTTTCTTGCATTTGTCACAAAACCCCTGATATTAATAGTAAGATGCTTTTGTGGCAGACTTGTTTTCTCCCTTTTGATTTATTCCTTTCATATGGCTGCTTTGATGTTTTCCATGATGGGCTTAAAATTGTGTGTCTGCTGTGTGGCAATCTTGAGCACTTCAAATTGCTTAAAAAAGGGAAACTTTTTTACAAAACCGTGTCAAGAATATTGACTTCATAATGCTCACAAATATTGTCTTTCAAAGTGTGCAGTTATTAAAGCACATCAGGAATCAAGTGCTTGAACTTCTTAATTTTGATTTGGACTGCCTATTTAAACATTGCCAGGATTTATGTGACCGTGATTTCATTTTTTTGATAGGCTTTACTGTGAAATGAGGTGAAGATTAATACTTGAGCTTCATTTTGATTCTTTTTTTCTTCTTTAATTTGGCTTTGAATCATTTTTGATGCAGTAGTTGAAAAATGGGACAGGTGTGTGCATGGTATAATCATCTTGTCTCGTCTGCTTTTTTACATTCATGCACCTCTTGTTCCATATCTAACACACATTCTAAGATTGCATTTACTTCTGAAAAATAGGCTGACATGAGCAAACTTCTCTTGTCCACTAATATTCTATGCAAAGTTAGTTGTAGTGTGAATGGTTTGATATACTATGTGCGGGTGTGTACAGGTGCAACAGAAAGTGAATACCGGGTGTACAACGTGAACCACCAAAGCATGCAGGGTACTTACATGTGTCTGGTGTCCAACAACCACAATGGCCAGGTTCTCAGCAAAGGGGCCATTCTGCAGATTGGGGATCTCAACTACAATCCCAACCACATTGGTATGGATTTTGCAGGTTTTGCTCTGGTCACATCATCTTTGTTACAGTGTTTTTAATAGAAAAATCTAAATGTGAAAAAAAAAAATGTGTGGTCCCAATTTTATGGCAGTTGATGAAAGTAAAAAAAAAATTGTTGCACAGCCAGCTTCTATGACAGCTGGATTTAGTGACACAAACAAAGAAGGTCTGCAGTCATAAAACAATTACTGCTTTTTGTGCAAAAGAGTTTCCTTACTCTGGCTTTGATGCAATCAGCTTCAACTAAATTTGTTAAACTTTCCGATAGGTTGTGGGTATTATATGACCCTTAGTCTGATTTTCACTTGATAACTGAGCAAGATTTTAAGCGAAATCCACAAAATTTTGTGACTGTATCAATAAAGCATGGCCCTATATCTGTACCGAAAAGTGTTTGTTTCTGTTAACAAACCAAGGAAGGAAAATCCAAAATCACACCAGAGCTTTATTCCTCAAAAAGAAAAATGGGTTCTTTTAGACCTAGGATGTATGGCAAAACTTTAATCCTTCACAAAAGGCAGGGGTCCATGGAGACGCATGACATATGGCGCACAAAGTTGCTGGCAATGTATGGCATACCTTAACACCTTTATTTTTGTGTCAGCAAAGAGTGAAGAGAGAACTAATTTTCCATTACTAAAGACATTTTTTTGGTACTGTTGTATAACATATGGCTTGACCACAGTACAGACCGACAGCAGAATATTTATTTATTTTGCTTCTCTTTCAGAAATAACAGAAAACTACTACTCAAACTGAGATTCTTTAGATGATCTATGCATAATTCCATCCAGTAACTGTGTGCCTTTGTTCAAGTTTTGGTTTCTGTTTTACCATCGAGGTATCACAGACTGAGGCAGAGCCCATGCACACTGCATCCCACCTGTAAAGCCACCATTTCTCAATGTGCAGAGGTTGGAGCAAGATAGATTAATAACCGAGTAAATGAATAATGAAGGAGTTTAGAAGAAAAACCTACGCAGGAGACTTAGCAGAAACCTGACCTGTCCCTGAAGCTTCAGCGGACATTGTTCTAGTTTACACATTCCCTATGTTGTGGCCTATGTTGTGGGTCCCTCGGTACATGTGCCATTTACATAGGCTTTAGTGTGTGTTTTTACTGCTTATGCCTATTCAGATGTTGCCAACTGTACAAGACCCATACTGATCAAAGAGTCCAGAAGAGGTCTTTTTTTTTCTCTCACTTTATTGATGAAGCAGGTCCACCTGGTCCCACGCATAGTGTGTGCTGCAGTATTTGGTTACCACAGTTGATCAAGTATAGGTCCACCAGGACCCACGCTCAGTGTGCTGCAGTATTTGGTTACCACAGTTGATCAAGTATGGGTCCACCAGGACCCACGCTCAGTGTGCTGCAGTATTTGGTTACCACAGTTGATAAAGTATGGGTCCACCAGGACCCACGCTCAGTGTGCTGCAGTATTTGGTTACCACAGTTGATCAAGTATGGGTCCACCAGGACCCACGCTCAGTGTGCTGCAGTATTTGTGACACTGCACGCGAAAATCATGGATAAGGGTCAAAATTCAGAAAATGAGATTAAAATTTAATCTAAAAGAAGAGATCATTCTGAACAAGACACAAAAAACAGATTTCAATTATCTTTATTACTTTCTGAGATACACCGGTTTGAGTCTCCAGGTGATCGGTGACCCCGTTTTGAGAAAAATTCATTTAAAGTTTGGTAAAATTCAAATAGTCCTAACTAATTTTCCCAAGCATGAGACTGGTACTATAATATCAAGAATGACCCATAGAACTTAGTTAACAAACTCAATTCCACCAATTAATTGCTGTTTTGATTAAAATTTCATTTGAAAATATTGGTTACTGGGCTTAATGATGGGCGACGCATTGCATTCAAACTTTCACCAAAAAAATTGTAAAAAAAAAAACTACAAGTCAGAATCACTTCAAATTTTCAGCAAACATCTATGGGTACCTGTGCTTTAATCTGCATAAGTTAGTTTTAAAAAAACCATGTTATATCTGTGAGCCACCTCTGTGATGAGTCAGTTCAATGTTAATTTTGAGGATAGTTAAGTACATCACAAACCATCACCATAATAGCACTGTCACCAAATGACACTTTCACAATAATCAATCACACACTTTCAACCTTGGGAAATTATTGTCTTTGTTTCAGAATCAGTCTTACACTGCCAGCACCCAACCCCCCTCCCAAGCCTAGCGCACCCCCCCCCCTCCCCTGCAACAATCAATTACAGCAATGGCACAATCCCATTTGAAGCTGCACAAATGGCCTTTTGAATGGAGTGTTTTTTTTTGCACTGAAAGTCACATGTCTGTTTTTTTCTTTGACCCAAGTCCTCTTTTGATTTTTTTGGGTCTGCCTGGAGTCCTGGCAGGTGGTGGGGGTGCAGTCTGGCTGGTGGATGGTTTTGATGGACAGGGGGAAGGAGGTGGAAACTGAGATGGGGTAACCTTTCCTGATGTTTTGAGACTGAGAGGTTGTGGGCACACCAGATCTCTCTTATCTGGGTTCACAAACTCCCTGATCTCATTGAACAAGTACTCCTGCCTTGGTTCACCGAGACCAGTTGGGTTAATGATGGGTGGGAGGTCATCAGGTAGGGTAGTGGGCTGTTTCAGTCAGCTCCTCAGGTGCAAACTGGAGATAGCAGGGCTGTCCGTCATTCAGCTGGCAGGAACAGGAAAACCCAACAGACAGCTTGGCATCTGGCTTTCCTGCATTAGCACTGAAGCAGGCCATCCCCTCTTCAGCATCACAGAGGTCCGCTTTCAAAACGACTGGTGGACGAATCACACAGCCCTCAGCCTCATCAGCTGGAAACACACAGAACAGATATTTTGCATTCAATGAAACTGAAAATAGGAAGGCTCATTTTCCTTCAATAAAACCACACACATGAAATAACACACACAGTGACACACACACATACTTGCACACACACAAACACATAACTGACATAACGACAATGATTTTGAGCCACACACCCCTTCCCTAATGAAATCACTACACACACACACACACACACACACAGTCACAGTGACACACTGATAATGACTTACAGCCTTACCCCCATCCCTTACAACTACCCCCCACCCCTCCCCCCTGCCCATTCCCCATCCCCTGCCAGTTACAAAACACACACACACATACACACACACACATTCATTCATTCATTCACACACACACACACACACACACGCACGCACATGCACACACACACACACACAGTGACACACACACACATTCATTCATCACACACACACACACACACACACACACACACACACACATTCATTCATTCACACACACATTCATTCATACACACACACACACACACATTCATTCATTCATTCACACACACACACACACACACACACACACACACACACACCACTGCATTTTTGTGTACAGCCCTCCCCCCCCCCCCCCCCCCCCTCACAAAACCACAAACTATACCCTATTAGTATTACCCATCTGTACATCATCTGTCATCTGAAATGCATTATACACTATTTCCTCCTTTCTAAAGAGATTTATAGCACAGCATTCCAAACACCTTAAATTAAGTGCCACAATTATCTATAATCTCAGTGTGATGTTTTTCATACTTCCAATCTGGCCTTGGCTTGACAGTGTTGCCTGTTACTAAAAATAGTATCAACAGCATCAGTGTATTTCACTTGTTTTTTTTAAATCATACTCGACAACTTAAGCTATCATTCACGGAAATCAAGTAATATGTGTGATATCTTTCATCACAATAATTCCTGTTCGCCATACATATACACAAACTTTAAAAAACAACAAACTTATGCCGAAGCGACAGCATTCGTGGAACAATGTAAACAGATCACTTACCAGATTCAGTGTGTTCGTGTTCAGCCCCATTTTCCACAGGCACAGGTTGATCATCTTCATCCTCACTACTAAAATCTTCGACTTCAGATTCTCTATTGTCTCCAAAGTAGTCTGTCACTGCTTCAATCAGTTCTGGCGAGGTGAAATTCGCCGTTTCCGACAGCAGCCTTGAGATCTGCTCGCTCGACAGCTTCGACGCCACCATTGTTGTTCCGTGTTCGAAAAGCACGCTTCCAGTTACTCACTTTCGGCAATTACTGAGCTTCAATGAAAAGACTGAGAGCAATAAAATTTTAGACTTTAACAGTAGAAGTATGCTACTTTCCAAAATAATTCACATCAGAGAACAAATCTGTAGCAATGGTGTATGCAGCTTCAGTTAAATTTGATCATGGATAAGTCGCTCTGACCACAGTGATCGCACATCAAATCAGAATTACTACGCATAAACACACAGACATAGTGTTGGAATGTGTAAAAGTAGGGCTTGTAGACAGTTTACAACCAGATTGTGGTGTTATTCCGCTCTTTGCGACTCTGAGGTGAATGAAATCGTGTTGGAAAGTGGGGCAAACGAGTCCGCTTGTTTCCCACAGTTTCCCATCATTTCCCGACAGGAAAATATTAAAATAAAATACTTTTACTTCGTATTTGCTAATAATACTTGAGAACTTAGCAGATAAAACGTCATACAATCTAAATATTAAAAAATGTCAACATCGATATTTTTAGCTCCAGTCACTTTAACCGCGCGCAGCACAAAACTACAGCTGGCGACTTATCCATGATTTTCGCGTGCAGCGTCACATTTGGTTACCACAGTTGATAAAGTATGGGTCCACCAGGACCCACGCTCAGTGTGCTGCAGTATTTGGTTACCACAGTTGATAAAGTATGGGTCCACCAGGACCCACGCTCAGTGTGCTGCAGTATTTGGTTACCACAGTTGATCAAGTATGGGTCCACCAGGACCCACGCTCAGTGTGCTGCAGTATTTGGTTACCACAGTTGATCAAGTATGGGTCCACCAGGACCCACGCTCAGTGTGCTGCAGTATTGGTTACCACAGTTGATAAAGTGTGGGTCCACCAGGAGTTGCGTCATACAAAGTGCATAGTTGGAATGAGGCAGCTGATTATTTCTTTCATTTTTAATGCACAGACATCAAAATTTGTTTGCACAATGAATTACATTTTTAAAATATGCAAATATTTTTTTTGTGTATGGGTAGCGGGGTATCCAGGAAAAATATTGAAGGTTTAATATTTAAAAAATTTTTCATTAAAAAAGTATTAATTTAACTGTGAAGTCACATTCAACAGTCCCATAAGTACACTGAAGGTTGAAGGATTATGATCGTTCATGAAAAAAAAAAGAATTGTGTTTCGTCCCATGAGGACTTTCTCAGTTTGTTGCTGAGATGTCTTATTTCCTTTGCAGTACCCTGAAGAAATCCATACAGGATGAGACCTCATTTTTTCTTTGATGTGAAGGAATATGATTCTGCAACTTCCAGTTTACTTATGGTTTTCATTTGTTTGATTTTCATTTGTTTGATTTGATGCCATTCTTGTTTTGATTTTAGGGTTAACAGTTGTTGCGGCATATCTTCTTTCCTGGGTGTAATGAACACAAATTACCCTGGCTTTAGGGTTAACAGTTGTTGCGGCATATCTTCTTTCCTGGGTGTGATTAGCACAAATTACCCTGACTTGCCTTCATTCTTGGATGTTTGCCTTGTGATGGTGTTTCAGCCACAGACAAACTGGCCTTGCTGATTGGTAATTATGACTACCGCAGTCAGCAGCCGTTGAAGGCGCCCCAGACAGATATCCAGAATCTCTCCACCATTTTTCAGCGTGTGCTGGGCTTTAAGGTGATGTGATGTGTGTGTGAGTGTGTGTGTGTGCGTGTGCGTGTGTGTGTGTATGTGTGTGTGTGTGTCCACCTCAACCAAAAAAGGTCAGTGTGTGCGTGTGTGTGTGCACATGTGTGCATGAGTGTGTATGTGTGTGTGTGTGTGTGCGCACGTGTGCGTGTGTGTGTGCGCGCGCGGTGGGTGTGGGTGTGGGTGTGTGTGTGTGTGTGTGTGCGTGTGTGCGCGTGTGTGTGTGCGCGTGTGTGTGTTACAACCAATGAATCGGTTTAATCAATCAGTGTGTATATGTATAGTGTTGGAGGGGGTTCTGGTCAGTTTTTAATTTTTAATTTATTGAAAGCATCTGGGTAAAATGTTAATCAGTCAGTCAGCAAATTAAGCAGAAGAAAGGAAGGGTACCAGTGTTACAAACAGGCAAGTGTTGTGCAGTTCTACTTCTTCTTCTTCCTTCTGTGTACGCAGGCTGATACTCCTGCGGACACTGCCTGTATAGACAGGCAGTGAGTTTTGTGTGTATGACCGTTTTTTATCCCGCCATTAAGGCAGCCATACTCCATCTTCGGGGAAGGTGCGTGCTATGTGTAGCATGTCATCCATACCAACGGCCAAACTGGCCTTCTCTTCCGAAAGTTGGTGATGGGATTTTACGTGTGTGCAAGATGTTGTGCATGCGTTCACACACGGAACCTCGGTTTATAGTCTCATTCGAAGGACTGTATGGGGAATGGAGTCAGAACCAATGTTAACTCCGAGGGAAAAATCCCCCTATACCGAAATTCGAACCCGCAACCCCAGGATCACGAGTCCGGCGCTCTACCAACTGAGCTATTCCGGCCCCCTGCAGTTCTACTGATACGTGTGGCAGTTTACTCTAGATGATACATGTGGACATTCACTGAAGTCAGTGAAGGTGTTATGAGGGAAGTTCACTGATTGTTACATATAATTCACTGAAAACAATAGCAGCAGAAGTTCAGTGAAAATGTGTGCAAGTTGTTTGAAAATGTTATGTGAAAGTTCACCGAAGCTGTTTGGTGTGGGAGCTCACTGACAATGTTGCATGTTCAAATCCACTGCTGCTATACATGAATGTTTACTGAGTCAATTAGAACATTCATTAAAGATGAACTGTATGTATGTCTAATGGTGATGGATGATCATCTGACTGCAGGTGGTGTCCTTGCTCAATCTGACGCTGACAGAAATGATCTCAGCGGTGGAAGAGTTCTGTGAGCTGATTGACTCAGGGGTGTACTGTGTCTTCTACTTTTGTGGGCATGGCTTTGATGAAAGCAACCACAGCTACATTCTGCCCAACGACGTCCCTACTGACTACAAGACAGAGGAGTGCTTGTCTGCCGAGTATGTCCTCAGCAGAATGCAACAACGTCGGCCTAAAGTCTGCTGCATGATTCTGGACATTTGCCGTAAACCGTGAGTCTGCTGTTCAGTAGTTACTTGAAAGAATGACTTGCAGACGGAGAAAATCTTGATAAAGAATATGTAATTTTGTTTTTTTGTTGTTGTGGAGTAAGATGTGTAAGTTGACTAGCAAATGTGGATATGAATTTTGTACGTTCCTTTTTTTTTCTGGTCACTTCAAAGTAATGGTATGGAATTTCGGCTGTCCTCATTGGAGAGACTGTTTCATCATAATGCTGTAAAGGTATTCTCTCCCTCTCACTCTCTTTTTTTAAAATAAATTATATCTATTACCTTTTTTTAAAAATTATATCTATCAGGAGGTCTTTCTTATTTCCTTAATCTTTGCTATGCTTCCTGGTCACCTACAAGCCAGAGACCCACTTCATTGGGAATGTGTCGTCAAAGGCGACATCAGGTAAAGGTTGAAAAAGAAAATTATTAATGAGAGGTTCTAAGTGTATGCTTAAGGCACCATGCATGCAGGTTTTCTTTATTTTGTTAATTCATTTGTATTCAGGCTCCTGAAAATTGTCAAGGTCAGATGAAATTTGGGTGAAGATTATATGCATGAGGAAAGCAAACTCGTTACTTTTCATGTCAGCATTCCTGATATTAGGAATAACAGGACTAATTAGTAAAGCAAGCTCCCAGCAGTTGCTGCGTTTTTTTAAATTTTATTTCTATGAATGAATTTATTTGGCTCAGTGAAAATTGGAGAAGTAGAAATGGGTTCAAATGATGGATCCATCTTAAATAATACAAATAATGTAAATGCACATAAAAAATGAATAAATGTAGAGCTGTTTATATAGCTGAAGATGTTGCTTGTACAGGCTTGTCACAGTACTAGTCAAGATTAGAGATCTAGTATAGTTCTCTTTGTGTGTGTTGTGTGTGTTTGTAAGTGTGTGTGATGTTTGTGTGTGTGTGTGTTGTGTGTGTTTGTAAGTGTGTGTGATGTGTGTGTGTGTGCGCGTGCATGTTTGTGTGCATGTGTGTGCGTGCGTGCGCCGCACATGTGTGTGTGTGTGTGTGTGTGTGTGTGTGCATGTGTCTTTGTGTGTGTGTGTGTGTGTGTGTGTGTGTGTGTGCACCTACACACATGTTCGTTTGTGCATGTATGTGTGTGTATCTGTTTCTGTTTCTGTGAGTTTGCGCATGTGTGTGTGTGTGTGTGTGTGTGTGTGTGTGTGTGTGTGTGTAGACGCATGCATATACCTAGGTGTGAATAAGGTGTTTGTGTGTGTGTAACAGACCTGAAAACCCCAGTCAGAGCCATAGAACAGCCATCATGGAGCAGACCCCAGTGGAGGACGGGAACACTGTCGTGTGCTATGCTACGTAAGTCGTCTCTTTGACACACTGTAGTGTGCTATGTTATGTAAGTTATCAGTGTGACACACCGTGGTGTGCTGTGCTATGTAAGTCATCTGTTTGATACACCGTGGTGTGCTGTACTATGTAAGTTGTCTGTTTGACACACCGTGGTGTGCTGTACTATGTAAGTTGTCTGTTTGACACACTGTGTTGTGCTGTGCTATGCAAGTCGTCTGTTTGACACACTGTAGTGTGCTGTGTTATGTAAGTCATCTGTTTGACACACTGTGGTGTGCTGTACTATGTAAGTCATCTGTTTGACACACCGTGGTGTGCTGTGCTATGTAAGTACGTCTGTTTGACACACCGTGGTGTGCTGTGCTATGTAAGTCGTCTGTTTGACACACTGTGGTGTGCTGTGCTATGTAAGTCGTCTGTTTGACACACTGTGGTGGGCTGTGCTACATAAGTTGTCTGTTTGACACACTGTGGTGTGCTATGCTACGTAAGTCACCTATTTAATGCACTGTGATTTATGCTATGCAAGTCCTCTGTTTAACACACTGCAGTGTGTTATGCAATGTAAATCGTCTGTTTGGCATTCTGTGGTTTGTTATGCTATGTGAGGCGTCTGTTTGGTATGCTGTCATGTGCTATGCTACATAAGTGCTCTGTTTTGAAAATTGAGGTGTGTTATACTACGTAAGTCATCTTGTTGAAGCGCTGTGGTATGGTGTGCTTTGTAAGTCACCTTAAGTTCTGTAGTGTATGATGTAACGTAAATCATCTGTTTTAAACACTGTGTTGTGTTACACTACAAAGGTCATCTGTATTGAACACTGGTGTCTTCTGCAAAGTAAGTCATCTGTTTGAAGCACTGAGGTGTGTTATATTGCATAAGTCATCTCTGTGGTACTTCATGGTGTCCTATGCTGTGCAAGTCATCTATTTGAAGCACTGTCGTGGTTTAAACTATGTAAGTCATCCGTAGGGAGCACTGTGCTGTGCTGTGCAACGTCAGTCATCTGCATGGAATGCTGTAGTTATTATGCTGCATAAGTCATCTGTATGGAGTGCTTGTGTTGTGTTATGCTATGTAATTATTCCGTGTGGCTTTGTCATGTGCGAGTGCAAACTGGGCAGTGGGTGAATCCTTGTGTTGCTGTTTATACCTTCAGTGCTCTCCTTTAGGGAAATATGCGCACTATAACGCAAGTGTGCTTATTGCACACACACACACACACACACACACGCACACACATGCACATACACACACGCGCACACATATACACACACATACGCACACACATGCACACACAGACACACACACACACACACACACACACACACACACACACACACACACTCTCTCTCTCTCTCTGTCTCACTCACTCAAGAGTGCACACAGACACACACACACACACACACACACACACACACACACACATACACAGACTCACATAAAGTAACGTTTTTAAAAAAGTGTGAAAGATTTTCGTGAATTCTCATTTAGGTGCAAAGTGAGGTGCCTGGTGCCTGAAATCTACACAAACAAAAATGTTTTGTCTTGTGATTCGATTGTCCATGTTGCTCGGCAGAGTTATCTTAGACACTTTTTTTATAGATTGAATTTTCACATCTGCATATGCTGCTGGGCTATGAACAGTACACTTTTTTAAGAGATGAAATTCTCACATGTGCATAATTGTGCTGCTGGGCTATGAACAGTACACTTTTTTAAGAGATTGAATTCTCACATGTGCATAATTGTGCTGCTGGGCTATGAACAGTACTTTTTTAGGAGATTAAATTCTCACATGTGCATAATTATGCTGCTGGACTATGAACAGGAGCTGCGGGCTGGCAGCATTGAGTTCCGGCCGCAGAGCAAAGGCATTCTGGTGACTCACCTGGAGAAGCTGCTGCCTCAGCCAATCAGCATTGAGGAGGTGTTCGCCGGGTCAAAGAAGGTAGCTCCCCTGCCATGTTATCTACCCAACTTTCCTAGAAGTGTTCTAAGATAAAGATTTCCTTTCATCAAAGAACAGTGTCGTCTGGGAGTGTTGGTGAAGAAAACATTAAGGCCTGAAAGACTGCAGAGTGCTCTTCAGATGATCCTAGATTCATTTCTTGGCCTCTCTGCGGATGAACTTCTGTGTGATCTGTTTTATCTGAGAGATAAATTACCATGGCATAGGAACAGATAAGTGGAACATGGTCTCATTCAACTTAATTTAGAACCAACTTTTTAAAACAAATTAACCCTTCTCCATTTGTTGTTGATGATAAGATGTGTGTACATTTGTTTTTTGGTGTTTTTTTTTTGGTTTCAGTTCACTAATTTGTTTGCCTGTCATCATCAGTGAACTGGAAAAAAAACAAAACAAAACTAACAAGTGCACTTCAGAGTGTGGGTATGGGGAGGTGGGAGAAGGAGGGGGTGTTTGAGCCCACTAGAGATGAACAGAACAGGCGAAATAGCAATTACATGTAGACAAAATGGAATCAGTACATCTGATTAGATAAAAGGAGACCTGACTGTTTCCAGCTCTGGAGATCACTTGGGGGGAAATAAAAGCAACATAGACAGAACAAATGCACACATTATAGTGAGTCAACTATGTGTGTATGTGAAGTGGTAGAAAATACAGTCTATTGATTAGAGTGCATTCAGTGATTCTTGTGCATTTGTTTTGCTTCCACGGTAGGCAATGACACACGCGTGAATCAGAATGCCCGGACACGTCAAATCCCAGAAGTGCGCTCAAACCTGATCGAGGTTCAACGGTCATTCACGGACCCAGTGGAGACCAGTGGCCATACCCGTGCTTGCAACAAACGTCAGCTAGCCTGGGAAAATGCTCATGGTGGGCAATTTATTTCTCGACTTTTTCTGGTGGTGATTTAAGCACATCAGTATGTGGTGTTTTTTGTGTGTTTTTTCTAAAACACCAAACCATACAGCACATAAATGCTGTTCAAATTCAGAAAGAAAAGATTTTTTGGTTGTAGAGGTATTGACAGTTAACATGTGTCTCAGGTGTTTTGAAATTCTGAAAGCTATCATGTTTGCTGAATTTATGTTGATCTCAAGTTTTGTCTTGCATGCTTAAGCTCTTCAGAGAGCTGTCATGTCATGTCTACTGAATGTATGTAAAAGTCAAGTTTTGTTTTCTTAAGCTTGGTCCTTCATCAGCCTTTGTCTTTCATGTTCAAGCTCTGTCCATCTTCAACATTGTCTTTCATGCTGATGCTCTATCCTTCATACTCAAGCTCTGCCCTCAAGCTGACCTATATCCCACAGTGTATTCACAGGTCTCCAGCTCTGAAAAATCCAACTTTGTTAGGATCTTTTTGTACTCAAAAAATCTAGATCTTAAGGAGAGGGAGTGAAGAAGCCTATCATCTATGTGATAAGGTGAGAAAGAAATGTCAGTGTATTCATAACCCTCTCACTCTATGAAATGCACACAAAGACCTGACTCCTGCTTATGAGGGTAGATACACTGGGTAACATCTGGAGTGGGGAATACAAACTATCAAAGTCTAACCAACAGGACTGTTACTTGTATAGCTGAAAAACTTCAGTCACAGACGACTGAATATGTGGATACATGAGAAGCACTAATGCGTAACAATAGCTGACCCAGTAATAGTGTAGACTAGTCTTTACTGAATTCTTACTCTTTTTCTTTCTCGTTTGCTGCTCGTTGCTGCCCAAAGAACTCTTTCCCAATGAAGACCTACTTTTATGGGTCTCTGAAGGTCCTGAAGAGGATGAGTTTCAACTGTGTTAGAGACATAAACTTATATACATAAATTTGGAAAATGTGAACATTCTCCTTAAATCTATTTACTTGCAGATAGAAAGATGGTTTCTAAGTTGCCTTTCTTTTTAATTAATACCATGTTCTAGTTCTGTGCACTTCGAGGTCAGAGAAAATCTCATAAAAAGCGCATGGCGCGGTATTTTAAATACACGCGCGTCCCTGTACCTGTCTTTTCAAGCGGATGGGTAGGGAGAGTGGCACTAGTTCAACATCTACACAGACCCCTCCAACTCGGCTGTCGCCCCTTTGAGAACCCTCATAACTCGGGAGTGTGGGACGCACAGTCAGCCCGTCTCCATATCAACGTCCTGGAATTGGAAGCGGTCAGGCTTGCCCTCCCCCACTTCCACCCCCAGGTCTCACACCGACTTGTTCTCCTGCCCACGGACAACACTGGGGGGGGGGGGGGGGGGCTCGCTCCCTCAGCCTCTCCCTCCGAATAGAGGCCCTCCTCCGCTGGTGCCACATGCGGGGAATCACCCTCTGCGCGAGACACATAGCGGGGACCCTCCTCCACACTGAAGGGATCCTCAGCAGGCTAACCCTCAGCGGGAGCGTGCCGGTTGTTCCCCGGGTTCTATGTTCCCCAGTACGCTATTTCCCCGTGTCTCTGTTCCCCAGTGTCGATGTTCCCCGACCGAAAAAGCGTGCCGCTGTTCCCGTACCGGTGTTCCCCAGGTTCTGTTCCCCAGTAGCGCTGTTCCCCAAACAGATTTCAATGCACGTTAGCGCCAGTACGGGCCCTTCTGTACAAGGAGAGGTTGCGCCAGGCACATCCCAAGGTAAACAAAATAATAGGGAAAAAAATGCACATGCTCACCCTCCCCCCTCCCCTCCCCGCCGAGAGAGAGAGAGAGAGAGAGAGTTGCACGTGCCCCACGCGTGTCAACTCAGGTTGTTCCCATTTTCAACCGCTACCTTGGTGGAAGTGTCATCGCGCTTCTGTCGTCTGCGAAGCGTGTCACTTGGCGTGGCCCCCAGGGCGCATTGCCCGGCACCGTTCCAACGGATAGAGGGGGGGGGGGGCAATTTCGCTGTGAGTTGCTTGGTCAAATTGGTAAGAAAAACGGAATATTTCGATCGCGTATGATTCTAGAACGGGAAGCATAAATTTGTGACGCCAGAAAAGGGGTTTTTTTTTGTTTGTTTTTTTTTTGCTGTCCCAACCTCTGCGCCACCTCAGAGGTGGTGAACCCACGCCGCTCATTCCGACACCCCGTCCACAGCCACAGCCCGATCGGCCCCGCCGCAGCCCCGGCACCGGCAATCCACAGGGAGCAGTCAATGTCAAGTCGTTAAGAGGCAACCCACCGGAGGAGACACTGCACTGCTGCCGAGTCACTTCGGTGGTGTTCAGTGGCGCCTGTTCTGATCTAACATACGCAGGACACCACCTACTAAGCCCCCTACTGACGACAATAATTGCTTAGTCGCGGAGCCGGCGTGAGTGAGCTCTCCCTCCGGAGGGTGCCACCACGTCCGTCCACCGACAGACAGAAAAGGGTTTTGACAGTGATGTGCTTCTTTTTACGTTTTGAACTCCTATCCCTTTATGTCACATGCACTTTGCGTGAGCTACACCTTTTCTTTCTCAACGGGCCATTTTACTTTTAGACTGTCTACACAGACCTGATGGGGTCATGCAAGTGCTGACCTGCTGGTTCCAGCGCTGTCCAGTCGGCATGAAACCCCTCTTCTACGGCCCTCCCGCTCCACCCCCAATACCCCGACCCTTCCTCCCCCTCCTTCCCCCCTCCCACCCCGCCCTCCCACTGCCTCGTCTATAGCAATGAAAACAACAGTAACAACGTTTAAGTCAGCAAAACCCACCAACACCACCAACGGCAAAAACTTGGGGAACAGCGGGCCTGGGGAACACCGGGACCGGGGATTTGTGGGAATGGGGAACAGCGGGATCGCCACAGGGTGGGGAACAACGAAACTGGGGAACTTAGGGACTGAATTTCGATTTTTTCTTGAGGGGAACACCGGGACTGGGGAATATAGAGACTGGGGAACAAAGAACCTGGGGAACAGCGGCATGACCCCCCCACAGCCCTGTGGGGAACAGTGTTCAGGCCCAGGGTCGCTCACCCTTCCCTGGTCCGGCCTCAGCATACGCCTTCCCTCCATTCCCAATCCTCCACAGGGTGAGCCTTTTTCCAGAGGAGAGATGGCCTCCTGATGCTCAACTCTGTTCCTCCATCTGGCCTTCCAAATTTCAGATAGGCAGTTTCTATCTCCCCTATCTTCTTCGTTTAGGCTCTCGGCTGGCTCCATTCGGGGCTACTGGGAACCCCCGCGCCCCAGGCGCTCCTCCCAGTCCTTCCTCTAGATGCTTCCTAGACGGGCAGATCGGCCTACGCCCAGGCATATAAGGATCTCCCCGTCTTATCTTCCAGTGCCCATGAGGGCAGGGCGCTGGCCACTTCCACAGCGATCCAGCACTCTGTCCTCTTGCACCACATCCTGGAGGCAGCCTACTGGCATCCGGAAAATCCCTTCATAAACTTTTATTTAATACTATCCAGCCGAGAGTTCTTCTTTCTTTCTTTCTGCGTACGCAGGCTGATACTCCTGCGGACACTCCCTGTATAGCCAGGCAGTGGAGTTTTGTGTGTATGACCCTTTTTTTTCCCGCCATTAAGGCAGCCATACTCCATCTTCGGGGAAGGTGCATGCTATGTGTCACGTGTCATCCATACCAACGGCCAAACTGGCCTTCTCTTCCGAAAGTTGGTGATGGGATTTTACGTGTGTGCAAGATGTTATGCGTGCGTTCACACACGGAACCTCGGTTTATAGTCTCATTCGAAGGACTATATGGGGAATGGAGTCAGAACCAATGTTAACTCCGAGGGAAAAATCCCCCTATTCCGAAATTCGAACCCGCAACCCCAGGATCACGAGTCCGGCGCTCTACCAACTGAGCTATCCGGCCCCCTATCCAGCCGAGAGTGGCACGGACGCCACGATTCCCTGCTGCCGCACACTTGCGCATAGCACTCATTCCCTGCCGATGCACATATTTGGCCACTTTTTAATTTATTTTTACGGTAGCTAGACAACAACTGACAGTCTTGTGTTAGGTGTCATAGGAAAGAACGAACACTCAACTAATCGAACATAGTAATTTCAAATCATTTACTTTCAATGTGTACACATGACTGTGTGTTGAAAAACATGTCTGACAAGTAGAAAAAATGCTTTGGTTGCATTCTATTCCGTTCTTTTACAACACCAAATCAGAAGATGAAGGGATGGCTGCATCTTCAAACAATTCACTTTCCTCTTCTCTTTCAAAGTTTTCTATCTCTCTATCACTCCCCTCATCACCAGATCCACTTTGTAATATGATTTCAAGCGCTTCATTGAGCGAGAAATTGCTACAACCCCTTCGCCTGATCGACATTATTTCTGGCACAGGAAATACATGCCACGCGCTGGTGCCGCCAGTTTCTTTGTTTCAAAGCTCCTGGGGTCAGCCAAGTTCACAATAGGCCACTGAAAGTATGGTCTACAACTCACTCCAACATCCCCAAGACTAGTTACAGAGCTTATTTCCCTTGGATCATTTTATGGAGAGTGTTGGAATTTTTTTATGTTCCCGTCATCTGATAGTGGATGACACGGCAGAATGTACTGTCTGTCCGTCATCCAGACTTGGATGACTCGGCTCAAGGGAAAGAAATCCTGTCCTCCACTATTGATTGATTCGGCTGGTAAAGGTTAAGGGATGTCCGCATGTCCAGGGCTGATGGTTCTAGGGACTCCTTTTGCGGCTAACGCAGCCATATCTATTCCTCCACTAACCCCAAGAACCATTAGGGCACTAAGCCCTCCTCCAATTCCTTTGAATTCTGCTATGGTCTGACATGGTAAAGTATATGACGCCAAAATGGGGAGTTTGTATTATACTCCCTGTTTGGCTAGTATACTTACCATGTCAGACTCTAATGCCCACCCTACCTTCCCCACTAGTGCTATGGTTCTCGGGTTACCTTGTGCATAGGCCTCGTTGAATGAGGAACAGGAAGTTTACACCAGCTTCTCCCTGCCAGAAGTAAGGTGAGCATCATGTGATGGTCTTATTACTGCATTAGCGACAAAAAATTCGGCCTGGCAGAGCTAACTAACTGCCGTGGAATGCTATGGTCTGACATGGTAAGTATACTAGCCAAACAGGGAGTATAATACAAACTTCCCATTTCTCAACCCTATTCATAAGTTTTCAATTTAATTTTTCATTTTTAATTCTGAACTTAAGTTATTCATTCCCTGTTGTGAAAATCCTGACTCCTGATTAACCCTTTCAGCTCCATTTCAGTATTTCCCAAACCAGCTGATTCTACACTCTAATGAATTTTTTAAAATGATTCTCTCTCTACTTTTTTGTCATTATAAAGGACAAATCTACTATAACAAAAACTTCTTTTTTTTTAAAGGGATAAAGAAAAAACTAACCCAACAGTAACCCTCGTCTTGGTGCATAACGCAACATTGCACTCTTGAGTCTTGCTTGGGCAGTGTTGCTATGTTGGTGTAGAAAGGGTTAACGTAAGATTTTGAAATGGTTAATGTAAGTGTGAAATGTATGGTGAAGAGAGCGATTGTTGTGTGGGGCTGTTCTAGTGAATTGGTGCAGAAAGGATTAATGTAAGTGTGAGATGTCTGGTGAAGGGAGTGATTGTTGTGCGGGCTGTTCCAGTGAAGCCTCCCCCATGGAAGTGATTAGTGTGTGAGATGTTTGGTGAAGAGAGCGATTGTTGTGTGGGGCTGTTCCAGTGAAACCTCCCCCCATGGAGGTCTGCCTGCAGCCCGTGGAGCTGGGGGTGGTGGTGGAGCTCACTTTTCAACATGAGTTCTCCAACGTCCTCAACGTCTACGTCAAGGTCATCAGCAAAGGAAACTTGTCAGACTGCATCGCCTGGATCAGCAAGCTGCCCAGCGTAAGTCGCTTTCTGACACTAACAGAGAAAGTGCTATTTCCTACTTGTAAGAAAATTATCCTTTTATTTCTTTGATAAAATCACCATGTATTACTATTAAGGGTGGGGTTTTATTTTGAATTATGTCTTGTGTAATTTCGTACTTGTAAGAAAATTGTCCTTTTATTTCTGTGATTAAATCATTGTGTATTACAATTTATTGTTAAGGCATTTTGTTATATCTGTGTGATTTCATGCTTGTAGGAAGATTGGCTTTTGTTTCTTTGATAAAATCATTGTCTGTTACTGTTAACTCTTTCATCCCTACAACCCGGTTTTCCGGTTTGCAGAAATTCTACCCTTCCTTCCTGCAGCCCGGAAAACCGGGCAGCACAAAATCCCCCCTTTCCTTCCTGCAGCCCGGAAAATCGGTTCTCGCGTTAGGCGCTTTGAAACTTCGCGCAAGTCGCGTCATCGATACACGTCATGACCGGGTCGCTCGCGCGGCAGTGTTTATGAATGGAATGGATGCCAGATGGCCCCTACAGAGTGGGAAAGTTGCTGCCGCTCTATTCTGGCCGGTTTGCTACTGCACGCATGGCAGTTCTCACTTTACATTTCTTTTTCTTTTCTCTAAATCCAGGAATGAAGGGAATACTCGTATTATAAGAATCTAGGAACAAGAGGAAGAAATGGTTCATATAAAAGTAGGAATGAAAGTTAAGGGCTCTTTTTTGTCATATTTGACAAAACAAAAAAGAAATTAGAGAAGGTTTTTAGGTAGAAAAATAGATGAGACTCCCCAGAGAAAGTGTATTTTCCATTAAATGTAGTTGTTGGCACTCACAGACCAGTTTGGTTCTTATTGAGCAAAATTTCATGATTCATTTGCAACAATAACCTTGAACTGCACATTTGACCAGGAAATTGATAAATTCTGGATTATTTTCTCCCAAGTTCTCTGTTTTTTTGCGGGATTTTTATAAAATGATGTATCTGACAGATTTAGGACGGTGATATACCAATCTGAAAAAAAACAACTTTTTGTACTCGGCACTACCCCAAACGACACATGCTAAAAGTGATCTGTATTCACAGTTCTGGGAAAGCCATGGGTCAGTTTCATTTTTGTACCAGAGATGATCTTCTGTAAGCATTACAAGACTAAGTGTCCACCTGTTAGATCTTCTGATCACACTGAAATTTTCCTTCATCAGATGTTGAAATTTTCATGAAAGAAACTGTCATGAGCAAAGAAGTTCTCAAAGTGTACATATTCTCAGGAAAATGTTCAGTGGGAAATGCTCCAGTTGCAAATTTTGGTGCACACAAGTTTTATTTGTGGAAGGTTTGGGTTTTGAAGAGCTTTTATCCTAGAGCTGGTTCTAGCGGTCGGCTGGGCTGTAAATAACATGAATTCACATGAGTTCATTTCAAGTTCATTGTTTCCAGTCCGTGTCCATGATGAAGAAGCCAACCTGTGTCACGCCAGAGGGTTCAGAGTTCACCATGACCAAGAACGTCATCATTGACATTCAGAAATTAAAGGTAATGCATTACTGCTTTCATTTATACTGATACACGAATGGTTGGAGTAACGGTAAACATGAATGAAGAAAAAGTGTATTAAATAGTAAATCTATCTTTGAATGGATGTAAGAGCAGTGTGGATTGTTACAAATATAATGCTGAAATACACTTTTTCTTTTTAATCGATTAAAAGTATGTGGGTGTGGAGAAAGAATAGTGAACATTAGCCAACCATTGACATTTTTCTCTCTAATTTTGCATACTTTCCTTCACGTCTCCTTTCGGGGTTGGTTTGTTTTTAGGCTGGCAGAGATTAGGTAGTGATCAACTTATAAGATTTACTACGCAGAAGGACAGGAAATTTCAGCAAATGCACGACAGAGGATTTGATGCTAAGAAGCAATTCTCTTAATGAATCTGAACTTGGAATTTGGAAGATTTAAATTGAAATCAAAAAAGTGAGGGGGGCAAAAAAGAGAAGGAAGACACCCAAATGAAACTTGTTCTTTTTCAGGAGAATTTACGTGTTAGTCTGGGTATGCGGTACCGTCTCCCAGGCAGCGGACCCTACGACTACGAATTCAGCAAAGACACCCAGATTGATCTCCAGCTGCCCCTGGTGGCAGGACTGAAGCTGTGGTCACCACGACCTGTGCAGTCTTCCTTCCGACACGCTGTGGAACAGACTGAAGAAGAGAAGCCTTACACATGAGGCGACACTGCTGCCAAGGCTGCGGGAAAGGGGTTGGAGTGAAGACAAATCACTGACTGAACTGACTTCTGCGTTCATTACTAGGTGCCTTGATTTATACTGCAAGCATACAGTATTTTGACCGAGTCCAAAAAAAAAAGCACTTAGCATCATGGAGAAGAAAAAGGGAGAGGGTGTGGAAGAAAGTATTCCCTGAAAACTGAAAATGAAGTTTTTGTACAGTTTCAAACATAGCAGTTTTCTTATTCGTTTCCATTGTCCTTTGGGGTTGTAAAGGGTTTGTCTGACTTTTGTACATTGACGTGATATGAAGAGCATGGTGTCCTCTTATTCTTCTGTGATGGTTGTGGAACCATGTATCCCAAACAAGGGTGAATTTATTTTGGTTAGAGTGGATGGAGATGTTGGATTGGATAAAATTGTATTTAAACGCCTTGCATGCAAGGTGTCAGATGTTGAGTGCTGGATCACAGATTAATCTAAGATTTGTTGAATTTGTTAAGTTTTGCTTGTTCTGCATTTCAGAGCCAAGGGATGTTTGTTGGATTTTTTCTTTTTTTTTCCATGAATATGGCGATTTCTTTATTGTTTCCATCCCCTGCCCCTGTTTTCATCATGTGCAGGTAGTTGTGTTCTCATGTTCTTTTTATGAGATTTTATTGCTTTTGTTTTTAATAAAACAAGACCGTTAACTTGGATGTTGCAAATAGCACTCTATCACTTTAGTGTGTTTATTTTGTTGTTGACACAAATTCCTCATTTAGGACGTTACATAATATAGTGGGCAAAATGCTTTTGCTTTCTCCTATTTGGCCATACTTTGGGTTCAGCCAAACCCACCTTCCAGAGACCTGTGGTCCTTTTGTGATCATGCCCATCAGCATTGCAATGTTACTTTTTTTTTTAATATGACCGATCTAAGCAAACCTGCTGTCAAGTGATTCTGAATCACCCATCTAAGCAAACCTGTTGTCAGGTGATTCTGAAATCATGAATACAATATCAGTACCGATATAGCTCATCTTGTTACAATTATTCCCACATTCTGCATTTCTTTTTAAGGATTAGGGATATGGTGTTGGGGAGGGGTGTTTGTGGAATCTTGCGAGTTATTGTGTGGTCTTAAAAGTACCTTGTATACACTGAAAAGATCGGAAACAAAGAGCACTATGGGACTGCTTATTGTATTGAAGTCATGTGCATGCATGTTATGAATAATGCCTCACAGTATGGAAGCGGATTCTTTTTTAAACCCATGTAGACTTTTCACAGATTTGCAACTCTTTACTTTTATTCTGAGATGTCCACCCTTCACTGCACGCTGTAAAATTGTATTGACAAGGATGCGCAGCATTGTTTAGCCTGAGCTTGGCATATCTACTTGCTCTGATTACAGCAAGTTCTTATCCATACCAATACCTGATGTAGATAGACACTGGTTCAGAATGGTCTTTCCATCGCAATTGAAAGTGGTGCTTTGAGGAAAGTGGCCATGGTCTCATTTGTATGTTATAAAGTATTATTTGTGATCAATGACGACTGTTGCTTGTTTCAAGCTGCTGATGACATAGGTTCACCTGATCAGTAAAAACCGTATGACATAGGTTCACCTGATCAGTGCAAACCCTATGACATAGGTTCACCTGATCAGTGCAAACCCTATGACATAGGTTCACCTGATCAGTGCAAATCCTGACATAGGTTCACCTGATCAGTACAAATCCTGACACAGGTTCACCTGATCAGTACAAATCCTGACATAGGTTCACCTGATCAGTGCAAATCCTATGTTGATCATTTTATATGGGGACAATTTTTGTTTTACATGTACTTGCATCATCTCAGAGCCAGAGGTATGACGTTTAGATTGATTTCTCAATTTATATATCATTATCAACTGGAAGACAACTCTGTTAATGTAGTTGGTTTTAGGCATTGGGCACATCTGTACAAGGAGTGTCATCACTAAGTAAATGATACACTGCAAAAAAGGATTGGTTGTATATATATATATAGTTGTGAAAATTAAATGATTCCCATCCCCCCCCCCCCCCCCCCCCCCCAATTAACTTTTACTTCTTATCATGATCATTTAAATCTATCAAAATATAATGTTGCATTTATTTCTCTTGTACATGATTTTTTGTAACATTACATTCATCTTTTTAACGTATGATTTACAGGTCTTCAAATACAGGAACCATCAAATATTGTACTTCTTTTTTAAAGGCGGTATCCAATTATTTACCATTTCCATAATGAAGGATGTCGTGTGTCTTGGGCAGAGGACAGAGAGGCTGCAAGGAAAAAAGGTCTCGCTTCCTTTCAGCTCTGTATGCTCCAAATTCACTGGTTGAACACATTTGCTTAGAACCCCTCCCCGTATGGTTGGTAAAATTTCATTCATGCATGAAGAGCATCTCCCTCTCTTTGAACTCTTTCCAAAGTCATCTGGAGCTTCATGTATATTCCATTCTGCGAGTGATTTTTTTAAGACAGTACTTAGCATTTTGTATCACCTTGCTTTTTGTATTGTCTCTTCTCATACTGTTCCCAGCGTGTTGGTGAGAATTATATTAAATGAAAAAGAAAACAAAATCTTAAGGATGAGTGCCCCAGGACGCAAGTATCAAACGTGTACCAGTGTATGTAACATGGACCCAGTCAATCTGCCCTGGCCATTGTTCTACATTGAAACAAACTTACATGCGTGCATAGTGCTTTCAATTCTAAAATGTTTTGTTTCATCATTACCAGCCAATACCAAAAATCCCATGGCAAATAATTGCCAAGCAAAAAATGGGTATAACACTGAAGGGTTAATATTGGAAAAAAGTTTGTGAGTGTTCCGTGTCCATTTCCTGAATGTATTTCCATACTTTCTTTGCCAGTACACTTTTGCTGCCTAACAATACATGCACTGTATGCATTTGGATCAAGTTTCTCATTTTCAGTTTCATCAATTTCTGTCTAGCCTATTTATGGAGTGTTGCCCTCCACCTGAGGAGGATAAAGCATGTGTGCAGAATTATGATCTCAAGGCTTCCCCCCCCCCCCAACTATATAGACTCCACCGTTTTGGGTGCAGGGTTTTAGTGCAAACTGACCTAAACATTCTCAGATCTGCAAGATAACTACTACAAAAGACTGAAATGTATGAAAGAATAGTAATCGAGCTTTGTCACTGTTGAGCATGGTTTTGCACAAAGTAGGTTGGTTATTTGTTTTAACCTATATGTCTTGTATGCTGTGTCTTCAGATGTCATTCTGGACGAGGTTGATTTACATTCATGATTATGTTCGAAAGATCTGTACTAGAACAAAAAGGATCTAAATTATGTATTTTTGATAGATTTTAATTCTTGATGCTCTTCTGTGTGATGCTAAAAAAGGGAAAAACAAAATCAAGATTGTATGCAAAATATCATCCAAACACTTTCTATCAAAACAGTGAAGGAAGCCACACAAAGTTCGAATTTTTTTAAACACATTTTGTGACCGTCAATTTGTTGATAAAGAAAAGTTTCATCACTCATCTATTGGTGGAAGTCACTGTTTTGTACGGAATTTTAGTACCAAGTTGGTAAGAATGGTCACAACTGAACTACCTCACTGCAGTCTTGATGTTTCCATGAATATTTCAGAGTATGTTGGGGTTTCGTTTTTTGTACGATGAAATGGTGTAAAATCATGTAAATTCTTTGTTTCCTATTCACACCATGGATCTTTTGCGAGGCTAACAGATTGATTTGTGATACATGTTTAATTGATGCTTCATACATACATGAGACACACAAAGATGAATGTATAAATTGTTACACTTCAGGCACAAAATCAGAAAATTTGCTACACTTTGTTGGTTGATCGAATTTGAATTTGCTGTCACGGTATGTACTTGATTCATCACCCTTCATTGTAGAATGTTTATATGATATACACATATAAAATATCATTCATGGTTCACAGAATTGTTCACTGTGAGGGATGAGAACTATGGTTATTTCATAATTAGGATCATCATTTCATTCCCATAATGTTCCATGTTCGTATGGCTGCAATGACTGAAGAAAGCTTGGCGATACCAGTTTCTTCACACATGAGTGGAAAACTGGCTGTGCTTCATCTGTCGTGTAGGTAACAGATGAACACCACTTCTGAGGAGACAAGGGTCAGCGTGCCCTGTGAAGTAAATTAATAGCAGAAATGACCCTCCCCCCCCCCCCCCTAGTATAAAGAGCAAAATGTAGTGAGAATGTCAAAAACAATGAAAATTATTCACTCTTCAGAGCTATTCACTTTTAAATGTAAAGTAACTTTTTCCCCTGCAGTATAAAGAGCAAAATTTAATTAGAATGTCAAAAACAATGAAAACTATTTACTCTTAAGAACTACTCGGTATGAAATGTAAAGTATCAAATAAAAATTCAGGTGCTGACAGGGAAAGAGAGAGAGCTAGCACAATATTGACTTAAAAATGTACTAATTATATACTACTTGTTGCTTTTAATCGTTTGCTCAAAGAAATCAAAATCACAAGCTTGTTTCTTCATATTGCTGCTGAATTTTATTGGTGTCCTCTCTCGCATCATCTCCTATGCATTAATGGACGTGTTTATATTCATAACTCCCATGGTACTTAAATGGCCATCCTTGCAACCAGAAGTGCAAGTAACTTCAATGACAGCAGTCTACATAAATTTTTATCAGTTTTTTAAAATCTTACTCTAAACCAAAGGAAGAGGGTGGGGGGAGGAGAGAATGTTAACATGGGGAGGAGGATAGAGAATCACTCAAGAGTATGAAACCCTCCAAAATTTCAGGGGGGAGTTAACGTTAAGAAATTCTCACATTTTCAATGATGTGAAGCCCCAAGTTTCTGTATAAAAAGTGGAATGGTACGTTTAGAATATCTTTAGGTTGGCACACTTTGAATTTGAAAATTCGCGCCGTCAGTCATTTACACAGGTAAGACCAATCAAGCGTGTAAATGCATCATCAGGCTCATGCTGGTTTTGAGTTTAAAAACACCTGCCAAACAGCAGACGATTTTAAACCCTTCATGCTAGGTCACAGAACGGCCGACAGCCGAAATCTGGGATTTGTTTTGCCCAACAGCACTACCATGGACAAGTTCCAACTTCACAGGCACACGCAATGTGGAGGGCAGAAAGAGATGCTCAAATTAATAAACGTCCATATACATGCACATATACTGAAACATTTTTTCTTGACAGAAAAAATTGCCACGAATGAATGCATCATTTTTGAAAATACTAGGTAAGGTAAGGTAATGTTGCTTATAGCCCAGCTGACTGCTAAGGCCATATCAGTGGGGCTGTCAACCGCGTATTATTTCTAGTGTAATGCGAGTTTAAAGTGTCGGAGGTGAAAATGATCAAGAATCCATTCAAGCTTATGAAGGCATATGGACCAGTTGCCTGTGATATTACAGATGGCAATGTCTTCATATATGTTCACCGGCAACAGTCTGCACCTGTATTGGTATACTGTGGAAATCAGGTCCTAAGTCAACTGTAGGATCTTCCTGTTTAGTGTCACTGACCCAACACTGGCATCTTTCACTCTACGATTATGACTGCAATCAAAGTCATATGGATCCATTTGACAAATGGAATAAGAGGCAACTGCTGACCGTTTTTCTGAGCCCCCATCTCTCTAAACTTAACAGGTCTATTGCTTTCCACAGACTCCAGAAACAGACTTTCAGCATATCAGGTGTACTGCTCAGACCTGCCAATCAAGCCAGAACTGATATGATCAGAAATATAACTGACCAACCAAATGCCTTAACTAGAATTGAGGATATTCATGGGCCTTTAAACCTATAACAGAATGCCAGTTAGTGACTGTTGCCCATGCCACAATCCCAACAAGAGAAGTTCAACGACTCCATAAGAAAAAGAAAAAACCTTGCATAAACAAAAATTTCATTCCAGTGGAAGAACACTTTCTGGGTATAACTGAATTGCTTTCATGGCTTGATGGCCTTTTTGTGGATCTCTGAGAGAATGCCAGTTAGCGATTGCCATCTATGCTGTAGCAGACAAAACAGTTGCAATGACTCCAACAGAGGAACAGAAGTTCAACGGCATAATCAAAAAGATTAACATGTACTGAAAATTATTAAGTGACATTGATTTAACAAGAATTATATTTTCAGGGTTAAGTTCAATTGCTTTTAAATCACGTTGGCGCAGATTGTATTCCCTATAGCTGCTTGATCAGTCTCATCCCAAAGCCCATCCAGCCCCTCTTCCAGTGCTATGTAAAGGCTTCCTGAACCTGGAAAGGAATTGGATGGGAAGGCAGCGAGGTACGACCAATAATTATATTTCTACACAATAAATTAAAAGTAATTAAGGAAAAGTCATCAATCCGGATCAGGAGTTCTTGTAACTTTTACTTCATTTCCCAAAGCCCATCCAGCCCCTCTCCCAGTGCTATGTAAAGGCTTCCTGAACCTGGAAAGGAATTGGATGGGAAGGCAGTGAGGTAGGACCAATATATTTCTACACAGTAGATTAAAAGTGATTAAGAGAAAGTCATCAATCTGGGATCAGGAGTTCTTGTAACTTTTACTTCATTCCACTTCAACATCATTTGCTCAAGAGTCAAAGCCACAGTGAGTAAAGTCCACTATATTTAGATACAATGGAAAGAATTCACCAAAACATTAATACGATAAAATGCACATATTAATGAATATGTGATGCTGTCTATAACTATCACATTCTACATGCTGTACACTGTAAAACTCTGCTCCAACTATGTCATCTTCATCATACAACAGAACGTAGTCCAAACACAACCACCACTCAGTAAAAGTAGGCAAACTGAGGAAAATGTATTCCCTCTGTATGAGTGATTTTTAGCATTCACTGATGTAAGAGAGTTATGCAGGGGGGAGAGAGACAGAGAGAGAGTCAGTCATCACCAGCTATTACTACCATCTACAAGAATGCAACATAAACATGTTTACAGACAAGTCTTCTCCAAAAACTTCATCAGGTTAGCGTCCCCCCCCCATATTTTCATGGACAACATTCTTCATAAAACAGATATATCACAATCTCAGAATAACACATATTAGGCAATGGTGTTGTACTAATCTTACAGCAAAATGCAGAGGTGATTACGTTACAGTACTAACACTGCAGAAGGTGTACTTGTTATTCTGTGCAATGCATAATCAAGTATATCAGCAAAAAAACACACAAAAAACCCTCCATGACTGTTTAAACAGCGTATAATCCATTTTTCTGGAGGGATGAGGTATAACTGGAATCTGCAAAACCAAACATTGCCATCATGAATTTGCTCCTCAACTACCTTTACAAACTATTCAAAACATTGAAGTACTTGGCACACGGTTTAAAAAATATTACAACAAAACAAAGATGATATTTACATTAAGTATTCAGAGTTAAACAAATTATCTTTGCAGCAAATACAAAATTATTTAGACGATTCATATTGATTTTTCCACACTCTTTTTTAAAAACCCGGCTGTAGATTTTCCATATACACACATTTTTACACTCACACCAAAAATAATAAATAAGTATTCTAGCAACTGGAATTCAGTTTTCAAGTATTATGTTAGACTGTTCAGCAGTATTTGTTACATCAACTTGTGCTTCATTCACTGTCTTTTCAGATCCATGCATTAAAAACTGACTTTGCAGTATTTCCCGTTTGAGATTTCAGCATAGAAAAATGAGGTGTTTTGAAAACTTCTTTATCCTTGCCAGTCTGTTGACTGGAAGCTTCTTAAAAGAGTCGCAATACGATAAGCATTAGCTGCATCTCTATCTTGTTGATCTCATCTTGTAATGCATAGCGGATGCCAATCTTTAACATCAGAAACATGAAGAAAAAAAAAAGCAAGCTCCACTCACAAGAAAGAATTAGCAGGTTGTGTGTGTACACAAGATGCATCAAAAGTGTCGCGAGTGCATAGGTTTATCTTCCCACTCAAATATGAATACATTTAGTTTCCCACCAAAATCCTGAAAAACGTTTGAGTCAGATATGTTTATATCTTGACTGTAACTTTCTCAACTGAGCTATTCAAGCCGACAGTGTTTTTTTAAATCTACATAAACGCCAAAAATGAGGAGTTCTTGACTCCCTTGGAATCTCGACTCGCTATGTACATTAAACAAAGGCAACTTTTTACATACATACTGTCAAAACCAGACAGGAAGGAAAGGGTGCTGAACTGAATGTCAAAGGCTGAATAAAGTGTTCATATCTGAAGTTTTTTTTCTCTCTTAGTATTCTTCATGATGCCGAGAATGTGTGGCACTACCTCAATCTTTTTCAAATACATTAATTTAGTTTGAACAACACAACTGTACATTTGAGATAATGTCACATGCCCACAATATTTTGCTTGAACAACGCTGCTGTATATTTGACGTAATACCACACGCTCACATTCTTGACAATTTAGTGAATGTTAATGATGTGCTTGAAATCTGTCAAACACATCAGTCACTTGATACCAATACAACACTTTTGTACCACTGGGAGAATAAACCAGTATAACACTGACTAATGCACACGCACACATACACCGGTATGACAGTATTGTTTAATCTAAAATTATACAGTCTTCATCCATTGGTTCAACCGACTGCTGAGAATCTGCTGGTTTTTCTGTGCCAACTTGATCTTTGACCTGTACGTTTTGGTCACCTGTAACATTTGCCTTGGTTTTTGTTGCGCTGTGGTTTGAATCGTCTTTGTGTTCAGCCTTCTCCCTGCACTTCCCACCACAGTCTTCTTCGCATATGCCATAATTGACAGCTGGTCTTTCGGCGTTTTCTTGGCACTGGCTTCCTTTTTGCTCTTCCCCTGTTTTGGTGTGGTGTTCATGCTGGCCTCGTCTTTCCCTCTGTGAGGTGTACAAGTGGAGTCCACATCTGAGATCACGTCGGTTTGTTTGCCCAACTCTTGGACCTTGGGGGTTTTCTTTCCAGCAGAAGGGGTTGAGGTTTTCTTGTCTGCCACCTGGTTTGGGGTCTTCTTTTCTGTCTTCTTGCTCATGTCTCCAGAGACGTAGACCCATGAGTTTTCCAGAGGTAGGTCTTCCATTCCATACTGCTCGAGTATCTTGTCACTGACATACCAGCACTGCTTCTTCCCTTCCCGTTTCTCTCTCACAGCAATGGACATTATTTTGATTTCAAGTTGGCGTTTGGAGACACAACTGTACGCCGTTTCCTCATTTACAACGCTGTCATCTTGTTTCTTTCCCATGGCCTCTTCTTCAGCTGCTTTGTCTTGCGGGTCCACTTGCATGGGTTCCTTTTCAGCATGACCTAGCGTGTCAACAGGTTCAACAGTTTTTAGTTCCGAACTGTCCAAGTTGGCACTAGTGTCCATGGCCGAGTCATTCAGTGCTTTGCTGTCATCTTCCATGTGGCTTTCATTCAAAGACAGATTGACGTCGCCGCACTTCTGTTTCCAGTACAGGCGGAATTCACGAACCAGCTTCTTGATGCCAAACGAATTTCCATGAAGCATCCGGATCAGATCAGGCATGGCTGAAACAGAACCACACAACTTGCCACTGTAGGTTCGAAGATTCTTGCAAAGGAGAAGGGTGGGAAATCAGTTTCAATCATTTAACGTCCTGTCCAATTACTGTACACTTAATCGTTTTCATACACTGGGGTAAAAAAAACAACAACAACAAGGTTGATCTGTAATCAATCTAACAACTTGATAGGTGAAATCACTGACTGGAAATTATAGATACATGTGATGAAAATATCTCGCTTAAGTTTTGTTTAGTAATAAATGAAACACGCTGATCCAATATTAACCTTATGTTTCTCCTAGCATCTGCAATTCATCCCATCTTGATATCTTAAAAAGCAATCCACTCCATCTTATGTTTTTTCCCCTCCAAAAATATAGCAGTTATACATAAAAACAAGTGTTATTTACAGTTCTGATTTCATTTAAAAAAGTTTGAGCCCAATGAAGATTTATCATTACTGAATTTTTCTTCTTCTAAGTGTTAGAAAAATAAAAGCCAGACATATAGGTAAAAGTATAAATTGAAAATGGAAATTAGAACCTTCTTGTCCCATTTATATTCATATCTCTCCACAGAAAGTGCCCACAATGCCAGTCACATCAGATCTTCATTTCTGGCTGAATGTATGTCTTCCAGTTTTCCTCAAATTTCCTGACCAACACTGTACATGTCTGCATCTCATAGGCCTGGTTAATGCCAGGATATAAGATGCATTGTAGAGTACAGCTCTGTCATGTAGTCTCAGACCAGAATGACATATCAAATTTCTCATTCTCAATGATCAGTCTATGGCCCTGATACAATGTCACCGAGAGGATTGGGGAGATGTGTTAGACAAAAAAAATAACCACAAAAAAAAAAGAACAATAAAAACTTTCATAAATTACCTTCTTCAGGAAGTGCCTGCTTGCGGAATCTTTTCGAAGTAGGCGACGATTTTGATGTGTCTGCACTCTCTCCTGCACCATCACTTATTGTGGGACATGAAACCAGTGTTTCGATGGGGGACGAACGTAGGCACACCATCTGCATACACACACACGCATAAAAAGACAATCAACCAAATAAAGAAAAAAATCCTGATCATAATGAACACATAAAAAGGGACCCTGATACGTCAGTGTAGCTCGGTCATGTTGCTAACATCTGTTAACAAGCCTCTGTTGAAGTTGATCAAATGCAAGGTTCTAAAGTCGATCATTTTGATGAACATTCAAAATATAAGCAGTTTCATTTTCTTGTTGATATCTAATGGATATTCCAAACAGCTATCACACACAAATTCTCATTCACTTCCCCAAGTACCAGGATGCAACGTCAAAGTTAGTGCCAAGGCATACACAAATGCTGCGAGGTCAAATGATTATACAAGCAGAGAATCTGCTATACCCACAAATATGCAGTCATCATTTTCCCCCCTCCCAACATCATCCAGACTTATCATGCCACCCACCTCAAACTCTTTGAAGATGGTCAAATGCTCCTGGCTGACACAGGTCTATCCAGCCAAAAGCAGCCGAGGTGGAGGGGGGGAAGCATCCGTTTCTTGGCCTTCAGTTCGGCTTCCCATGCCTGAGCCTTCGCACGTTGCCTGGCCTTCAGCACTTCAGGAGTCACCTGTGGACAGTCACACACAGCACATCAAGAGATCCGTCTTTGTCATCAAAGATTACACTGTTTTCCCTTCAGTCGCTTGTTGGTCTGACAACACTTTGGACGTCTGTTAGCTGAAGGTTCACCTTTCGGCAGGACTTGCATTAACTGCAAGACGGCGTTCATCATGAAACGTTTAGCTGCCAGTCTTAACAGTGTTGATATTTTTATCTTGTGTATATATTACATACATAAATACATTCAATTAAAGACAGACAGAGAATTTCAATCTGACTATGAACATGTAACACTTTCAGGTGTGTGTTTGCTTTATTCATATGGAGTATCAAGTGCTATCTTCCCTCTGGAACAGTGTACAAATGTTCCCTTCCCTCTGGAACAGTGTACAAATGTTCCCTTCCCTCTGGAACAGTGTACAAATGTTCCCTTCCCTCTGGAACAGTGTACAAATGTTCTCTTCCCTCTGGAACAGTGTACAAATGTTCCCTTCCCTCTGGAACAGTGTACAAATGTTCCCTTCCCTCTGGAACAGTGTACAAATGTTCCCTTCCCTCTTGAACAGTGTACAAATGTTCCCCTCCCTCTTGAACAGTGTACAAATGTTCCCCTCCTGAAACAGTATACAAATGTTCCCCTCCTTCTGAAACAGTATACAAATGTTCCCCTCCTGAAACAGTATACAAATGTTCCCCTCCGAAACAGCATACAAATGTTCCCCTCCTTCTGAAACAGCATACAAATGTTTCCCTCCTGAAACAGTACACAAATGTTCCCCTCCTGAAACAGTACACAAATGTTCCCCTCTTTCTGAAACAGTATACAAATGTTCCCCTCCTTCTGAAACAGCATACAAATGTTCCATATATATGTCTTTGAAAGATGTCACAATCACCAGTTACTCCGAGTTGGTTGAAAGGTAATCTGGGCAACATAGCCCTGTTGGAGAAGTTTATAGCCCCAAACATCTTGATTGTCAATAACTTTGTAAATCAGTTGATCTGTTTCGTCAGCACCAACGTAAAAGAAAATTCTTACCTTTTTATTTCTGATCAACCCAGACAAGACACTGACAAATTTGGTTTATGTGCATGTGTGTGCACGAGTGCATGTGACATAGATAGTGTGCAAAGGTGTTACTAGCTGTATTTGCTTTCAAAACGAAAGCAAAAAAAGGAATGAAAGAAAAACTGACTCGTAAAATATTGTGCAACACTGGAGAGCTGAATGGTTGCACTTCAAGCTGAAGCAAATGTTTATAATGATGTGTTTGATATACTTAGGTGATAATTAAAAATAAACACTAATACATGTGTGTAGATGTGTACCAAAAAAAAAAGCCACCACCACATCTCTTCAAAACTGTTTGAACACTGCACCTTATTACAGACCCATTTACTCCAAATTCGTGTACCTGTGAGATCTCAAACAAAAACCTGTAATTTGAAGAAAGAACAAAAAGATGTAATCTTCATAATCTCAATACTTTCACAACTTTTGAAGATTTGGAAGAGCCGGCCGTTGGCATGCAAGACCACTTCGTCGCCATCTCTGACAAGGTAAAAGACGCAAGGCACGCTGGGAAATGTCTTCTTACTGCTTTTGACCGAAACAGTAGCAACCGAAACTTCGTGTTTAAGAATTTTCTTTCTTTGATTCTTTTCCCCTATTTTTTTTTTTTGGGGGGGGGGGGGGGGGGCGGGGGGGGGTAATTTCAATCTTTTTCCATAAAAATTACGGCAAAACTGTAAGGGTAAACAGGTCTGTAATCAGATAATTGTCCACAAAATCTGAACTACTACTAAATTTCTCAGGTACATGTGCTCAAAAGTTTTCAATCATGGACCTGAAAACTACGACAGATACTTGTTGGCAGTTTATGATCATGCTGGGTTGAATTCTTCACACCAAGATACTGATAACGTGATCAATTATCAGCAGTAGTTTTTAAAGTTCCTATTCAAATTCAATTCTGCTGCCCAATTTGTACAGTACTTCAATCATTTCTATGTGCATTGAAGGTCAAGCCAACTTCCTATAATTTTTTCCGAAGTGCTAATGACTGAATGAGGTGAGCCGATCGCGTTCAGACAGCGTCCACTGAAAAGGCACAGACTTCACTTCACAGCTCCATCTGCTGAGATCTCATCGAATCAAACCCTTTCTTGCTCCCACTGTCTTCAGAAAGTACCTAACTGCATCTTCAAACTCAGGTAAAACCTTCATCACCATTATGGACTCCTAAGTATGGTCAACAAACTCAAATTGTACGAAAATGAAATCTTTTACTCCTTAACCAATCAAAAAATGCTTTTCTCACACACTGGTGCATGCCTAAACACTTTCTGGTAACATGGTATGGGTGGAAATATAGTACTCAGCATCTGCAAGCTGAAATTATCAGTCAATGATGTCATCCGATTAATTCAGAAGAGCTTGGACTTCAAGTGTCATTGGAATTAGTGCTGCTTAGGTTAACTGTCAGTCACCCAGCCTCTCTCAGTCTTTTTCTGACAATTTCCACAACTGCATGCAACACTCTGAAAAGAAAATATGCCGTACATCTTCATCATCTTGACAACCTTCATCCTCAGACAGATATCCATGGGGCACCATCCATCCATCGTCATCACCTTCATCCTCGTCCTCGCCTTCCTCCTCTTCACCCTAGAAAGAAAAATTTAAATTCCATTTTACATAGAAGCCATGTTATGACTTGTGTTCCAAAACACAACAAAGAAAAAAGACTGAAAGTGATCATCAACAAAAGAATTGAACCATAATGTTTACAGTGTAGTCATCAAAATGGTCCAATGCAGGAAAGGTTTATATTATGTTCGTTTCTTTTTTTTCTTTTTCTAACTGTTCTGCATTTATGCGACAAAAGCTGCAAGCCCACAACAGGATATTCTCCAATAAGACAAGATCCCCAATAAATTATGAAGCAAACCCTTTTCCAAAACATTTGCTTTGCTTCGGATGTCTAATTTGGCTTCAGAAAAACATAAGAATTGATTAACAAACACACACAACCCCATAAACATTACCATAATTTCAGTCATACTAGCTTACTTGTGGGAATTTCACTACAAGTGCTGGGACTTTCAAAAAGAGTTGGATCTACACTCATTACTCACACTCAAAAATCTGTCTTAATTAACAACACCAATAAGGTTCAAAAGCATTCAAGGTGACTTATATTGTAAATACATAAGTCTGTATTTTTACTTGTACTTATTTATGAATACAAAATATTCATGGATAAAACCTAATTTGATGAGATACACTATGTATGTAGGAACTGCAGCCAACAGAGTAAGCAGATGTGTGTTGGGAGCTATTACACTGGGATAATATCATATACATGCAGAGTATCCTATGACTACGTTATTCAAATGACATCTACAAACTGTGTTCATGTTGCACATTTAAACTGTCTGTACCACCAAACTAGCAGTGGCTCAGCAAAATGTATCCACAAACTGGGTACATGTCCCACATTTCAGCTATCTACATCACTGGACTAGCGACGAGTCAGCAAAACGTATAGAATTTATTCTGAGTGAAAATGAACTTGACAGGACTTTCTCTTAATAAAGAAAATTAAGCAGCAAGTGTTTCACTGTAACATGTATAAACAAATTCCTTTCTGTGAAAACAAATTTTCAGATTGATTCTGACATGGCTGATGCCGTCGAGTTTAAAATCTTGGTCTCTTGCAGACTTTCAAACTTTCTGATAAACTGCATCAACTTGAATGTGAAGCTGCTGAACAACGAAGACATTAAAACCACTGAAAAAGGTGATACAATTGTGTATGACTGGACGTCTTAGGTGGATATTGATCAATGTCTTCTACTGTTCTAGGCGAAACACAACTTGGTCAAGCTTTGGATCAGTGGCAGAGATACCAAATTAAGACAGATAAATGGAAATTATCAACTGAATCGAACATTGTTATAAAGAAGGGAAATAAACTTTAAAAAATTAGATTAAAATTTGGTTTGATTCAAGAGACTGCATGTTGCTGTTTTATTCTTGTTTGATGTCAAATTCATTCAGAATGAAAAATTGCAACTATGCAAATGGTAGGGTTACCGACAGAACAATTTCAGCACAATACTACTTGAATTTTACCAATGATGAAATTAGTGTCAATTATCTGTATTTTACTCATTTCCTTTTTTTTTTTAAACCAATGTTGTTGGCTTTTTTTTTCTTTTTTTTTTTGGGGGGGGTGGGGCTTCAGTTTTGGTAATCTAAATTTGACAATCTAAATTTGACAGATATGCAGGTCATGATTTACATTTAGACAAACATAGCATTTTATATCCAACCTGCTTCATAAAATTACAGAATTTTTATATTTAAGGTTCATTAAGTGACTTTTCTTAATGCAAGCCAAGTCATTAGTTTGTGTTTGTGCATAAGGAAAATGTCAGACTCAGAAAATGGTAACTGTTGGACATGTTATTCCTACTAGCCAGCTTCAAAATAATGTTATTTATTTCATTCTGAATAGTTAAACTATTTACAGGATATCAGAGAAAAATTGAATGAATAATTACTCTTCAATGGTATCAGAGAAAAAATCATTTCTATTTCCAATCATAAATAAACGCACAACCATTCATGAAAAATGCTAAGCACAAAACAAGCAAACAAACAACTCGCATTCTCTATTCTCATGTATGGTTCAGACTACTCACATTTGAGTCAGATAAACTCTCTCCTGGTTCTTCCTCTTCCCATTCTTCATCACTGTCAACTTCATAGTCAAACACTTCCTGCACACCATACACCAACAGGATAAACACTAATACAGCACAGACGTGAAAAAGGCGATCCAGCAAACCAAACATTAAAAAAAATATGAAAATAAAAAATAAAAAAAATGATGCACAGACAAACAACTTCTGCTCAAGATGCATCAATATTTAAAAAAGCACAAACTTAAGAAAAATTGACCTAGTGCTCCATACCTCCAACAGTATAAATAACTGAAAAGCCAGTGAAAACACATCAAAACAAAGTCTTTCACTTTACAGACATAACTTCTATAGCATGTAATATATTCATCTTTTCAAAATAATAAATGTGGATGCAGACGTTTACCATAAAACAGCTAAAGCTGTTCTTTTCACAAAAATGAATGTATTTTCTACAAAGTATGTGTACAATCCTTCCAAATTTTTGTATAAGCGTGGGGAGTAATCATGTCCATGTTTTTCCCTCTACCACTTCACTGCGATAACATTCCACTGGTCTACAGTAAATATCAGTTCTTCAAACAAAATTTCTTTCCGACTTGGTTCATCGGCATACTTTGCACAATTTGTGTTTTCTTTCCTGTATATTAGGGCTAGTATCTACATGTCTAAGAAGACACAGCCAGATACGTTTTCATGTATGTGAGTTAGCAAGGGTTATTGCTCACTGGTCAGAGTACCCAAAATGACTTACTAACACAATGGTTATATTCTGCAAGTGTATTTGCTGCTCAAGAATTTTGTGTCCAGCCCCCCTCACAACCTCCTCTCTACAACAATCTTGTTCATAGTATTTTCATCAACCGTGTACTAAATAAGGCCAAGTCAAATGGGTAAACAGGTCTGTTCTTTTCTTTCCTTTTTCTTTCCGTAAGTAGTTTTTTCTTTTCTTTTTTCTGCGTACGCAGGCTGATACTCCTGCGGACACTCCCTGTATAGCCAGGCAGTGGAGTTTTGTGTGTATGACCTTTTTTTATCCCGCCATTAAGGCAGCCATACTCCATCTTCGGGGAAGGTGCATGCTATGTGTCACGTGTCATCCATACCAACGGCCAAACTGGCCTTCTCTTCCGAAAGTTGGTGATGGGATTTTACGTGTGTGCAAGATGTTATGCGTGCGTTCACACACGGAACCTCGGTTTATAGTCTCATTCGAAGGACTATATGGGGAATGGAGTCAGAACCAATGTTAACTCCGAGGGAAAAATCCCCCTATACCGAAATTCGAACCCGCAACCCCAGGATCACGAGTCCGGCGCTCTACCAACTGAGCTATCCGGCCCCCGTAAGTAGTTTTAACACATTCATTTCACATTATGATGCTGAACAATTAAGTAGTGGGGGAAAACAAGTGCAGGCTAACAATTCTTCCGTCATTATAATAATGACTTTGCAAAGATTTGAAATTTTAGAAAAAAGAAAAAAAAATTGAAGAAAATGGGGAATTATAAATATGAAAAACCCTTCACTAGCTGCCCGAGGGAACCATCGTGATCCCTTCTGGAGGCAGATCTATTTGTATTGCCTGCTCCTAGGCCTTTCGTCCGCTGGATCGGACTCATCAGGGAGACACGACTGATTGTGTCTGCGCTCCTGGTGTCAAATAGAGACACACCACAGTTCATAATTCTGTGGTGTTCTCACCACCAAGGGTTCAAAAAAGAATCCAACAGCACCCCCAAAGCAGCCAGTGAAGGATAGTAAAATGGAATAAAACGAAAGTGTGGAGAGGAAAAAAAGTTGCTAAAAAACTAAAAGCATTATGCAAACAGTATAAAATGAAGGGGACAATCTTTGAGCCTATGCCTGAGGATCCATTCAAGGATGCAAGGGAGATCAAAAGATATGGAACAGTTTGAGTGGTCAGCTCTGCTGTTCTATAACTCAAGCACTGTCAGTGGCTAAGAATTGTGCAGGACAACCTTTACTTGGATCTACTAAGAGATGCAATCTCCCACTGATTGACCAAACAATATGATGCTGAACAATTAAGTAGTGGGGGAAAACAAGTGCAGGCTAACAATTCTTCCGTCATTATAATAATGACTTTTTATTCATTTCACATTACTTACTTCATGAAAAGAAAAATAAAGATATAGGTAAATTTGAAGCTAACAAATGCCACGCAACACCAAAATTTATTATAGTACGAAAAAACACATTTGTCATCAAGATAGATTGGGAGCTGTACCTCATCTTTCTTCCAGGGATTACGTGGGGACAATCCTTTGACTTTCTTGCGCCAGGTGCCATAGTATGGGGGTCGATAGTCTGTGTGGAACTGCAGCAGTTTGACAGCATGAGTCACCTTCTTCACTGTCTCCGAGTCATGAACCAGCAGCTCCACTTCTTGTTCTACTTCCTTTTTCCTGCAGAAGCATATCATAACATCTTGTAACTCAGCTTTTCCCTTCATGCCTGTTTGCAATGTGCGAAAGCATGTTTTACAATGTAGATTATTCACTGTTTAACGACTGATCAATCCAAGTCACATGAGATATGTGCCACAGTTTCACATCATTAAAAATGCAAGGGTTTTCAAACCCAGTTACGTTTTTGGAAGTTTTGATGCCTTTACACAATTTCTTTTTTTTTTTTAAAAGACTTTTCCTAAGCAAAAGATAACGGCATGTTTCATCTAAATAGTGACTTTCGTCTTCAGGTGCCTGCCTAAAGTGTGTGCGCCCTGTCAGCTTACTGAGATGTTCACTTTGTTCCACTTCTGCATGCATAATCTTTTCTTCCTCTCTTTACACTCCTCTATCCAAGACTCCACTTTGAATAGAAAAATTGGTCAAGTAAAAATCTGCGACTATTTTCTGGGCATTCAGCCTGTAACACTATCCGGTACTACTATTAATTTGACTTGACTTTCGCTTGATAGACCTTCTGCCACACAGAGATTAATGTTCCAAAATCAGTGCAGATTTGAAAAAAAACAAACAAAACAAAACAAACAACTTTGCTTAATGACTATCAAAATACTACGCTTTGAATGTCATGACAGGAGCACAGCCCAAAGTGATGAAGCGTCTTGTTGAAACCGGGGCTTGTGGCAGGTGTAATTGTGTCCGTGCTCACCTTGGCTAAATTTTCATGTGACTTGGATTGACCAACTGCTAATCAAACAAGACTTCCCAGAAGAGGAAATTTAAATTAGATTTTAGAGGTTGGAGACGGGAAAGAGTAGTTATAAGCCCATCCGTTCTTGCTCTAAATAATCCAGCTCTTCCCATCACAAATTTCTTTCTGTGCAGAGAAAGCATTTGCCACTAAAGACCAGCAATTCAAAGCCAATTTTAAAAAAAACGGCAAACCACGACACTATTCAAAACAGACTCATAGCTCAAGTCACTACAGAGCTGTATTTTGAGACAAAGATATACTAACACCTTCACTTTCTAAATAACAAACATCCATTCTGACAGCTTTTTCTACTCAAAGATGTGGCAGAACAATTAGTTATTATTAGTGACAGTTTTTCGTATCTGTGCATGCCAGTTACAAAAAATTCATATGATAACTATTAACATCTTTGAAAATTTAACTATAGCTGCAGCTTCGCCTTTCTCCTCAGTTGGTCTGGACAGGTATGTGCTCATGTTCTCTTGCATGGTCTTGTGCCATAGTATAAGGAAGTGAAGTATGCCGTTAAATTTGTTTACATTCAGTGAAAAAACAACTAAAAAACTCTTCAATTTAAAGACAGAAAATCAAACGACCATATCTATTTTTGCCACCATATGGGAACTCACTTTCTCAGGACACGACTGATCCTCAATGGCGTCCTAATTTGTTGCCTTAGCTCATCCAAATACCAGTTTTCAGCAGTTACCTGCACATCAATTTAATGGACAATGAAACTGGAACAAAAAAGCAACAAAAACCCTACATCAGAACAGAAAAGCTGTAATCCTTATTATGAAAGAAATAGAAAATACTAGCATTCATTTGCAACGAACAACACAAAGATCTTAAAGCCTAAGTGATCAAATGCTATCATTTTAAATTAACTATCTTTGATTTTTTTCTTTTACTTTTGAGTGTCCTTCTAGTAAGCAAATGACTGAATTAAAAGGGAACTTTCTGGACTACCATCTTGCCTCAACATTTTTCTTGTCATTGTTAGAAGTGAAAAAAAAAAAAATGCAGACAGTAAAAACAAACTTTGAGTACCCGAATGGGACACAGAAGACAAAGACAATGGAAAAGGGAAGGGAGGAGAGCGAAGCTTGTAGAAAATGAACTAAATATTTTCAAGGGGATTTGTTGCCTAACCCTGCAATGTAAACTTTTCCTTAGAACGAAGGCTTGTGCAGACATGGCACAAGCAACAACTGGACAAGAAGTGGGCGAGGGAGAAACAAAAACAAAACAAAAAGAAAGATGAGAAAGACGGACAAGTGACATGAGACACAGGGTATAGGTGCTGTGGAAGAAAAAGAAGTTTACTGCACATGCATGTACGACTGTGCTGGTTGGCAGAACCAGCTGGCAGCTTCAAATAATGGTTTCATTGTCAGCAGTACAGACTTTTCTTTTTTTTCACAAGGCAGAAGTAGCCAACAGTTGCAAATTAACACACATGAGTAGTGGCGTAGTATGTGGTATTGAATATTTTTGAGAAGTGCTTCATAAATGTAGAATATGCGACTATGAGTATGACCTGCATTTACACACCATGGGTGCAAGATAATACTAGTAATAAAAAGTCATACAAACATAATCATGCAAGCATTTTACATGCTACTTTGAAACTTATTTTGGAAGGGATTCTTCTAAAGCCAGTCTTGAATGCAGCAGTCTGACAGAAATGGCCGTTTATTGCCCTTTGAAGCTAAAGATCACAAACAAAAAATCATTTTTTTAAAAAAAGTACAATACAAACTGCATCGTTTCTCAGAGGTCTCAGCACTTACTGAAAATCATTTGTGGAAGTGTGCGGACTGAAAAGTATATACAAACTCAATCACTCAGGACTTGAATTTTTGTTTTCTTTTGCCACAAGCTGTCATTGAGTAATAACAATTAAGACTTACACAATAAGAACACTTCAGCCTAGGCACTTTCGCACCAAATCATTATGTACGTGCATACCTTTGAAAGCTTCTAACTTGGCAAAATCACACTCATCTGAAAGTGTAAGTCTCCATGATGGCAAAGCAAGTGAAAGTTACCTCATCTTTAAAACAAAATCTTCATATCATTTCATCAGTACCCTGAACATTCTTGCTAGTGGTTTTTCTTGCTGGTGGTTTGATTTTCTTGTTGGTCGTTTGATTACCCCTTACTTTTCTAGAAAAGAGTATGAATACACCGTCTTAAGATGGACTTGAAACACTGATGTAGTGAAAAAATCTGCGTGTCCGAGAGACAGACAACCTGGGGCTCTGGAAGATAAAGAACTGGAACTGTTGTTTTCAGTGTGGGCAGTTACAGAAGATGAGCATTAGAGGAAGTGTGGAGTTCACGAGATGTGTAGATGTAAATTCAAACAGTCAGGAGCAAAACCAGTTATGAGAGCGAAGAGGGTGGAAAGTTTACATCTGAACCTGTTAGACCAGCAATCAGTGCAGAAGTGGCATTACATTGGAAAATCAACTCAGCAACCAAAATTGCTTTTGATTCTTTCAACAGAATCTGAGAACCAGCCAAGCAGCACTGTGGGGTTTTGGCATCTAAACACTGTAGTGCTTTGGGATCTGTACTTGGGAAGGCTGACAAGAAGAGTTACAATGATCCACTTTAGAAACGAAGCAAAACACAAGTTCTGGTAGTATGTGTGGAGAGATTGTGACACAGAGAAAAAATATTTTGCAAAGCCCAAACAGATCCACAGATGTGACATGTTGCTGGAAAGCAATGCTCTGATCTTCAGAAGATAAGACTGCGAACGAAAAAGAAGAGATATGTCACATACTAACAGTCTGAAAGATGAAGGTAATCACCATATGCAGTAATAATGCCCAGACACCAAGAGGAAGATGATCACCTCTTACAGTAATAATGCAGACACCAACAACACAACTTTCTTCCCTTCACTGTACCCTATACCAACACAACCTTCATTGTTCTGCACAAGCTCCACACTTCGTTCATAGTATCTTACCTCATTGCTCAAGATCTTATCCAAGTGTTGTTTATCCTCCTCGGATAATGTTTGTCTCCTTACAGGCGCCAGGGTCATGTCTTTTTTCAGTTCAAAAGGAATGAACAGCTCGTCTTCCGTCTTTGTCACCTGCCACAAGCGCATGGGTGAATTTAACACTGAACATTTAAAACATGTTCACTTTCCAAAACAATAATGAAGGTGGGGACAACCATCAATGTAAATAAAGGAGAGGCCACAGAAAGAGCCAAGGGGATAAGACTCCTTGTTTCCATAACAGTTGTTCTTTACAATTCCCACAGAGTATAAGCAGTGATTCTTCCTGAGCATACAGTATCCCCAAAGATACAGTATCCCCAAAGATGAGCAGAATACTGTTCGTTATTTCGTAAATGCATTTTACACTTAGATTTCATGATGAGGTAACACATAAAAAGAAACATACAGAACTGCCAAGGTCTCAAAAGCACAAAGTATAGCATTTTGACATTGTTTTCTAAACTTAAGCATAGCACTTATACGGCACGCTGCAAATCAAACACCAACAGCACTTTCGGGCGTACTTAGCTTCGCAATGACATGTTTTTGTACTAAGATGAAAATCTAGCTAGTTATTGATTTAGGGGGGGCAAAATCATGACTGCCTTTAGTGATTTTTCTTCTACATTTTCAATCCTCTCTTTTACTGAACTTGGCCATTTTATGATGAAAACTATTCAGTCTAAGACCTGCATTGTCCTGGATTTGTTCAAGCCGATGTTATGTCCATAAAGCATGTTTTCTTTCTTTCTTTTTTTCCCCCTTCAAATACTGAAATCTTTTTTGTCGTCTGGAATAGCATTTCATCGCAATGTAAAGCAGCCTGGCGTTAACAACAAAACTGTGACATGCTACGCTGAAAGCACAGCACTTGACAGCTCTGAAGATATATTCAACTCTTAAGTTATCACTGAGAAAAAAAAAACATCAGAATCCTGGAAAAAAAAATTATTTGGATAACTTTTCACTTTACATCTACATACCCCCAAAAGTACAAAGCTAAGTATAGTGCCAACCTTGGTAGAGGTAACAGATGTAGGGTTGATGAAGAAACTTGTGAACGCAGCCTTTCTTTTCTCTGCTTGTCGCAGCTGAAACAAAGCATGAAGTAAATTGTGAATAGCCATAATACTGATCGATGAGTACAACCATGAAGCATTTAACTTTCAGATGCTAAGAATGAAGTATGATCAGTTGCGCAACATATAGTCCATGAACGATAAAACCGTTTCATGACATTCTTGCAAGAATTTCCCTGGATTCATCACTTGGTTACCAACCCCAGATTCTTTTGTCTGGAGTATGTTGTTGCTGTGTGGAAAGATGAAACGTATCAGATGGGTGCACATCAGCATGAAGCTGGGATGAAAAATGTATTGGAAAAAACAAACAAAAACAACCAACCCACCCAAACAAACAAAAAACCATTGAAAGAAAAATGTTTTCCTGCTGATAAAAAAAAAAGAGAACTTTCTCATACCTTTTCATCCTCCTCTTTCTGTTTCTGCTCTTCTTTCTGTCGTTTCTCTTCTTCCTTCACTTTCTTCTCCTCCATCTTAGCACTGGACCAGCAAGTACAAAATGAGTAAGCCTGAGGTGAGATGCTTTACGTATAATCATAATCACTATCTCTAGCAAGCAGATAAATATAAAAAATTCCCTTGTATCATATCCTGGCTTTGGTGCCATGTAACACATTTTGGGGACCTAAAATTGTTGCTACAGGTACTCTTTTACAAGGGACTCTAAAAATGTTTCTGGGCCAAAAAAACTCTATGAGCCAAATAAATAAAAGGAATGGAAATCTTGGAATTGGATGCAATAACATCAATAAACAGATTTATTAAAAAGAAATCTATAGCATTCAATTTTGTGGTTATCTTAACTTTAAAACATCTCATTGACAATTCACAGACATCTGCTGCAGTGAGTGCGTCTATAGAAATTAAACAAGCAAAAGCATTTCCTCACAAACTTGATACAAAATTAAACTCAAAAGCATGCATTATATTCATATTTCTAATCTTCCTTCACAACAGATCTGCTAACACCATTCACATTCCTCTACCACTATCAGACATTCTCCTATAGTAATCTTACTTTTTTTCCCCGTTAGGAGATACACAAACTTGAGCTTTTCCTATTAATTTCTTATGTTTTTCCTTTCTTTTTTTTTTCCCCTTTTTTAAAACACTTTTCTTTTCCTTTTTAAAAGAGACATACACACTAACCTGAGCTTTTCCAGTTTCTTCTGCTTTTCCTCTTCCTTTTGTTGGAGCTTGGACTGCTTCTCTTTCTCAATCTGTTCCTTCTTTTCAAGCCGCTCCTTTTCTTTCTTTTCCTGAAAACACAAGTCAACAACAAAATATTACTCTGTCTTAATAGACCCTTTTCTGGAAAACAAAAGATCAGGAGCAGTTAAGAACTGTTTTTCCATTTGCAAACGATGATACCTGTTCTCATTTTAGGGGCCAAGATCAGTTTGTGCATGTGCCACTTGGGTTTACAAACGTCACATCAAATCCAAGACAAGTACTGAGATATATTTAATCGATTGGTGATAATGATATTAAGTGAAAACAAACTATTTGCAACCTAGTTTCTGCATTTATTTTTTTATAGGTGCACAATTTCACACCTGTTATGGCATTTTCTCTCTGATTAAACTGTTTATCTGACTGATGGAACACAAGAAACCTATTCCTGAAAAAATCAGGGCAGGTAATGCGCCATCTTTCCACTGCACATAGCTATCTTTCCTTCAATCTATGGACCAAGCAAATTGATCTAGAAATATTTCATTTGAAGTGCACACCAGGATAACGTTGAAGGTATCAACTGTCTGCATTACAGAAGCACCATTTCACATCTGTGTTTTCTTCATCTTCTCTCTCTGATTAAACTGTTACGCTGACTGATAGGGGCAAACTTGCTTTTGGTGTGCCCATCAGTGATATCTGTCCCTGAATATGGTAGGACCACTTTGCTGTATGCAAGAGACTAACTCCTGCAATATGTAAGTGGAGAGAGAGGGAGGGAGGGAGAGAGAGAGAGAGAGAGAGAGAGAGAGAGGAGAGAGAGAGAGAGAGAGAGAGAAATGAAGACATTGGTTTTTCTGAAGTTGAAATTTTTTTAACCTTTTCCTCTCTTTTGGTGCGTTCTTTTTCAGCTTTTTCTTGGTCTCGTTTCTGTTTTTTCTCCAGTCTCTCCTTCTCCTTTTGCTCCTTAGCCTCCTGTTTCTGCTTCTCCTTTTCCTCCTTCACTTTCTGTCTCAGAGCTGCTTTGTCCTGCTGCCTCTTGCTCATGACCTGCAAAGCAAAACTTCACTTTTGCACATGATCAGGATTTTACAGAAATGTTATAAACACACATTCACACTTTTCTCTGTGTGTGATTTTTTTTTTCTTTTGGTTTAATTTACAAGGGTGTAATACTAATTTCCCATAAGAAAAATTTGAGACAAAATTTTGGGGATAGAAGTAATGCCGAGATTTGGGGTTCAAGAATGATTTTTCAAAAAGAGAACTGCTGAAAAAATTTAGAGGCTGCCAGCTATGCTGAAGAGAGAAAGCATGGTGGCTTTTTCCTGTACACTCGGCGGTAAAACATCAGTAGTTACTGTGCTAATGGATGTTCAAACCCAGTCAATCTGCCCTTGAAGTTTAACACACACTATACATGAAGACAGTACCAACCAAACTCTCTTGTGTTAATCCAAAATAAAACTATGCGTGTGTGGTGTGCGTATCTCCAGTGAGAAATGTGATGTTAGATATGCTTAAACATTCTGCATATCCACTCACCTGTCATCCTTATTGTAAAATCAATGATGGACTAGTGGAATATGTATCATGTCTTTCCTCAGTCAAAACTTTCATTTGATTATCTCCACACAAAGTGGCCTTGAAACATTTTGAATCACTTCATTACTTTTACTAGACTCCTTCCAAAAGATTTTTTCTTCCTTATTAAAATATAATTTGCACAGCGCATTTCTACTGCATGCATTCAGCACCAGTGAGTGGGGAAAAAAAATTTGTCCCCGTGTTATCCTTTTTGTTTTAAATGTTTTCAATCCAGGAAACAGACTTATACAGCAAAAAGAAATTGTTTCTGAATACATAATATTTTGATTATATATATAACATATAACTTTAACTTATCAACATAATCAAGTGACACAAGCAATCATGTAAACATACTAAATGGGTAATAGCACTGGAACTTTTGTGCAAGGAAGCAATTCCCCCACACACTCCTGTGCAGTGTCATTTTCTTTTCGTTTTTAAATAGCCTTCAGGGGCTGCAATTCCCATTCTCCTGTCTTTAGCTCTAAACTTCTCAGTGTTCCAGATGATGCACCACAACATGGGTCTAGTTATGCACACATTTCAGATCTGATGGAGATTGAAGAAAAATCAGGGTAATGATTATGAAACAGTTTCAAATACGCCATTTTACAGACTAGTTTTCAAGGATCCAAGACTGCTTAGGAAAGCTTGGAAAACTATAAAACACATTTTGCTATTCAGATACTGCATGGTAATGGCTTGTTTGGACTTGTGAATGGAAACCCTGTTTTTAACTATTCACATACTGCAGAGCAATTGGCTCTGCAAGACTTATGAACTGCCTGTTCTAAAGTTGTAATCCGAACGTATGAGCAGTAATTGTAAAACAATTCTTCTGGATGGTAAACTCTTTTCAGCTGGGAGACTGTCAATGACAAGGTCTTCTGCACAGCTTAAAGCTCTTGATGCCAAGTTAAGCGGGTTATTGCCTTGGTCTATTCAGTTTTCTTTCTTTACTCCTTTGTTACATACATACTTTTTATTTTATCTGTGTGTTGCTGCCAGTGGTGGGTCAACTTTACATATCAATCCAGTTTTTCCTGTAATTTATGTTTTCTTTTCTTCTTTGTTTTCTTAAAAAAATTCATTGACGGGGAAAATCTCTTCTGCCTCGGGTGGTGTGTGTGTGTCAGATGTTATGTGTGCACGTGTGTGGGGCACCGTCTCATACTACTCATAGTTTGGGTGGAAAGTACATTATTTTGCAAAGAATTTTTTCAAATGAATTTAACTAATATTTGATAAATCTAAAGTTTCTAATGATAGTAGATGGTTGTAAGACAGACAAGTCAGACTCGCATGCACCAAAGCAGGCCATGTCAAATGGTTTCTTCAGATGTTATTGAAATAGCATGCAGCACACCCGGACTATAAAGATAAACTGTCATAAACTGCACATTATAACTCATAGATTCGGGCGTGAAGTAACATGGGGAAAAAGAAAATGAATGCCTGTATACATCTTTCTTTGACCCAAGCTTTCTGACTTGACCGCCCATGTTTGGAGACAGGTCATTTGGACCCTCACTGTTTCCACAGGTATCACTGACCAGATGTATTATACGATTTTCTACGACGGTGCTTGCGGTTTTCAAAACCCACCAAGCGCTGAAATGGAATGATGGATTACATTGCTCCACACATGTTCTGCATACATACTAAATAATTTAAGGCCCCAGCATACAAAGCAGATCTGCATAGTGCAAACTGCATGTTCCCTTGGTGGGACAAGGGGAAACCTTTTGTGCTGTAGGGATTCAAAACACCATTTCAACAACCATGAGGAATGTAGTCTGACACTCAAACTCCTAACCTATTGCTTAACATACAAATGACAAATGACAATCTTTTTCTTTTTTTTTTGCTCTCCTCTGCAACTCACCTTTTTCTTCTTACTGCTGGTGAGTGGGGTTGTCCCATCAGCACTGCTGCAGCTGGTGTTAGCTGATGGTGTTTGAGGAGTGTGTGCTGATGACAAACGCTCTTTATTGGCCGGGTGTCTTACTGGCGATGGAGATTCCCCGTCCTCTTTCTGGGATGTCAAGGAGTGATCCATAGAAGTTTCACATGCAGATGGTTGGAAGACGTGTCCTTCAAAGGTGTCACCTCTTCATCTGCCTGAATCGATTCATTGCCCTCTTGTTCTATCTCTCCTTCTTCTTCATCACTCACAGTTGTAACATTTTCACACACATTTTCAGGTGTGCTTGCTTTCTTTTCATTTGGAGAAGCACACTCCCTCGACACAGTTTTAGAGGCCTGTTCAACTGCTTTTTCTTGTTGAGGTGCAACATCTTTTTCACACTCATTTTTTGCTTCATGTTTTTTGGTTCTTTTTCTTTTTTCTGGGTAACATATTTCCCCAAAGCTTTTGTTCAGGTTTAGCAGCCTCTTCATCAAATATCAATTTCCTTGAAAAGTTAGCCTCTGGTTTGTCTTTGGTCTGAGGTTCAGATTTAGGTCGAGGAGACTTGAGCACAGATTTCCTGGGGCTTTTGACTTTCACTGGGCTGTTTTCTTTGGGATCATTTTCATCCATAGATTCAGTCAGGTCAATCACATCATTTGTTGATGAAATCTCATCCTCTCTCGTACAAACTTTTCCAAGAGATTGGTTTTACTTGCTTTGGACTTGCTACCAGTTGTAGCCAAATGTTCCGCCTCTGAACTTGAAGTAGAACTCACTTCATTGTCATCATTTACTGGTGCAGGTTTCCCTTTTTCAGCAGAATGTTTTACATCAGGAAGTTTTGGTACTTTAGCCTTAGCGTTGGGAGAAGCTTGTCCAGACAACTTGCGTTTTCTTGAACTGGTATTGTTTATAGATGTCAATGGCTTACAGTCCAACGGCTTAAATGGCAAGCGACCTGTGAAAGACCAAACAAACAGGTACTGATACATACTTTGTACTATATACAGACCTGACTACCCACACCTTGCAATCCTGCCTCCGTCCCCCCACCCCTCAGAAAAACTTGTCAGGAAATAAATCATGCCTGCAAGGGAAATTGTCGAGCTCCCCTTAAATCTAAATTATAAATCAACTACCATGCAATGACAATTTCTATCCCTCTTTGTTTTGAACTTCAATAAAAGACGGTGATTACCGGTTGTTCTTTGAAACAATCAATACAACAGAATACGGAATTGAAAGGAAAAACAATGTTTCTAACACAATACAGCCCTTCAGATTAGCAGTTAAACATATTTGATTATTTTCATGAGATTTTTTTAAATTTAAAACAAAATCTTATTTGAGTAAAACTTGCAAAAAGCATGTGATGAAAAATCATAATCTTTCATGGATCAGGTTCTTTTCAACAGGGTTGACTCATTCAGAAGTCTAATGCAGCATTCATCAACTGTACCTTGTTTCAATTGTTTTGGCCCTGTTCCGCCTTCTTCATTCAAGCTTCCAGCTGAAAAAATAAGTAAAAACATTCACTTGTACATATAACTTTTATACAACCATATAAAATGGCATTGCACAAAGCATGGGAAGTCTTTGTCAAGACTAGTACAAAATCTACTAACTAAAGAAAATGTAAATTCCTTTGTTGGTAATTATTTACTGATTAATACCTGATGATGCTTTTACTTCAACAACTTGATACTCAAAATGGCTAACTATAGCTCTATGTGATTAATCGCAGCGTTATATTTACTGCTTTGTTTGTTTGTCTTTTTCGCAGCGCTATATAAAAAAACTGCTTTGTTGTCTTCTTTTTTTTTGAGGGGGGGGGAAGGGGGGGGGGGGGGGGAGGGGGGTGCATGTCTGCAACTTCATCTGAGAGAACATACATTTTACTTACAACGTTTCAAACGACGGATAGTAAAATGAAAAAAAGGATGCGACAGTGGGCACCAGACCTGTCACATTCAATGACCTTGTACTAAGGGACCTCATTTAAAACGAAAAGGCTTTCAACACATGGTCAGATATTTTCAAGGGCAAAACTTACTATTTAAAACACACACAAAAGAAAAAAGTTCATCTCAGACGTCCCGATGACACACTCAAGAAAAACGAACAAAGTTTGTTCACGAATGGTTTTCTTTGTGTGTCTTTCTGATAGTCGTGTTTATTGACATTTTTCCTTTTGGGGTGGACTCACATACCTACCCCTTCCCAATATGGATTACATGACCGATCAGATGGCCAGCAATTTATATATATAATTCTGTACTACCTGTTTTTTTCTTTACCTCCCCTTGATAAAATGTTTAGGGCTGGCAAGAAAAATAGGACAAGTAGGTTATCATAACTACTATGTACTGTAATCTGAGAAGAGGATGGGGACATCTTTGTTTTGTTTTACTTTATTATACTTTATAGCCTCTGACATGGTGCCCAAGCTGGGCTTGGGAACTAAACAAACCAACCCACACACACCCTCCCACTCCACCCCAAAGAAACTGTTGGGCAAATAACAGTGTCCTCTACCGACATCTTTGCCGATTAGGATTAGCGTAACACAGTTTAACATCACTAGAATGGTTTGACTTTGACCCTATTAAGGGAACCGTGAACCATTTGTTATTTTGCTGTTCTCAAAATTCCAGCCTTTTCACATTTATGCCTGGAAAAGACAATCCATTAAAGCTTTCTAAAATATTTGCTGAGCTTCTTTTCATCAATTACGTTCTCTTAAAGCATAAATCTGAATAGCCAAAATTTGTGGGTTTTCCCTTTCTTTCTTTTTTCATCGAATCATAGTTATAGTTATACTCTATGCTAGTGGAAGTTTTGGAACTACAATATTACTATTACTTTGATTACAGCAGATGAATGAAAACAAAGGATTTATTTACACCTTATGAATGTCATGTTCAGTTTGGGACTCTCTGCAAGCATACTAGAATCAGCGTCTATTAGTATTCCTTACTTTGGAAAACAAATCATTTTGTAGTTGACAGCAATCCTGAGCATTACCATGCATCTTCATATTACTGCAAAGATTTTGCATTAACTTCAAGTGCTTACTTTTTCTATAAGATCAATCTGGGAGGTCACTGATGGGGACTATAATAATAACTTGATAAAAACTTGGCCTGAACATACCATAATAATAATTTTATTCACAAAAAAAAAAAAAAAAAAAAAAAAACAACCAAAAACCTAACGATTCTCTTCTGACGTCTGCTGTAGCAGAAGTCCTGCACACACCTTTCTAACGTTCACTATGGTGGATCCTACAAAAAAAAAAGATGACTGATGAAGGAGCCAAATTTTCATTACAGTTTACTTGAGGCTGTTCAACTTGTTCAAACTGCAGAATCAGAGCTTGAAGCTGAAGATATTAAACAAGACACAGATAGTAATTTTTGCTCATATGAAGAGGTCGAATGTGCCAGAAGTGCATCGGACAGTAAATATGACAACATGTAGTGGGACAGAGGAGAAGTGGGCGGGCGAGTGTCATGAACAGCTTTGGTTCAAGGCCTGCAGTGAAGTCTTTGCAAATGGTCTACTGGCTGACCAGCGAGGAACTTTCTTCATTGATTTCATGATGAAAGACTGGCTTCTAAAACTTTTGAGTTGCTATTGCTTACACTCGACTGGGTCTCTGAATGAAATTTATATTTAAAAAAAAACAGGCCCTCTTACAAAACAAGATTGAATTTCACACAACTGATATGATAAATACAATTGCAACTGCCCATAACTGTGTTAGACAACTGATATGATAAATACAATTGCAACTGCCCATAACTGTGTTATAACCAAGACAAAAATAAAATAAAAACCTAAAGCATGCTGCAATCACAATAAGGCTACTGGGCAAACTTTAAAGGAAAAAATAATCTGTTTTAGAAAAAACATTTTAAAGCCCATAATACAATTCATCTATATTCTCAAATGCCGTTGAAAACATAGTTTTTGAAATGTGTTATCTAACTGGTTTTTAAAAGTGTAAACTGAAGAAGTTTCAACATTTTCAAAACTCAAGATCTGTCCACCACAAATCTGCTGTAAAAATTGTCTGAAACTGAGAATATGAGTACTCTTAGTTTCATCAAAATCAGAAACTAAGAGGGAAAAGAGATGCCCATGTGGTGCATAGATCACAAATACTATGCATAATGTAACAAAGATTAATTTTACATATTTCAATCAAGACTCTCTCAACCTCTGATACTTCATACTTGGCAACTGAAACCATTTAAGTAATCTTTCCTCTTAACTCATCACCTACTCCAGCAAACATGGTAGGTAGGTAGGTAGGTAGGTAGGTAGGAGCTATTATAGCCTCGCGGCTTTCATGTGCTCCATCAATTGAAATGACAGTACTTTTCCCGGTGTTTAGCGCAGCGTGATTACAGTTGCATATAATTTTGTATAAATTGGGATGAGAACAATTTCAGTCATCAAAATCATATACTATATCTTTAAAATTTGCATCTACATCAAGGAGGCTCTTAAAACTGTTGATATTATTAGTTAGTTTGATGTAACTCGGAAGAGAATTCCACCTGCCAACTACTCTATTAGCAAATGAATTTCTCCTCAGGTTTGTGCAAGAATATTGAACAAATAATTTGCCAGTATTGCCTCTTGTGATGATAGATTTGCTTAACTGGAATAGTGAGTTGAAATCAATGTCATCAACATGGTGGAATATCTTGTAAGTTTGAATCAGGTCACCCCTCACCCTCCTGGCCTTCAGGGATGTTAATCCTAAATATCTAAGTCTTTCACCATAAGGCATATTTTTGCATTCTGGCAGTATTTTGGTCGCTCTTCTTTGAACCTTTTCTATTGATGAGGATTGTCTTTTAAGTAAAGGGTACCAGATGACATTACCGTATTCCACATGTGGTCGGATGAGTGATTTATATAGCTTTATAAACATATCTTTTTCAATGAACGAGAAAGATCGTCTTATCAACCCAATCATTTGGTTAGCTTTACTAATAGCTTTCTGTATATGAGGGTCAAAGCTAAGATCACAGTCAAATGTAACTCCAAGGTCCTTTTCCTCTACACATTTTTGAATCTTTTGATTTGAATCACCCATTTTCATTATGTATTCATTTTGAGGGTTCTTCTTACCAATGTGCAGCACTTTTCATTTTTGAACATTGAAATACAGATTCCATTTGTGAGACCAATCCTGCACATTGTTAAGGTCCCTTTGAATGACAGAGTGATTGCTTGAATCCCCGTAAATCTTTGTATCATCGGCAAAAATCTTACATGTATTAGTTATGACATCCGGTAAGTCGTTTATGAATATTGTAAAAAGGACTGGGCCCAAGATGCTCCCCTGTGGAATACCACTCAAAACTGGTTTGTCTGAAGAGTATACTGACCCCACCCTCACTCTTTGTCTTCTGTCAGTCAGGAAGTCTGTAATCCAGTCAAGAAGAGATCCATGAATTCCATAACTTAATCAATAGTCTTTTGTGCGGTACAGAGTCGAAGGCTTTACGGAAGTCTAAATACACTATATCTATTGGTTTTTTGTCATCAGTAAGTACAGTTAAGTCGTCCATAACTTGAATCAGTTGTGTCATGCATGATCTTTTATTACGGAAGCCATGTTGACAGTCCGCAAAGAGTTTAAAATCATTAAAATATGATACTATGACATCCCTTACAATTGACTCTAGTACTTTACACATTATGCAAGTGAGGCTGACCGGTCTGTAGTTACTCGGGTCTTGTTTGGAGCCTTTTTTGAATATGGCAACATCAGCTGATTTCCAGTCATCTGGGATCTTTCCTGTCTCTAAGGATTTATTAAACAATATGCTGAAGGGGATTGATAATTCCTTACAAAGTTCTTTCAATATTTTAGCTGGAATTTTATCTGGTCCCTGAGCCTTCGAGGGGTCAAGATTTTTAAGTTTAGTCTCCACAATCGTTGGGGTAACTCTAATCTCTGAAAGAGTTATACCTTCTAACCTAAGTGGTTTGGTCATTTTAGGTAAATTTTCTATATTCTCACGAGTAAATACACTTGAGAAGAAGTCATTAAGCGTTTCCGCTTTCTCGGAGTCAGTTATTGCCATTTCACCTGAATCCATTTTCAGAGCGTTGATACTAGTGTTTATTTTCATTTTTTCCTGCACATATTTCCAGAAGTTTTTAGGGTTACTCTTTGCCTGGTAAGCTATATTTTTCTCATACCCTTTCTTTGCGATTTTTATCATTCTCTTTGAGAGATTTCTTTCAATAATATATCTTTGGTAATCTATGCCAGATTTAGTTTCGAGATATCTTTTAAAGGCGTTATACTTTTTCTTAATTTGTCTCAAATTTTTTCGGTCCATCCATTTCGGTTTGATTTTATACGTATTAGCTGATTTTCTAATTGTCACCTTTGGTATATGTCTGTCCATACCAGACTGAACCCAGTCTCTGTACACAAATTTACGAACTCCTTCAGTATGTGCTTTTTCAAGAAAGGACACCATACTATATTCCAATATCTGAATATGCATCACTTATATATAGGCTAATGGTAACATAATATCCTTAGTTATATTATACAGTTCTCAAGCAATCTGAATATATATGATTTGCTTTCTTTTTTTTTTAACAATACAGTAATAAAATGATCATCAAATTTCAGTCATCTAAACGCTTTACAAGAGTGGGAAAGAACTTGGAAAATGGAATTTCATCCTCAAAAGTGCCAAGTGTTGCGTATATGTAACAAACGCTCACTAATTAGATCAGATTATTCTATCCATAATACTATTCTTAAAGAAACTAATGCTGCAAAATATTTAGGCGTGATTATAGATAGTCGTCTCAAATGGAAAGAACATTACAATTTAGTATGTAAGAAAGCAAATAACATCTTAGCTTTCTCACACAGGAATATCAATGACTGCCCCCAAAAGGTTAAAGACGACTGCTACAAAACACTGGTTAGACCAGTACTGGAATATGGTTGCTCAGTTTGGGATCCTTACCATCTAAAGGACATTGATAACCTTGAAAAGATTCAGAAGAGAGCAGCACGGTTCGTAACAGGGAACCACATCAGAGAAAAGGGGAATACTAGGAAGAACATGAGGAAATTAGAATGGAAACCCTTAGAAGAGAGAAGAGCTTTTATTAAACTTAACACCTTTTTCAAAGGCAGAGCTAAAGTAATTGATATTCCAATGGAACAACTAGTATTGAATAAAAGTAGCACCAGGAGTGGCGGTCAATGTTATACCATACCTGCATCAAATATTGACAGCCACTTACATTCTTTTTATCCCAGTTCTGTACGGCTGTGGAACTCACTGCCGGGTGCCATCAAGATTGCCACAAATGCAATCTCATTCAAAAAACAAATTGATTCGACAGTTTTGAGATCTGCATATTGACGATTTTCTATTTTTACTTCCCCTGATATTTTACTATTACCTGGGCCTGAATTTGGCCATTGCTTTTATCTTCTTGAATATCGAGTGCGACCCCTTGTTGCTAAATTTGCTCCAGGGGCCAACAGTCTGAGTCGCACTGTTTTATGTTATTTTATTTTACTTTTTAACATGCGCGCTGGTGACCTACTCGTTTTTGAGTGAACCAGTATTTTAGGAGAAGAAGAAGAAGATGGGCCTACGTCTCTCTCAACTTACTTGGTTTGTCACTTTCATACATGCTGAATTTTCACCAAGAGATAAAACTTTACATTTTTGACTTTTTGAATAACCATGTTTTTAACATTCACAGATTCTGTTAATCCATGTATACACAACTTAAACTCGTCATGTTTACGTTTTCTTCCGACAACAAAGAGTATGGTGAAACTTTAACAAGTAGGGGCTTATGCTTTGTACCGCCCTTACTCAATCAATTGCACTATTTGCAGGATTCATGCTTCCAAATTTTATGTTTGTGTGTGCGTTGTGATTTTTAACGTACACAAACCCCATTACACAGACAGTGACAGAGTAAAGTTCAATCCTAAATTGCCCAGTATGGTGCGACAAAAGTGCACTTGACGGCTGGCACTGAGGGTTACCCCGAGTTGGTAAATAAGCTAAGCCACCAAGTCAGTGACTGAAATTTAGTGGTTACAAACTCGACTTTGTGCCGTTTGTCTTACTTTGCAGTCTCAAACTTACTAATAGATCGTCTCTTTTCTGCTGCAGCAGCACGTTGCGCCATGGTTCTGATTTCTTTTCCCTTAACAGGAAAAAACAGAAGTATTCCACAATTACAATGGTGACTTCTTGCCGTCCACTTCTCGCTTCGAACTTGCGCGCGAATGATGACCTTATCAACCCTCCCGCACTTTTTACAGTTTCCGCAGAAACTGTTTTTTCCGATTGAAATTAATTTACTTTTGTCTTATGTCAGAAATGTAGAATGTTCTCGGTCGTTTGATAATTTTTAAATACAGTTTTATTACAGTGTTCAGGTCCGTAATGTAAATGTTATTTTCTGCGGATTAGTCTGACGTCACATGAATGTCCCCCACACCGAAGAAGTGGGAGTGAACAGCTAAGACCGTTTTGTGTGCGTGTGTGTGTGTTTCCGTGTAAATTAATTGTGTTGTGGTGTTACAGCCGACAAAATGTCGCTTGCCGGATTGAAAAAGCAGTTTAATAAGGCAAATCAGGTAAGTTAGCAGAATTTATAACATTGATTGGTTGGTGTTGTTGAGAAATCAAGTCATTGACTGTGACTGTAGACATTGGTGTGTGTGACTGCGACTGTCGTAACTATGACTGGATGTGTGTCTGTTATGACTCGGAAGTGTGCCTGTGTGGCACACATTCTGTGTTTTACGCAGTCCCAGGTTTTGCATTGTCATTAACACACGTCACATGTAGATTCAAAGTACCGGTGAATTTCGCAACTTCATAAATCCAGACTAAAGCCAGTGAGTACTGGCAAGTAGGCCTACTGAGAACTGTCACTGAATCAGTGTTTTAGTGGCTCGGAGGGGGGGGGGGGGGGGGGGGGGGGGGGGTTAGTGAGATGTTTTGAGATTTTTTTTAATGTAAGTCTTTCTCATTGATTTGGTGACCAGATTGATTGTACATATGTTTGTTGCTAACCACAAAAAAAAGTTGACTGAGTGGCAATATCCAAACCAAGGTCTTTTCAATTTGAAGTATGATAAAGCAACTTTCTCAAGCTTGCATACATTTGTGGAAGCTACTTTGAGAAGGTTCCTTTGCCATACTTAAGTAAATCAAGTGTTCTCAGTGGAAACCCTCATGTACAAAAACAATTTACTTCATACAGTGATACACTGCTTAGTGCATGCAAAATATTTGCTTATGAATGATATGAAAATAAATGTAATAAATGAATATTAAAGCGAACAGTGCTCTTATACAATAAGATATAAAGTTACATCATGGGTCAAATGCCTTGAATTCATATTTCATTGTTCTAAGTGTGGTGTTTTGCATGTTGTTAAGAACAATAATGGTCACCAGATAAATGCGCATGTAGAGGAAAAGGATCTTCACTCTTGGTATGACTTTTGACAAGACATTGTCTTTTGATCCTCACATCCAGCGAGTGGCTAATAAGGCAAACTAGATGATGCTGGGTATTATTAAAAGAAAAAAAATCTTTTTTCAGACAAAGTTAATTTAATATAAATCTTTTGTCAGATCGCACGCAGAATATGTGAATGTGATATGGTGCCTGCTTCTGTAATGGCAAGCTGTACTAATAGAAAAGGTGCAAAGACAGGCTACTATAATGTTAGAGTGCAAACATTTATCCAGAATGATTAGAATACTTGAGTTTCCACTCTTAAAAAGCAAGGAGCATCAGAGATCTTTTCCAGACCAAACAGATTTTTAAGGGTATTGATGACATTCAGTTGGATCTTTTTTGTTGTTGTTGTCTTTTCTCCTCTTTTAGTATATTAAAAGAAATTCAGAAGGTGAAATAAACATTGTCAGTCTAACAAAAGAAAGTGTTCCTTTTTTGCTTCTTACTGGAACAAACGTTATTGCTAACGTCAGACTGGTGCAAGATGTTTACAGTTCAAGGAATCATCAGGATGAAATGCTAAAATTTGAGGAATTTATGTGTGTGTGTGATTTTGGCTATTGATAGTTGACTTTATGAATATAGCCAGGTATGAATTTCAATTGATTAATGAGGGGATGTTTTTATACAATATTATAGGATTCGAGGCCTAGGCTAATGGAAACCAGTCCCTGCTACTTGTACTACTGCTAAAACGTACTAGCAGAGAAAGCAGAAAGGGGAAAACGTTCACTTCGCCAAGACCTGCTATATTTCCCTACTAATGATTGTTGAAGCCAGCCCTTCCCCTCCACGAAGCAGAAGGTGGAATGTGCTTCTCACCTCCCAGCTAGTCAGCAGAACCGCGGCTTGAAAGCAGACGCACATAGTAAAATGAGAGCGAAAAGAGACGGTATGATCTGCGTTATTGACTACTTTAATTAGCTTCCAACAAAAAAACAACACAAATTGCTACATCGACAGATTTACAATTATAATGTTGTTTAATTAAATTTTGACAATACCATCTTTGGGGACCACTACAGCAACATCAAAATTACCGATTTTTAGCCCTCATTTTATCGGTGACCACCATTTCAAGTCAGTCAAAATCACTATGTTATCTTAAAAACGAGAAATTTGTACCAGAACTTGCAAAAAGTTCAGTTAAAATACACAGAAAAGGGTAGGTACATGAAGTAATCAATGATGTATTCTCTAACATAAAATGACCTCATACTGCATTCACATCACTAAACCTGCATGTAATGTATCCCAAGGTCTTTGACAACATCATGATGTTAGCATTGTATGTTTAAAAGAATACTTAACATTAAAGATAAACAATACAACAGTTACAATAAACGTATTGTAAACATACAGCATACGTAAGATAAATAGCTTTATGATCTTAAAAATGACCGAACGGAGCAGGAATTGAAACACATCATTTTAAAAATGTTGTTTTAAAAAGAAGTTACCAGGCATTCACTTATATTATACTATTATTATGGGAAAGGTTGCAGTTTGGAGCTGCACACCATGCACTGCCTTTACTATTCACCATCGTTCTCTAACAGGGAATACACCAAACCCAGTTCGGGAGAGGTGGTGCCAGCACAAACTGTGCCGCTTGCAGCGCTGCCTCACACAGCGGCAGAGTGAACGTTCTCCCCTTTGACCTTTTCTGGTACAACTTCTGGTACTACTACTGCTGCTTTCACTACTATGATGACATGCCTCATGCAGAACAGCCCTGATGTGGCCCTCTGCGGTCGGCTGGGCTATAAGCAACATTATCTTATCTCATGCAGAAGTTTACAGGGGGATATGTGGATTATGCTGACTTACTGAATTGTGATTTACTCACTCTTAAGCCAAGGTCCAATAAAGAAGGAATGCAAAAATATGACATGAAAAAAGAAAACACTTCATTTTATGAACACAAATGCCTTGAAGTTAGATATAATATTTTTGTTCTTTTACAAATTACATCTAAACGGTACTTTGAATTGCTAAGTAAGTAGAATTTTATGAAAGGCCAGGTGCCCCATATGGATGAATGTACACACCACCACCCACACATATCTCCCAGGTCCCATACACACTCAAGATGAGGCACAAAGTGTATTTTTACCCATTTCCACAAAGTAAAGGGGTAATTGTACCTCTACCACGAATCAGGGTTTTAGTTGAATCGAACAGCTGTAGTGTAAAACTAACAGCTGGAAAAAGGGGGGTGGCAGTGGGGGTAGGGACAGATTGGCCTATTCACACACACACACACACCACACACACACACTGACACACACACGCACACACAACACACACACACACACACACACACACACACACACACACACACACACACATGCGTGCATCACACACACATGCGTGCATCACACACACACACACACACACACACACACACACACACACACACACACACACACACACACACACACATATGCACCACACACACACACACACACCACACACACACTGTGACATACACATGTGCTAATTTCATCATGCTTTGTGGCTTGAAATCACTTCTGAATGACATTCACCCTAATTACGTCATTCGTGCATGATGCATACCTGGTTTACGTCTTTATAATCATTGGAGGTTGCATGAATGACAGTTTGTGTGAGCAGGTATAAAAAGATTGGATTTCTGTCTTTTGCCCCTAAACTTTGCATGCCATAATGCCTTGCATGCAGGCAAAACATAGTTGATCTGCAACCTGTATGTCATAAAACAAAGTTTATATTGAAGAATTTGTTTTGAGCTTTGTTTGAGCCATTGTTAGAGCTGATGGCCTGAGATAGGATGACTACTTCTAGATATATCATTTCATGCTGTGTTGAAAATGCTGACTTTTTTTTTTTTTTTTTGACATGTGTCTCATACTCTCCTCTGCCACTTAAGGGGAAAACGAAGAACAAGGATCGGGTTCTTCAGTGAAGAGAAAAGAAGAAGTTTGAGTCACTGCCGTTACCAGCTGTGTGGTTTTCGAAACATTGTTGGCTTTACTTCAGGGAAGTGCGAAGTGCTGTTTGGACATGCCCTTCAAAATCGTTCCTCCAGAACATAATTTTAAAGGTTGATCTAAGTTGGAAAAAGACAAAGAAAAAAGTTTTCTTAGGTCCTGGTACCCTGAGTTTGAAGAGATGTGTTGAAGACAAAAAATACCCTTTGGAACGTCTTAGAAAGGTGTGAGCGCACCACTAATGTTCAGTGATAAATCAGGAGAGCTGCTCTTTGAAATTATAACTGATTTGGTCAAATGTACAAAAAATCAGCTTTGGTAAATGGACAAAAAATCAGCTTTGCTCTTCAAAACACAAATTGGAGTCGTCTGTTGCAATATGATAAGTTACAGTCAATGGTCAGTATTTTTCCCCAACCACCTATTATTGGAAAACTGCTTGATGACAGTCGCTTCCAGTATGGGTGGAACATGAGTTGAGTTTAGCAATTGACAACACCTAGACAAATCAGTCAACTAGCAGAACTTTTTCATTTCTTAGTCAGTTATTTAGCAATCATGTTGATGAAATAACTATGTTTTGGTTAAATACACACAGTATCTAACTTAGTAATAATGGAAAGAAGAAGCACAGGACACTTATAATGTTTGTTTTTGTTTCTTTTTGAGTAGTATTTGGGAGCATTTCCAGTATATCTTAGATACATTTTTACTCCACATAAATTACGTACCAAATGTTCCCATTGTGTCTTACCTTTTGTACACCTGAGGTTAGTTTATCTTTAGAGCCTTTTTTTCTTGATAAGATAGATAGATTGGTGTGTTAGCAAAGAAGTAAGCATTGCAAAAAAAAACACCTTCTGTCATCTGTCAAAGATGAATGGGTTGTCATCCATCACCTTTTCAGACAGTCTCATATTTGTTCTTACAAACTAACACAATCTCTCTCTCTCTCTCTCTCTCTCTCTCTCTCTCTCTCTCTCTCTCTCTCTCTTGCTCTCTCTCTTACACACACCACACACACCACACACACACTCAACACACAACACACACACACACACACACACACACACACACACAGAGTAACACACACCACTCACGCACGCATGCATGCAAGCACGCACGCACACACACACACACACACACACACACACACAGTGACACACACAACACACACACACACACACCATACCCATAACACACACACATACCCGCACCACGCTTGCATACACATACACATACACACCACACACACACACACACACACACACACACACACACACACCACACACACACAGTGATGTCTCTCTCACATGCACGCACACACACACGCACACACACTCACACACACACACACACACACACCACACACACACACACACACACACACACACACAAACAAAAACACACACATTACACAACACACCACACACACACACACATACACAAACTCACACACACACACGCCACGCACCACACACACAGTGATGCGTGAGAAAGAGTCTGAATCTTACGTGATGCATGAGAAAGAGTCTGAATCTTACCTAACTTAGTAATAATCAAACTTGTTTTCCACCTCACATTCAATCTGTTGTTTCCATGGGTCTAAAACACAACTAAATATTCAGATTAATGCAAATTTTAGATGTGGCGAGATGAAAGCAGAATATTAGAATCATGCATCTGAGTAGTGTGTGTGTGTGTTGTGTGTGTGTGTGTGTGTGTGTGTGTGCGTGCGTGTGTGTGTGATTTTCTGTCTTAATGCTCTTTATGTTTTTATTTTTCTGAAAGTGGTTTACATGTCACTATTCTCACTTTTTTTCCTCTCCAATTTTCATAATTTTGATAGAATAATGTTGCATGATAATTCTCAGGTGTGTCAGATTGTACATTTCCTCTGCCTTCTGTTTACCAAAGGAGCTTCTTTCATTTAAAGATGAGCCTAGTATTATAATGTCCAATATACTCAATTAACATTATACTCAATTAAAAAGAAATGTCAAGGGAAGCAGTGCATTATGAATATATGTTGAATGTGTGTGTGTGTGTGTGTGTGTGTGTGTGTGTGTGTGTGTGTGTGTGTGTGTATGTGTCAGTGTGTGTGTGTATAATGTGTTTGTGTGTGTGTGTGTGTGTGTGTGTGTGTGTGTGTGTGTGTGTGCGCGCAATTTAATTGCTGTAGCAGCTGTAAATCAGACCTGTTTAATTAAAAGATTGAAATATAAGCTCACCATAGTAGTCGTCAGCCTTACTACTTAAAAGATTGAAAATTAAGCTCCCCTTAAGGAGTAAGAAGTTAGGTATATTTTTGCCTTTTATTTTTTCCTTCAAGCCCTTTAAAAAAAATTAAAATTGGAATATCACATTGATAATACCCCAGGGAAGCAGTTGCAATGCTAGATTCACTGGCAGTGATAATGCTTAGATCAGGAGAACTTTGTCGTTTGTTTTGTAAAGTGGAACAAAGTTCAGCCATCTGATGGGTCTGACAAGTGGAACCCTCAGGTGTGTATTGAATTGTCCTGTTATATTTTAATTGAATTTGTCTAGCATGTGACACTGGTTCGCAATTGGCTGCTACCACTGTACCATGCCAGAGTGAATGAATTGATTACAATGTGGTGTGTACAGTCTGTGATTGTTCATGCCTTCAGATCTAATGTCTGATAATCCATTGTGATTACTTTTTTTTCTGCATTTTTTGCTCGCTGGTCAGTATTTGGAGTGGTCATCGCAGCCTTTCTGTCTTCAAAAAGTATATGCCAGGAACAGGAAGATATGAAATATGTCTGTGTAGTAGAAACTGAGAGAGCTTGGGTTCCAAAATCTGCTCATATATAATTTAGATTCACAGTTTGCAACCAGAGGATGATTTGGAAAAGGCATGGAGAAAATGCACAGTGTATATTGCTTGATCCTTCTGAGAGAGGGAGAGAGAGAGAGCTGCACAAAATCTTCTAGAAGCCCTGTATAATGGATGAGCAGTTTATGGGCTACAGAGCAGTGACATTTAAATTTTGCTCCAGGGAGATCTGATTAGGTTAGCCATTCCGGCTTTCCAGTCTTTGGAGTGTGGTAGCCCCACTTTCATGGGTTATATTTATGAAAAATCTACTTATGATATTAACACTTGATGAAGGACAGAAAATGAGAAAATGATGGTTCTGAATCTTTGAGCGCATTCCCTATCAGATGTAAAATTTCCAAACAATATGTTACTCGAATTAAACAAGTTGTTTAAGGATTTGCAGACATGCATAGGCTTTTTTCTTATTGTCATTTATCTCTGTCAGTTTGTGGTTTTGTTTTTTAATTGAAAAAGTAAAAGAATGTGATAGACTTTTTTAAAAAATAGATTGAACTATGATAGCACAACAGTAGTTGAATTTGCAGTGTCTGAAGGGATTCAGTCATTCATTCAGCCATCAACATCGCCATACAGCTTTCTTTTGTTGGAAGCCAAAATGTTCTGTCAAATCATGGGATTCCTAGCACATTTCAAACAGATCAGTCTCTGGCCTTCTCTTCTCCAAAAAAAGTGACCATCATGTTTGAGAATGACACCACCACCCTCCCCCGACTAAATTGGAATTATGGTGTGAACATTCCCCTTTGATCTCTCCCAACTGCCACCACCACTTTATGTCCCCTTCGCCATGGGCTGTCTTCCGCATTTCCTCCTGCTTCACCTCTAACCTCATCTGCCTCCTCCCATGAGTGGGTATCTTAGACTTCATATAATTGATGGGGAACCATGATTGTGTAAAACAGAGGCTAGACTTGGTCATACATACTTTCTATTGTCATGGCTGGAGATTTTTTTTTTTTTTTTTTTTTGCCTTTGCTAGGAAAGTTCATTTTTCAAAAATAAAAAGTATAACAGAGTAAATAGAAAAGTGTAAAAAAAAAAGTTGATCAAACAAATGAAATATATACATAAATGATTAAAACCTTTCGAAAACAACAAACATACAAAATATTATATCTTTTGTACTTGTAAGCAGGTTGATTCACACAATCATACATTATATTTCATTTCATCACTTAATTAAACAATGTCGATTTGGAAAGTCAGGAGTTTTAAATGCTCAGTTTTGCTCTTTTTTTTTTTTCTTCTAAATTTGGGATCCTATGTTACTAACATAGATGTTAACCCAGACTTCATTACCATAATTCATCTTAAAGCAAAATTTTCTGTGTGGTATATTGTTTCCAACACTTTGTTTCCAGTGCACAGAATATACTTGGACATTGTACACATACACACATGCATGCATGCGCGCGCGCACACACACACAACACACACACACACACACATACACACACAAACACACACTCACACACACCACACACACACACACACACAACACACCACAACACACACACACACACACAAACAACAACACACACACACACACACACACTCACACACACACACACACACACCACACACACACACACACACACACACACACACACGCATGCATGCATGCTCAAGGGCACATACACACAAGCATGCAAACACACACAAAGACATTCTCACACATACTCACACACACATACAGCCCTGATGTGGCCCTTTGCGGTCGGCTGGGCTATAAGCAACATTATCTTATCTTATCTCACACACACATATACGCATGCATGCATGTACATGTACGTATATGTTTGCATGTTCATGGTTCCATGTGTGTGTACACACACATTCGTGCATGTGCATATATAGTATGCACAAATGCATACATGCATGTGTGCAAAACTTCTCTGTGTTGTTTCCAACACCTTGTTTAAGTGCAAAGAATACATGTTCATGTATGTGCACACATGCATGCACACATATCACAATATGCAAAATGCAGGCACATGCGTTATCTCGCTTCAATCCTTTCCCTACCGGTGATTGATGGTTTTCTTCCTGGAATTATGGTATTTAAAGCAACATTTTTGTTATCTGAAGCAATATATCGCCTAAAAAAAAAACAGAAATAGACACATTCATCACAAAAATATTATTTTAGAAATAATGCCCAGAATGTTATGAAAAAAAAGAACATCCATCATGCAAAATGCAAAAATCTCCAAAACTGTTGAGAGTTAAACTGTTTCCAGCATTTCATTTTCAGTTCACAGAATATGCGTTCACACATGTATGCACTACCATGTACACACACACACAGCCTCACATAACACACACACACACACCAACACACACACACCACCACCACACACACGCACACCGCACGCAGCATGAAACCCGCCCATGCACGCACACATGCATTTGATATTTGTGAGAACTTCAGTATTTCTATTCAAATCAAATTTACGTATCTGTTGGTTTTGTTTCAGTACATGAGTGAAAAGATTGGAGGTGCAAAGGGTACAGAATTAGATGATGAGTTTCTTGATATGGAAAAGGTAAGTTATCCCTTAAACAGCCTCCCTCCTTTTTTGTGTGTGTGTGTGTGTGAGTGAGTGTGTGAGGGGTGTGTGTGGTGTGTGTTGTGTGTGTGTGTGTGTGTGTGTGTGTGTGTGCATACATGTGTTATATAACATATGTGCATCTCCCAGTATGTACATGTATGCATCACACGTTGTCAAATAAATAATGTGCCAGTAGGCATGTACAGTTTCTCTTCTGTTACCTGGAGTCATTAAGGTTGCAAGTCGATTGATTTTGACTTTTGTGATTCATTAGTTTTGCCTGACCTCAGGCAAACACATACACACAGACCTTGAAATTATTTAGACTTTTGCCATCCTGTTTGCACAGGACTATTGTCAGAATAATCCAAAATTATGATTATGTAAAATTATGATTCTGTAATATATGTATTATTGACTTAACTTGACTTATTCCGATATGTATTATTGAGCATCTGTTAATTATTGCATATTAATATAGACCTGTATGATGATGATAATCTTAACACATTGTGTTATTATGATGTTTTCTCAGAATATTGCAGATTTCAGACTTTGGGTATTATGTTTTGAGGTTTTGCACACCACCTCGGGGATGAATAGCAACCTAACTGATGTAATTCTTGATCAAGTTTGTTATCTTATCTTTGACAAGACATTAATTTGTCATTTCAAAATGTAGTTTGTCAAACTGGTCTATGATTCTTCGGACTGTGTCATTACACAGCCACTCCTTTGACACCCATTCTTATCTTCTGAAAAATGAAGAAGCTCCATGATGCGTTCCATGTCATGTACCACTCACAGTGAAACATGTTCTTTTAGTGTGTTGGGACTTGCATGGTGTGAGACATAAGTGCTTTACAACAGACCCTTGTTTGAAAACCTTGTTCAGAGATGTCTCACTTGATGTGATCTTTGGATAAATTTCTGAAAGAGATCACCATTTTCTTTGTCTGATCTTTGAATTTCCGAAAGAGATCAACATTTTTCATCTGATCTAAGATTTTAAGCAGGAAAGATTTTTTAACGAAATTTCGGGTGTGTTTTTGGAAGGTATATTTTAGTAGGTTGTGTGAACAAGGTGGGTTGTTTTTTTTTGTTTGTTTTTTTTAATTTTTTTTTTTTTTTTTTTATTTGTGAGTTGCTTCAATGCGGTGACAGCCTGATATGGCCCTTTGTGGTCAGATGGGTTATATTATAAGCAACATTATCTCTCTTTCATCAATCAGTCTGCTCTGACAACAGTGAAATGTTAAATGTTGTTGTTGTCTTATAGAATTACTATGGTTTCTTTTGTCGCTTGGTTTTACATCTCAGGATAGTTTTTGGGTCTGTTATTTTTGTTAACATTGTAGTCTCTCTCTCTCTCTCTCTCTCTCTCTCTCTCTCTCTCTCTCCTCTCTCTCTCTCTCTCTCTCTCTCTCTCAGCCCTGATATGACTCTTTGCAGTCGGTTGGCTTTTTAAAACCTTTTAAGATTAAATGCAATTCAAGGACTGTTTTAAAGGGGTTTTTAAAATTTTATTTGTCAGATTTTGTGTAAAAAGGGGACCGCTAGTTTTAGCACATAAATTTTCTGATGAGACGAGGCTACTGGTTAGGTTAACCTATTTGTCTTCCGCCAAGACTGGCTTAACAGATTTCAAACTAATATGATTATGTGATCACAGATCTTTGTTCTGTGTAAGACTAAGATGTGGATGTCTGTGTCGTTTTGTAGAGAAGAGAGAGAGAGAGAGAGAAGGGTGCATGGGTTTGTGCATGTGTTTGTGCTCACATGTATGTGTGCACGTGTGCATGTTTGTGAAATATGTGCGAGAGAGAGAGAGAGAGAGAGAGAGTGTGTGTGTGTGTGTGTGTGTGTGTGTGTGTGGTGTGTGTGTGTGTGTGTGTGTGTGTGAAAGTAATTGGCAAGGTGGATGGAATTAGATACTTTGTGTTCTTCAGGTGTTTATTTTTGACAGATATTTTTGTTATTGGCCAACTGTAACTTGTCATCTTGATTCATTGTGTTCATTTCTTGCATTACTCCTTTCACAAATTTATGAGTGTACCTGAAGTGCATTTTTGGAGGGTGTGAGTGCACTTTATTGCAGTTATCATAATTGCTATATCATTAATTGATGTTCTTTGTTATCAGTTGTATATAATCCATGTCTATCCTTCATTCATTTGCCAGATTACGATCTGTACAGTCTTGCAGTCGAAGCACACCAATACTGAAAACTGGTCATTTCAGCTGGGTCATATATTTTGTGTGCCAAGTTTTCTCTGCTCCCTCGCCCCATCCCAATCTCAGGATACAGAACCATGTTTTGAAACCTGAAGCTGATTCACACTGTGAAGGTCAAGTTGCATAAAATGTCATGCATGTGTTATTGGCGTCTGTGTTACAAAGATGCAGTGGTGGTAAGATGCTTAGTGCTTCTCGTTCAATAAACTTCCTGATTTTGATTACTGAGACACGTAATGTGTGTGCAATAATTATCTGTGTCCAGCAGTTAGTCCATGCCTCGCCCTATAGTGGATTATCTTATCCAGACACTGGTAACACATTCCAACCTGGCTTTATGTTTGTTTGAGACACTTTAAGAAATAGTTTTGCTGGATATACATCTGAATACATGATTAAGATCAGGAAAAAAAGGTTAAAAGAATTTGCAGCATCAAAAGCACATTTTGAACACAGTTTAAACACATGCACACACACACACACACACACACACACACACACACACACACACACAAAACACACACACACACACACACACTCTGACTACTGTATCAAAATTGACAGGATTTCTTAACAAGACAGATTTAAAGAAGATATTAGGGACTTTCAGATGATATTTCAGGAGGCAGAGTCATTGAAAAGTAAAGATCACTTTTGCAGTTTCAGCAAGATGCACGTCAGATGACGAACAGTTAGTCATAGGAAACTGCTACTCAGGCCTCTGGCACCCATGATCTTGTGAAGAGGGGGACTGATGTTAAGTGGCTGTAAGACTCTCATGATTATGAATGATATTTTGTGAGATAAACATCATCTTTTAAATAAGATCAAAATCACAAACCAGCCCCTAAGGTTTAAAATCTGTAATCTTTTGAGTTGGTTGTCACATTTGACGTCAATAGAAGTGGTGTGCGCACAGTGCTGTTGGGAAACGAACGAAGCGATTTAACCAGTTTGTGTGTGTGTGCTCAATGCTGTTGGGGAAACAAACAGAAACAAAGACAAATGTAACCAGTGTTCAAGGCTCCAAGCAGGTCAGCCTGGCTTACTGTAGTGGTCCCTGGGGTCTGATCCCTGACTGGCACAGCCATGGATTTCGTCAGCCATACCTTGATTTAAATCTGGGATACTAAGCTTTAAAAGGAACTTTTTTTTTTCAGCTCCCCTGTGAAGGATGCCAGAGTGGGAGCCTCTGCTGTTGTTGTTGGCAAGGAAGTCCAGACTGGATTATTCTTTTAAAAAAAAAAAAAAAAAAAAAGAAATGTCGGTTCTGGTGGAGAAATGACCAAACTTTGGAGAATGCTTGGAATGTGTTCTGGAATAGCCAGGGTGAGGCAGGGACCGGGAGGGATTCAGTGATGTTGGTGAAAGTGGGTTTGTTCATAAGCAGTAGCTGACAGTTGATTGGCATTGACCCTAGTGATCCCCAGTTCAGGTCTTGAAGAAGCACTGAAACGCTGTGAGTCCAGTCATATTGATTGCTTTCATACCTGGCTACTCTTCTTTAAACAGTTCTATCTTCATTCGATCGTCTTTGTTGGGATTCCAGACAGTACAGTTGTTTTCCAAGTGGGGTTGTACAAGTGCGCAGTTGGCATTGATTTTACTTTTTTCTAATCCCATTTCAAATGTCTCTAAAGGAAGCATACTTTGGAATTTGCTTTCTGGTGACTCATTTGATATGGTGGTTCCATTCCTCCAAGTTCAAAATGACGTCAACCTGGCGGTATTTTGAATTGTCCGATTGTTCCAAGTTTATCCTATGAGGATTTAGTTTATTTGATGGGGATCTTCTGCAGGATCCCTCCGGGGGTTGCGACCTTGTCGTGGTCGGAGGGTTTGCGTGTCCAGTGATCCCTTAGGCTTTGCTGGCGGGGCATCAATACTTGGAGATAGGCTGTTTTTTTCACACTGCTTCTAGGCCTGAGAGGTGCAGATGCTTTTTGCCTAAGCGTAACGTGGTAAGGAGTTGATGCCCCTGGTAGGCTTCCCATGTCAGATAGGCTAAGGGTGGGGATCCTGACTAAGAGTAACCCGCCTTTCTCCTTTTCTTGTTTTCTGCCTCCCTTATTTGGCCCTTTTCTATCTTCGTCTCCCTTCAAGTCTTCTTTTCCACACTCCTTTTCTCTCTGTGGTCTCCTTAAGATCCGCCGCGTTTGCCGTGCGGTGCGACCTGTGTCGGAGGGGAATGAGATCCTGGTGATTGAGGGGGCCAGCGCTCTCAACACATCACTTTGGCTCGGACCTCTCCTAGACAGGGAGTACACTTTGGCCCGGGTGTACTAATCGGCTCCCCTTCTTGGGTTGGGTCAAGACGGGCAGTTCCCCAGCTGGCCAAGTAAACCCCTGCAGTGCTCAGCTCTCTGTTCCCGGGAGTTGAGCATGATCAGGGGGGATAGGGTTGGTTGCTTCTGCTTGTCGTATGCCCTCTCCCGAAGCCTGGAAGGGGTCAAGACATTGGTTTCTTGGCCCTGGCCCCTTAGTTGGACTCCAAGGTGGGTGGGTAAGGGAGAGATGAATCACAATAAACTAAATATGACTCATTAAAAAACTACCCCCCCCAAAAGGAAGAGGAAGGCAGTATCCCCTATTTCAGGGGAATTTGAAACAGACAGTGATTCTGACAGTGAGGTAAGACAGAAGACAGGTTTCTGGGCTTCCTGGCTCGTGGTGGAAGGGACAGAGCAGGAACGACCTCTTTCAGCTCTGAGCCCTTTTGCTGTACAAAAGGGCTTTCATGGTATAGCAGGTGAACCTAGGTCCATAAAACGATTGAGGAATGGTTCGTTTCTTCTTCAATGTCGATCCACAGAAGCAATCCGAACAGTTGCAGAAGGCAAAAAAGCTTGTGGATAGGGAGATCAGGGTGACTCCCCATAAGCAATTAATTCATCCAAAGGTGTGTTTTCGATGCAGAGATCTGGCGGGTGTTTCAGAGGCGGAAATAAAAACGGAGCTGGCGTCCCAGGGTGTGACGGAGGTGCGCAGGGTGACGATAAAGAAGGGTTCAGAGAGAGTGGCCACCAACACCCTCTTTCTGACCTTCTGCAACCCTGTGCTGCCTCCGGTCATCAAGGTTGGTTACCTAAATGTTCATGTTCAGCTATATGTGCCGTCCCCATTGAGGTGCTTCAGGTGCCAGAAGTTTGGGCCATGTCAGGGACCGCTGTTCAGGGCAAGAGGTATGCGTGTTTGCTGCAAGGCAACCCAGATGGGCCGTGTCAAGATCCGGCACATTGTGCTAACTGCGGTGGCGACCATCCCTCCTCTTCAAGAAACTGTCCTCTTTGGATCAGGAATCCGCAATTCAAAGACTAAAGACTGAAAAGAAAATTTCCTTTTTTGAAGCCCGCAAGCAGGTTGTGGGCAGTCAGACGCCGACAGCCTCTTCCTATGCTTCGGCTGTACGGAAAGTTCCCACAGTTTCCACTCGATCAGTCTGCTGTCAGACTGATGACTTTACGTTCTCGAAGACACTGCAAGTCCGAACTGTCAACTCTGGTGGAAGCAGGTCCCACCACCTCTCAACCCAAATAAATTGCCCCTGGTGGAGGCAAAAAATCCGCCACCCCTCAGACTGCCCAGCAGTCTACAACATCTGCTGCTGGGCAATTAAAAAACCAGCAGTTCCCCCTCGAACCCTCTGTCCAGTGCCCGTGCGGGCAAGGGAGTTCCACCCAGTGTGGAGATGGTGGAGATAAGGAAAAACCCTCCACCATCTCCCAAATCCAGACCTCCACCTTCTCCAAACTCCAGGCCTTTGTCACCTGGGGGCAAGTCTGCCAGCAGTCCAAGACCAACACAGTCCAGTGAAACTACAAAATAAATTCACCCCATTGGCGGCAGATGTCGATGAGGAGATGACCTGATCTCTCTCCTTTTCGCCCTCTGCACCATGGATAGTACAATATTACATTGGAATATCCGTGGATTAAATTCCAACTTTGAGGAGCTGCAGCTTCTGTGTCAGTCTATAAAACCCTCCGTCTGGCTCTTCAGGAAACTCAAATTCAAAGCCAGAAACCTTTACTCTTTCTGGCTTTAATTCTTTCAATACCTGCACAACCATCCATGTTGGGACAGTCGGGCGGTGTTGCCTTCTCCACACAAAACTTTGCTGTATAGTCCTGTCGCTCTGTCTACCTCGCTTCAGCTGTAGCTGCGAGAGTCACTCTCCACAAGACTGTGACCATCTGTTCTCTTTATCTACCTTCTGTCCCGGTTTGTCCGTCAGGACCTTGTCAGTCTGATAGGAGAACTTCCTCGACCTTTTTTTGCTGTTGGGTGCTTTAACGGTCACAATCCTCTTTGGGTAGTGCCGGTACGTCACCCAGAGGTCTGCGATTGAGGATGTCCTTTCAGACTTGGATTTGTGTTGTCTGAACGACGGATCTGCAACTTACCTCCACTCTTCCACAGTTCATTTTCGTGTTTATTTGTCGTTTGTGACCCCTCGCTGGTCCTGGACTATGAGTGGTCTGTCCATGACGATCTGCACGGAAGTGACCATTTCCCTGTCCTTCTACAACCTGTATTAACTGAACACTCTCTGTCTCTCAACATCTCAATTATAAAAAAGCAAACTGGATCTATTTGCAGCCACTATTTCAAAAGAATTCCAGGCCACTGATTTTTTTCAGAGTCCAGACCCAGCAGAATCTCTGACTAACACTATGATCAAATGTGCTAAAGCCTGTATTCCAGTGTCTTCCAATAAACTTCAAATGCCCAAAACACCCTGGTTCGATTCAGAATGCCAACAAATTTCCAAGTTAGAAAAGGGCTCAGCGTCGGGTATACCAACGACCTTCGGGTCCCAACGCTCGACCCCATCAGAAACTCCGTGCTAAATCAAGACACACTTTTAAAATCAGTAAACGTCGGTCCTGGAGAAGCTTCTGCTCCAGGCTGACATCAAAAACTTCTAAGAAAAAAGTGTGGAACATCATTAAGAAAATCAAAGGGAAGAACACTGTCCCACTGTGAACCATCTCAGTTTCGGACTCTTTAATAACAGAAAAGAAAGCAGTTGCTAATCTGCTTGCTTCAACCATTGAAAAGAATTCCTCCTCTTCTAATAAATCAGTCACTTTTGTCAAACACAAAGCCCCAAAAGAAAAATCTCCCTGCAACTTTTCATCCGACAACATGGAAGACTACAATCTTCCTTTACATTAAACGAGCTGAAATCTGCCTTACTCTCTTGCAGCGATTCCTCTCCAGGTATAGATGACATACATTATCAACTATTGAAACATCTTCCGCAAGAAGGTCTGAACATCCTGTTACAGGTATACAACCACGTGTGACTACAGGTTGCTTTCCACCCTCTTGGCGGACAGCCCTCATTATTCCCATCCCCAAACCTGGAAAAGATCTTTCTAATCCATCTAACTACCGTCCCATAGCTTTGACCAGCTGTGTCTGTAAATTGATGGAAAAAATGGTCAATGCTAGGCTCATGTGGAAACTCGAAACCGATGGCCTTTTGGCGAAAGAACAGTGTGGTTTCCGCAAAAATCGTAGTACAGTTGACCATTTGATTCGTCTGGAATCTACACTTAGGAACGCTTTTTTAAACAGACAGCATGCAGTGGCAATTTTCTTTGACTTGGAGAAGGCCTACGATACCACCTGGAAGTCGGGGATACTTCATGATCTCCACGATCATCTTCCGCTTTTTATTCAAAATTTTTTGGCAGAACGACAGTTTCAGGTCCGGGTTGGCACCACTCTCTCTGATGTCCACGAGCAGGAGTTGGGTGTTCCACAGGGAGCATACTATCTCCTGCCCTCTTTAGTATTAAGATCAACAACATTGTTCAATCAGTTCAGCAGGGTTCAGACTGCTCATTGTTTGTGGATGATTTTGCTGTCTACGCACTGGAAGCCTGTACCCGAGTGTCCAGCGCAGGCTCCAGCTTTGCGTAGATAAAATCCATCGGTGGGCGGATGACAACGGTTTCACCTTTTCTGCTACAAAACCCAGTGTATTCACTTCCATAATTTCCGTCAGTTTTTTCCAGATCCGGAACTTCAAGTAGGGAAATCTCCCATTCCAGCTGTTAAAGAGGCCAAATTTCTGGGAGTCATTTTTGACCAAAAACTTAACTTTCTCAGCCATATTAAAAACCTCAAAACTGCTTGCCAAAAGGCACTGAATATTCTGCGGGTCGTAGCACACACCGACTGGGCGCTGATAAGAAAACTTTGTTGCACCTCTACAGAGCCCTGGTCCGTTCCAAACTGGACTACGGTTGTGCTGTGTACGGCTCCGCAAGATCATCTTACCTCAAACTCTTGGACCCTATCCACCATCAAGGGCTTCGTCTCTGTCTTGGAGCGTTCCGCACCACCCCTGTGTACAGCCTGTACGCAGAGGCAGGTGAACCTTCACTGTCCAACCGCAGGCTGAAACTGTCTTTGAATTATTACATCCGACTGTTCTCAGAACCGCAGAATCCTGCCTATGACTGTGTTTTTGACCCTCCGTTCCAAAGTAAGTTTGAAACAAACCCGAATTGTATTCCGCCGTTTGGGCTTCGTATGCAGCCTCACGTGCGGAATGCAGGTATAGACCTGGGAGTAGTTTCCGATTTTTCCAAGTTTCCGGATCAACCTCCATGGACCTTTTTCACACCAGAGATTCGTTTTGATCCGCAGCTTCCGTAAGGAGTCTACCAGCTCTCTGGCGTACAAGGCTTTGTATGCCGAGCTCTGTTCCAAATTCCCATCCTATCAAAAAGTTTTCACTGACGGTTTCCAAGTCTGAGGATGAGTGGCCTGTGCAGCCTACTGCCCTGGGGCTCCTTCTCAGATATTGTTGGAACATATACATTCAGATGCTTCTGTCTATTCTGCTGAACTTACTGCTCTAGTACTGGCTTTGAAGATAATCTCCCATTCTTCGAGGAGGGACTTTCTGGTTCTGTCGGATTCGCTGTCAGCTTTGGAGGCCATAGCTGGCCGCAACCTTCAGCATCCAGAACTTTTACTTTTTTTTAACTTTTTAGCAAGTTGAAGGCGGACGGTTACCCAAAATTACTCTTGCTTGGGTTCCTGGCCATGTTGGCATCGGTGGGAACGAAATGGTTTATCGTTTAGCCAAGAACGCACAAGAGAGAAACTGTCCAACACTTATATCCCCTGCTCAGATGTGAAACCCAAAATTAACGATTATGTGAGAGACCTCTGGCAGGAGGGTTGGAACACACAGACGAATAACAAACTCTTTCAGATCCGTCCAAACCTTAAAGACTTCCTCCCATCTACGTCGGGTGGTCGTAAAGAGGAAACGGTTCTGTGCCCGGCTGCACACCGGCCATTCGTATTTTACCCATTCTTACCTTTTAAAGAGTGAAGAAGCTCCGTGTGCATTCCATGTCATGCACCACTCACAATGAAAATGTTCTTTTAGAGTGTTGGGACTTGCACGATGTGAGACACAACATTTTACAGCGGAGTCCATGAAGATCCTGTTCAGGGATGTCCCGCCTGACGTGATCCTTGGGGTTTTTTAGAGAAATTAACATTTTTCATCTGATTTGAGATTTTACGGAAGAAGGATTTTTAACAAAGTTTCTGGTTCGTTTGTAGACGATGTCATTTAACGAGATGTGTGAAAGTTTTTTTTTTTTTTTTTTTTTTAATGACTGGTGAGTTGATTTTAACGTGGTGACAGCCGATGTGGCCCTCTGCGGTCGGCTGGGCTATAAGCAACATTATCTTATCTTATCTTCTGCAGGATAATATATTGCTGTGTGGTAGGGGGAACTCATGCCCAGTGTTGCTTCCAGATCATTATGATAGATAATGCAGTCATCTGCAAGAGATGGGTTTTTTTGCTTTTGGTAGGTCATTGATGAAAAGCAAGAAGAGGAAAGGACCCGGGACTGTCTCTTTTGGGGCGCCACTGATTTACAGGCCTGTGTTCTTACTGTGATCCATCCACCACAAGTTGCTGTGTTTGCTTTGGAAGAAAAGCTCAAATCCTATTTAATGCATTTCCTTGTATACCATGATGATTCATCTTTTAGAGAAAGACTTTGTGTGGGGTCTTATCAAAAGCCTGGAAAAATCAAGTATGATTGGGTCAGGCTTGGATCCACAGTTGAAGACAGTTTAGGTTGGCTGCAGTCTCATGAATTAAGATGACAAGTTGGATCTCAAAACTTTTTTTTTTGCTTTGAATCCATGTTGTCTGTTTGTTAGGATGCGTATTGTATGAAATGTTTCATCACGCTGCTGGTTATAATTTGATCTGAATCTTAAAACAGATGCTAGTTTGTTATCAACAGCATTATTCCTGTCCCCCTTTTTAAAGACTGCCAGGACATTAGCCTTCAAGTCATCTGGGAGGCGTCCTTCAGTTGGGCTCCCCCAGAAGTTGGTAATCAGAGTGGGGTAGTGTGATCTGCACATTCCTGTAGCATCTTTGGGGGAATCTCCATCTGGCACTCCTGTTTCGTGGGGTTGGTGTTACTCAGTAGAACTGAGCATTTTTTAAGCAACTGGAGGAGTGGAAGATGGGGGGGGGCATGGAGAAAGGGGAGGGGGCAATTCAAACCGCATCAGAAGATTCATTAACATTGTTGGATCTTTAAGCACTGACTGGTTTCTCGGGTTTATGTTTGTTCCTTGGCTACAAAACCCGAAATTGGAACTGCACAGATGTATACCTTATCTGATCTTCATTCTAAGTCTTATTCATAAATGTGTTGTTTGAATTTCCTGACCAACACATTGATTGTACTTGTTGTTTTTAAAACTGATCTGTCAGACTGGGCAAAGGCAAATGGGTTAAAAAGGAAGAAAAAAAGAAAAGATTCCCTGATTTTTAACAGTCTGTAAAAGTTATGTTCAGCAAATGCAGTTGTCTGCTTTTCATCACCAACATCAACTAGTAAAGCATAAATCACATCATGCAACATATCACTACCAGTAGCCAATATTTGTCGGCGTGTCGTAAAAAAAACACAAGGGAAGTTACAAACAAATGTGAACTCAGCAATGGCAAGTGTCCGTATCAGGGGTAAGTTGATCAAGGGGCAAGTAAAGTAGCTCAAAAAATCTAATTGTCCTTTAAAGTAAGTGTGAAAGTGAAAAGGGAGTAAAGTGGAACAATCGCTCTGCGTTGAAGCCACCTGGTCTATCATATTACCCTTTCACAAACAAATCACCGAGTCTGGAATTGGTTATCCAATGGGCAAGTGCAGAGAGCATTTTCATTTGTCCACCAGAAGATTCATTGCCCATACAGCTGAACAAGAGGGTATTTCAGGTTCTGTGAATACTTGAGGCTGTTGATTCATTGACATACAAAGGAAGCATCGTATACTGTTGAATATGTTTTGTTGTTGTCGTACCCTGGCTAAAAGACTCCAGGGATCATCCAAACAGCCGAAGTACTTGCACACTATGGTACAAATGCATCAGCTGGGATGAGAACATTATGTTTTTGATTACCCCCCACATGGCAGCCACACTCTGACTTCAGGGATTTTGGAGACTGATAATGTTATGCTAGGAGCTTGTCACAACTGAAGACAATCCCCGCATAACATAGTGTTCTAGCCTATTCAATTGGCCTGACACAGCCTTAAGCAAAGGCGAACTGTGAATATAATCTCCAGCTAGAAATGAATACCATAGCTTGATATCATCCTGATCCATATTGATATCGCAAAATTCTGTTAAAAGAAATATTTCTGCTTCTGTGGCCCTTTATATTCTGCTGTGATAATGCTTTAGTTTTGATCGCCACATACAGCCATGTGTGTGGTGGCCTACATAGGCAGAACTAGTGCCAGGTTGTCATTGGAGGATTGTGTGACATACTGCATCTGAGGAAAGAGGAAAGATGAAGGGTCAGGAAGGGACTGGGAGAAGGGGCAAGAGGCTCTGACTCACTCAGCCTCTGTGACTGAGCAATTAGTGTCATTGTAGAGAGCTGAGTGGGCCCAATGTTGTGTCAGAACAGACTGTTACTGAACACTGCTGAAATGGCTTTGAAGCAATGCAGTGTTTCCTTTGGGGAGTGGTGACTTAATGATTTGACATTGATCAGTTAAGTAGAATCCTGTGGATTGCTTGCACTCTGACTGGACAGGTCTGGATGTGGCTGGGGGGGGGGGGGGGGGGGGGGGGGGGGGTGTTGAAATGGTCAGAAGATGGGATGTGTCCTCTTCCCTTCTCTACCTCCTGTCCCCCATCTCTTCAGGTCTTGCTCTCTTCTACCCTTTTCACTCCTTCCCCTTCCCCTCTTGCTCATGCCCTCCCCCACCCCTGACCCTCCCACCCACTTCTCCTCCCAACCCCCCCATCCCCTGACCCCCATTTCACCCCTAATCATCACATTTGCCCAGCTTTCACTTTTTCAGTTCCAGTATGTATTTTACATTTGCAGAAGATTGATGTGATGGGAGGCTGGTGGATGATATGATCAACAAAACACATGAATTCCTTCAGCCAAATCCAGGTACCTCACAGTTTGAAATTCATCTCTTGCTCATGAGCTCTCCTAATTGACTGCTTCTTTTAGGGGTCAGATTTAATTAATGCAAGGCTCAATTTCACTTAAAATTTCTCTTATCATCTTAGATGAAAAAAGTCATCTATGTGCTGGGTTAAGTTTGCATTTTTCTCTTCTTTTTTTTTAGATGTTATTGTGGAAATATAGAACAGCATCAGTATGTGTCAGAGTTTGGTTTGTGTGTATGCATGAAGAGAGAGAGAGAGAGAGAGAGAGGGGGGGGGTATGTGTGTATGCGTGTGTTTGTGTTTTGCTGTGCAGGTCTAAAAAATCTGCAGTTGAGATAAGGATGATCTACAGGTTTATCATTGAGCTATGTCTTTAGTTCTTCTGTTGTTCTGTTTGTGTTACACATTCAGTAAGTGTTTAGCAAATACTATAACGACTGAAGAATTGTTAACCTGCACTTGTTTTCCCCCACTACTTAATTGTTCAGCATTCTATTGTTTGGTCAATCAGTGGAGATTGCATCTCTTAAGAGATCCAAGTAAAGGTTGTTCTGTACAATTCTTAGCCACTCACAATGCTTGGGTTATTGAACAGCAGAGCTGACCACTCAGACTGTTCCATATCTTTTGACCTCACTTGCATCCTTGATTGGATCCTCAAGCATAGGCTCAAAGATTGTCCCCTACATTTTATACTGTTTGAATAATGCTTTTAGTTTTTCAGCAACTTTTTTCTCTCCACACCTTTGTTTTGTTCCATTTTACTACCCTTCGCTGGCTGCTTTGGGGGTGCTGTTGGATTCTTTTTTTGAACCTTTGGCAGTGAGAACACCACAGAATTATGGACTGTGGTGTGTCTCTATTTGACACCAAGAGCACAGACACAATCAGCCGTGTCTCCCTGATGAGTCCGATCCAGCGGACGAAAGGCCTAGGAGCAGGCTATACAAATAAATGTGCCTTCAGGAGAGATTATGATGGTTCCCTCAGGCAGCTAGTGAAGGGCTTCTCATAGTTATAATATATTTCCCCCATTTTCTTCATCTTCACTTTTTTTATTTTTATTTTTTTTTTTTTTTAAAAGTTCAAATCTTTGCCAAGTCATTACTATAACGACTGAAGAATTGTTAACCTGCACTTGTTTTCCCCCACTACTTAATTGTTCAGCATTCTATATATATATATAGAGAAAGAAAAGAAAAAGAAACACCCGAAGGTGCTGGGGAGGACCCAGAAAAGCACCGTCTTCACCTGCCTTTAGAGCAGTCCTGTACCACCCTTGGAGGCCTGCGCTGTGTTGACGATGGGTACAGCACGCGCAGAACACTCCATTAAGATATCAAGGGACATAACTGCTCCTGAACAGAGGTAAATTAGACTACAGGATGCAGCTCATAACAGCCTTAAAGTAGCATCCCCATGGGTGTACCAGCCCATATTTCATGACTGCAGAGCCCACCGGCGAAAAACACCACCCTCCAGCTGCCGAGCACACCCACAGACCCAACCACCCCTGCCCACGGACAGATGAAGACGTGCCACTCCAGACACAGCCAAGCTTTCGCCATACGGTCTTATGTGCCCTCAAGAGAGAATCCAAAGTTGTAGTCTTTCCCACTGTCAACAGGACTTTCCCTGTGGTCAGTGGGTCTTTCCTCACCGTCACTGGACCTTTCTCCAGGGTCAGCCTAGTTAAGGCAAAGAAGAAAAAGAAACACCCGAAGGTGCTGGGAGGACCCAGAAAAGCACCGTCTTCACCTGCCTTTAGAGCAGTCCTGTACCACCCTTGGAGGCCTGCGCTGTGTTGACGATGGGTACAGGCACGCGCAGAACACTCCATTAAGATATCAAGGGACATAACTGCTCCTGAACAGAGGTAAATTAGACTACAGGATGCAGCTCATAACAGCCTTAAAGTAGCATCCCATGGTGTACCAGCCCGTATTTCATGACTGCAGAGCCCACCGCGAAAAAACACCACCCTCCAGCTGCCGAGCACACCCCACAGACCCAACCACCCCTGCCCACGGACAGATGAAGACGGTGCCACTCCAGACACACCCAAGCTTTCGCCATACGGTCTTAGTGCCCTCAAGAGAGAATCCAAAGTTGTAGTCTTTCCCACTGTCAACAGGAACTTTCCCTGTGGTCAGTGGGTCTTTCCTCACCGTCACTGGACCTTTCTCCAGGATCAGCCTAGTTAAGGCAAAGAAGAAAAAGAAACACCCGAAGGTGTATATATGTATCTGTTGTCCTGTCACTATTAAATTTGCAAATTGCATTCATTGACTCAGTAGATTTTACTCAGTAATTTATACGTGACCTCCTCGGCTGTCCTCTCAGTGGAAAATGTTGACTGCGTTCAATGTGTTATCACTTTCTGTTGTTTTGTCACTGTAACTGTGTCAGACTTGCGCATTTGATCGTTGTTCAAGTTCTGCTGCTTTCAATTTTCATGCTGATGGTAAATGTGGTGAATTAGCTCTTCAGTTGTTCTGCCATTGTTAAATATTCAGTCTGTTCATTGAGCTCCTGTGCTGTCCTGTCAGTGTTAATGCTGAATTAGTAAATACATTCAAACTGTGATAAATTACCTCTGTTCTGTGTGTGATAGATGCCAGATGCATTCAATCAGTGTTTTTTTAGCTCCTCTGTTGTCCTATGTTGTTAATTAATGTGCATTCAGTTTCCTGCATTCCTCTGATGTTCTCTTCTCAGCGCTGGATGGAAAATGCCACCATCTCTGTTTTCCTGATTGGGTCATGTTGCCCAAGCTCTGCAATTAGTCTGCTATTTTCCTGCTGGTGCTGTGTGAATAATGCACAGTGTGTGATGATTGATAGTCTTCGCTGTCTGTGCACACACACACAGCGTCTCGGGCCAAGATGGTGACGATGAACACTATCTCCAAGATGCGGGGCCAGTCCAAGGTGGGCATGTATCCACAGCCGGAGGGCACGCTGGGGGAGCACATGATCAAACACGGTCGAGATCTTGGCGATGACAGCACGTTTGGTCAGTCAGCCAGATGGTTGTCAGATTGTGCTGGTTGGGTGTGTGTGTGTGTGTGGTGTGTGTGTGTGTGTGTGTGTGTGTGTGTGTATGTGTGTGTGTGCATGCGTGTGTTTTTGTGTCTGTGTCTGTTCACTAGGTAAATATGACAACTCTATAATCATTGTTTGTGTTTAAAGCTATGCCCCTCTCTCTCGAAATCTACCCTCTTTCCTTTTCCTTTCATATCAACATAACTGTCATGTTTCATTATTTTTTTCATGTGTGTACTGTTATGCTGAGGCAGTTAAAGAACAGCTGTTTGTAGAAATTGGTTCATTTGAAAGATGGATATCAAGGACAGATGAGTGTTTTCTGTAGTAGTAATTACAAAATTGGTTCATGCCCAAAGGACTGTTTGTGCTGGGAGAGACAAAAATTGTGTTCCTTTGTCTGTTAACCATTTATTAAGAGGCAAAGAGGAGAGAGAGAGAGAGAGAGAGAGAGAGAGAAGTGGTTCTGAAATAGGTACATGTTTTTGTAAGAGTGGGATGAATGCGTGTGTGTGAGCTTGTGTGTGTGTGTGTGTACGTATGTGTGTGTGTGTGTGTGTGTGTGTGTGTGTGTGTGTGTGTGTGTGTGTGTGTGTGTGTGGTGTGAACTGAAATTAGAAATTGGGTGCCAAAATTGAAAATTATGCAATTTTGCACAGGAAAAATAATCAAAAGTCAAGAGTCTCACTTTCTTAACTGGTTTTATTTAAATTGCAGTAACGTAACTCAGAAAAAAATCCAGGCTGATGGCTTTGGCTTCACTTTGGCAAGCTTCGTAGTTAAACTTAAAGTAGGCTTTCTTGTAAGGCTTTGTTCTAGGCTACTTCACTGGCTGAAGCAGAGTAGCTTTTTAGATGGACACTGTCAGAAATTCAAGTATTTTTTATCTTTTAAATCTGCATGGATAGTATTTAGACAGAACTGAAACACAGAACCTTGGCTGCCAACTTCCCCCCCCCCCCCCCCCCCCCCCCCCCTACTTATTTGCGTATTGTGCTAATTTCGAAAGAGAAAGACGAAGCTAGAAGAAAAAAAAAAGAAAAAGCAAGAAAGAAAAAAGGAAAACTAAAAAAAAAAAACTAATTTCGCATTGGTCAAAGTAGATCATATGTAGTCTGATGATTTTTTAAAAAACATGTAATACTTCAAGCGCTAGGCTCTTTCCCATAACGAGGACAGTGTGCGTAGGAACAAATGCCAGTATGATGTCAGGAGGGGTCACACACTTCCCCAGAGTCCTCTGCCCAGCAGGATTACTCACTTGACTCCCCCCCCCCCCCCCCCCCCCCCCCCCCCAAGGTGGCAGCTCTGCCAGAGAGCTGTTTGGGAGGGGTGGGTGATTAGGTTGAGTGGTTGGTGGTGGTGTTCTTTTCTGAACCTCGTCTTACCTGTTTTCATTGTGACCGACTGGGGTCTACAGCACAGAATTGCTGAGGCAAGTACAGACACCATAATGTCAACCATGTTCAAGTTACTGACTTTTTGATTTTGATTTAAATTGCGTTCAGTCTGTCATTCGTTGTGGATCGGGCGTCTAATTTACCACAGGCAAAATGTGGATTCAGGAAAGTTGACACATATGGTAGATAATAAAGTGAAACGCAGGGTGTTGTATTTTTTTTTAACAGAAAATGAGTTTAAAAAACTTTTTGTTAGGGATTTGACACTCCCCCCCCCCCCCCCCCCCCCCCCATCCCTTCCAAACACTTACACACACTCACACAGACACACACACAGACACACTCGCAGCCACACACATACACACACACACACATACACACACACACACACACACACACACACACACAGGGGTCATCCCGATAGATCCGCACGATAATCCCCGCACCGAACATAGATCCCCGCACCGATAGATCCCCGCATCGGTAGATCCCCGCAAAGGGTTAGGGTTAGGGATCTATTGGTGTTCGGGAGCTATCGAGGTGCACCCCACACACACACACACCTCTTTCCGTCCTCATCCCCAACCCCCAACCCCACCCCAATCCTGCATTCCTTTCCCACTGGAGTATTTGTTCATTGAGTTAGATGATTATTTTATGTTATGAGAAATTGTGTGTGTGTGTGTGTGTGTTTCGTTTGTTCGTTCGTTCGTTCTTCAATTTAGCGTCTATTCACATAAAGTGATTTTAGACAGAGTTAGGGAAATAGCGTGTGTATGCATGCATGCGTGTGTGTATGTGCGTGTGCGCGCGTGCGTGTGTGTGCGCATGTGTGTGTGTGTTTGTGTGTGTGTTTGTGTGTGTGTATGTGTGTGTGTGTCAGTGTGTGAGCGCGTGCACGTGTGTGTGCGTGTGTGTGTGTGTGTGTGTGTGCGCATCTGTGTGTGTGTCAGTGTGAGTGAGAAAGAGAGAGAGAGAAGTTGTCAGAAATTTGAATCATTATACTGCAGTTTGTTGTATGGTTTTCGTTGTTGTTGTTTTAAGTGTTGAATGTTACTGTTTTGCTATTTTTCACTATTTCAATGTATTGAATTTATTAAACTTTTTCAGTGTCACAATCAGCATTGCTTTGGAAACTTTTTTCTTTTTTCACTGGAGAGAGCTGATAGGGTAGGGGTGGGGGTGGGGCACTTTTCATGTGATCTTAAAAGAAGATTGTAAAAGTTTTGCATGAATGATATTTGTGATTCTTTGTTCATGTTTTTCATTGTGTTTCAGGCCAGAGTCTGGTGGAGACAGGCGAGACCTACAAACACTTGGCAGAGATCAAGTACAACCTAGAGGACAACGTCAGGCAGAACTTCATTGAACCTCTCACCCAGATGCAAAATAAAGACTTGAAAGAAGTCAATGTAAGTTCTGTCATTTTAGATTCATTTGTTAGTTTGGTGTGTGTGTGTGTGTGTGTATGTGTGTGTGTGTATGTGTGTGCGTGCGCACATGTGTGTGCATGCATGCGGGTGTGGTGTGTGGGGAGTGTGAGTGTGGTGATGTGTGTGTGTGTGTGTGTGTGTGTGTGTGTGTGTGTGTGTGTGTGTGTGTTCTTCAATGATATAACCATCCATTTAATTCCAGAAACTGTGAGTATGCCAGATAAAAACATCAACCATTACAAAACCATTGATATCATAGTTTAGATTTTCCTAAATTAGTTTATATTAACTGAGATGTGAATTTACCCCAGTCTGTATGGATCCAAGAGAGCATACCTGTTTACCCTGACACTTTCCACTGTATTCTGTACACATGTTTGACAAAGATTTGAATAGGATGAATTTTTAAAAAAAGATATGTATATTATCGAAGAAGATTCTAAAGATGAAGTTCTTGAACAGTAACTGCACTTGTAGTGTGAGTGATACTAACCATGGTGAAGCTTTGACTAAAGAGCAACAACTCTTGCAGAGTTCTGTGCATGAAATTGTGTCAGGCTGTATCTCTTTCTTGAACAGCATGCCCTGAAACAAAAACACACGCACACACAAAAAATGACAAGAGAACTACTGCAGTTTACGTAAGATCATGTAGTAACTACTTGGGAAGAACCTCTGCAGTATGATTGCAGATGAACACAAAAGGAATGCCCCCTCCTCTCCCCTGCTTGTTGTACCCCTCCCCATTTCTACAGAAATTAGAATTTTGAGTGCGCTGTTTGTAGAATATCCACCTGTTTTTTGTTGAACAGTACGACAATAGCAGTTTTACAGTAAACAGGGTTGCTATAACGATTCTGCAAAGACATTAGCACAGAACGTTCAGTTATCAGTGAAAGTTTGAGTAGAACAAGAGGGTTTAACTTGTCAAAAGCATTTGAAAGTAGCCTTTGTTTCAACATGAGATGCAGTGAACTTAAAAGGTCACTTGGGGTGTATAGTCAAGGATTGTGCGGTCTGGTTGTTCTTACAAGAAACGGTCAGGTCTCCCACTTCTGAGCAAATTTGCAGATTTCAACAAATGTAAAAATTGAAAATCTGAAAAAGAAAAAAAAAGAAAAAAAGATGTGGGAGAAGGGAAGAGGAGGCTGTGGAATCACAGAAGAAAGACAGGGGAGAAGGGAAAAAGAGGCAGTAGAATCCATAAAGCGCTGATTGTTTGCTGTATTCTAGCAGGTGACACTGACATACACAAAATTCTCATGTAAATTTCTTGACGAGAGTGGGCAGTCAGCTTTTTGTCTGCTCAGTTGAAGGATAAGGATGGCATGCTCTTACACCATGCATTGGCAGGAGGCTGCCAAAGTGAAAAAGATGGATAAAAGCTGTACAAAGACATGGTCTTGGTGAAGGTTTGAAGGAAAAGCCGACATTGCACCACTTGATGTTCAGATGTTTTGAGCCAGACTACACCATTATGAAAGCCAGTTTCAACATTTTTCTGGGAGAGGGGTCACATTCAGCGATTTTTGCTTTCCTTTGGTGGAAGCTCTGGATAGTGTGAATCCACTGATACGTGAACAGTTTTATCATTCCTCAGGTGTTCCAAATTACACCTTTTTGAGTTGCCAGCCTTTATCATTTTCAAAATGTTTCTTACCAGTTTTAATTAAATATGTATTTTTGTTTGTTTGTTTTTAATGAAGGCTAGATAATATGAGAATTTGGGTATGTAACTCGGTTTAGTTATTTTTGGATGTTTGATTAGAAGCCATGCTTTCTGGTTTTAGGATTCCCATGTTAATATGAACATTTTACAGTAATTTTCATTTACATCAAGTAAATTTTCTTATCCCAGTCTAAATGTAATGCTGTTGACTTGTTTAACAGAAAGATGAAAAATTTCTTGTTTTTCTTTTCTTATTTTTCTAATTGAAATCTTTTTTTAATCTATGTATTTAGTTTTTTGTATCAAACAGAACTTTCAGAATAATATTGATAATCAGATGCCATACAGCAGATCCCCCCCCCCCCCCCCCCCCTCTTTTTTGGTTAGTTTACCTCAAAATGGGTGCTGTGATGCATTCTGATTGGTGGTCAGTGATTTGGAAGACTGCACACAACACTGAAGCTACTGGCCACTATAACTGAAACAAAAAGTGATGTTTGAGAAAATATGGCAAGGTGGAAAAAATCTTGTCTGTCAAATCAGTAACTGGTGCTGATAACTGCCCAGAACCATCTGTCACACACCACAGTCACATTAATCATGGCAAGTTTATCAGAAGTCGAAGTTTTTTTATTTTACCATTGTACAGACTGCTTATTCTTTCATTGAAGTGTGGTTTCAGTGACTATATTTTTTTAAACTAATATCTTTAGGTCTTGCTGCGCACAGAATTAAAGATTTAAGATTTGAATTTCATACAAGCTTCTTTTTAATTTGGCTTTTGTGCTACTGAGAATAGAGCATAGAGCTGTTGAAAAATGGGTCAAGAGAGCGCATATTGATGATTGGTTTGCTTCATCAGCTTTCTCATTTGTTCCAGTCGTGACTCTGTATTTGTTCAGCACAGATACTGGTCAACACCACTAACTTTGTGCCATGATCATGTGAAGTGGACTGCACTGTACTGTTTTTGTATGGGTTATCCAAGTTTTGAAGGGGAAAAAAGTGGGTGGGAGAGGGAAAGAAGCTGGGTAAACACATGCCTGAACCTGAATGCATTGCTAAGAGCACTTCACTTTTTCCATGTGTGCCCTGAGCGATCTGGGCCATGATCTGAACAGACAACACACCCTTGCTCTGAATCTTCTTCCCAGCAGGATGGCCAGCTTTGTTGACCAAAGGTTGGCCCGATAGGATATTTGTTGTGCCGCCAAGTACAATAAGGCTTTAACAAAAGAGTGAGCTGGCCCAAATACTCCACTGTGAAAAATCTGTTGACACAACACCTTGGTGAACTTTGGAAAAATGAAATAGCACCCTCTTCAGCACAGGTTTTCATTTGCTGTTTGTGGGAAAGGGGGAGACATAGGTTGTTTGGATTAGGATGCGTTTGCTTGCTACTGCTAGGCAGGGTGCTCTGTATGGATGTGTCGAGCTTGGTGATCATGAGCGTGTGAAGGCGATGAGGAGGCAGGTGGTAGGAGAACAGTGGCTGATGATGAACGTTATCCGAGCTCCCTCATTCAGTTTCTCTGTCTCATTCCCTGTCTCTCTCTCTCTGTCTCTTTTTGTCTGTCTGTCTCTCTTCTCTCTCCCACCTCTCTCTCTCTCTCTCAGTCTCTGTCCCTCTCTCTCTTTCTTTTTGCTAGGATAAAATTGCAGTATGTTAGAAAGAGAAAATGGAAAGAAGAAAAAGAAATCAGCGGTGTGTAAGCAGTCACTGTTTGTTCAAGGGGAAGTGTCAGGAACTGGAAGATTGTAGCAGATGGCCTCCTTCCTTGACAAGTGTCAAGTGTTGGGGGCAGGGGGGGCCTTGCTGCAAAAAACGGAGCTTTTAAAGTATTGCAGTTTCAGAATTATTTGCATGTCCATTCAAGTGTCTGTGTTATGTTTGTGGGTGCGTGTAAGATTGTGATTGATTCTGAGGGCTTACATCTGATCAAGTGCATAGATCATCAGATGTAGATTATTACTTGTCATTCTGGAATCTGCTGAAGATGGAGTTTACTTATACTTGCTGAGACTGACGCGATGTTGTGTGTGAGTGTGTGTTGTTGTGTGTGTGTGTGTTTCTTTGTGTTAGTGTGTGTGTCGGTGTGTGTTTGTATGTGTGTCTGTGTGCATGTGTGTTTTATTTACTAATCTGTAATCAATGGTTCTGATTTCCATTGCTTTTGTTTATTAATAGAAATTTTTTTTTTTCATACTGAAAGAAGTGTGGTGGTTTATTCCATTTGTAGCACTACAGAAAGAAACTTTCAGGAAGGCGATTAGATTATGACTGCAAGCGCAGGAAAAAGGAGAAAGGTGAGTTACTATCATGTCTGTTTTGCTCTGTCAGTTTTTCTCTCTCCCTCTGTGAAATAACTGTTGTTGCCCTTGCAGTACTTGACACTGTACTGTGTGTTGCATATGGTTCAGTGTCTGTAGTAATATTTACAACTCAAAAATTACCAGCGACGTTTGTGTGTGATGAGTTTGCATGTGACTGAGAGAAAATTAATCTGTTATTTGAAAATTCATGAGATTTTCAGGTATAGTTCTTTGGTGTTCTTTACTTGATTTCTGTTGTGTGTTTTTTTCTCAGGATGGGTTTTTTTCATTTGTGTTCTTAGAGCTATACTGTTTGCAGCATATCCACTTAATTAAGACCCATAATTTTGAGTATCACATAATGTGCAGAAACATATTCTTCTCTTTAGGTTGTAGATTAATTGGTGTGTGTTGAGAGAGAGAGAGAGAGAAAGTGTGGTGTGTGTGTGTGTGTGTGTGTGCGTGTGTGTGTGTGTGTGTGTGGTGTGTGTGTGTGCGCGCGCATGTATGCAATGACAGTGTAGGAGCTGGTGTACATGTATTTGTGTATATGTGTTTGTGTGTGCATTCGTTTGGGAGCTAGTGTATGTGTATTTGTGTATATAAGTGTGCACATGTGTGTGTGTGTGTGTGTATGTGTGGTTTACTTGATGCATTTTTGGTGGTTGGTTGAATTTTGTTTTTCAGTCTCTCAAGGCTTTCTGAGCTTGTATTTTACATAATATGTGAGACATGATACGTGAAGACTAGGTGTTGGTTACCCACCAGTATTTAACTTTCTTCTCTTCCTGTGGTACGATTATAAGATTTAGGGAGGGAGGGGAGAGAAGAAATGGGAGAGGGAAGGAGGGTGATTGTTGTACTCTGAACATGTTTTTAATGCTCCCTTTCATCCCTTCTTTTCCCTGTAATTTTTTTTTTTAAAGATCTTTTGCGTCCTTGTGTACATATATCTTTCGTTCATTATTATCATCTGTGTGATTAATTCACTTTTTTATTGTTATTCTTGTATATATATATATGTATGTATATGTATGTTTTTTAATTTATTGCTGGCTGTCTTCTTTTTCTTTTTTCTCTCTTTTGACTATTGATCTTATATTGGTGGTATGCTCCTATGTAATGTAGACAAAATTATCTTTATATTTTCTTATCTTTTCTGTTTTTCAGTGCTAATCAGTTAACGTTCTTAGGTCTCTGTGTGTGTCTGTTACAGTTTATTTAAAGCTTTTTTTGTGTGTGTGTGTGTGCATTTGTTCCCCTCTTTATAATGCACTGCATGTCTTTATATATATGCGTTTGAGTGTGTGGGTGATTCTATGTATATATATGTAAGTGTGTATGATGTGTTTGAGTGTGTGGGTGATTCTATGTGTATATATATGTATATAAGTGCATATGTTTGTGAACGTGTGTACGCATACGCTTGTGAGTGTGTGCTGTGCATGTACGTGAGTGCGCTGGAGGTGGGTCAGAGTGATGTGTCGTCCTCTGGTTTTTACATATAACTTCATTCTTAGATTTTTTTTTTTCTGCACCAGTATGGGGATCACTTGTGAACTTGCACTGCATTGTGAAAGGGTACAGTAGTGATGCGAGAAAGCTGGCCTGTGTGTCCGAGAGAGTATGAAAGTCCGGATGTATTGTTGGTGGAGAAGAGAGAGTGTCTGACAAGATTACTTATTGATTCCACGTCATGTGATGTGAACTTTCTGTAGGTACATTCTTTTCTTTTCTTTGTCCCAGTTCTCAGTTCCATTTAAAAAAAAAAAAAGAAAGATTGTTGGCCTTTATATTACTGTCTTCTGCCTCTCCCAACTGTCTCTCTCTCTCTCTCTCTAACGCTCTCTCTCTCTGTATATCTTTCCCTCTGCATCTCTGCATTTGTCGGTCGGTCGGTCTGTCTGTCTCTGTCTACTCCCCCTATTGTCCAGCTATCTACTCTGTACTAAATTTCCATTAGCTTCGTTACCTCAGTGGAAACGTCTACCAGGTGGAATGTTCTGTTCACAAGCTGTTGCTCGTTTGATATTCATGACCATGTCAGGACAGGCAGTAAGAAATGAAACAGAAAGCCATGATGTCATAGACAGTTGACAGAGGAACTAATATCATCATCAGTTAAACTTCATTTATGATGGACAGGTGGATCAGTCTTGAAAGAGAAAAACAAACAAAAACATGACGCTGCTTCTTGCTGGCATTAAAAGCCTGTGAAGGGATGCTACAGCTTTTTTTTTTTGCTTTTTTTTTTTTTTTTAAATGTCACCTCACTCATCCCTCCACTCAACAGTTCCTTCATTTTCTCGCACATTCATCCCTCAACATAAATCTAGCGAAGTATTTACTTAAAACAAATTAATAACAAATTCATGTATGTACAAATATATAAGTTGTTATAATAAAGAGTTCAGTTCAAAGTATCCTATGACATTTGTCTTTATGTTCTTTGTATTTAAAGGAATGAATGGGAGAATGAGTTGGCACGACTGACAACATGTATTTATGTTGGAATTATATAATCATGCTAGGAAAGTATTAGCAAAGAGGTGTTGTTTTTTTTTTCCTAAATTTTTTCAGGTTTTAAACAAACAAGCACACACGAAAAAAAAAAGGACACATGTAGCATAATAATTGTTCAAGAACATGAAAGAAGTCAGACACATTAAGAGAACAAACACACAAGTACACCTCCCCCCCCCCCCCCAAAAAAAAAAAAAAAAAAAAAAAAGATCGCAGACACACACACAAACACACCTGAATTGTAAGCAGGATATGCATAAACTTGCACACACACACCCTCATACATGTACAAATGTATAACCTCAAAAACAAGGAAAATACCAAGGGGTGGCAGGGGCGAGAGGCTGAGAGAGAGAGAGAGAGAAAAAAATATTAAGATGGGTAATTACTGCAAGAGAATGGATCATTGGATGGCTAGTTATGTTGGAAGATACTACTACTAACGTCTTCCGTTCTCAGCTATGTAGCATTATCTAGGTTGGCTTTAACAGCTTTTGTTTGTGTTTGATTCTTTTGTTTTTGTCTTTGTTTTTGTTTTTTGGTGTGTGTTTGTATTTGTTGGTTTTTTTGGTGTGTGTTTGTATTTGTTTTGTTTTTGTTTGGTGTGTGTTTGTATTGTTTGTTTGTTTTTTAAATGAGAAGACAGCCACCTCCTGCAGGGTTGTACTGTAACTGATAAGCTGGCAACAAAACTGCTGTGAACAAGATACCAGTGACACGTTTTGTCTCTTAACAGAGGTGTCGGTGTGCTGGTTTTGCAAATTAGGTAATGGCCCAATTCAGTCATGAAAAGAATGGTTCATTGTTTATATCTATTGGCAGTGTGCTTTACTTTCACTTTTTAATTAATATAGAATTTGAACACCACATATACAGCGTGCATGTATACATTCACACACACAACTACAAATACACACACAACAACAATACACACAACTACATGCAAACACCAACGCAAACACACACACACACACACACACACACACACACACACACACAACACACACACACATAACAAAATACCACACCTACACACGCACACATACACACACACAACACACATACAACACAACACACACCCACACAGGGAGGAAAAATGCAGACCCTGTGTGCAGTTTGCACTTATAGCACATCAAAGAATCTAAGCAGTCAGGGAGTTGTCCCTGGCTAACTTTGTTGGTTTGACAAACAAAGGGCATAATTACATAGGGGCAGGAAAAAAGGAAAGAAAGATATTGTGGGTAGAGCTGTATGTTGAAGACAGTCTCCAAGGAAAGCAGCCTGAATTTCATAGTGAGAAACCTGTTGTGAGCATTAACAGATATACTAGAATGCACTCACAGTCTCTCTCTCTCTCTCTCTCTCTCTCTCTCTCCTCTCTCTCTCTCTCTCTCTCTCTCTCTCTCTCTCACACACACACACCAGACAGCATCACCCACCACACACACAACACACATGCACCACACACACACACACACACACACACACACACACACACACACACACACACACACCTTCTCTATGACATACATATGCTTACACACTCTCGTGCATGCATATATGCATGTACGCATGTTCAGCGCACATGCTCATGCACACACACGCTCACACTACACACAAACACACCACACGTCACACACACACCCCACACCACCACACACACACACACACACACACACACACACACACACACACACACACACACACACACACACACACTAAACAACTAAACATGTAGTTCTCATAGAGGTGCGAAGAGAATAAACAACTAGCAAGACAGTGAAATCCTCACTACTGTCCTCCTTCCTTCTCTTCCCTCCTTTCATCTCATAATCTTCATAGTCAAACTGTTTGACTCACTTCAAACATTGATCTGTAGTAATTAGTATGTACTGTCAACACTGTTGATGAAAGTGTCAAGGCATTTATTTTGACCCTCTCAAGTTTTTTATGTGTGTGTGTGTGTGTGTGTGTGTGTGTGTGTGTGTGTGTGTGTGTGTGTGTGAGAGTGTGTGTCTGTGAGTGTGTGTCTGTGAGTGTGTGTGGTGTGTGTGTGTGTGTGTGTGTGTGTGTGTGTGTGTGTGTGCTTGTGTAGATCAAATAATCAGTGAAGTTGAGGATACATAGAACAGAAGATTTACAGTATTATCATAAAAAACAAATTAATACAAGAAAAAAAAGTACCAGTGAATACAGCATTAGATCTCATTAAAAACAAACATTTAGAACATATTTCTAAAGCAATGGTGATCAGGCTTTGTGCATATTACACTGCACTTTTAATCATTGTTGCCATCATTCTAACGCACCTGCCTAAGAATATCTAAATCCAAACAAGTCTAAAATGTCCCAAATTTTCGGCTTCGCTGTCTTCAGCAGAGGTGCTAAGTATAAAAGTAAAGATACTACCCTCCTCCATTTCTTAGTTTTTGAACTTACATCACAGAATAGTAAAATAGGATAAAAGCACATTGAGAACATTACTTAAACATAAAACATGATTATGAAACGGAGCACTTCACAGGGAATAAGAAGTGTGGAAGGGAAGGAGAAGAGGGGGGTGGGGGGGGGGGGGGGTGGAAGAAAGGTGGCAACAGCATGTAAGCTGTTATATTCACTTTACCTGTACAGATTGATATATTGATGTAAATACAACATGAGAAAAGAGGGGGAGAGAGAGATATATTCCATGTTTGAAGAACTAATGATAAGATTTTTCTTTGTAGTAACACTTACACATACTATACTTTGTATACAAAAATTTCCCCCATCTCACTCCACAACACACCACACACACACACACACACACACACACACACACACACACACACACACACACACACACACATGCACAACATTCTTACACACTCAAGTGTATATCTTTGAAGGTAAACTAAGTTATTTTCAGATTTCCCAGCAATCAAAGAGAGGGTGGAAATGGGAGGAAGAAGGGGGTGCCATGGGGAAGGGGGGGGGAGGATGATTTATAAAGAGTGGGGAAGACTTAAAGGGAAATGGAAGAGGTATGGGTATGAAAAATAGATTTTCAGATATGTGTTGTTGTCAATGTTATTTTAAAATTTCTATTCTTATGTAGAAAATCACTAAAAGCAGGGGGGTTTTGTTTTGTTTTTTACATCAGAATGAAATTAATTCAATCAAATACTGCACTCTCCATTTTATTTGGTCATGTGTAAATCTTTATAGATGGACAGAGACATATACCCGTATGCATGTTTGTTTGTTTTTTATCTAGTAGGTGGAGATATGTGTAGTGGAAGTGCCTCACCTTGTGTTAGTGTTTATTGTCATTCCGCTCTTTGTCTGTCCACACAGCCACACTCATACTTGTTCTGTTTCCCTACAGGGAGTTGTCTCATCTTGAAGCCACAAACAGCCATTGATGAACAGTGCTTTTATCGAATCAGAAACCATTGTAATTTTCATCAGAATGCAGTATGTACAACTGTGATTATGTATTCTGTCAGTATTGTCAACATTTATTTCGTCCTACATCTTTATTTTTATTTGGTGAAGTATTTTTGCAAAAAAAAAATGTTTGTGCTGCAGTGTCACTTGATGTGGACGTTAAAGCCAAATAAGGATGGGATTTGTGAGCTGTTTGTTGACGTCAGTCAGTGTGCTGATTTACCAGAATGGGAGTACATATTCTTAGATTTTTTTGGGGGGTGAACTGCATTGCAGAAAAACACATGTATTCTTTCTGTGTCTGGTTTTTTGTCTCTGTGTTTCCATCTGTCTGTTTTCTCTCTCTCTCTCTCTCTCTCTCTCTCTCTCTCTCTCTCTCTCTCTCTCTCTCTCTCTCTCTCTCTCTCTCTCTCTCTCATCTAGTTTCTGTCTCTTCCCCGTTCACTTCTTTATGTCCATCACATACCCCTACAAAGTGCAACATCTGCTTCCAGTTCAGAACCATGCCAGGAATGTTGCAGCAGTTGGTTCATGTTACTAAATTCATCAGATCTCTCAAGCCTGGCTGCATGGGCTGTTTCAGCCATACAGTTGAGGGGATTAGTGTAGAGCTGATCACAGATGGATGGTGTGTCACAATGGCTAGGCAGTGGGGGCTGGCCATTGGGACCTGTGCATTCCAAAGGCAGCGGGCTGTTCAGTGTTTATGACAGCCCGGCTGACCACAGAGGGCCATTTCAGGGGTGTGACCATATGTGAAACAGAGACCTGTCATGAAGGGGAAAATACTAACATACAAGCCTCAGCAACAACTCATAACATCATAGCTGGACTATTCACAGCTTGAGGGCAGATAAAAGCACATGGATTTGAGGGCCCCAGCTGTTCTGTTTGATTTATCACCCTTAGTTTGAGGGTGGGGGGACAAAGAAATGTATGAACAACAGGTTGATGAAGTGGTTCATATCTGAAACGTTTTTGCTGCCTAATTGCTAGATGACAAGGAAAAGCTGGCGTGGTGTGATTTATAAAAAGAAAAAGGAATATGAGACGACTTTTTAGAAAAAAAGGTAGGTGAACGTGTCTCAAAGGCAGATAAGTGTTGTACCACACAGTGAAGAAAAATGTCCGGGCAAAAAACAAAAAAGTCATCAGAGCAGAAAGAAAGTACAGGGAGATCTGGACAGCAGGTGGTCTTCTAAGAAACCCCCTTTGTGGAATTGTTCTGGCCCCTAACACCTTGCACTCGAAGGGGCCGGGTTGCTTCCCAGTCTTGACTCCGAGATGGTCTGTTATTTCCTTTGTGTTGTTGCTGTTCCTGGATTTGAAACTGCTCTCTTGGATTGTTGGGCATCTTTAGGCCACTTTGCTGTCAGATCTCTGTTGTGAATGGGGAGATGTAATCCTTGTGACTGAGAAGGGTAGTGTACTGCCAGAGCATCATTCATCCAAACCTGGTCTAGTGCGCTGTTTCTTTCTGCGCTATATTTCAGACTGATGAAGCACATCCTTCAACCCATTTTAGGCCTGCCTCAAACTGATTTCAAGATAGTGGCATGTTCCCACAGCCTGTGGGTGGCCATGTCAGTAGCTTGCCTGTAATGGGCACAGAACCTTCAAATAAGTCAAACGTTGTGGTATATTAAAGAAACTTCAGTTGAAAAGCAAGAAATATGCTTATTCAGAAAAAACAAAGAAAAAAAAACAGCACTTTGGCCACAGCAGTTCATACAAATGTCTTAGGCTGTTATAACTAGCTTTTTGAATATAAAGTTATATTATATAAGAGTATTTCTGGCCATCTATAATATGAGAGCATTTCTGGCCACACGCAGTAAAAACCATGACCCCAATGATTGCCCGAATAGCTTTTATTGTGAAGTTGCTGGTATTATCACTTATGTGTTATCACTTCATGTAGTTTTGTCAGGACATTTCAGCTACTTCTCAGATTTGGGTTATAGATATCTTAAATGTTAATGCGCTCACTGCAAGCTGGGGATTTGTTCATGGGTGTGACTTTTAAAGTAAAGAGTGCAACTGACGCCACACCTTCAGTTTAAATGTGAAAAACTTCCATGCAGAAAAGCTGCTTCCCCTGAGCGATGTGCTTTTAAAAGGGGGGGAAAAAAAGAATACAGGCAATACAGCCAGGAGTGCTGGGCTGAGTCCGTCATGTCAAAAGCATTGTTGCTGACAGAGAGACAGGCAGAACACCAGCATCGGTCATGAATTTGAAAAAGCTGTCAAGCCAATGAAAAGTGCATATAACTGGGATTCAGCCGGGTCAGAAACCACCATGGGTCATTTGACTCCATCTTTCACAGTTTGAATTTTAATGGACCTGTTACTGGAATTTTGAGATGGGCAGGTTTTCATGGTTGAGTCAAAACATGGCTCTGAAAGCTACAACATGCACATTGAATTGTCAGTATGCTGAGGGTCCTTGACAGCTAGAGGGCAGTGGTGCATTGAAGCACCGAGTAACGTTTGGGCTTCTCTATCGATGGCGTAATTGTCAGATTCAAGTTTGCACAGCTTGGATTCAGCAAAATCTGCGGACTTTCATAAATTATAGACCTGACAGATGGAAAGAAAACAGAAAGGAATGAGGGTATAGGATCCTGGGAAATGTGGTCTTCGCCAAAAGGCAGGAGTAAATGTGGCATGATTGCTGCAGGTAGCTAGTCAGAGTTCAGGACACTGCTGGTACTTCACACCTCGTGCTCACACACCAGTTCTAGTGATGTCCCCCGTCATGACATTAGCATGGTGGTGCTCGGGTCTGGAAAGTGCAGGGCGCACTATCAAACCAAACCTTGCCTACTGGAGACTGTTGTGGTGTCTATCTGATGCCTGGTGTTGGAAGGTTGTGCAGTTGGCTTGTCTCCTTTCCTTGTTCTGTAGAGAACTCCTTCTCACAATGGCTTTGTGGTCACTTGTCACTTCTTCGTATCAGCGACAAAGTGGTTTGATGATGTGAAGTTCAAACATCTGTCAGATATTGATCATAGGCAGAACCTAATTTTGGCCTGCACATCAGTCATTTGGCAAGCGTGATATGTTATCTTGTCAAAAGGGGGTAGCTTTCACAGAGTGCTTATGAACAGCTGTTGTGTTTATGAAGGGTGGGTGTGTGTGTGTGTGTGTGTGTGTGTGGTGTGGTGTGTGTGTGTGTGTGTGTGTGGTGTGTGTGTGTGTGGAAGGAGTAATAGTACTGGATGTTTGTGGTATGCATATTTGTATGTGTGTGTCTATATTACGTGTATACAAGAATTGTGTGTGTTACAATATTTATATTCTGTGTGTGTGTGTGTGTGTGTGTGTGTGCTGGTAGAATAGTGTATTTGTGTATAGTGTTTCTGTTAAGATATTGCATTTACTTATACTCTGCGTGTGTGTATTTTGTGTTTGAGGAGGTAGAAACAGTGTGTGTTCTTAAGTGTGTGTACATAAGTGACAGTGTGCTAGGTAGAGGGAGTTTGGGTGGGAGGGAGGCAGTAATACTTTTGTTATGCTGATTTTAGCTGCCCGTAATGAATTTGTGCATTTTTTATCCCCTCTAGTACAATCAGGGCTGTGCATGTAAATACATTTTCGATTACATTACAGTACAGTTGTTGCTTAAAAAAATAACTAATAGTGTCTTGTTAAATATCATTTTTTTTTTTAATGTAGGCTTGAACCTGCAACCCAATATGATAAATGCAAGTCATCATTTAGAGTAAACCGAGGGGAAAATAAAGTTAGGAATCATTTCTCTTTTTTTTTTTTTCCAGCAATGTCTGACTGGCATGTACTTAAGTGACACAGTGAAAATCGAGAGTATGTCACTAGCTACTGTTTTATGTTTAGACAAAGTGTTGTGCTGTGTATAGCTCTTTCACTTACATGTCAGTGTAAAGTAATACAATGAACCATTTGAACAAAGACCCTCTGAATAACAAAGCCCTCCCATTAAATTGCTTGTTTGGGGAATGTGTGTGTGTGTGTGTGTGTGTGGTGCGTGCATGTGTGTGCGAGTGTGTGTGTGTGTGTGTGTGTGTGTGTGTGTGTGTGTGTGTGTGTTTCCTATAGTAGATTTTCTTCCAAGCAACATACTGTTTCTGTAAGACTTGGTTTTGTTTGTCTGTTTGTTTTCTCTTTGTCTGTCTTCCACATTTATTTCCCAACATCTTCCATTTATTTGGATTTTTCTTTGCTCTGTACTTAGCTTCACTCTCGACTCTTTATAGCCTTGTTTTGGGATATCTGTTCACATCTATATCTGCAGTTTTTCAAAACATTTCAGAATCTACAGACGTTTACCTACTTTTGATATATAGTGTGACATATTTTCAAACATGATTTTTATTTTATGATTGGTAAACTGTGCTACATTGAAATAAAACTAGTGCATAAATGTTGTAACTTTTTCAGGGAGGGAAGTAGGATGGGTGTCTTTAGATTTTAAGATTTTACCTTGATTTTTGTTGGTAATGGTGGTGGTGGTGGTGATGGTGGTCTTATAGTGTGTGTGTGTGTGTGTGTGTGTGTGTGTGTGTATGTTAGCGTGTGTGTGTCTGTGTGTGTGATTTGCAAGAAAGAGTTGCCGTATGTTCTGTTCTTCTACAGAAAGGTCTGTGTTTTCTGAAGGTTTTATATTTACTGTGCAATAGCTGTCTGTCCTGTGCATGCATTCCCCCCCCCCCCCCCCCCCCCCCCTCGCCAAAAAGGCTTTTTTTGGTCCTACTTTTTTCTTTCTTGTCTCTCTTTGTTCCACACTTGATTCCTGCTTGATATCTTTACTTAATCCCTGTCTCTCTCTCTCTGTCTGTTTCTGTCTCAGTCTCTGTTTTTGTCTTTGTCTCTCTCTGTCTCTGTCTCTCTTTCTCTCTCTCTCTCTCTCTCTCTCCTCTCTCTCTCTCTCTCTCTCTCTCTCTCTCTCTCTCTCCATTTTGCAACTTTGTTGCATCATCTATGTGAAATTTGAGTTTATGATCATTGTTACCAGGCCTTTTAAAGCACTGCTTATATTTAAATGCACATGTACCATACATTTGTGTGTGTGTGTGAGTGTGTACATGTGTGATTGCGTGTGTTGTTGAATGTGTGTAAGTATGTTAGTGTGTGTCTTCATTACCTTTCTCTTCATTTTCAGCCAATTTTCATCTTAATTTTTGTTGTTGTTGCTAATGACTGTGTCTCTGTTTCCATTCTTTGAAATCACAGGAGGTAAGATTTCCTTTATTGGTCAGTTTTGCCTTTTTAGTTCACCATTGTATTTGTAGTCTTTCCTCATCATGTCAGCATTTCATTGGTTCCCTACCAGCTTCATGTTTCTTGTTTGCTTCCTAGCCTGTTTGCATGAATGGTTTGTGGTGTGGTTGATCTGTAAGAAATACTTTTTATTTTTTTTTAAACTACTTGCAGGAGTATCACAGGTGCTCTGAAAGGTTTACGTGAATTTGTTCAAGTAATGCTTTGTTGACGCTTCTTATTCCAATTCATGCAGCTGTTAACTGTCTCATGATTGAATAGAAGTATTTTACAATGACTCCACCGAACAATGTGGACAAACGAGTTACAATGCGTTTCGACCTCTTAGGTCTTCTTCAGGCAAGATATAAACAACACTCAGGACAACGAACATGAAAGAGGCGAAACATAGATTTGACAAAGGTAAATGATTACTCGTTCTTCATTGTCGTTGTCCTGATGTTTGTTTATCTTGCCTGAAGAAGACCTAAGAGGTCGAAATGGATTGTGTTTTGTCCTGTGATTTGTTTCGTCCATGTTGTTCGGTGGAGTCATAAATACTTTTTTGAATTTATTTCCTATTGATCTGAAGTGGCCAAAGTCCTTTCTAGATAGTAACAGTAATACTGGCATACTGAAGCAGATGTAGACTCTTCCCCTTTTGCCTTGCCTTCCATGAACTGACCTGCTTTCTTCATTTAAAAGAAAAAGATGTAATTCTGGCATTTGCATAGTATAATCAAATGTAAATCTGGACGTTGTACTGGCGGAGCTTCCATACCCAGTGAATAGACAAGTGAATTAAACTGCCAGTCAGCCAGTCTGTGGGTTAGCTGGAATGACTGGCATTGGAGTAATGCCATCAAGTAATGCTTTTGTGTAGACTTGCTCATTGGCATGGGTGTCACCAAACTAACAAAATGTTAACGTCAAACAAAGAATCCAGATTTTAACCAGAAGAAAGCACAGTAAGAGATGTTGACGCCTTAAGATGTTAAACCAACCAGACAGAGCACATCTACAGTTGTTGTGCCTTTAGATGTTTCTGTGAAGCTCCATCAAAATGAAGGTGTTGTGTCAAGCTCTGCTGACTGCAGAGACCATTACAGGACTTTTGAAATGAGCTTCAAACTTCTGGGAACCTTGAAGGGTCAACAAGTGGGGGGGGGGGGGGGGGGGGGTGAGAAACAAAAAACGAAACTGAAAACACAACCACTACCACCGCATTCAACAACACGTTAGCATTTGAGATTGGTTTCATGGATTATACAACTTAAAAGGACCACTTGGCACCAAACAGTTCATGGCTCTATTGGTCTCTGGATAAGCTATTCAGACTCCAGAGATTATGGCAAGTTGTGTTGAATGTTCTGAAATGGCAAAATATGAAGCAGTTTGTTCCCTCTTGTCTATACTTTAGTCCTGTAAGTTACCTGGATGGGCTGAGAAGGATGAATTGCCTGGAAGTTCTGAACCAGTATAATCCCATTTGCTTGCATGATCAACGGAAGACGTATGACTTAAAGCCATCATCTGGTACACACATGCTATGCCTTCAGCTTCACAGAATCAGCATTTGGCTCTTGAGTTGCGGAAGAGTTTAATGATTGTCAGAAGGCAGCCCCGGAAATTGGTTGTAAATTTTATGTGGCAACTGCGGTTTGCTCTTTTCGCAGGGGAAAGCATTTTGCTTGACTCCTTCAACAGAACTTCTGTTAAGTGTTCATCTCAAAATTGTCGGAATTATAATTTGAAACTTGTGTTTTGGAGTTTCCACCTAGACTTAGCTTTGCTATGCAAACACTGAGACTCTTAAGTTAAGAGTGGTTTTCCCCAAAAGGTATTTCTTTCTTTCTTTTAAAAGAATATATTCATTTATCAATTTATTTATCATTTATTTTATTCATTACAGTTGGTTTTCCAACCTATACATTCAATTCATTGAAGTAAATCCATCTCTCTGAGTAACTTGAGTCACAGCTTTTTTCCTTTTGCTTTTCTGTTTTTTTTTTTGTTTTTTTTTAGTTTAGCAGACTTCGAAAGTGGAATACAAGTTCATGTATCATTGGCTAATTTCTGTATGTTTTGTGTGTACGCGCATTGTTTCTTGCACATGTGTATGTGTGTATGACTGTGACTGTGCATAACTGTGTGCCTGTGAGGCTTGCCTGTGTGCACATGTTCATGGGATGTGACACTGTTCCATGTTGCCTGGATCTCATCCTATTAACCAGAACCTGTTTTACTCATGTTTTTTTGTTGTTTGTTTGTTTTTTTTCCTCACGTTGCTTCAAGTCTAAATGTCTTAATTCCTGATATTGTATTAATATACATGACCTGTGTCTTTCCATGAATATGGTCTTCACATGTGAGTAGACCCACGTGAAGGTGATGGTGTCATGCATTGAATAATTTATTTTTATGGTTATCATTTTTTTTCTCAAGTCTTCACTTTTTATTACCATCTTACTCACTAAATGGATGTGTTGTGTTTTTTATATATGCGATTTGGGAAAAAAAAAAAAAAAAAAAAAAAAGAAAATTGGAAGGGGTGTTCTGTAACTCATGATCAGCACTTAATCGTGACTGATCAGAATTGTTTATAATTGCTTATTATATGGAAGCTAAAGAGAACTGAAGCCTGTTTGTCTGGTATGTTTATTTAATCACTTTTTTTCAGTATTCAGGGTTCTGATTTTTTTTTTTTTTCAAAACAAGAACTAATATTAGTTATTGGTTATATTTTGGATTTAGTGCTTGTTCTCTCTTGGGATTATGTCAGGTTTCTTGGGTTTGAGCCCTGTATTTTGAATGCGGATTTGGGTTGTTTCCTTTTTCTTTCTTATTTTATAGATTTGTTTCATTGTTACAAGAATTTTAACGGACGTTCAATGTGCATGCATCCGTAGAAGTCTTTTTCAAGATGTGGTTTTCTTTTTCCTTTTTCTGTGGTCTGCTTATGCATTTACTTTTGTGTTTCATTATTTACTATATACATCTTTGAGTTTGTGTTCTTCTCTATTTGAAGCTGCTTTCATTATCAGTGAGGTTTTTTTTTTGTTTTTTTTCTGCATGCATATGAATGGATTCGTACTGATCAGTGACACTTCAGAATCCTGTGTATTGCATTATCATGTGGTGTGCATTTTCAGCAACTTCAGTGTTTGAAGGAAACAAGAACAGGCACATGGGGACACATATACGCATACACACATGCTTGCGTGCACATGCACGCATGCACACACACACACACACACACACACACACACACACACACACACACACACACACACACACACATTATAAAATGCAGTTGTTAAAACAGAATGTAAAAAAAAAAAATGGATCAAAGACTTTTTCATTTGTATGTACAGTTATGTGAAGATTGAAATATTTGTTCAGCTAAAACACAAACACACTCACACACACACACACTCAACACACACACACACACACACCACACACACACAACACACACACACACACACACACACACACACACACACACACACACACTGAAATAAAACAAACAAACAGAACAAGAAATTTGCTATTAACGCTGACAGGAAAAAAGAGGCAAAGTACTCTGATAGCTGCATTTACAAAGGTCAAAGAAACTTTAATTGATTTTGTCGTGTGTAAGCTTACCAGTTAAGTGTGAAGCGGGAATACCTGTATAAGAAAGACATGAACATAAGTTTTCATTTTATCAGTATTCAGTATTTTCTTTTCATGATGTGTTGTAACATGTCCAATCCTAGTTAAAAAAAAAAGTTTTTAAAGCAAAAAATGGAAAACAGTAATCATTTCCTGAACCCTGTATTTTCTTGTGTGTTTTTTTGGGGGGGGGGGGGGGGTTTAGAATGTTATCATTATATGATAAACAAAGTGTAGGTTGGTGAGTCGATTTTGTTATGGTTAAAAAAAAAAAGGTCAAACGAAAGTGTTGTGGAGTTCCACTTTAACATGCAGAGAACATGAGATGGATGATAGTTTGCCATGTTATTTGCCCTGAGCCCAGGCATGATCCGGTAATCATTTATCTTGCATCAGCTGGCTGTCAGTTAAAAAGCTGAACTTCCTATTGAACCTGCTCTCTCTGCTCTCACTACTGAAGTATACCGTGTGTGATAGTTTTATCTTTGGGCTCTCGCTCTTCCCTTCCCCTCTCCTACCCACCTGTTCCTGACTCTGTGGAGGCCAGCTGGTTGGCGGCAGCTGGGGTGCAGGTCACGGGCTGCTGAGTGTGTAATGATGGAGGGGGGGGGGGGTGTAGTGAGGGCAGTGGGGAGGAGGAGCTTGAAAGGGAGCTTATTAAAGTGTGGTATGAAGTTGTTGGCTGGCAAACTTGAGGAGAAAGATGATGATCCAGGTTTGGGAGACTCCAGGAGGGCAGACATGAGTGCCATGGCTGAAACTGTGCCGTCAGGATTCTGTCTCTGTGTCCCTGCCTCTCTCTGTCTGTCTCTGTCTCTCTTTCTCTCTCTTGATTTATGAGCGAGTGTGTATATATCTCTCCATTATAATTATATGTTGTGTGTTAGTGTGTGTGAAAGAGAGAGAGAGAGAGAGAGAGAGAGAATGTGCGCTTGCATATGTGTGTTGTGTGTGTGGGGGGGGGGGGGGGGGGGGGGGGACATGTGCATGCCATTGAGTGTGTTTGTAAGGTTTTCATGGTGAAGCTTAGAATAATTCTCAAACATAATTGTGTCGTTTCTGAAGTCATGTCTGCGCTAGCTCTAACGCAGGGAACAGATACTGTTTCCCAATATAAGTTCTCTCTTTCTCCTATTCCTTTTCTTTCTCCCTCATTTTTTTTTCAAGCAACAAGGAAGTAAGTTTGTAACCTAGATAGAGAAGCATTATATTAGTACTGTAGCAGAAGGTGGTTCCCGTTCACTGAGTGCTGTTTTCGTTCGACTTATTCACAGACATGACTTGGTCACAGACACGGTAGTTATATCCATACCCCATCCCCACCACTCCCTTCCCTACCTCACATCCCTCCTCTCCGTCGATCTGCCCCCCCCCCCCCCCCCCTCCCTCCTCTCTCTCTCTCCTCCTCCTTCTCCTCTCCTCTCTCTCTCTCTCTTCTCTCTCATCGGGTCTCTTTACCCTTTTGTCTTCATGCTCCCGCCTCTACATCCTTCTCCTGCCCTGTTCTTTCACCTGACTCCCCACCTCCCCCCCCCCCCCCCCCCTCCATATCTTCCATTCTTACTGTAGTCTCAGAGATTCTGAATCCCAAGAGCTGTTTCCTGCTCTCTAAGGCACACAAAACGTGCACATATGTTGTTGTTATTGAGAATGCTTATGTTTCGCCTCCCGGGTTAGAAACCCAAGCTGTCGGTGGTTTACCATCCACGTTCTCATTTACAGTATGTGGTGGGATCGACCAGAGATCTGTCTGCTGACGCTACATTGTGTCATTTCCTGTGTTGTTATCACAGCTGTGCGCGCACACACATGTGTGCACGCACGCATACACGCACGCATACACGCACGCACACACACACACACACACACACACACACACACACACACACACACACACACACACACACACACACACACACACACACACGTGCATTCACATACGGAACCTTTCATGTTGGTAACACACATCTGTGATAACAACCTGAAAGGTTCCAAATATATATATATATATAATATATAATATATATAATAATATATATATATATGGAACGCATGCATGCATGTGCACACGTGCACACACACACACACACACACACACACACACACACACACACACACACACACACACACACACAGCACAATCATACTGCACAGCACACCGCACAACCCAACCCAACACAACACAACACAACACAACCGATTCCTCCCCTCAGACGCCAGCCATTGGAGAAGTGAAGACTGTAGAAGGAAGGCCTCATTGGGGTCGCTGTAGTGGAGACGGAAGGGCCATCACGTCAGGCAGGAAAGACCCCATTGACTGGCACTTTGTTCTGATGCCTGTGCTAACTTGACGGTCATCAGAGCTGACATGGCATCACGCTCCTTGGCCGTGGATGAAGGCAACCTCTTGTTGTCTGTGGTGGAGACTGTACCTGACCTGGTTTCTCAACAGTGTGACACCGATTCTTTGGGGGATGTCTGGGTTGAAGCTGTTGTTTCTCTCCATCCTCTTCTTCCTCCACCCCTGTTCCCATACCCCCCCCCCCCCCCTCCTCCACCAAGCCCCCATCCTCCTCCCACTTCTAGCAACAGCCCTGATGTGGCCCTTTGCGGTCGGCTGGGCTATAAGCAACATTATCTTATCTTACCTACCTCAGCTCCCTTTTCTCTCCAGTCACTCCCTCCTTCCAACCTCCCCCCCGTCTCCGCCCCCCCACCCCACCCCCACCCCCACCCCCAAACATTGCACTTCTATTTTCATCTCTTTTCCCCTTCTCTGTTTACACCTGTGGCCCTTTTTGTGGAAGTGGAAGTTCGCGTCTTTCTTGTCTCTGGAATAATTTATGAACTTTGCTTGGTGACTAGGTCTTTGAAACGAGAGCATTGGATTGGAGAATGTGTGTGTGTTGTGTGTGTGTGTGTGTGTGTGTGTGTGTGTGTGTACATCTAGTAGATTCATTTATATTTCATGTCACTTGTTTCTAGTTCTGTCATCCTGTGTGTGTTTGTGTGTGCTTTCGGTACATACATTCTTAAATCATGCCATGCCTTTCTAGTTCTGTTATTGTGTTAACTTCTCTCTGTGTGTGTGTGTGTGTGTGTGTGTGTGTGTGTGTGTGTGTGTGTGTGCGTGCGTGCGTGCGTGCGCGTGCCTAGATGTGGTAGCGTGTAATTGTCTAGTTCCTACTTCATGTTACTCTTCTCTGTCATTGTGTTTTCCTCTGTGTGTGCGTGTTCATGTGTGTGTGTGTGTGTGTGCGTGCGTGTGTGTGTTCATGTGTGTGTGTGTGTGCGTGTGCGTGTGTGTGTGTGTGTACACATGATGTGCTCTCATGATTCTGTGTACGTGACGGACAAGTAGTTTGTTCACCAATACTGGCCTGCCATTGTGTTACATTACGGTGTTCTCCTCTGTTCCCTTTGTGTTCCAATGCCTACTGTGATTGGGGGGGGACACACAACCCTGCCTGAGTACATTTGTGTAAGTATGTCAGCAGGGGGTCGGGAGACTTTGGCTCCTTCCTTCTCTGACTCATGCCTGCCTTTTTCCCCCGGTGCAAATGGAGGGACAGGGGTCACAGGAGCACCGCTGCATGAGTTCACTTCAAGGCTTTCAGTTTCCTTTTCTTTTTCTTTTTCTTTCTTTCTTTCTTTTTTTTTTCCTTGTTGTGTTTTTGAAATGGGAAAAGAACAGATTAGGTTTTTGCTTGGTTTTTCATTTTTATTGCCATCATAAATTTTTTTCGTTATCTTTAGTTTGTGTGTGTGTGTGTGTGTGTAGTGTGTGTGTGTGTGTGTATGATTGCATGTTATGTATATGTGTATGAATGAGTCTTTGCCTAAAAGGGATACACAAAGAGGCTATATGAGAGAGGATATGTGTGCATTATTGTGTGGTTGGAAGGCATATAGGAGGTGGAATGCTTAGGAGAAAATGAAAGTTATTTAATAAGGGTATTTGTGTCCTTTCAGATCGTTTCTTGCATTATTTTCTGCAGTGAAGTTGTTTATGATAGCACCTTACTAAATTTGTATCATGTGTATGCTTTGAAAAATAAATAAACAAACATCTGCACAAGCTTTTTCTTACCTCTGTGAGAGAATAATTACATTATGTTGGCCTTTCATTCAGGACAGCAGAAAACTTTGTCATTTTTTCACTCCTTCGTTCTTCTCTGTGTGTGTGTGTGTGTGTGTGTGTGTGTGTGTGTGTGTGTGTGTGTGGTTTTGTCTTTTTTTATCAATCCTTTATCTTTCACTTTCAGTGGTACCTTAAGTTTCACTTCAAGATTCAAGATGCTTAACTCTTTTGCTGGATTATAGTGTGGAATGTACAGGAAAAAGAAAAAGTCTGTTGATTGACAAGGCTTAACGAAAAACACCTGTCTAAAAGTAAAATAAAAGCAAACACAATCATAGTTATTAAATTGACTCCTTTAACAGACTTCAAGCAAAGTATGAAAGTTGTGTCAAAAACATTGCAGTTTGTGAAGAGACTGATACCCTGTATGCTTGAGGTTGTTATGTCAGAATTAAGGGGGAAAGGCCACAATAAAAAAAAAATTCTGTTACGTCCAGTGGGGTGTGATGTAACAACAACAGTTTCAAATATATGTGGGTCCCACTTTCTTGTGTGTGGAAGTGATGTTTACGATTTTTTTGCAAGTATTTTGTTGATTCGTTTGTATTTTCAGTGTAGCTTTAAATTAATCATGATGTTCATCCTTTGGAAGAAAGGACTGCTCCGTTAGGTGTATATGGAAGAATGCAGTTTGGGGTTGGCTTCTTTTAAAGAGCCTTTTTGTAGATTTCAGACTTACTTGTCTTTTTCCTCTTTGCTCCCCCCCCCCCCTCCCCCCTCCCATCCACCCATCCCCCACTGCCTGCTTTTATAGGGGGTGGAAGTGGAGGAAGAGTTGTTTCTTTGCTGACATCTACCTTCGGAAGAGCTAAAGGCTGCCACTTACATGCTGAAAGTTCTGCAATTTTGATGCAAAATTTCTTTGTTTTTTTTTCTGCAACTACAAGAATTTGCATTCTTGATCAAGTTCTCTTTTTGGTGAGGTGTACCAGAGTCGTCAAGATGTTGAGCCATGGCTTTGAGTCATGAAACAGTGAACATTTTGTTTGACAGGGACGGCCTTCAACTCGTCTGTTGATGACCATCCATGATTACTTCTGTTACTGTTCTGAAAGAGGTCTGTTAGATTACAGATGCTAAGGCTCATTGTTTTTGTTTTAATTATATGTTTAGAATGTTCTCTGATAATCTTCAGAGTATTTTGTGAACTTGCTTTCTGTGGAATGTGTATATCTTTTTTTTTCAGTTTCGAATTGAAAGTGTTTTATGATGAAGGAACAACCCAGGAAGAGTGTGCAGCGAGGGAGGAACTGTGCCCTGGGCCCCTACCTTCTGACTGATGCCTTAGATAGTTATTCCATGCTGGGAGACTCCTGCTGATGCTCAGTTTCTGGTGGTTTACTCGTAATGGTCTAGACAGCTGTGACAGACGTGTATTCTATTGGAATTCTTTCGCCTAATTTAGCAAGAAGCAAGGATATGTAGCAACCATCTGCTTGTGTGTGTGGGGGGGACTGATGCCATGTATATGAAATGAATGGATCTTTTTATTTTTTTCATTTTTCATTGGTGGCTGGGTGTGTCTGTGGGTGACCTTGAAGGATCAGGAGGTAGGCAAACCACCCCCATTTTGACTCCTACCTACTCTCACCACCACCTTTCTGATCCCCTCATCTCCCTCCCTTTTTTTTTTTTCTTTTTTTCCTCTTTTGTTTGCTTTGATGAGGCTGTGCCCACCTAGAACAGTGGGGGGACGTGCAGCAGGCAAGTCAGGCGTAGTGTGAATGTTGGAGCTGGTTGTTAGTGCACGTGGCTTTGTGGTTTGTTGTAGTCTGGCTGGGGCAGCAGCCTGATGGCGCTAACCTCTAATCACCGCACTGTAGTCAGGAAGAAGACCTGACCCGCCACTTGGTGGGGAGCATGGAAGAGTCGAATGTCAGTGGCAGAAAAACAACAACAGCAAAGCTGTTGTGTGGAGGTTTTTGTACTCCACTGCCAGTAGTAACTAACTGTCCATGTTTGTTTCTGTCTATTGCGATCCATGTGTGTGTGACAACGTTCCAGAGTCTGTGTGTCTGTTGTGGATTATGTGTGAGTCGTGGATTGTGCATGTTTTCTGTCCGGGGTTGTGTATATGTTGTGTCTTGGGGGTGTATGTGTGTTGTGTTGTGAATTATGATTATGTGCTGCTTCTTGGGTTATATGTGGTTTGTGAAATCGTCCCTTGTCTTCAGAACAGTGGTAGGTTTGCGTAACGATTTAGATCTCTGCACAATGAAACTATGGTCAGGATACAAATAGAAAGAGAGAGAGGGGGAGGGAGAGGAAATGTTAAAAAAGAGTAGTAGCGACATCTCACGTCTTTGTCATGTTGTCAGTGGTCATTTCCCTTCACAGCTGTGTTAGGTCACAGCCCATCAGGGAGGTCAGGAATTGGACAAGAGGCAGAACGCCTGTGCTCCATGTGGACCAGGGTAGGGTGGTGGTGTTAACCCAAACAGAGTGATTATGGCTGTGGCTTCTGCCCACCCAGCTGTGACCAGAGACCTGGCCTCTCTTTAGAGAGTCGTGGGAGGGAAGGTGAAGGTTGAGGCAGAACAGAGGGGGGGGGGCCCTTTGTCCTGGAAGAACTGGAGGTGGCTTCAGTGAGAGTTCTGCACCTCACCACAGATTGACCTGAAAAGAAAAAGGGGGGGGGGGGATGGGGGGGGGGGGGGGGGGGGGGTTGTCCTTGCAGTCAGTCTTGTGAAATGTATTTTTCTCCCTGTGCGTGTAATTGTGTGTGTGTGTGTACGTTTTGCATGTTTATGTATAATAGGGAGTGAGGATGATACGTGTTTCATATTTTTGCTATGTGTGTGTGGCTACAATCCGGAGAGAGGGAGTTACATGTATGCCTGTTAGTATATTTTTCTTCTGTATGTTTCTAGCGTGTGTGTGTGTGTGTTTGTACGTAAACAGAATCTTCCACACCATTTTGTAACAACAGGCTGTTCTGTTTTGCTCCGTATGTTTTTACTGCAAGGTCTACCTTCTGTGCAGCAGCAATTGTTTCCAACTTGAAAGGAGGCCATTATTTTTTTTTCGGTCATGGAGCATATTGAAATGATTGTTATGTTGTGAGAGATTAATGATGGAGTATCAGGTGTTTGTTTTTGCATGTGTCTCGCTGGGCTTTTTTAGTCGTAGAAAAGTTCGACTAGTTGAAGTGAAGCAACAGCTCCTGCACATTACTGTTTTCAGATACTTATCCTTGCACACTTTAAATTTGAAGCAGAAGGGGGTGAGTGGAAAGGACTAAGTGTATTGTCAGTACAACAAACAGCACACCTGCAGACAGGTAGTATACTCAGTTCAACACAGACATATACATAAGCGTGCAGGGGCTCATTCATTGGCACATCTGCATTATGACTATACACACATATGCAGATACGCAAGGTTCAGGAATCCAGAAATTTATAAATACTCATGCACACATTTCCCCCCCCCCCCCCCCCCCCCCCCCCGTGTATACACACTCATCACATCACACACTTGCACACAGATAGTCGCCCAGACAGACACACAGACTGACGTAGATACACACAACACGCACACATGCATGCATTGATGTGCACATTTGCATGCTCAGGCATGCGCATACACACACACACACTACACACACACACACATACACTCACACACACACACACACACACACACACACACACACACACACACACACACACACACACACACACACACACACTTTTACACACTCGCAGGCAGGCATGCATGCATTGATGTGCACATGTGCATGCACAGGCGCGTGCGTGCACACACACACACACACACACACACACAGAAGCTGCCGCTTTTACATTTGGGTTCAACGTTCCACAACCAATTGTTGACAGTTGAGTGTGTGTGGCATATGAACAGTTGGACAAAGTCCACCGGTTCCTGATTACCTCAGTTCACCGGAACACTCACTCTGCCTCTTGACCCAAACCCTCGCCCCCAGGTCCAAGGCGACCCTTGGCCTCTCCCCTTCCCGCCCCTAATTAGGGAAACAGGAGCAGCCAGCCAGCCCCACTCCTGGTCCTTCGGCCCATTCCCTGTCTAACTTGCACTGCGCTGAAAGCAGGCTTAGACAGCGACATGCTGTATTCACGCCAGGTTTTGCCCTAATAGCATCTTGCAGCTGGTGCGTCCAATGCCCAGTCCCAGGGCTCTGCTATTGTTGCCTGTTACCTAAGGGCTGACCAGGGCACTAATGAGGGGCATTGTTGGTCTTTGGTGGCTAGGCTATGTCACATGATACAACGTGACCTTTGGTTTTTAGCGTTGCACATTGGCGTCACTTGACGGTGACTAGTCTGTCTTCTGTAGGGGAGAAAAACAACAACTCCTCTGTCCCATCATTGATTTTTACAGAGAATCAAAACACACACTGTCGTGAACATTTTGTCTGCAGAAAAGCTGATTTTTTTTTTTCCTCCTGCAGGGACACAAGTACTTGTTCCTTGAAAAATATTCATGTGCCAGCTTCTGGACACAAGTATGAATAACAGTTTTATAGGTTGGAGAAAAAGAAAAGATATTGGTTGAAAAGTTTGCATACTGCAGAATCATTGGCAACAAAGAGTTGTTGGAAAAAGGCAGACCCCCAGAAAGCTACAGACCATTGACTGTCCAGGATTCATTTCATTTCCCCTTTCAGGATGTGGTTGTGTGCCAACAGAGTTAATCCATGTAGCTGACTGTGAGATAAGTACACTCATGGAGAAGGGGAAGACGGCACTTTGATAGAGGGACCAACTCTCAGAGCGGCTGGGGAGGGGAAGCCAAAGCACTTCAGCAATATGTCACAACAGCACACATGCACACTGACGTGAACCACACACACATGCATGCATGCGCACATATAACCACACACATGTGCACACACACACACATGCACACATTTATACACATATGAGTGCTGGCATAACACACACACACATGCGCACGCACGCGCGCGTGCGCGCCACAACACACGCACACACACACACACACACACACACACACACACACACACACATTATCTAACATCACATAATTTTGTGAAAAGATAAAAATGAATGAACTATGTTACTTCACACACACAAGCACACACTTGTACTTATTAAATAACAAAACTGGCAAATCTGACCTATATGACGTCTTTCTAACAAGAAAAAAAGAAAGAAGGGAAGAAAAGGAAAGGTGGGGGGGGGGGGGGGGGGAAAAACTCGAAATCTCCTGACCGTTCATTCTTCCACTTTCTTCATTATCTTCCAGTCTGGCAAAGTATACATCGAGCTAAAAGCTGAGCAGATTAATTAAGAATTTGTCCCTCTTTCTTTGTTACATTTCTCTTTTAAATATTTTTATCGTTTAAATTGTCCCGCTTTCTTTGTTGCATTTCTCTTTTGATACTTTTATCATTTTCAGTTTTTTATTTTTCATTGTTAACACCCTGTTTTACATATATCATAGGGCAGAGCAGCTTAGGGGTGCAGATTAGGGAGAATGAGATGGAATTTGTGCTGCTATGTTGCTCAGAATACTTCTTGCGTATGTTGTCATCGGTTTTTGCATGTGGCTTGTAATAAATCTGTAACCTGAATAACATTGTACTCTGTGTATGTACAGTTCCATTGCCGCT
>CM031608.1:45506113-45688613 GCA_018398815.1 Conus ventricosus | reverse complement strand
CACACACACACACACACACACACACACACACACACACACGTATACACTCTCTCATTGTCCCTCTCTCTGTTTTCTGTCTCTGTTTCTCTCTCTCCGTCTTTCTTTCTGTCTCTCTCTCTCTTTGCTTTCTCGCACATGTGAATTCCCATGCAACTGACTGTGGAAACTGTACCTTGCAATGTCTGTAAACCAGCATAAGTTTCATAACACTCTTCATCTGCAAGATCTTACAGGTCTTCCATCATCACGTACCAGAGCCATTCCTGGATTGAGTTAGAGGGGAGTTTTACACTCTTCACATGCAAGATCTTACAGGTCTCCCATTCTCACTTACCCAGAGCCATTCCTGGATTGAGTTAGAGGGGAGGTTTGACAGGGATATCACTCTCTTTCAGCGATGCAAGCCTGGCCCGTATTATTGCAGAAGATAGAGGCAGTAGCAGTTACTCGTTATTTGGAAGCAACTATTTTGCTTTCAGAACAGATGAGCCAGTGTCCAGTCGCTGCACCTCTGTTGTGGATCTGGGTAGCCACAAATGCATGCTCCAGATTGTCAGGAGTCACTTGGGACTCCGTGGTAGTCTTTCAAACTGTCTGTCTCAGTTACATTTATCAGGCTTTATTGATTGAATTATCGCTCTTTATCAGCTCCAGACACCAGTAAGTTTAACTAATATTTCAGTATCATGTTGTTGTTTTTTCTATATGTTGCTTGTCCTTGGCGGGTATAGATGACCACGACTTCTGCTATCACTGGGTGGTGGTGTGTGTATGAAGATGGCTGATCAGGCCGATCCTTCCATGGAATAGTCTGTGGCAGTGTGGACAGGGCAGTCTTGGAGGTGAGCCAGGCTGAACAGTGGTGCTTACTCTGATTTTCCAAATCTGACGTTTTCACTCCTGTGCTTCCGTACGCCTCGTTTCAAAGTCTTTCACTCCAGATTTGATCATGATGCCCCAGGTTGAGCAATCTTGTGCAACTTCTTCCCAGGAGGCAGGGTTGATGCTACAGCACTTCAGTGAAGCCTTCAGTGTGTCTTTGTAGCGGTTTTTTTCCAGTCCTCCATGGGAATGCTTGCCTTCCAGCAGCTCACCGTAAAATGGTCTCTTTGGGGGACATTCATCCACACGGTGTACATGTCCTGCCCACATGAGTTGAGAGGGTATGAACATTGCCTGAATGTTTTCCATGTGGGCCTTCTGCAGCACCTCTGTGTCTGGTACTTTGTCCTGCAATTTGATGGGCAGCAAGGATCTGAAGCATCTCATGGGGAAAGAGTTTAGATGCCTGGCATGTGAGCTCTTTCAGTGTCATGGTTTTTTTTTTAATGTTTGAAGTTTATTAAATATTATAACCTACATCACTTCAAGAGACTCTTTCCCTGACTAGTATGTTTGTTGGTGCAATGGCTCTGAGGAGTATGGATCCCAGAGGACACATAATGATTTGGAACGGTCAGTGATTGCATTAATGACCACAATTTTTATATTTCTGGAAGCCAGCTCAGATTTACAGTGTGTGGTAGGTGAGATGTTTTGTTCTTGTTTGTGGTTGTCAAGCAGTAGAGAAACGTCAAAGAAAGGTAAGTTGAGAAGAAGCTACCGTGGCTTTTGGTTTCTGTGCCATAGTCTGTCGGGGTTTTTTACCCTGGAATTGACTGTCCCAGGTTATGTTACTCAAGTAAGAGGATCACTCTCTCATTTTCCCTGCTCTTGAAAAAGAGAAGAAATTCTTGAACTTTTATTGTTTCAAATGAAAGAAGAATTTATTCAGTTCATTGGACTCAAACTGAGAACTCAGAAATATTGCTGAGTAAGTGTGAATTTTAATGGACAATTTTCTGATGATCCATTTTATGCATGTTAACACACACACACACACACACACACACACACATGTATGTCACACTGCAATTCACTTTCATGTTTTATTATTTATTTTAACATGTATGGGTGTTTTTTTTTTGTGTTTGTTTGTCACACATTTGTGACTTTCCACTTTACTTCTTTCAATAACACATGTGTTACGTCCCATCTTTTTTGAACATTTGTCGCACTCCATGTATTTTTGTATCACAGGACAATATTCCTTTGGCTTTTGTTTGTTTTTTGAATGTAATAAATGTGTCACATTGCATGTTTCCCCCCCTCAGGAGATCTGAGGCTTCCTCCAAACCACGCTCAGAGCACGTGCCCAAGAGAGTGAGCTCTTTCCGGCGCAGCGAGTCTCCGTCCTCCGTGCAGGACATGGACGGCACTTCGGGTAGTTACTCTTTTAACCATGGCCCCCCTCCAGCTTACAGCCAAGCAGGTATGCATGCTGCTTGACGCACTTCCCTTCCCTCTTTGAGTTTGTTGAGTTTGCCCCACACCTCTTGCTTCGCTGTAGTTGGCCAGACAGGTCACACGAGAGAACAGACTAGTTGTTCAAGGTTGTGAGGCATCAGGATGGCTGTTTCAGCCAGATTAAAGATAAAAGAACTTGATATTGGCAGTCAGTAAGCTTTTTCTGTCTGTCAGATGAGTAGTAAAAATGCGGTTTTTTTTTTTGTTTTTTTTCTTTTTGATTTTAAAAGAATCCATTTCCAGACTTAAAGAAAGATAGACACCAAACAACTCCATAGTGGAAATACTAAATATCATAATCCTAAAAAAAAAAATTTCTGTCAGGTGAGTTTTGCAGTATGTTTTTTATTTGTAACACCAAATTTGTCATCATTCCAGTTCAATTTTTCCACATTGATGAAGAAAGTATCCATTTTCAGATTTAGAAAAAAAATATATAATGTAGAGCTCCATGATATAAGAACTTGATATCATGATCCTTAACATTTTTTTTTTTTTTGGTAGTATGTTCTAAATTCATAATACCCTATTTGTGATCATCATTCCACAGTTTAAAAAGATATGGTATGTTTTTTCACATGGATTTGAAAAGTATTCATTTCCAGTCTTCCAACTCATGGTGATTGTGAGATGACAAAATTTGGTTTATATAGGGAATAGTCTAAAGGGAAGAAAACTGGTCTAAACAAAATGTTGAGAAGGTGACACAAACAACCATTGAAATTGTATGGGTTTGTGAAAATGTGCAGGTTGATCAAAATCCTGCAGGTGTTTTTTTTAAATTTAATTAGTTAATCAACAAACAAATTAAAAGGAGAGATCCTACACATTGCAGAAGGAATTTTGCAGCAAAGTCTTCCTCAACTAGAATCAGTTCAGAATACCTGTTGACAAAGGAAACTGTTACACCAGAACCTCAACACTGATGATTATTAATTTTAAAAAAATTGGTGAGTTGCCAAATCCTGGAAAAAAAAGTCAGTCGATCTCTGGGACTTAATCACTGTGAGTCCCGAAGCTAACTGCCATTCTAGGGAGCCATCCACACATCTGCATCGGAGGAGACTTTGGACATGTTCTTTCAGAGCTGGTTCCATGTCAGAGCTGAAGTTTGGATGCTCCTTTTTATCCTGTTGAACTTTTAAAATGATTTCAGCCCTATAATGGGTAACTTTTGGGGAATATTAAGGGCATCTCTTACACCCTGCGTTACAATGTCACTGTAGATGGATGGGCTTACAGGGTTTTCTTGTCTGACTTTTTTTCCTGGAATCTTTCTATGGCAGTAGTCTCTCCTTGCTCATTTGAACAATTAATTCTACCACCAGGGGAGAACCTGCTCTGCTAACACTGGAATCTTTCCCGTTACTGAAACTGTCTTAATGTCAAAGGTCACTCAAGTATTTTTCGACTCTGGTCACTTCAGGGAAATGACCATGTACATGTCACAGAGCGGAATATTGTGAACCAGGTACCTCTACTCATCCACCCAAATGTCTCCACGAGCTGAAGTTTGGAATATACCTTACATGGAATCAGATGAACAATACAGTTATTTTTAAAATCACAAATTTTTTCTTCAGTTTACACATGCCAGTTGGGCCTTCTTAAATCAGTGTACACATGCACACACGCAGTTCTCTTGCTCCAGCCGTCTTTTTCAGATCAAGCCAAATAGGGATGTGCCAAGTGCCAATATTGCACCTGTGGACTGTCAATACTAGAACAAATTTGGGTGTAGGTAGGCATGTGGACATCAGAAAGTGAGATTCATGCCACCGCCTTGGCATACAAGATGGGTCATCAATGGCAAAAACTATTAGAAGAGATATATTTTCGGGAATCATGATCACTGTAAGGAGGGAATCATTGTGTGTTAGGGCGGGGTCTTTGTCATTGTTGTACCATCTTTCAACCAGTGAATGTGCGGAAGTCCTGCACAAATATAAGGCTGACTGGAAATCATTGCTGAAAATCTTATCCAAAATTATGATTATGTACCCATGAATTTGAAAAGGGTTAAAAAAAAAAAAAAAACGAAAAAGGCATCAGCGATTGACAAAGGGAAGAATGAAGCTTGCAAAAGACTGTGTCCATTGTTGTTTTAGTCTTGAATATGAAGATATTTGGACAGATTGTGATGATGAATTGTGTTTGTCTATTATCACTCATTTTCATTTTGTCATGAACAGATGATAATGATAACGAAAAAGACCAAACAGAAGTTACTGGTGAGGAGACAGTGCCCAGTTTGTAATCTTTATACTTTTCTCAGAAGCCTGGAAACAAACAATTATTTAGCAACTTCTCTGCATGATTTGCACTTGTGGTCTGTGGCGTGAAAGGCTTGTTTCTTTGTCTTGTCTTTCTGTTGCATTTTCAGTTTATGCCTCTGTTCCAGAGTCTTTGATGAGCAATCTTTCAGTTTGTGCTACATGCATAAATTATGTAATTAGAATGACTCCTTTCGCCTGGCATGTCATTAGTTTACATTGGGCACGTTCACTTCCGCCTTGACTTTTGATGGATGTATTCCGTTACTTAACACAGCCAAGTTGTTCTGTGTATTTAATGAATTTTTTTTAAAATCCCACAACCAGGTAATTTTTGTGTATTTAGCAGATTTTTTTTTAGTTCACACCACCAGGTGATTTTGTGTATTTAACAGGTTTTTTTGTATATTCCCATTATATGTTGATTGGGTTAATTGCAGATATGTTTCATACATATTTGGTGTTTCGTGTGCCTGCCACTATTGGTGATGCCAGCACAATGGACATTGGGAAGAGAAGCTGGCCATATTCCTCTTTCTAAAGTATCCAGACTTTTTTCTTTGGTGAACTGAAACATCCTACTTTTTTTCCATGCTGAACGGTTAGACTGTCTTTACTTGCTAAAATATCCTTATTGAAATGCCAGTTCATATTTCCTTTGCTGAAATATTGTTTTTGCTGCTGAAATAGCCAGCAATCTTGCCTCTCTGAAATATCAGATGACAATAAATATCATATCATGTTTCTGTTGCTGAAATATCAGACTGTCTCTTCTTAGCTGAAATATCAGAGCATGTTTCTGTTGCTGAAATATCAGACTATCTCTTCTCAGCTGAAAAATCAGATCATGTTTCTGTTGCTGAAATATCAGAGCATGTTTCTGTTGCTGAAATATCAGAATATCTGTTCTTAGCTGAAATATCGGAGCATGTTTCTGTTGCTGAAATATCAGAATATCTGTTCTTAGCTGAAATATTGGAGCATGTTTCTGTTGCTGAAATATCAGACTCTGTTCTTAACTGAAATATCAGATCATGTTTCCATTGCTGAAATATCAGACTGTGTTCATAGCAGAAATATCAGATCATGTTTCCATTGCTCAAATATCAGAATATCTGTTCTTAGCTGAAATACCAGATTCTGTTTCCATTGCTGAGACATCAGACAGTCTGTTCTTAGCTGAAATATTAGATCATGTTTCCGGTGTTTAAGTTATCAGATTTTTTTTCTGCTCTGTAAATATCAGGCCATCATTCATTGGTAAAATAACAGACTATGTTTTCCTAGCTGAAATAGCATACCATGTATCCTAGGCTGTATTATCAGACTATCTGTCTCCTATTGCAATGCAAGAAAGTTGTTTCATTGCTGAAGTATCACACCATGTTTCTGTTCTTAAAATGTCCAATCATGATTCTCTTTCTGAAATATCAGATTTTCACTTTGAAAATTAGTATCGAGCGATTTTCATTTTAACAAACAGCCAAGATAGTTTTTTCTGTCGGAAGTCAACATTGCTGGAGGTTGAAGCAGAGGTAGGGCTGGATTCATGTGCTGGGGAATAAGGGCATCCCTTTATATAAAGCTTTGTGTGCATGGGCGGTTGCAGTATTTTTTTTTTATTCTGGGTGTTCCCTACCACCAAAGCACCATGTAGCCTGAACAATATATTATAGTGCATTGTCCACATATTGTTGGAGGTTTTTTGGTTGTGTCATTGTTGTTGTCGTTGGTTTTTTTTTTCCAAAGCATTGGTTATTTTGCACATTATCGTTTTTGTGTTTAGAAATATTTTTTGTCCATTTTTTCTTTGTTTCGACCTCTTCTCTCTTTCTGAGAAAATGGATTTTGTTATTGATTGAGTGACTAATCCTTTGGAAAAGGGTATTGTCCATATGTGTTTGTGAACTTGACTGGTGTGGGTTGTGTCTTTGTTTATTGAGGGACAGTTTTTGATTGAATTTGTTTTGGTCCATGGTTGGTGGAGGGGTGGTGTTTCCATCTGTTGCACTTTATGCTTGAAATGTTTATCTGTTTTTATTGCAGGGCCTAGACTGTGTATGTATTGGTATTTTTCTATTCTGCCCATGGCTTAATGTTTTCATCGGCATCAGAAATAAAACAAACCATGTGATTGCATTCAAGGTTGTATTGCTGTCATTCCCTGGGCTCCTGGTTGAAAAGAAGAGAAGGGGAAACATATCAAGCCATAAAGAAACAGACTTGTTTTTGTCAATTTTCAGAGAAGGGGGTATATTCCGTTTGTTTTGTTTTTCCATAAGAGATGATTTACTGACCGAAAGAAACTGATCTAAATTATTCTTGGATGACTTTCCATCAATAAATTGTCTTTGTTAAGGGAAAGTTATGTGGACATGGTGGAGAATTGTTGTTAGCATGATATGGGCCAGAGAAAAACAAAACTGTTGCATAAGCACATGCCTACACACACACACACACACACACACACACACACACACACACACACACACACACACACACACACATGCACACACACACACACACACACACACACACACACACACACTCACACTCACACTCTCACTCACTCACTCACTCACTCGCATGCACATGCACACATACACTCAGGCATGTACAATCTGGCTCACCTGGTTGCATACAGTCTCATACACATACACCAAACTTTCACATATTCTTCCTTATTCATTCATGCCACATGACACTTAACCTGTTAATTTTAAAATGCTTTAATCATCCAGTTAAGTTGGAATGGCTTTAGAAAAAGAGTGATTTAAGACAGCTAAGGTGTTTTTCAGTGTTCAGAGTGGTTGTGGCTTAGTTGTGCATGTTGGGTGTATGGGCAGGTAGTGTTAAGAGCATTGTGGCCTGCACTTACAGTGGCGGAGGTTGAACAGGTTTAGAGGAAAGCTGGTGCCAAATTTTGTGTTCATTTTCAGGTTCAGAATTGATAGCAGATAACAGTGTTGCCGTTATTTTTCTGAAGCCGATGCAATAGGCATTGTCTGTAATCCTTTTCCTTTTCTGTGCAGATCATAGACTACATGTGATCTGTTTTTGCTTCCCTTTATGTGTATTTCTTTGTTCCTTTTTGTGTGTGTGTGTATCTTTTGCAGCAGAATGGTGGGCTGCAGCTTTTGTTTATCAATGAGCTTTGTACCCTCCCAGAAATGTGGTACATGTTTTTGACAGCCAACCAAAGACTGGTTCTTTTCTTTTCATTTGTTTTCTTTTGTCGATCATATCTGTTTCGATTGATGATGCTGGTGATAACTTGATCATGCTCATTTGGACCAGCGGTGGACAGAGATGGTTTGCTGTAGTATTGCATGCAGTGGTGGTTGTTAATGGTGGGCTGGTTTGTCTCTGTGCCGCCTCTCAGGATTTGAGGATAACTTTGACACTTACGACCCCTTCTACGCTGGTGAGTGCTCTTCCTCGCTGCCCTCTGCTAATTTGTCCGCGCAGTCGGTGTTGTGCTTCAACGTTCACTGTGGTAGAAAGAGGATGTGGGGGTCGTTTGGTTTTTCTCTAAGTCACGCCCCAGCTTGGTCTGCATGGGTATGAGCTAGAACCCAAAGGGCAAGGCTTGGAGTAGAAAGTCACACAGTTTCAGACATAATAAGAAAACGGTGGTTGTTTCTTTTTTTCTCCGTCTCAGACAGACTAGCAGTAAATGAAGGAATTATGAACAGAGAGATCGGTAGCATACTCCAGTCAGTGAAGGGCAGTATTGTAAAACAGTAGTTCTGTTTAACTGCACTGAATGCTTCAAAAGTTGTTTTTTTTAAATATAATTTTGTTGTTGTTGTTGCTGCTTTTGATGTTATTTTTTGATGAAAGCAGAATAGACTGCACCGCAGCCGTCACCTTACTAAATACAGTTTGTCCAGGTTTTCTCACATTAGAAACAAACGGCAAGGACGGTTGTCAGTGTTTTACTTTCCTCTTCCATCAGCAGAATTATTGCAAAATGCACTTGCCTGATAGGGTTTTGTTTGTTGGTTTGTATGTTTTACATCATCATCCAGCTGCATTCTAATTTGATTTTTGTTTTTTCACCTGTCAGATTATGTTGTTCATAATGCAGTTAGAAGTAGCAGAGCTTTTTTTTTCCCTTCAGTTTGAAATGAACAACAAATTCCTGGATGTCAGCAGCTAAAATGAAGCAAGTTGTACTTTGACTGGAAATATCTGTGGCTACTTTGTTGGCAGTAGTTATAAATCTGTGTTCATCATCAATAGTTGGCCTCAAAAATTCTTTCAGTCGTTTGCATGGAAAAGTTTGTTCAGTGTCCACTTTGAACACAACTTTTTGCTGCTTTTGGTGTTGTGCTTTGCTTGGTCCTGCATCGGGTCCTTAATGTTTCACTTCTCAACAATGAACACAGAAAGTGTATGTGCCATAAGAGAGAAGAGATAGGTGGAGGTCAGATAAGTCTTTAAAAAGAAAACAAAAATGCTCCCTTCAAACCATTACAACCAGTGATGAGTAATCATACTTTTAGATGGAAGATTTCAGTTCTTTGTATGAGATTTTGTACGGAGGCCCTGTGAGAATGCATGCTAAAATGATATCTTGCATGCGTGTTAAAATCTCATTCAGTCTTTTGGAGAAGAGTTGACCCTCATTTGCGGGTGGCATAGATGATACGACAGGTTGAGACATCATCCCCCATGATGTTATGTGGCTACCTTAAGGATGAGGAATAAAGCAGTGGATCATGCCAAAATTTCACCAACTGTGAACCTGGGAGTTCTAGCCAGGGAACAACATCAACAACAAAATCAAGAGATTTTTCTCAAATCTGTGATATTTCTCCTCAGTTTTTTCCTCCCTTACTGTTGAAGGAAGTAGACTTGCAGCATTTTCTAGGATAGTGTAAATTTTCAGTACACCACACGCCCAGTTGGTGTCGAAACACTTGTTCAGTAGCCTTCAGAATCACCACTAGTGTGATTAGACAGGCTTTGTGAGGACCTGGTCTGCTCCACATGACAATCAAGTCTACTTGCCCAGGGCACACGTGTAGTCCTTACTGCAGATGTCTGCTTGAACAGTGGAACAGTTCCTGCTGCTCACAGATGCATGTTGGGATTGTCAGTTAATCATCAAGATGTCTCTCAAGGAACCGCATGTGCTGTGAACTGGAAGACTAATACCGCAGGTGTTAGAATTTGTGGCACCTGCACGTCTGCCTGTGATATCACCCACAGCAATGCAGTAATTAAGTGCTGTGAACGTCATGAGGTCTAGAGGGCTGTGCATGGGAGTCTGTGTGGATGTCTTTTCTTTAGGGGTGATCTGATGATGGTGGTGGTTGTTGGTGTGCTCTCTGAGCAGTTCTTCAGAAAAATGTGTTGCACTTGTTATGGTTTCCACTTCATTTGGTTTGCTTTGTTGCTTAGTGTTGTAGATGTGTGCAGTTGTTCAGATCCAGTGGCTTTGGATATCCAGCGTTGAATGTTTGTGAAGTGGGCAAGTTCTAGTGGATGTGACCACCCATGAGGACTGGGTTTGCTGTGTGTGAACAGTCAGCCTGACAGAAGGAGTGGGTCTTTCCATTGTGGAGTGATTACAGAGGGATATGCTCTATGCTGTGTGTTGCAAGCTTATTTTTGTGTTGTGCTGTGATCACCTTTGTTCTTTTTTGGGAGTTGGACGGGGGTGTCAACTTCTATACTTGTTGCTTTGTTACTCCCAATTGTGGCTCCTCTGTACATAGCTACGCCCAGGTTGTTTTGTCACAATGGCAGCATCAGCTGTCTTCAAGGAACTATCACCATGAGGTTGTCTGTCATGAGGCACAGTCCACCAGAGGAGACATTGTGGTGCTGTTAAGTCGTTTGGTGGACTTCAGCATGCATGTTCTGATCCAGCGTACTAAGGACACTTCCTACTAACCCCTCCCCCCCATGATGACGATAATTTCTGAGTCACAGAGCCTGCATGGGCATGCCCTCCAAAGGGCAAGGCCTGGTCCATTAAACAACAGTCCTTATGAATTTTGCGTGCGCTGAGACTTTGATGGTATAGGTGTCCCAGGTATCGATATGGCTCTGGCCATTCCACATGAACGTTAATCTGTTATGGAAAACAGTAATATTGATTGTTTATATATGTGGCTTTGTATGTGTTTTGTATTTGTGGAGTATATTGCCTTTCTTACATTTGTTGAGTACACCACGATTGTTGTCAGAAAAGTTTGTTTTTTTTACCTGCTCAAAACATATGGTACAGTGTCTGTATTGCTGTCTCCTTTGGTTTTGTTGTATTTCAAAACCTGAATCGGTGCGAGTGTGCATTAGTGCCTGTGCCTCATTTCTGTGACTGAACTGGAAGCATGTTGTTTTGCTGTCTACACTGCATGTGTGATGTACTGGTATCATCTACTCACTCTGTTAATGTTTGCTTTGACATTGTTCCCACTGTATCAGTGGTCATGTCTTCAGTGTATTACGCCAGTGTTGTTGTTTCTACCTAACGTTGAACATTATGTCCTGAGAAGAAGTCAGAGTGATGCCAGGAGCATTAACCCATTGGTTGCTGTGGACACGTGTACTGGTCAGTCAGTATTCTTGTGATGGGGTAGGGCAGACAAGTCAGGTGACCAGGCACCCCTCTGTCTTGTCCTCTTACAGTGACACTTTGTCTTTCCTCTTACATATGGGATGTTGAAAGTATTATGCTGTTGAAGCCTTTACAGAAGCAGATTGCAATGTATTTACTTGAAGAACAGTAAACTGGGTGTTGTTTGAAAGGCGTCATTGCTTCCCCTCAGTAAACGTATCCCATTCGTTTGAAAACAAGGTAAGACAGGCAATAGTGCATGGTCACCTGAGCTACCTTACTACAAGGATGTTACAGTTTCTCACTGATGAACAGACTCATCGCTCGCGGTCAAGGGGCTTGATGGTTTCCCCCCCTTGACCATGAGTGATGGTCTGCTCATCAGTCTACACAATGTACAGTTACGCTCCATCCAGTGTGTGCACACTGCCCGCTGTATATAAGGCTTAGCAGTCAAGAGGTTGAACAGTGCGTAATGATCAAGTGCAGTCATGTGGGCTCCTTATTGTGAAAACAAAAGATCATGTGGCGTGAAGCCTGTGCTGCCAGTGTTACCATGCAGCAAGGACATACAGAAAGCTTCTGAACAACGGGAGCTTGGAACACATCAGGATGTTTCTCCACTACAGAACGTTCCTTGACTGTTCTGTTTGCATTTTATTTTGTGTAAGAAGGTGCTGTTTGGTGGACAGTGTAAGAAGGTGCTGTTTGGTGGACAGTGTAAGAAGTGCTGTTTGGTGGACAGTGTAAGAAGGTGCTGTTTGGTGGACAGTGTAAGAAGGTGCTGTTTGGTGGACAGTGTAAGAAGGTGCTGTTTGGTGGACAGTGTAAGAAGGTGCTGTTTGGTGGACAGTGTAAGAAGTGCTGTTTGGTGGACAGTGTAAGAAGGTGCTGTTTGGTGACAGTGTAAAAGGTGCTGTTTGGTGGACAGTGTAGAAGGTGCTGTTTGGTGGACAGTGTAAGAAGGTGCTGTTTGGTGGACATGTAAGAAGGTGCTGTTTTGGTGGACAGTGTAAGAAGTGCTGTTTGGGGACAGTGTAAGCAGTTTTTGATCCCAAGCAACACTGCCAGAACATGTGCCTCTCAGTCATTTTAACGGAAAGTGACTGCACATTGTTTGTGTTCATATTATTGAGGTTTGAATTGCAGCATGCTCATCATTATCAGGAGTACTAAACAAGATTTGATGGAATGGAGTTCTGTAGTAATTGCTTTGGTGTGCAGCGATATAGTCACATTCGTTTGGGACTGCTGTTCATTTTATAGGATAACATTGTTTTACTGAAACCTCTATGTTAAATGAAGATCAGTGGTATACTGTGCCAAAGATTTTGTCTTTTAGACCAAAAGCCAGTAAAGTATAAGCATTCAGTTGTTATGAAACTGAAAGGCCTGGCCACATTGTGGTGCTTTCTGCTATTCCTTGCGGACGTTGCCATATATATATATATCCCATCTTATTGTTGATAATGATGTCGTAGTTTGAGCATAATGTTTTGGGTTCAAGTTTGGAATTGTTAGTGCTCTTGGACCATAATACATTTTTCTTTAAGGAGGTAGAGAGCATTATTAATCCATGTTGTACTGAACTGTTGTTGTTCTACAGGATCAGGACTTGAATGTTTGGAGTGAAATGGCTTAAAAGTATAAAAAGCCACGAAGTTGTGTCTACCCAGTGTCAGGGTGGAGCTGCCCTGTGAACTTACTAGGATTTTTTCTGTGATCTCCCCCCCCCCCCCTCCCCCCCCCCTCACCTCTTCTCTGCAATGAGAAGTGATTTAGATGTGTTGCTGTAAGTGGTGTGTGTGTATGTGTGTGGTTTTACATCACAGATGAAAGCAAATGACATAGTGAAAGCAAAGCACCCCCCCCCCCCCCCCCCCCCCCCATTCTCTTCAGTTAGAAGTTATTTAGATGTGTTGTGAGTGGTGTGTGTGTGTGGTTTTACATCACAAAAGCGAACAGCATAATGAAACAAAGTTCACCTTAAGGTTTGTTATCAGCAAGCCCGCACGCATACTCATACACACACATACATGCGTGTATAAGCATGCTGTCTGTCTCTCACAAACACACATCACACACACACACACCACACACACACACACATCACACACACACCCACACACACATGCACACGCACACACACACACACACACACACACACACACACACACACACACACACACACACACACACCAAACAGCACACACACACACACACACACAGAGTCGAGACACACACACACACACAGTCAAGAAAAGTGCACATATGAAGTATAGGTACATTTGGCATGTACACACCTACACACTCCCACTCGCACATTAAAATTTCTGTACTTATATAATCAAAGTGACAGCATCAGAGATATTCTTACGAATCAGATATTGATTGTTCTCTGTACAAATGCCAAAAAATGTTTAATTGCATGTTGTTGTTGCCTTGTTAAAATTTGTATTTTGGATCATGTTTGGGCTTGTGCAGTTCTTCAGTAGTGTATATCTTTTGCATCAATTACATCATATTTTAGATGATGTGTGTGCATCTGTACAGCTCACTGAGAGAGAGGGGGAGAGAGAGAGAGAGAGCTGTGAATAAGCTACATCATGTTTTAGATGATGTATGTGTGTGTGTGTTGGGGGGGGGGGGGGGGGGGGGTCATTCAGTAGTGTATGTTTAAGAATCAGTCACCTCACATTTTAGGTGATATGTGTGCTACTGTATTTTTTTAAAACTGGAGTATATCTGTGAATCCGTCACATCATGTGTTGGATTATTTGTCTTTTGTGTGTGTGTGTGTGTGTGTGTGTGTGTGTGTGTGTGTGTGTTGTTTTGAAGTTCTTCACATTACACATCCATCAAACTAGTATGTCATGTTTTCAGTGATATACGTGTCTGAACTTCTTCACTAGTATAGATCTGTGATTTACTGACATCATTATTTTTATGATGATGATGATAATGATGATGAGGTGTGTGTGTGTGTGTGGTGTGGTCCTTCATTGGCATATAACTTATGAATTGGGCACATCAGGTTCTAGATGATGTGTGTGTGCATGTGTTTGAAGTTCTTCACAGGTACGTACATGTGAATTGGCACATTCCGTTTTAGATGATGTGTGTTTCTGCAGTTCTTCATAGCCTGGTACCTGTGAATCAAGCATATCATGTTTCAGATGATGAGTGTGTGTGCAGTGGTTCGTTGGTATATAGCTGTGAGTCAGACATGTCACGATTTAGATGATGTGTGTGTGTTTGTGTCTATAATTCTTTGCTGTATACCTGTGAATTGGGCCAACAATGCTTCAGATTAAAATCATGTTTGTGTGTGTGTGGTGTATTACTGTGGATATGCCAGGGTTGTGCGGTTGCCCTTTCTTTCCAATGTTTTGTCAACTGTTTTGCACTGAAAGCCACCAACCTGTTCTCTTTCCTTGCTGTCTCTGGTCCAGTCCTACTGGTCAACTCTTCAGTCCCACTCCATAGATTGTTGGCAGTAGTGGTGAATAGCAGTCGTGAATTTTTTCCCCTCTCTCGGTTACTTTAGAAAATAAAAAAGTCAAGCCACTTTAAACCTCCTCATTAAAAACCCCCCCCCCCCCCCCCCCTCTCCTCCCCGATCCGCCACCCACCAGTGACAACTCATTCTGTTTAAAGACATTTTTCCCTGGATTTGCCTCCCAAGAATGACCCCATCTTTTTGAAAAACTTGATTGTTTTTCTTGAATGTTTGTGTCAACGTAAACTAGATTCACTTGCTTAGAAACATTCAAAGACTTTGGTTCTTTTTGTTCTGACATAGTTGTATCGTGATCAAAATAAAGACTTTCATTTTTTTTTCTCTGGATTATTTGCTTTTTTTTCTCTCTTTCTTTTCCTTTAAATGCGAGATGGACCTCCTGAGAAAGATTTCTGTATTAGAAAGCTTTTTACTGTAATGTATGTGTCTTTTGCTTTCCTTTCTTTTTTATTTCTTTTTATCTGTATGCACAAGACTGACGTCCCATCACAGACTCCTCCCTTTTAAGACTTGCTGTTTTAGGGGTTCTGTTTGTTTGTGTGTTTTTATTTCAAATGGTTGTGTCTTTTTCTTTCTAAGCTAGAGTAGCCTCTCATCAAAGAGTAGGTCCATTAAAAGACATCTCTGTTGTGTAACTTACATATAATCTCTTTTGTTTTTATACTAGACTGGCTTCTCCACAAAGACTTCCTCCCATTAAATTTCTTTTTCTAGAACGTTCAATTTTTTTTTTTTCAAAAATGAAAAAAAAACTAAATTGCCTTCTCAACAAAATCTCCCGGGACATATGTGTGTTTTTTGTTGTTGTTTTGTTTTGTTTTTTTTGTTCAAGCACATTTAGGAGATTGAAATCCAAACAAACGCTTACTCATTCTAAAGACTTGCTTTTTCATGTGTATGTATGAAACATTTATGTGTTTTTTTAATACTGTATCAACCTCTCAATAAAGACTTTCTCCATTTAAGGACATTTTTTTTCTGAAACATTCATGGTCGTTTTGGGTGGGGGGTGGGGGGGGGGTTGTGTGTGTGAACCAAATGAGCTGTCCATAAAGACTCTCTATGAAGACTACTGACTCCTTTACAAATACTAAAATTCCTGAAAAGACTTTCTTTTTCCGAAAAATTTGTGTCTTTTTTTAGGCACTAACGTAAGCTCTCTTCTATTGTTGCCATCTGAAATGTCTTTATCCGTTCTAGATTCACCTTACAACAAAGACCCTGTCCTTTTAAAGACCTGTTTGTTTTGTTTTTTTTGTCTGAAACATATGTGTTGTCCTTTTAAAGATCTTTCTAGTTTTTTTTGTCTGAAACATTTGTGTTGTCCTTTCTGGGGTTTTTTTTTTGTGGTCTGAAACATTTGTGTTGTCCCTTCAGAGACATTTCTTTTCTTTTTTTGTCTGAAACATTTGTGTTGTCTTTTTAAAGACCTTTTTTTTCCCTTTTTTGTCTGAAACATTTGTGTTGTTATCTAGACTAGATTCACCTGTCGCAGATTCCCTCCCGTTAGACTTTTTTCCCCCATGAAACGTTTTTTTTTTTTCATTTCCAACAAAGAGTTTCCTCCCTCTAAACACCCACCTTTTAGGCTCTGTGGAGGTGATGGTGAAGAGGTCCCAGCATTGTAAGGATTTAAGGTGTGGAATTTGAACTGGTGAGTCAGTCATTTGTGTCACTGTAATGAACACATGGGATCAGTTTGCTGTTTATTGAGTTGACTTTAATGTGCAGCTTAACTGTGTTTATGTGTATACAGGCATATACCCAAGCGCTGTTGTTGCAGATTGCTATACATCTGTATCGACCATGGCCACATCATTATAACATGTCATGCTCCGTTTTCCAGTGCCGAACAGCGGGGGGAAACAGCCCTGCGCCCGGGCGCTGTACGACTTTGTGCCAGAGAACGACGGTGAGCTGGGCTTCCAGGAAGGGGACATGATCACGCTGATCAGTCAGGTGGATGAGAACTGGTTTGAGGGCTCGGCGCACAGCAAGGTGGGCTACTTCCCCATCAACTATGTGGAGGTGGTGGTGCCCATCTCCTAGGTGTGGGCCCGGGTCTGCTGCCACCTGCCAGCAACAGACGACTTCTGCCTTATTGCCCTCGACTACTGTTCCATCTTGAGCTGCTGCTGCTGTGGACTGGGGGACGCCTCCCACGTCTCTCCTCCTCCTCTTCTTCTGAGTGCTAACAGGGGGTCAGGGTTGGCAGCTCTGAACCCCCTGTCATTGGCCGTGCTGATGTGAGCACGCTGGACACTTCACCATCATTGGCTGTGCTGACCCCGCATGTTGGACAGTTCCCCATCCAGTTTTCACATGTCTGGTGCCAGTCTCTCATCATCAACAACTGTTGGTTCCAAGCTCAACTTCATCAGAGACTAAATCAGCCTGCCTCTCTCTTCTTCTCTTTTTTTTAAAAATTTTCTCTCTTTTTTTTTTGGTTTAGTTTCTGCCTGGCAGTGTGAAGTTTTTGTAACTTCAGCTGAAGAATGTCGTCTTTGTGTGTTGCATCCAGCTCTCTGTGAAAGAACGGGGTGAAAAGAATAGGAAGCACCAGACAAGTGAAACGACTTTGCAGAAGCGTTTCTATCCACACAACTTTGTTTTTAGCAATTTTTTTTTTGGTCTCAGTTTTGGTTTGCCTGTTTTTCTTCTGTTCGTTATCAACGACCACATGATTTGGTTTCTTCTGTTTGTGTGTTTTCTTTCTTCACCTTGATGTCCACTCATGTTTTGTGATTTGTGTGTAGTGATGGGTTAGAGACTGTGAAGGAACTGGGCCCTGGACGGTGTTGAAGCTGTCTGGCACAAGATCACTGAACTTTCTTGTTTTCCCTCCTCCTCGTGCTTGTGTGTGTCTGTGCGCATGGGATACAAGAGTGTGTGGTTGTGCATGTATGGTTGTGAATTTGTGCTCTTGGAGTTGAGGCTCACCACTTATGAACTATGTGTACAGTTGTAGACAGTACTGTATAGTGTTGGAGCATCTGGTATCTTTCTGCATGTAGACTGATGTAGGTTCTGCCCTGATATGTGTTTAAACAAAAGTTATCTTGTAGAACCTGGAGAAAATGTATTTGTCTCTGGCTTTTGGCTTCCTCTTTAGACCTTGGCAGCTCCTTTTGATTTCCCAGAGCTCATGCAGCCTCCACTCTTTTTTTTCTTTTTTTGCTTTTAAATGCTTAGTATTACTGTTCCTCTCTAAGTGTCGACCTGTAGGGTGCTACAGTACAAAAGGGTGGATAGTGCAGCCCTCAGTAGTACTGTTCCTCTGTGTCAACCTGTAGGGTGCTACAGTACAAAATGGTGGATAGTACAGCCCTCAGTAGTACTGTTCCTCTGTGTCAACCTGTAGGGTGCTACAGTACAAAATGGTGGATAGTACAGCCCTCAGTAGTACTGTTCCTCTGTGTCAACGTGTAGGGTGCTACAGTACAAAATGGTGGATAGTACAGCCCTCAGTAGTACTGTTCCTCTGTGTCAACGTGTAGGGTGCTACACAGTACAAAATGGTGGATAGTACAGCCCTCAGTAGTACTGTTCCTCTGTGTCAACCTGTAGGGTGCTACAGTACAAAATGGTGGATAGTACAGCCCTCAGTAGTACTGTTCCTCTGTGTCAACCTGTAGGGTGCTACAGTACAAAATGGTGGATAGTACAGCCCTCAGTAGTACTGTTCCTCTGTGTCAACCTGTAGGGTGCTACAGTACAAAAGGGTGGATAGTACAGCCCTCAGTAGTACTGTTCCTCTGTGTCAACCTGTAGGGTGCTACAGTACAAAAGGGTGGATAGTACAGCCCTCAGTAGTACTGTTCCTCTGTGTCAACCTGTAGGGTGCTACAGTACAAAAGGGTGGATAGTACAGCCCTCAGTAGTACTGTTCCTCTGTGTCAACCTGTAGGGTGCTACAGTACAAAAGGGTGGATAGTACAGCCCTCAAGTATGGTGAAGACACGATTAGGCTTTTGTCCTCTCATCAAAGCATAAGAGCAAGGGAGTGGACTGACTAACATCAAGCCTTGAGCACAGGGTAAATGCCTTTCATGTGATTAGTGTTTTGAAGCAGTCAGTATCGTAGGAACGTTACTTCCGGCAGTCGAAAGTAAGGTTATGTCGCAGGATCATCTGTAACACCTCCTTGTATGCTGTGCCTGCATTATGATCATTGCTACCTTTGTTATTCAGGCAGCTGTTTGTCCAAGCAGAAGCTTGTGGAGGAGGAAGGTAGGGAAAGAAAGGAAAAAGGTAAAAGTTGAAAAGAAAAAAAAATTAAGAGTACAAGATGAAAAGGTGGAGAAAAGTAGGAAAAGGGAGAAAAAGGTAGAGCAGCACTGTGAAGGTCATCTGGGCTGGAAGGCGTTGAGATGAGAGGAAGGCTCGAGACAAACCATTTTCTGCAGATTCTGTGAGATAGCATGATTATGTCAAAGTCTGAGATGTTGTTTTGTGGTGCTGTGTGTAGTAGTATAAAATGTATCATATGTATATCACTGTTCATGGGCATGATGGCATCCATTCTGCAGTGTTTTTGTTGGTTGTACTCTAAATGCAAGAAGTCCTATGCTGTGTACGTTGTGTCTGCTTTTTGTTTTTGTTTCAGGGCTTTTGCATATGGTCATGTCATTTTTTTTTTTCCTCTCCATTCAGCATGATATTATTGTACTAGGCATTTTGCGTAGAAGATTCCTTGTTAGTGAATACTATGAATGTGTATCTAGCTGCTGAAGAATTAGGCAGCCAATCGATTTGATGGGTTTTTTTGTTTTTCTTCTTTCTTAATCTTATCCCACCTTTTCTTTTCTTTTTTTATTAAAGACAAAAAGTGCTTGGGAGATGATCAGTTTTTAAGTCATGAAGGATGGTATTTTAGTCATTTGTTTGCTTTGAAAACTCTTTTTTTTGGTTTTTTTTTTCTTTTTGCTTTAATTTATCGTGGTTATTGCAGTATGATATGTATGAAAGCAACACGAATTAAACGCAAGTTTGTGGTGTGTTTGAATGAAATGGTTATTTCTTCTTTGATTGTGATGTCTTTTTCTTGCCTCTGACCCTCAACCTTCCCTGCCCCCTAACCCCCCGCCTCATCTATTAACTTTCTGTCTTCCTTTCCCTCATGTAACTGAGACACGTCTTCATATGTGGTGTCATGTTATTGTAATGTTTATTATGCACTATTCAACTGCTGTACAGGCTGTAGAGTGGCTTCAGTTGAACAAAATAGGGATGAGCACATGTTGTTTTCAATCTTGTGTACTAATATTGTGAATGCACTCTCCTTTCTGATTTTTGGCATTTCTTTGTATTCATCTCTATTTGTACAAATATGATATGGGGACAAACTTAGATGACGTTAAGTAAAAAAGAAAAGAAAGGAAATATACATACATAGTTTGTGTGTGTGTGTGTGAGAGGGAGAGAGAGAGAGCTTTGGGAGATAAAACTTGTTTTGAAATAAACGTTCATGCAGGCACATGAACTTCACAACACTGCCTGAAAATCATCAAAGTTGTTGCTTTGCCCTTCTCTTTGATAAAATTTAACAACATAAACAATTGAAAATAAATGATTAATTCACTTTTTTGTATGTTTCTGAATGATTAAAAAAAAGTCTCAAACCTAAAATGTGTAATTGAAACACTCATCTTTTACCAAACACTGAAATTTCATTTCTTGAGCGCATGTGACACAACAACGTTTCCAACCCAAAGTTGTTTTCTTTCGAGGGCGGCAAATGCAGAGTTATGACTATTTTGAAGCAGAAAGATACATTGCATTATAAAAATGCACACAGCAAAGTACCAGGCTCAGTCAAGTATTTTGCTGTTTACCAGTGCTCATACTAATAAGAATCAGTGAAATGCAACTACCTGATTTCTTTTTACCAGTGTTTAGATCTTTTATCTGTCATCATGCAAGTCATGTAATCAAATGATAGATTGATCAGAATCTGTGTTTTTTTTATGTCTTAATTACAGTCGACCCGATCACGTCTAGTCTGCATTTTGATTTTTTTTTTTCCTAGGCTGTTGAGATTTTGTTGTTGTTGAAAGATGAAAAAAAAGAACATTTTCTTTCAAAATGCCTGGCTGCATTGTGTTAGTGTTTGTCTGACAGTGTTTGAAAGCAGCGCTGTCAATACATGGCATCAGAATTGTGTTGTTGGATGATGTGTCACAGCTTGCTTACAGATGATGACACATTCTTTTTTTTCAAGCAGCAGTTGCTTCGGAGTAAGACAGCCTAGTGTTACCAAGAGCCTTAGTGTGGCTTTAGTCGCCTTGGTAGAGAAGGGGCATTCAGTGGAGATAGTTGATGATCTTTAGTGATGGCAGGTGGGTTTGTTTCGCTTCTTTTTTTTTTTAAGACCCTGTTTCTTTAACAAGACATTTTGTATGCCTCACTCTGGGATGTTTTCTTCTGGAGGTTTGCCAAAATGCGGGGTGTATTTCTACAGCTGTGGGAATAATTACACACTCTTACTTTGGAAATGCCTAATTTTCTTTCGTGTGTGTCATTATGTAACGTCTTTCCACTAATCGTGATATTAGACGTTAGTGGAAAGACGTGTGTGTGTGTGTGTGTGTGTGTGTGTGTGTGTGTGTGTGTGTACTTCCATTCAGAAATGTAAGATTTTATTGTTGTAAATATGTATCAATGTATATTTTGCATGTTTTAGAAGCGTGTAGCATTCATGAAAGGCCACAAACAGACATGCACAGTATGCAAGTGCTCACATTTTAGATGTACTCACACACACACACACACACACACACACACACACACACGCACACACACAGAGAGTCTCGCATACATATGCATATATACACCTATATCCTCCACTCTTGTTTTTCCCCCAAGCTCACAGTATATGCCATTAGCAACGTGAAAGTCTTCATTAATATGTACATGTATTAATAATACCAATATATTCCTGTCCCCATCGATTTTATGAGTGTAGTATAGCTCACCTGCTCCGCCTCCATACCCACCCCATGTCTGGCTCTGAACAATGACTGTGACAATGTAAAGTCTGTTAGTAACATTGTTCTCATGCCAAGCACCACACCTGTGTTTGATGCTGTTTCCCTGGATTTCCTTCTGTGGGTTTGTCGAATCCATCTTACATCTATGCATTTGTGATAAAGTATTGTGTACCATGTACCATGTGCAGGTATGTCTGTTGTGTGGACTTTTTTCTTTGTTCTTTTTTTAAATCTCATCTTTCTGTAGATAAAGACAAGTGCACTAACACTCAAGTGGGATGATTGTGTACAGTCGAATGTTCAGATTTTCTTTTTTCTGTGTGTAGTGTGAAAAGACCGCGGGATGTTGGCTCCGAAAATGTAACGTATTCCTGTTGAAATGTAGCATTATGGGTTAGTTGATAACCTCTTGAAATGTGATTTCCCGTAACAGACCTTTTCTATTGGCCCTGTGCCCCCCCCCCCCCCCCCCCCCCCCCCCCCCCCCCTCTCTCAAACCACAGCTTGAATTCACCAGCGTTAGTTTTTCAGTGAATGGTAATGTTTCTTTGTGTAGACTATGCCGTGCATAAATACGCAGTTTTTGTGAAGAATGCCAATGTCTTAAGTACTGGTACATATTGGACCTTGAACTTTCGTAACGTTAGTGGCCATTGTTGCTTTTGATGTAAATCACTAAATCAGTGTCTGTAATTCGCTTTTGTCCTGTGTGCTTTATTGGTTCGCATCGCTTCTAAAGTGAACTAGGGGGGTTATTGCCTTTGATGTTTGGTATAGTTGGAAAATATAACCTCAGCCCGATTATTTTTTTTTGAGGTGACCAGTGGTTTGGTAGATGTTATCAAAAACGTAACCTAGCTCACCAGTATTTTCTTCATCTGGCCTACAGTCATGAGTGACACACAAAATGCCTCGGCTCACATGTAGCCGTCTGTTCAGATGGTCATTTCCTCCTGCAAGATAGAAAAAACTTACAACGTACTTGCACAAACATTTATCTAAAACCTCTCCTTTGTCAAAACAACATGGTAATATGCAGAAATATGCGTCTAATTGTAGACACTGCACAGAAACTCCTACTGTTGCTTCAGTTCTGAAATTAATTGGCCTACTCATGTGAAGGAGAGGAAAACAAATTCTGAGTACCAAAATGATCTCTTCTCACAGCATTTGCACAAATATGAAAGCCTTTATATTCAGGGGTTGTTGGGTTGTTGTTGTTTTTACAGTAATGTTTTATTGTGGACTCCATTTTTTAAGACTTAATGCCATAAATTGAAAAGAAAGAAAAAAAGCTACAAACTGCATGTCATTCATTACCTTAATCTTAATACATGTGCAGCCACTGGGCAGAGTGGGCTGTGCTGGTGGCAGAGTCTACTAAACCATTGGAATGACACAACATCTGAAATTATGCCATTGCTGGCAGATAAAGGCTATTAGACTTGGAACTACCATAGTTTTCTAGGATAGAAAAAAGTCTGTTAGGTCTAGAAGTTCTGTACTTTTCCAGGGCAGAAAGAGCCTGTTGGACCTAAAAGTACCATAGTTTTTTAAAGGACAGAAAGAGCCTGTTGGACCTGGAAGTTTCCATAGTTTTTTTTATAGGTCAGAAAGAGCCTCTTGGACCTAGAAGTAGCATAGTTTTTTTAAAGGACAGAAAGAGTCTGTTGGACCTAGAAGTACCATAGTTTTTTAAAGGACAGAAAGAGCCTGTTAGACCTAAAAGTACAATAGTTTTTTAAAGGACAGAAAGAGCCTCTTGGACCTAGAAAATAGCATAGTTTTTTAAAGGACAGAAAGAGTCTGTTGGACCTAGAAGTACCTAGTTTTTTAAAGGACAGAAAGAGCCTGTTAGGCCTAAAAAAGTACCCAAAGTTTTTTTTAAAGGACAGAAAGAGCCTGTTAGACCTAAAAGTACAATAGTTTTTTAAAGGACAGAAAGAGCCTGTTGGACCTAGAAGTACCCAAAGTTTTTTAAAGGACAGGAAAGAGCCTGTTAGACCTAAAAGTACAATAGTTTTTTAAAGGACAGGACAAGCCTGTTAGACCAAAAAGTAGATGTTTTTTAAAGGACAGAAAGAGCCTGTTGGACCTAGAAGTAGCATAGTTTTTTAAAGGACAGAAAGAGCCTGTTAGACCTAAAAGTACAATAGTTTTTTAAAGGACAGAAAGAGCCTGTTGGACCTTAAAAGTACAATAGTTTTTTAAAGGACAGGAAGAGCCTGTTGGACCTAAAAGTACAATAGTTTTTTAAAGGACAGAAAGTGCCTGTTAGACCTGAAAGTACAAATATTTTTTAAAGGACAGGAAGAGCCTGTTAGACCTGAAAGTACAATAGTTTTTTAAAGGACAGAAAGAGCCTGTTAGACCTAAAAGTACAATAGTTTTTTTAAAGGACAGAAAGAGCCTGTTAGACCTAAAAGTACCAATAGTTTTTTTAAAGGACAGAAAGAGCCTGTTAGACCTAAAAGTACAATAGTTTTTTAAAGGACAGGAAGAGCTGTTAGACCTGAAAGTACAATAGTTTTTTAAAGGACAGAAAAAGCCTGTTAGACCTGAAAGTACAATAGTTTTTTTAAAGGGCAGGAAGAGCTGTTAGACCTGGAAGTACAATAGTTTTTTAAAGGACAGAAAGAGCCTGTTAGACCTGAAAGTACAATAGTTTTTTAAAGGACAGAAGAGCCTGTTAGACCTGAAAGTACAATAGTTTTTTAAAGGACAGAAAGAGCCTGTTAGACCTAAAAGTACATTAGTTTTTTAAAGGACAGAAAGAGCCTGTTAGACCTAAAACTACCTGTTTTTTAAAGGACAGAAAGAGCCTGTTAGACCTGAAAGTACCATGTTTTTTAAAGGACAGAAAGAGCCTGTTGACCTAGACAGCACCATAGTTTTTTAAAGGCAGAAAGAGCCTGTTGACCTAAAGTACCATGTTTTTTAAAGGACAGAAAGAGCCTGTTAGACCTGAAAGTACCATATTAAAGGGCAGAAAGAGCTGTTGACGACCTAGAAGTACCATAGTTTTTTAAAGGACAGAAAGAGCCTGTTGGACTGTAAGTACCATAGTTTTTCAGGACAGAAAGAGCCTGTTAGACTTGCTTGAAGTATCCAAGTTTTTTTCAAGGACAGAAAGAGCCTGTTAGACCTGGAAGTACCATAGTTTTCCAGGGCAGAAAGAGCCTGTTAGACCTGGAAGTACCATAGTTCTACAGCCATGAATGGTATGTCCCCCTGCCAGGGTGTCTGGGCTAAAAACAACAAGCAACTGAAACTGTTATTGTCAGAACAAATTGCTTTGACCCTCAGTTTTTAAGAGAAAAAATGTGTTTTTACGTAATAATGGTAATAATGATTATGGCACTTAATCTTACATCATAAGCCCTGAGTGCTTACAAATACCATAAAAGGTTAAAGAAATCATAAATGAAACCAATAGAAGATAAATTGCATAACCATGCATCTACAAACAAGGGTGCATATTGACGCCCACCCACGCACACACACATGCGCGCACACACAGACACGCACACGACAGCACCACACACACACACACATATATTAGTCACAATCAATTTGATGACATTTATAGATATTTACTTCACATTGTCGGTCACTCTACCCTTGCTACAACAGAATCCGGTTTCTGGCTGGACTTCATGCTAGGCCATCCTGGCTCTCTTTAGGATAGAATCAGTTAGCTTCCTTATTTCAAAATGGTGACCCGTTTCCAACATAAAAGCAGTTTGTTTTTGTCTTTTTACCATTGGTTTGTATCTCTTTCTGTTGCTGTGATTTGCTTTGTGCTTTGAAGAATAGGTGTCTCTGTGCATAGCATTGACGGGGTTGATCTCGATCATCTCCCACCACCCACCCCCCAATCGAAAGAATATTTTGCCTGTTATCTTAAAGGAATTTAGTGTTTTGGTTAGTGCCATTTCCATTTTATTTGATAAATTAAAGGGAAATCATGTTTAACCATCACCTTACGTTGTGGGTGTTAAGTGACTTGCTGTCATGATTTTCACCTTGTACACTCACTTAGATTTTAACCTTTAGCACCTGTAGGTGCTTCTGTCCACGAACGATTATTTCCTTGCATCTGCAGGCGCACTGTGTGGCCGAGCGAAGGGTGTTCAAAACTCGCGGTTCGTGAACACTATTTCCGTTTTTAATAATGGAAATGCGCGGTCACTTCCGCTTCAAAACAAGGCTAACTTTGTTTTTTTTTTCTTTTTTAAAGTTCACAAAGGCATGACGGGGTGGGAGGATGGAAACATACAAAATAATCATTCAACCAACTCTCCAATCGGAAATACACTATTTACGTTCAATCTGCAAAGCACATTCATGTTTTACAGTCTTTCATATAAATTTATGGTACAGGAACATTAGTTCAAATCATTTAATTAAATGTTTACAGTTTATGACTGAATACCAGCTTTTCTTTACTATGAACTTTCTCACAAATTTAACTTGCACTGTGTAGTGATTACATTTTGTGCAAGATTTCCTTGTCTCAGCCATGCGTGGCAAGAGTAGTGATAGCTAGGTGCTTCAACGAAACTCCATTGCAACCAGCATTTCCATTTTGTATTGGTATGTTGTCTTTGACATGAAAAACAAGGCTAAGCTTAGCTCTGCCGTCCACCCTTTGCATTTCCTTTGATTCGACACGCACATGAAATTTTTGAAAAGTAAAGATCGATTTGAGGGATTTTCGCAACACCAAAATGGTGGAGACTGATTTAGAAAGATTATTACACAAAGTTTGAATGATTCTGACTCAGAAAATGAGTTTGAAGGCTTCACACAAGCTGAAATCAATGGTGAAGTGGTGGCTAGTGATGGTAAAGAAGATTTGATAGTCTTTCATTTCAAGTGACACGACGACGATGTTCTTAGTAGGTATCAACATTTGTGGCACACTGACTTTTCACCGAAACTTCTGGTCCCAAGGAGATGCCTGATGGCATTTCTGAGGGACAACTGTTTCGTTTGTTTATGCCAGATGAAATTATCACTTTGTTAGTGACTGAAACAAATCAATATGCCAGTCAAGTGAAGGAGAAGAGAGGGGAAAACGTTGAACACCACTCGTACATCAGCAATTGGAAAGATGAAATGACGAACATTTTTTTTTTTTCAATGTCAAAACATGCATGCAGAACAAAATACACACATGAAAACATTCCTCAGCTATCCCTTTATTGATACACAAAAAAAATCAAGTCTCTACATGCAATACTAGCAAAGTTACAACAAATAAACAACAAGCAGGTGCTCAAATTTTTTGCTACTTGAAAAAGAATGCAGGGACAAGGAAAAGAACTCCGTAAAATTTGTAGTGTGCTAAAGGTTAAACTGTATTCGCACATGGCCCAAGTCTCTACCAAAATTTTTTTTGTCTGTAAATCAAAGGAGTAAACTGGAAAGAAAACTCCATGTATGTCATCGGTCTGAGCAGATCCAGACCGTGACAGAAGAAATTTGAGCATTACATGTTCTAGGTCTGCCCGGACCTGTGCATTCTGAAGACAGAGAATCTGAACCCTGTCTAAACAGCCTGTTTCCTGGCTGGCTTCGTTCAGTGTAACAGCAAGTGCTGCACAGGCTCACGTGGCCATACATCCTGAGAGTGGACATTTGAGGACCATGTGTGCACACTGTCACTGTTAATCACACGCTCCCTCCTTCAATTACAGTTGTGTGTTCACAATTTTTTACAAGCATCATTGGCATACCTATGATGCTCATTTTTCCACATATACACATGCACGCATAGACTCCTGAATGTGTATATATGCACTTTGCACATGCAGAGATGCATACATGCATGCACATAGACACATATGAATGCATCCTCACTCATTCACATATACACCCAACAACTTAACAACAACACACACACTTGCACAAAATGCACCTTTGAGAGTACATTTACATCATACTGACGTACAGGGACACATATCACAACTGGTTTGACTACTATAGCATGTGAGTGTCATGATGTTCAAATGGGTATGCAGGCACAAAGGCACCATGCAGTTGGTTTGTTCACATGACCAAGCACTTTGAAACAAAGAAGCAGGCAGAATCAGTCATGGAGCTTGTTACATTCATCTGCCATTTACAGTCTGCATGTCATTCTGTACAGAACAGTTTGCATACATAATACACACCAAATAGAAAATATTATTCTGTTCCAGCTTCAAAAGTACTTATGTCTGTACACAAACATGCACCCAAGTTTTAGTTCTTCAGAAAAAGAAGGCATATGTCTATAGGACGCCTTGAAAGCTTTGTCCTTACAGAAGCACAGATTCTGGGGATGTCCTGCAGGCTTTATTCTTCGGAGAAAAAGGCGTAGGTCTCTATGAAACGTGGACATATGGAAAGAACTTTGTTGCTCTTCAGAGCGTGAGCACAGGTATCTGGGGACATACATGCAGGCTTTTTCCTTCATGAAAGAAAAGGCGAAGGTTATATGAAACGGAGACATCATGGACAAGATTGTTGCTCCTATCAGTCAGCATGAACACAGGAATCTGAGGACAAAATGCAAGGCTTTATTCCTTCTGGAGAAACAAGGCGGTAGGTACTATATAAACGGGACACTATGGACATGTAGCTTTGTTGCTCTATCAGCAAGCACCGGTATTGGGGACATAATGCCAAGCCTTTCATCAAGGAGAAAAAGCTGGGTCCCTGGAGACACCATGACACATTAGGTTTTATTCCTTCAAAACAAATGCATAGTCCCTGAAAACTATTGAATGGTTGGCATTCAAAATGTCAGGCATGTTCCACGAAGCCCAGTTTTAGTTGTACATACAGTGTAGGATTATATTCTGAAACTAGAACATGTAAAGAACTATTTGAGCGCTTAGACGAACACGCTTTGGAGAGTTACTGAGCAAGCATTATATCTTCAAAATGGGACTGAGCATAATTGTAGATCAGCTGTTTTCCAACAGTAGCAAGTATGCCAAAACTGAAGGATACTTGAAATATAGGCGCTTGTAAGAATTTGGGGGCTAGGATAGGATGGCACCATCATGACCGAGAATAACATGGCTTGTTCTTGCAGTCAGGTGACTGGCATATGAGTTGCTTCTTGGTCACCAGAAAAATTAGGTGCATGAGGGTACATATGGACAAAGATGTTTTTACAGAAGCACTTGTTTGGGCAGCGGCATTTGCTAACGAAATGGAGAATGAGGACATGCGTTTGTCTTCCGCAAAGAAACTGTGAAAAGCTGTTGATGAACAAATTACCAGCAGGTTGACAAGCAGTGTCTCTTTTTCCCATTATTCTCACTGCGCATAGGAGCTGCTTTCCACTTAAGTAATCGACGTGTTTGTGTTCTACTTGTGTGAGCCATTTGATAGAGCAGTGTTTATTACAGTAAACCAAACTAAGAAATTTATTTGTTGCAAGAATTGGGTTGCGTCATTCCTTCAGTTGGATCTGATTGTGGTCTCAGAGGTCTCCGGTCAAATGTGACTTGGACATCCAGAAACTTACGTCCTGGCTAGCATACGTATGTTCGGATTTCAGACTGGGTATAATCATGGTTTTTTTTGGTGTAGCTGTGTTAGTGGCAAAAGTTCGATTAAAAACTCTTATCATTGAAACTTCAGGCAAGAGGTTCCATTCATTGACGTATATTGTGATGTTGCATTTTGGTAGTTGATTTCCAGTGTTAATAGGCTTGGAACACACCTGGTATTTATTTGTTGATCTTGCTTTGCTAGTTTATGAGCGGTTATATCAATATTGAACAGAAACTTGCTGTGCAAATTATTGGTTCTTACATGATTGAACATCCAGTTATGTTTTTTAAAGCACATTGTCATGTAGGAAGAATTAATGTAATATTGTTCTTTGGTACATGAGTCGTGATTCATTGGACATACGATTATATGTGGGTGGGAGACATTGGCATTTTGTTTGCTTCTATTTTTACGTATCAAGTTCAAATGGTTTATGGTCTTTGTGACTTTAAAGTTGATTAAAACAATTGCAGATAAACATGAATGTTAGTCGATCCAGTCTGAATTTGCTTTGATTATTTGTCTTTCATTGCAAATATTGAACGGTCAAGTTAGATCTTATGTTATTGATGGTAAACTAGATATGAATTATATACGAGTGTATTTTTCAGAAATGTAGATTGATACGCATTATGTTTTGAAGCCTTATTTAAACAGGACTCCTTTATTTGAAGGAATTTATCACATTAATATGTCTTCGGATACCAGCCCTGATGTGGCCCTCTGCGGTCGGTGGGCTAATAAGCAACATTATCTTATCTTATCTTTCGGATTACTTTGGCACCAAGAAGAAAAAGATTTGATGGAGAATAGAAAATATATCAGACTGGAGATTGATAATTGTAGATTGATAGTAAAAGGTATTAGATACTGTAACAAGTGATCAATTTTTGTTTGTTGTTTTTGCTGTGTTCATCATCTTTTGATTGTGAAGCCATTCCTATTTGCCTCCTTGCTCTCTCATTAATTAGATAAATTTAGGTCGACAGTTTTAAGTTTCAAGGATAAAATTTCATGCCATTTTAATGGAAAATATCAGTATCCTTTGTTAGATTTTTTTTTTTCCCCATGTGGCAAGGGTGATGGGCAGTTGACAGAAATATATTTGTGGCACACAAAACAGCAAGATGCATTGCTGAACAATTTGGGTCTAGTTTGAGCAACGGCCATCACATTGTTCACACATTTTTTTTTCTTCAGTGCATGAAACTGTCTACGCTGTAAAGTGTACACCAGAGTGTTCATATGTATACAAGCACGCAAATTGTATAGTGTACTTTAGATGTGAACATGCACACACACACACTCAAACATATTCAGTAACTGTAACTAACACACACACACACGCATACTTAGTAACTCACAGATTCGGCAAAATCTGCGGGAGACTTTCTCAGTGGGTTCTCATTCTCCAGTTGTTAAGTACATTTTGTTTTGCATTTATTCTCTATAAAATGGTGCTAAGTGACATATTCTTTACCAGTGTCTTTGTTCCTAAGACTGTGTGAATTACTCTCTGAAGTCTCAATATCAAAAGAAGCAGATTTCTCGTTAGCAGCGATCTCTTCTGCAGCTGTGTCTGCTGTCAAGGACAGTCAGCAACATAGGACTTAACTTTGAAAGGCTATTTGTTCCATATAGAGACATGAAGTTGATGAGTTTTATATATAGTCTGTTTCGTTGCTTTGTTTTTGGGAAGGAGGGGCGAGGGGGTCAGTTTTACACCTTACATCTTTTTCTGCTCTTTTGCTTAGTTTTGTATCATTTTTCTCTCAAAAGTAATGTCTGTGCTTTATTCATTATTGTAACTCAAGTTTGTATCTATTCATTGTTCAGACTTATTTCAATTCTTTCTTTATGTTTTGCCCATTTTTCATATCCTAGAGCCTTTGCTTAAGCGGCTGACACACGAGCCTCCCCGCCCGTACGGTTGAGACGAAACGTTTGAACCTGTGCGGTCCGACCAGTCAGTGTGGAACGGACGGAGTGCTTCACGAAACGTTTGAACCTGTGCGGTCCGACCTATATGCGAGTTTTAAAACCCTTCGAGTTTGATCCCACATGCCGCTTCAAAGGACTGTACAATTGAATACGAAGCTTTTTCTCGAATATTTAGATTCTTATAATTTTTTGAGTTGACATTCCAAAGCACATCATGGCCTTGGTACGATTCAATCAAATGTTTGGTCTCCGAATCGGACAGTCTGATCGCCTTGCTGGACGATGCCATTTTTCCTTTGTCATGGGTGTTGGCTCAATTGCTGAGCGTTCTTCTTCTTCTTCCATAAAACACCGGATCACTCAAAAACGAGTAGGTCACCAGCGCGCATGTTAAAAGTAAAATAAAATACCATAAAACAGTGCGACTCAGACTGTTGGCCCCTGGAGCAAATTTAGCAACAAGGGGTCGCACTCGATATTCAAGAAGATAAAAGCAATGGCCAAATTCAGGCCCAGGTAATAGTAAAATATCAGGGAAGTAAAAATAGAAAATCGTCAATATGCAGATCTCAGAACTGTCGAATCAATTTGTTTTTTGAATGAGATTGCATTTGTGGCAATCTTGATGGCACCCGGCAGTGAGTTCCACAGCCGTACAGAACTGGGATAAAATTAAAAGAATGTAAGTGGCCGTCAATATTTGATGCAGGTATAGTATAACATTGACCGCCACTCCTGGTGCTACTTTTATTCAATACTAGTTGTTCCATTGGAATATCAATTACTTTAGCTCTGCCTTTGAAAAAGGTGTTAAGTTTAATAAAAGCTCTTCTCTCTTCTAAGGGTTTCCATTCTAATTTCCTCATGTTCTTCCTAGTATTCCCCTTTTCTCTGATGTGGTTCCCTGTTACGAACCGTGCTGCTCTCTTCTGAATCTTTTCAAGGTTATCAATGTCCTTTAGATGGTAAGGATCCCAAACTGAGCAACCATATTCCAGTACTGGTCTAACCAGTGTTTTGTAGCAGTCGTCTTTACCTTTTGGGGGCAGTCATTGATATTCCTGTGTAAGAAAGCTAAGATGTTATTTGCTTTCTTACATACTAAATTGTAATGTTCTTTCCATTTGAGACGACTATCTATAATCACGTCTAAATATTTTGCAGCATTAGTTTCTTTAAGAATAGTATTATGGATAGAATAATTGATCTAATTAGTGAGCGTTTGTTACATATACGCAACACTTGGCACTTTTGAGGGTGAAATTCCATTTTCCAAGTTCTTTCCCACTCTTGTAAAACGTTTAGATCTTCTTGTAGAATGCGTGTATCATTCTTGCTTCTGATTGTTCTATATACTAAACTGTCATCTGCAAAAAGCCTTATAGTAGTTCCAGGAGAGAGATTTCTACTTATGTCATTTATATAAATTAAGAAAAACAAGGGCCCCAGAACAGTTCCCTGTGGTACACCTGACAAGACTGGTTTACAATGGGATGACGACCCTTCCACAACAACTTTCTGCGTTCTCCCAACGAGGAATGATCTAGCCCATTTTAGCAAAGAACCGCCAATGCCAATGTGTTCTAATTTAAGCAGCAGGCCCTCATGGTCAACCTTATCAAAGGCTTTAGAAAAATCTAATAAAATTGCATCTATTTGCTGTCTGTTGTTAAGACAGTTACTAAAATCATCGAGAGTTGTTATAAGTTGAGTCTCACAACTCCTTCGCTGTCTAAAACCATGCTGGGCGTTATTTAAGAAATCATATTTGTCAAAATGGTCCATTATGCTACTATATATTATGTGTTCAAGTAATTTAGCTGATATGGATGTAAGAGATACAGGTCTATAGTTCTCTGCTTTTGTTTTGTCACCCTTTTTAAATAAGGGAACAATGCTCGCATCACGCCACTCATCAGGTATTACTCCCTGGTCCAGTGAAGCTTGGTAAAGTAATTGGTATACCTCACTCAATTCATTGGCACATAATTTTAAGAGCTTGCCAGGAACGCCATCGGGACCAGTAGCTTTGTTTTCATTAATATTGGTCAGTAACTTAAATACTCCTGCTTTGTTTACTTTGATGTTTTGCATTTCAGGGAGTTTTATCATCATCCTTTAGTCTAACGTTAATTAAAGGTTTGGGATTTGAGAAAACTGAACAAAACTGCTTGTTTAGTAAGTTTGCTTTCCCTTCAGGGTCCTGTATTAGGTTATTCTGGTTGTTTCTCAGGTCTGGAATCCCAATGTTGTCCGTCTCTTACTCCTTATGTAAGACCATAATTTCTTGTTCTGATGATCACCTTCCGAAATCATCGAATTAACATAATTGGAGTGAGCAAGTCTACATTCTCTCTGACACCTTCTCTTAATATGTTTATACCTAACCAGTAATCTTTCTGAATTAGGATGTAGTTTCAATTTCTTAAAGAAACGATGTTTCCTTCTCAACAACGTTTAGTTTTAGTAGTAATCCATGGCTGGTGGTTCTTGCTTGAAGTTATTTTAGTAGGTATGTTGTCATCCATAATAAATTCCAAGTTAGTTTTTATACACTTCCAAAGATCACTGACTGATTATCTTTAACACTATGGGACCTCAAAAAAAGACGACTGAAATTATGAGTATCCCTGCGCAATTTTGGTAAATCTGCTTGGTTCCAGAGTCTGATGGTACGTTTAGGGGGTTTTCTTCGAAAGGGTTGAAAGTTACTCTCTAAGAGAACTATGTCATGATCACCCAGGCCTGCAATTAATTCCTGATTGCCTAAAGCGCCTGGACAATTGGTAAAAATAAATCCAGGAATGCCTTACGAGTTGGTGATTCAACTGACTGTACTAATCCAAGGTCTTTGGTGGCATCAAAAAACTGAGTATTAATATTTTTACTGTATTGATTACCAAGTATGGCATCTTCACCCCAATCAATATCTGGTAAATTAAAGTCTCCACCAATCCATAATATTGCCTTCCTATTGGCCAAAACAATATTAGAAATGTCTCTGCAAATAGACAAACATACATTTTCATCTGAGTCTGGAGGTCTGTAAACTGATCCAACAATGACAGGTCTCTTATTCTTGAAATTAATCCTACAAAATAAACTTTCACTATTTTTGCCTTGATATAAAAACTCACTGGCCAAGTTCTTCCTAATGGCAATCAAGACTCCCCCACCTCTTTTTCCAAGTCTGTCCTTTCTATAAATATCAAAATCCTCCATTAGAAGTTCACTGCTGGATGTTCCAGTTTCTAGCCAAGTTTCTGTTCCAATTACAACATCAATGTTTTTTTCAGTGACTAAATTACTGAGTTCTTCCTTTTTCTTAATAAGAGATTGAAAATTTACGACTATGCATTTAAGTTTATCTTTTTCTCTTAATGATTTAGGGTTCAGTTGCACTTTATGATTTGGGATTTTATCAGTTTTAGAATCAGGGGTGGATGCAAACTTAGGACAAAATTTCAAGTTTTCTTTTGGGGATCGGTCTGGTGAGATAGGGTCAAAACGGTTGCTTTCTGAGCTGCAGTTTTTAATAGAATCTTCAAAAAGTCTTGAACTAAAGTTTGGAAGCCCGCAGGTAAAACAAGTCCATGATATATCACTATTGCATAATGCTTCATAAACTGCTGAATTCATTAACATACATTTAGTGTGATACCATGAATTGCAGACGTCACAGGCAACTGCTTTATGTTTCCATGTGACTCTCAATTGCAAACTCCGCATGGATATTTTACTTTGGTGGACGGACCAGGATTGAGTTCAATGTCTCCTGATAGGATAAGGCTTAAAAACCATAATTTAACTCCTCTGTGTCTAACTCTTTTAATCAAACAATTCCTTATCACTGTACTATTTCTGATGTTAATTGAAATCAGGGGTTCAAATCTGGGCCTAGTAATAGACGTAAGAACAGTACTCGGCACAGGTGCACACAGGAGACTAACATGGTTCAGGTTGCACAAAGTTTTAAAAACCTGCAAAAATGGAACTAAAAGCGTCTACATCAACATCTAAAATTTCAAAATTAAACCGAGTGCTAGGAATATTGTTGTCCTGATTGGCTGGAGGATACTAACTGTCCGTTTCAATAGATCACGGTGTATCTCGAACGGTCGGGTTCAACTGGATGCCGAAGTCCGTTTGAGACGTACGTTTACTGTGACAGACGCTACGTTTGGGATCGGGTTCGACCGGTACGTCCGAAGCGTACGGGCGGGGAGGCTCGTGTGTCAGCTGCTTTAGCCTTCTTTCGGTTGTATGTTTGCAGTCTCTGTGCTTGCCTTTATTTGGTTCCTTAACCCACAAAGTTTCAAAATCACAAAATAGACTGTCCACAAGTCAGATTCACTGAAACCATGATAAACTGATGGACTGTTGATTAATCACAATGTCACAGAAAGAAGGGTCAACACCAGTGAGAGATCTATGCACTTTTTTTTTGGGGGGGGGGGGGGGGGGGGGTTAATCAAAAGCTGAAGATTTTGCAAATTCATGGTTTTATCATTATATTCAACCGATTTGAAGTGGGGATTCTATGAAAATAAAAGACACTACCCACACACACCACCCCTCGTCTCATCCAGTTTCATGGGCTCAAAACTGTAGAACAATACTGGCAAGCCAGGAACCATTTCAAGTTGTTATCAGACGAGTTTTGAAGTTAAAGAAAAAGTAGTCAAGTATTAGATTGGGACTTCCTACATTTTTAATCTGGAGTTAAAACGTTGTTGGGAAGAAAAAACTAAATCCAATTTATAAAGCTAAAAATGTGTGGACATCAAATGGAAAAAGTGGTGAGGGATGAAGCATCTCTTAAAAATTCTGTGTTGCCATCGCTTTCTTCAGTGTATACGTTTTCAGCATTATATGGCTTTCTAAAGTGCATCACTTGTGCATGATCAGTCCATGTTTTTTCAGCTTTTTTTTCTTCTTTTTTGCTCAGAATCTTTTTGGGCATCATTGATGTCTTTGGTGAATCCACTGGACATGAAGTGTGATGATCATTAATACTGGCAATTTTTGTGTTTTTACAGTGGTGGTGTGCATTATCAAGTGTCAGGAGATCCTGTAAGGAACAAGTCCAAATTGGTTTGATGAAATGTCTGTTATCTTTTTACGACTCGTATAATCCAAGTGATGGAAAATTATCATCTTCATTTTCACTCACCTACAGTGTCATATAGACAATACTGGCATTCTGTTGTAAAATGGTGTGGTCTGCTGAATGACGAAGAATAATGAATGAATCCATTATAGACATTGTGAATTGCTTTGAAAGTCCTTTTATTTTACCTAAAAGAAAAATCAGGTATCTGGTATCACGGTGCAAGTGCTACTGGCTGAAGCTGGAAAAACACAGTGTAGTCTCCAAGATATCTGAATATCAAGAGTGATTCCTAAAGCTCAAATTCTTGGGGACCGGAGGTGGAGATGGGAGTGGGGATGGGGTTGCCACATGGAGCAGAAACTGATTAGTCTCAATGGTAACCAAGGTAATAAATATGGCGAGTTTGTATTATACTCCCTGTTTGGCTAGTATACTTACCATGTCAGACCACAGCATTCTACGGCAGTTTGTCAGCTCTGCCAGGCTGAATTTTTTGTGGCTAATGCAGTAATAAGACAGTCACGTGACGCCCACCCTACTTCCGCCGTAGGAAGAAGCCGGTGTCTGCTTCCCGTTCATTCAGCGAGGCCTGCACGCAAGGTAACCCCGAGAACCTTGGCGCTAGAGGGGAAGGTAGGGCGGGCATTAGATTCTGACATGGTAAGTATACTAGCCAGACAGCGAGTATAATACATTCGGCCTGGCAGAGCTAACTGCCGTAGAATGGTCTAGTATACGACGCCAAATGTAAATACAGGGATGAGATGTAGGATAGGATTATTTTCCAGTAATATTGATTTCTTTAACAAAGACAGTGATGATCCTGTACAATCAAGCTTTCCTCCGAGTCGATATAAATATGAAGCCACGGTGGTGTTCACACTGCCGGTTGAGACAAGGGATCGACATTGGGGCAGAAGGACTCGGATGGGTTTAATCATGTCTGTGCAAATTACTGGACTGGCCTTCGCCAAATTCATTGACGAGTGAAATGGTACTAGTGCAGGGTTCATACAGATTTGACAAAAAATTCAATGACTTTTATGACTTTTCAAAACCAAATTCAAGGACTTGCTTCAAGGATGATGTAAAGAAAAATAATCATGAAATACTGACACAAACTGAATTATTCACGGTCGAGGACCTTTTGCATATGTAGCATCTCCACATGGGTCTGCCTGCAACCATTCTTTGTACTTTCCAATCAAACGATGTTAAACGAACACTTCCCCGAAATGTTAGGCTTCTCAATTTCAAGTCAGCAGATCATTCTATCACCTGCGCAGATGCCATAAAGGCCGTAACTAGTATTTTTACTAGTAGCAGACAACTTATTGGCGAGATCGACGGTCAACTCAAGACTCCTTTTACTTCGTACTTTTTTTTTTAAATTCAATTTCAGATTTATTTTCAACAGACTCAAGATTTTACACGTCTTTATTCGAAATCATTGGCAGTGACTAAATTTAAGCACTTTTTATGGACCCATGAGCAAATCCCCGATTTTTAAGGACCTTCAAGACCTTGAAAAGGCCCCCCCCCCCCCACCCCTTTTAAGTAAATCAATGTCAAAAGAGATTACTGTCGAAACTATTATCCTTTCCTACGACTCGCACAAAATCGGAAGATCCGTTATAAATCATTTCTCTTAGTCTGTGATAATCATTTTCCTCTAGTATAATGCCAGTTTCCCATGCTGCCATACAAAAGAGTTAATCGTCAGAAACATGATATGCATTACATACACATTTATTTGGGTCAGTGTAAAGAGCATGCAGACAATGGGGCCGGTTAATGCATTGTTCTACAAAATGCATTGTTCTACAAAATGGTCTAGAGACTTGCCATTTATGGTAATCACCTGATTTGGAAGGAAAGAAAAATGAAAACCTAGGTCACCCTAACAAAAATTCCTGAACTGTTATAGCTGGAGCAGATGCAGATTCCACTTTGCATAATGACTTCATACCCATTGGTCACTTGAAGATCTGCAGGCGACAGAGCTATCAATTTGGTTTAGCTCCCTTTTTAAACTTGGGCTTGTGCATCACCCAAAGGATTTCATTTTAAAGATTTGAGTGGAGCTGCTTTGTTGCATCTGTGTGTCATAGCAAATTAATTGTAATTATGTTTAAAAAAAACAACCAACCTTTATTTGGGATAAAGTATTCATTGTACTTGCACACAATACTTCCACACACAATGATCAAATCGGCAACAGCCATGCCATAAATTTAAAGGTATTCTGTGCACTGTCTGAACATTTTAATTCCATAAAAGTTTTACATCAATTCAACACTGAAACTAGAAGTGTGGTAGCATGCCACTTTAGACTAAATGTGTCCGACAGAGAATCTTCAGAAAGGGTAGGAGTAGTTGGTAGTAGGCTTTGTCCTGTCCGTCCATCCACTGCAGAGACCTTGTTTGTACTTCCATAATGCTTTAGTCCCCATACCCACCACCCCTACACAACCATCATCCAGTACAGCATCTGCACCACCATCCACACCAACTTCCAGACCATCTGAATGGAAGACAAAACAATACTGGTGAGGGAATTCTGCCAACACACGATTCAACCTACCAGGGATGGGGGACTGGTTCCTAAAGCTCAACAGCGAATGAAACATGCTGCTTCAATAGAAAATGAGCACTGCAAAAAATCATACGTGCCCTCCTTGAAGGATCATAAAAAATGTTATTTTTTCCCAAGGTACTTTACGTGGAACAAAAAATATACTTCTCAAACAATGAGTATTCCTCATACAGACATCTGTCTGCACAAGAGTCAATATATTTATACAACCAGCAAACACATGAACACTCAACATGCAAATTTAATGATCAGCCAGTTTATGGTATCTGATCTGACCAACAAGAGTTGAAACTATCTGCGTTTAAGTTTGATGAGACACTGGATGATGTTGACACAAGGTGAGGAAACTTGCTGCTGTCATAGACAGCAAAGAAGATGCTGCTTACAGTTACACTGCTGCCTGCTCCACAAAGTACAAACACTGGGACAAATGCTCTCCACAATGCACATGGGCCCTCTGTCTACATACACAGCCCCCAGAGGCTCACACAATGAGGAAATCATGACACTCTATCCAACACCAAGCTTGGTTAAAAACAAAAGGAAACTGTAATATAAAAAGAAAACAATGTTGACATGAAACGTAAAATCTTTTTTTTGTGTGCGAGTAGAAAGGGTCTTAAGCATTTAAAAGAAAGAAATGAAAATGTTCCAAGAGATGAAGGATGTTGGGGAAGAGGGGCAAGCAGAATGATGTGAAGACAGGTGATGCTTGTTCCAGTCTAGTAGTTGCCTCCCTCTGACTGCTGCTTGACACTGCAACAACACATCGGCTTTGATTAAATGTGACTGCAACACCACTTCCATCATTTTTCACTTGTAATTACCACCAGTATTTAGACATGGATTACACCTCTCTCTATCTGCTTCCCCTTTACCTCCACACTTCAGACCACCACTTTCGCAAACTTAAACAAACCTCCTAACTTGTGCTGTAATCAATGTTTTCACAGTATTTTTCAGAATGAAGATCAACCAAGTTCGACAATAATACCTAGGCTATATGCCCATTACTATTCGACTGAACATCTCAACATAATTCACACCAATAAGGGACTAAAGTCTTCGAGATTTAATGTTCAGTTTTCCGCCAACAGAGCAAGAAATTCTCACTATATCCATCAAGTGTCAATTTTGGGAGGCAAAACTAATCGAGGTCACTGTGGATAATTTTCCGGGAGATAAGCCTGCCTACCTCTCACGAGGAAGGTAGAGGTTAGTCGGCCCAGCATTTACAACAGGGTTTGTACTCTTCTGTCTTGAAATCACAAACTTTAGCGGCTATCTGGACATAAATTCTTAAGACCTATATAGTTCAGAAACCGACAATATTTCTCATCGCTAAAACGAGATCGGTGAAGAGTGTAAATGTTGAAGTCATGAATTTCTCCCTTTCTGTGAATAGGTTGTCCAGGCAACAGTTGCAAACTTAGCACTGCTCAATTCACAAAAGCATATTGAACTGTTGCATAATAGTATTCCAAGTTTTTCTGTTTATAATCCAAGACCTCGTTCATTGACTTTTCGTTGGATCTTTACAATGCCTGAAGAGCACACCGTTCTACAACTTTTCTTTCTTTTAAAAAAAAATCTTTTCTCTGCTATTGCCTGTACTTCTGCTTGGTGTCATAAAATCCTCATAAATTCGACATTTTGCAAGTTCATGATCGTGACCTTTTATGTCGTTTGGTTCTCATCTCTGGCGAAAAGTGTGCAAGTGGACTCTGTGTGCAGTGGGCGTTACCTGAATTACCTCCCTTAAATAGCCAAATGTCAATTCCTTTTTCAAAGTTGTGAGCTGCAGTTCTTTTTTTGGCTTCCCTCCCTCCTCCCTTTTCTTTTCTTTTAATTTTGTCTCCATGTAACATCTGTAATCTATCTACGTGGGCCTGTTGATATGGAGGCCTTTTAAAGACCTTGGCTACTTTCTTTGATTTTCAAAATTTCAAAGCCTTATAAATTCCGCTTGAAATTCACAAAATTAAATCGACATTCTAAGACCTGTGTGAACCTTGCTGCAATGGTTTGAAAAGTTCACATAGTGGGTTTTTCCCCACCTAAAAAGAAGAAATTGTTTTAAAAAAAAAAAAAAAAAAAAAAGGAAGAAAAAAAAAGAAAAGCATTGCGTATCTACCACCAACGAAAAGTCAACATAGCAAATTGGAACACTTTTTCAATACCTACCATTTATCACATCCAATAAGCAGACCTGAAGTTTTTTTTTCCTTGTAAGTGTTTACGTCTGCCAGTAAAAGTGGGATCACTTTAGCATGCATATATACATATCAGTCAGCAACAATGAATGTGCATAATATCACCACAATTCACAATTACCATTTTCAACATGAAGACCATCACCATTTGCCGTTTCCATCATTGTGGTCAGAACTATCGATGACCCATCCACATTCTCTATACCTACTCTCATCTCCAAAAATTCAACCCTTCCTGTTTACCTGCAATTTCATCTTTAAAAAAAAATCTAGTTGACCATAAAGTGGGCTATCAGCAAGTTTTCAATCATTTCATTACTCCCCCACCAGCAACCTTCAAACATCCCTTCATAAAAAACCTCCACCACAATACAAATGTGCATTTATTAAAGCAGAAGACATGCTGATCCATCACCAAATCACAGTTCAAGGTACGGTCGTCCTTGCAGGGCAAGCAGATCTGTCGTCACTGCTTCAGGTCAGGCGTAGGGGCTCAGGCACAGCAGGACTTAGAGGTGGGCGAGTTAGGGTGAGTCAGGCACGCAAGGCAAAGAAAAGGAGAGAAGCAAGTGGCCAAAGCAGTTCCAGAAGACTGGGATTTATTGTTTCATCAGATCACAGAACAACAAAATCACTAGTCTTCCAGACCACTGTGGCCAGGTTAGTGTTAGTAGCATCGGTCAGCAGTGCAGGCAGGCAGGCAGACAATTATTCACCCCACTCACTCCAGACCACACCATATACCTCATCACCATTAGGTCATGCAGTCAGACACCATCACCACACACCAGCCATATAACTTGTCTGGCAACCATCTCCCTCATGATTAACGCTAGCAACAGAACTAGTTGAGCACCCATCACCATCATTCACAGTACAATGGTCCAAAACCTATATCTAGCTGTAGAACTGAGCACCCATCACCATCATTCACAGTACAATGGTCCAAAACCTATAGCAGTAGAACCTAACACCCATCACCATCATTCACAGTACAATGGTCCAAAACCTATAGCAGTAGAACCTAACACCCATCACCATCATTCACAGTACAATGGTCCAAAACCTACATCTGGTAGTAGAACCAAACACCCATCACCATCATTCACAGTACAATGGTCCAAAACATACATCTGGCAGCAGAACCAGTCAAACATTCATCTTCCCATCATTCCAATGCAGAACACACCACCAACACTAGCTCCCAGCAGAAAAGGTCCAATGCCCCACCATCTTTACTAACAAAACTAGGACTTGCCACCAATATCAGCATTAGTTTACAATCTAACCTCATCTCTTAACAACTGCACTGCAGTCAAGGATCTCTCACCATCACATGCAGTATGATTACTGTTCTGCTCCATCACAAGCAGTCTATGTCAAGCACTCAAATACCCATCCACAGTCCAGCATCAAGCACATAATGTAATTCCATTCAGATTAGTACCTCTCTGGTCATGTATCTGCATCTACCTATGACGCCTACAAGCAATACATTTGAATCCTCCAGTTCATCATCATGCAGAGTTCATACCATTCTTTCAAAAATATTTTTTTCAAGACTACTCCAGACCCCCCATTTTGTTTTTCAAGGAATTCAAAACTAATGTTCAGGCAGAGAAATAGCAAGTGTACTATATAACACAGAGCACACGCCACTGAAACACGTCATCAGCAGACCAATAGCCAGATCAATTATTACCAACTTACACCATTAATAAACACAAAAAAATTAAATATCACACCCTACTAACTGGAAATGTGGGTTGAAAAGAGTTTCAATAGAATTTGCACTCATGTACAAACAAATACTTCGGATTTTCTTTCTTTTTAACCTTTGTATTGTTATAGCCAGTCAACTGCACATGGCCTTTTGAAGCCTGTCAACCAACACTTGAGCGTAACTGACACAAATATGACAAACAACAACAAACCTGAAGAGATAAAAAAAAATTCTAGCATTTCATCACTTTAACCACCTAAACGATCACTCTGCAAAAGCAGTCAGTCACTTCAAGTTCAAACTGGTTTCCCTTCAACCTCATGAACAAAGTCTCAGCACACAAACCTCAGCTGCAGCATGTACTGCGCATTCTGGATTTGATCTTGTGAGCCTGTGATGCTGATGATGCGTTCATTAGAACCAGGCAGGGCTTCGTCGATCACAATCTGAGCACCAGAACGACGGCGAATTTCAGTGATGCGTGCTCCACCCTTGCCAATGATTGCACCAGCCATCTGGAACCAAGAATTACTGACCTGAAACATCTTCCTATGACCTTTAAAAGCTTAGGACACAAATAATACCCATGTGATAGGGTGGGACTAAGCCACCTGAAAACAAAAAAAGAAAAAATCATGAGGGATCTGGGGTGGGGGTGTGCTTCTCAAAGAAAAAACAACAACACACACACACACAACTGCATACACCGCCCGCTGGCACCTCATAAAAAGTCAAAGTGGCATGCTCCATGGTATCACATGCTGCAGTTTCTCTTTGAACTTTTCCTGTCTAATCCCATCTTCAAAAGTTTTCTCCATCTTTTTCTTAAAATATTTCCCCACATTCAAAAAGTACCCTACTGCATCGCCACCATTTTGTTTTTCACACTGGCTCTTCCAAAAATGTCGACATGATCTACAAGAACAGCCTGTGTATAAAATGATTCAAGGACAAAAATCACTATTTTTGCTACTACTGTTGATTCTTTACTTCACCACTACCGCCACCTCACTCCCCCTCCCGAAGCAAATGAATGAAGTGAAAAATAAGACTTGGGTTCCACTGAAATCCAAAATTTAAGGAAGAGTACCACAGTTGCACATAGTATCAATGTGACAAAGACAGGCATGGTACAGTATCTGAATGACCTGAAGCATACTTTTTTTTTTTTCATTTTCACCTTCCATAAATTAAGTTTTTGTTGTTGTTTGAATCAAATGACTTTCTACTAACACACCAATAAACACACACATACAAAATAAATCCACTTATGGAAACATGACAAGTCAGATCAACACATAGAAGGAAAAAAAAAGTAAAAAAAAAAAAAGACTCACGTCTTTAGGGATGGTAACTTGAGTAGTTTCTGTGCATTCTTCTCCAAATGACATGCCCTGCCCACCACTGATGTTTGTCTGAAAACACCAAACAGCGATTAGTTGATCTTCAGAGTCTCGGTATCTAGCAAACAAATCATAAATTTCATCTGAGAAGTTCTAGGACAGCTAGCTGTAACAAAGTGAATCCAACAACTCCTCCATACTTTGAAGTCATTAATCATGTCACCAACCTCATACCCAAGGCACAGATCAGCGACTGATCAAAGAAGGCAAATGAATTCTGTGAGTATGGGTTTACCACATCCAATGACATTACATTTTTCCCGAACTTCACGTTCCTGGACACGGACAAATCGACTCAAAATGTAGAGTTGCTTGTGATTTTTGTCCTTTTATTCTTGCTGATATACATATGTTCTACAAATACTTATTAGCAAGTTTTCTCTAACAAGACTTCACCAAAAAGTCATTTTCTCCTCTTTGAAAAGACAAAAAAATCTGACACTGGAAATCATTACATATTGTAACTTTAAGTTTATTGTAGACAACAGCCTATGTTCATTATCATCACTAGGAATAATACATTCTTCTTATGTGCCACAGGAAGAAGGTGAGAACAAGCAAGACCGGTGAGATTCTGAGAACCAGTTAAAAAGCTGCAAAATAAAATGTGCTCATATCTCTTGTCTGAAAATTACATTTCCGATTGCACGCAACATTTCTGATATGATTTTCTCCCCTTCATCCCCCATAAAGCAATTTCATTATCACTTTAAAAACCTTGAGGTGTTAAAATTACTGCGACTCAATAAGGAAATTCTCATATTAATATCATCATCCAAACCATCCACTCCTCTCAAACAAATGAACTGTAATGTGTGCACTCAGGTGACACTGATAACATACACATATGTACAATAATACTGACCGAGTCTCCACTGAAGTTCTGCTGCATGCCAGAGCCGTGGTCATTCCCCCCAAAGCTGCCTCCACCCAGCATACTTCCTGCAATTGTCACCAAACACATCGTAGCTGAATTACACCTCTACCACATCTCTTCCACAACATGACACTTCCGTTCATGCACAAAACGAAATTGTGTGAGCATGTTGTGCGCCGCCATGAGGGTGTTGATGACTACTGGAAGACTGTACCTGTCTACTGATGCACACAGAAGTCAATGAGTGAAATGTACACATGTTCACAATTTAGCACATTAGCAGTTACACTGAAGTATGCAGAATGTATTAAATGTTTAAATAAACATACTGATACTTGTATTACCTCTTCGTTAGGATGGTTGGGGAGGGGGTTGGGGACACACACACAATCGCAGTCTGAAACAAAGCACTAACCATACTTAAGTTGCTTTGAAAATAGCAGACCCAACAATCGAAAACTGTTCTCTCCTTCCTCCCATCCACCAAAAAAAAAAAAAAAAAAAAAAAAAAAAAAAAAAAATTCTACATGTAGTTTTTACGAAAAATCTACCTGACCAAACAAATGCCTTATCCGTACTTGGCATGGAACACTGCTGAAACATCAGGATCACCGCCTCCCCCCTCCTCCCCACCAAACCAAAGCTGAAAAGAGCATACTGACCTGAACATGGCCTTGTTCTATATCCATTCTAAGGGCCTTCCTTGCTAGGGATTTGCCTTACAAGTGGAGATATCTTCACAGACTGACAGAACAGATGAAGAAACATTGCCAACATGGCCTTGTTCTACATCCATTCTAAGGGCCTTTCTTGCTAGGGATTTGCCTTACAAGTGGAGATATCTTCACAGACCGACAGAACAGATGAAGAGACATTGCCAAGAAAGTTCCAAGGCCCTGGAGTGAGTCATGCCCTTGTTCTTCAAAATAAGCCACGAACGTAGAGATGTCTATGCACACGATTACCATCTTGTCGTCCAGCATCCGAAACCAGTTGCTCACAGCAAGGAACAAGCCCTGAGGTCTAAGCTTCATTTATTCCAGACCTGTTTACCCCAAATTCGTTTATCTGTAATATTTCAGACAAAAACCTGTAATTTGGGGGGGGAAAAAAAGAAAAAAAAAACCCCGTAATCTTCATAGTCGCATTACTTTCGCAACTTTTGAAGGATTAGAAGAGCCAGCCATAGGTGCGCAAGACCACTTCGTGGCCATCTTTGACAAGGTAAAAGACACAAGGCATGCTGGGAAATGTCTTTTAATTGCTTTTGACCGAAACGGTAGCAGACAAAACTTCAAGTTTGACCATCTTCAAGTTTGACCATTTTTCTTTCTTTGATTTTTTTTCCCCGTAATTTTTTTTTTTTTTTTTTTTTTTTTTTTTTGGGGGGTGGGGGGGGGCACAATTCTCATAATTTTGATCCCCCCCCCCCCCCCCCCCCCCCCCCCCCCCCCCCCCCCCCCCTGCAAATCGAAGGTAAACAGTCTGTTTATTCGTTTATTCTTTTAGTCTTACTATTTTGGTGGTGCTTGGCGCAAAATCGTAAGGGTAAACAGGTCTGTGTATTCGTTTATTCTTTTAGTCTTACTATTTTGGTGTGGCCAAGCCAAGTGGTGATAAAGTATTTGTTCACACAGGTAAGTATGAGGGGAAAAAAGAGAGAGACATTTCCCATGGTCAAGGACAATCCTTACCTCCTCTGCCCATGCCACTGCTCATGTTCCCCCTGAAAATTAAAAAAAGAAGAAAAAAAGGTTATTACATCAACTAATGTAACACACTTTTTTGTATTTTTTTCTCTCTAAAACCAACTCAAAAGAGTTTTGTGCATTGTGCAACTCTCTCCAGACAAATAACACCACATTCTCTTTCCCAACTCAAGATATTTAAATCCTGTGCAAAGCTGTCAAGCACTTTGATGCAGTCATTACAGCCTTAATAAAAATTTAAAAAAATTTAAGTCACACACAGAATAAAAAAAAAAAAAAAGTCCATATCACATCAGGCTTAGATTCAGTTCTACTGCATTTGAAAATGACATCCAATACAAGCAAAAACGCAATCATCTGCAACACAGATGTCCCTACACCAATGAGATTATATACAAATATACAGATTGATAATTAGATAAACATATAAACAAACAGATCAGATATTTATATACTTATATACACATTTGATCAACATACTGTAAGGGAGAAAGAGAAAAAAAAGAAAGATAAAAAAGCAATTTGCGGACAAACTCACCTCATTCCACCGCGGCCAAAACTCCCACGGTTCATTCCCATGCTGTCCCCCATGCCTCCATCTCCCATTCCTCCGAAGCCACCTCCCATGCCACTCAGACCTCCGCGCATGCTGCCCATGCCTCCTCTTCCTCCGTAACCTCCACGACCTCCTCGCATGCCTCCACCAAATGCTCCCATGCCCATTCCATAGTCATCCATTCCACCCAATCTGTCAAAAACAGGGATCAGAACAAAATAGGTTATGCACAGTTGCTAACAACATAGTATGGCACATGTATACACACCAAAAAAGAGACAGGTGATCTTGTCGCTTACTCTAAGCTCAATTTCAAAACAGGAAGACAGCTAGCAAGAAAATGCCCAATTACAAAAAAGAACAGGCAAAACATAAGAGCTGAGGAACTGAGATTTGTGGCAGAGAAAGGGTTGGAGGGGTGGGGGCAGGAACAGGGCACAAAGAAATGTGTTACAGTCAAATGAATTTATCATATATTTTTTTCCCCAACAAAACAGAGATTGCCTCAATCATTAAAAAAAAAAAAAAAAAAAAAAAAGTCTCAATAAAAGTAAAACATCAGCAAAAGATACACACACACATACACAAACGCAGACATGTTATCAAAAAACAAAAAAATTATCAATAACAGTTTACAAGTGAAATACGCACATACACACTGATTGTAAACATACACGCAAATTGCAAAAGTTTCCAATGAGAACTCACACAGGATTAGGACACAAAACTTTCTTCCTGAAGGACAGTCCCAAATGGTCCCATCACCTACCTTCCACCTCTCATACCCCCTCTCATCGGAGGCACAGGCGCCACAGACCCACGAGGCAAGCCCTTGCTGCTGCGCGACTCTGAGGAAATAAACCCTCCATACTCTGGCGCAGCAAACTCATCAAAGTAGGTAGGGTCGTATGGCTGAATAGGACCCTTGGGCGGGGCCTGCCAAGAACAGAACAAGGCTATGAACACTTTCAGGCTACACACTGCACACTAATACACGTATTATGACTCGCTATTCACACAGGAAACTCTGCAAATTTTATACTACTGAACTGTCCCCATCATAAAACCTACGGTGCAAAATAAGGAATGGAGAAGCAGTTCAAGAACACACGAACTGAGAGTGGGAATAAAAGACAACTTTTTGAAAGCTTTTGATTTGAAGATCCAACAGAAAACATCAACTACACCGCTTCCGCCCGTTGCCTGAACCTCGGTTGAACAGAACTGTCTGTGTGTGCCCAACCAGAGATCAGGTATCAAATCTTTATGAAAATCAAGTTCATCAAGTAAAGGGAGAGTATTTCAAATCTATTCCCTTCTTGTATTATACGCTGCTCTGTGTCAGCTAGAACTGCATGCTCCAGCCACTATACTCCAACAATGTTATACAATGAGTCATATATCAAAGATGATGTATTTAGGGGATGATCTATACAAAGTCATGAAAATTCACAGTTGCAGAAAATATGTCTGTACGTTATAAGCATTTAAATGCAAAAGCAAAAATAATGTTGGAAAAGGAAGTTTTGGTGAACTGATTATGATCATTTAGCCCCCATTAATCAACGAACCATGCATAACTGGATTATTTAAACATAATATGAATACATGTCAAAGGAAAAAAAGTATATCAGAGGAAAAAATATTGTCTATAACACTGTGCCTCTTTAATGTGTCAATCTAGAATTACGAGAGTTTAAGCAAAGCTGCCCAGATTTCCAAACAAACAGCACATGCGGGCACACACACACACAGGCTTTTTCCAATTCTTCTGAGTAAAAGCTTTACCACTTTCCTATTAATGACAAGGATTTATTTATGTCCTCCCATCTCTGTAGAGTCAGAGCACTTCCAATAGCAAACACAAAAAAAGCATATCAATCTGTCTACTTCTGTACCCAACCTCTCTACACACACATCTCTCTATCCCACTTTTCTTTCCATTTCTACATCCACACAAATGAACACACACACTGATGTGCTTGCATGAACATGCACCTCAGCACTGGTGCACAACAAAAACATTCCTACAAAATTTAAGACAGTACAAGCAACAAAAAAAAACCAAACAAACAAAAACAATATCTAAAACCGTGTCTAAGAAATCCATGAGTGGACTAAAAAGATTTTCAGGTTAAATAGGTTTCAGCCTGAATTTGGAAACAGGAAGTGACACAAGGCATGAAAAATGAAATTAATTCCACAAGGAAACATTTGACTGCTGTATTTCACAAGATACAGTTAAGTACTTACCGACTGCAGCAGTTCAATAACCTCCTCCACGCAACCCACAACCACTTTGCGCTTGCCTGAAATGCCCACCACTCGGTCTGTGGAGTTTGGACAGCAGGTACTGTACACCTTGATACCAGCTCCGGTTTTCTGTGATACACAAACCAAAATTCCTCCAATCAAACTGCACAGATATTTAAAAGTGTTCGAACATGTTAGGGAGATGGTCATAGCACTAGTTTTCTCAAACAAAACACTTCCTTAAACTTAACAACATCCACATCGTTCAAGAACTGCATGTTAAGTGATGTGCTACCCCTTTTATGGAATAAACTAAAAAGTTGGGAAGTCACAGTATACAAAGTATCGTATCACTTGATTTATACTATAATGTATGCCTCTATGTGGTACTGCCACCAGAACAGTTATTATAAACATAAGCATATTCAAAACATTTTTCCTGTCATCAACTTACACACAAGTTTCAAGTACTCAAATTATGTATTTACCTCTCTGAGTTCCTTGACCTTGAAGCCAGCTCGTCCAATAATGCAGCCAGCCTGACTCTGGTGCACTATCATGCGGATCTCACAGTCATACTCCCATGCTTGTTCTTGTACTGCGAAATATATCACTGTCAAATTCACCAGCCCTATCTTCATAGGCAAATCCTATATTTTTCTTTCTTTTTTCCGTTTCAATATGCCCTACACATCATTAGAAATCCAAACTCCTATAGCGCTGATGGCTGGAATTCATGTAGAATTCTGGCACGACAAATCACACCATTTGAGGCAACTGCACCATTTCACAACAGATGAATTAACTTTTTATGTCAACCAAATTGCGTACACTGTATCTAAAATATAAAACATTATTTCCTTCTGCCCATAAGCAAGTATTTTGAAGTGCAAGATACATCATCAACCTTTTTTTTTCTTTCTTTGTTCTTTCTCTTTCCTATAAAACATCAAACTTTAACTTTTCTTTTGTTTAGAATCATCATACTGCAAGGTTGGCAAACTCATACAGGATTTATGTCAATCCCTTAAGTCAGATAAAAATAAATGTTATATCTTGAAAAAGAAACACTTCACAGTCAAATCATGATATGATAGATACATCATTGATGTAACTCATAGCACATATAACTAGGATTTGCTGAGAAAGCAGGCAATACCCTTGATTTTTCACTCCCAGATTTTAAAAATCATTAAGAAATAATGAATAACCTTTAAGTTTCAGAAGGGAGTGACTGACAGCGAAAAAAGAAACAAAATTTACAAAGAGAGGGGGTTAGTTACCGCCAAGGACACAGTCAAACAGAGTACAGGCCATTTTGACCATGTGGCGAACATAAGACAAGTGGTTTCTCATTCTTCGTTTTCACTGTCCTAAATCAGGGCTTAAAACAGGAGGAGGAAAAAACCACTGAAACTAGGGGGGTCCGGGGGCATGCTCCCCGGGAAAATTTTTTAAAAACCGAGTGTAAATCTATGCCATTTCGCGCTTTCTGGACATAATTTCAAGAGTTATTTAGTGCATAAAAATTGCTGTAAACACATAATTATTACAGGAAGACATATTTGGGACAAGGGGAGAAGGGGTTAAACGCATAATAAAATGAACACACCCCCTTTAACTTGAGTGTTTTACAGGTGTTCCCCAACTATAGTCTTTGGATGAAATCTCACTTCTGGGGTTACTCAATAAGTTTCACTTTTCAGGTTTAATGATCACACAATATCAAGTTTGAAGTTGGTGCACACAGTCAGTAACTGCATCAAACACTTTAAAGTTCAGTCTCATATAACAGAGATCAACTTGCGGAATCAGCACATTTTGAAAGTCACAATATCCAAATTTTGATAAATGAGAAACTTGTGGAATCACCAAATACTGAAAGTCAAATTTTGAAGTTCCTAAATTATAATAAACACTGAAATACAGGATTTCACAAGGACACACACATACATACACACACACACACACACACACACACACACACACACAGCTTTGTCATTTGGGTGTTTGGGTGGTGGAGGCATTAAAGAAACATAGCAAGGAACTGTTTCTTCTTGCTGCTTGCATTGTCTGCACTGTCTTTGCCATCCACCTTCTTGCTTACTTGAATTTCAACCATATCTTTGTCTGCTGTTTCCTTGCTTTCTCCTGTCTGGATTTCACACTCCACAATTTTTATTTCATTCTCATCCACCTTCTTGCTGACAACTTGACTTTGATTAGTTTGAACCCTATCTTTTTCCTGGCTTGCACTCTCCACATTTTCTATATCACCCTCTTTTTTCCCACAGGATTGCAATGTTCTATCCTGGCACGTTTTTACTGCTGCTAAAGTGTCTTCAGTGACCTTTCTTGTAGTTCCACTCAGCGCCTTGACGTTTGACACGTGCTTCGCTGAACGAATGTGATCAAGAGCTTTCTTCCCGCGATTACCGTAACACTTCCCTTAAGCACAGTTTGCACCAAGCTAAACCTGGTGCAGTAACTTTGCGAAGAAAGTCTCCAATGACTTCTTCGTCAACTTTCTGAAGCGTCCACTCCCATTTCCACATGTTTTTAATTGCAGATTCGTCAAAAGATCGACCCGCATGAACAATGACTGCACGCTCCGCCATTTTGTTTTTTCCGGAAGTCCGACCGGAAATTTCTTCCAAGAATAATCAGGGGCCATAACTTGCGCGCAGTTGCTATGAACGCTTGCAAGCCGATCACGGATACCTTGCTCCTGTCGGTTTTTTTTTTTTTTGACAAACCGAAATCGCGGAATTCCGCCCAGACGCGGAACGTTTTAAGCCCTGTAAATGTTATTTGTTTTCGCCTGAAGAAGACCCAAGAGGTCGAAATGCATTGTGTCTTGTCCTGTACTCTGTGTCCTTGGCGGTAACTAACCCCCCCCCCCCCCCCTTCTAAATTTTGAAAAACATTAATCGCTACAAACAAACCCTATAACATGGGCAAATAAACACTGCAAATGGACAGCAAATGTCCACTCTGGACAGTGTGCCAGGGTTCATAGCCTAAGAGCATCCCCAAATTCCCAAACTTTTCCCAAACTTTCAAAACCCCTTTCTGGATTTTTCAAAGACCTTTATTTTATTTAAGCAGCCCTAAAACTGAAGTTAGGTAGATAAAAGGGACATGTAAATAAGCACAAACACAACAGACAGACAGATTACCTTTTAATAGAACAGTTCCTTGTTATCACACCAATCTTCTAGCCTTATTATTGTCCATTTGTGATGACCCACAGAAAATGTAGACTATTATATTCCTTTTTTTTCAGCCACAATGCACTGCCGTTGTTTGAAAAATGAATCAATGGATTCTGTCCTATATGTCACAAGACTTACAACAACTGTCAATTCCAAAGGCAGCCAATGTGTTGTAGTGGAGATTACCTTTTAATAGAACAGTTCCTCGTTATCACACCAATGAATTTGGAGTCAAAGTATCTTGTAAGAACACAATTACGGTCCCAGAATCTGACATACACATCCAACTGTTTTTCCTGGAGATTCTGGTTCAGCGTTTCATCAAAAAGAAGCACATAGTTTTCTGCTGCCTTTACTTGTTTTGTAAGCTCGGACGAAAAATATGGCCCAAGACCAAAAGTACACAAGTATCTTGCTTTTGCTTCTCCACAGGAAAACGCTGCAGCAATGTTGCTGTCAGGAAACATGGCTTGAAACAGCTGTTTCATGCCATCACATGATTTCATACTGTAATGGGATGTTATGCACTTCATTGCCCACAACACCTCGGCTTTCAACACTTCTGTGCCAGACACGTACGATGCCAAACTACCACACTGTTTTTCTTTCTGCGTTGCAGCTGATGAGACGGGAACCTCTGAAGATGTCACTGGTGCAACAGAGGAGGAGCTGGTTGTGGAAGACTTCTTGCTGTGGATGCCCATGAAGTCACCAATGGGTGCAACCACTTTGTCAATGGAAGCCACATTCTTCTTGTGCTTTGCACCTGAAATACAAATTTTCTTTTGTGTTTATAAAAGTTTTAATCAAGACACCAAAAATCGTTCTTGTTTATCATCATATCAATTTTATTATTACTAGTAGGCAAAATCTTTATAATCATCACAATCATTATCACTATTATCATTATCATCCTAATTATTGTCACAATTATATGTCTTTAACATTGTTTAAAGAGACAGTGTATGATGTTACTGCTATATCTGTATCAGAAATTTTATAAAAAATTGTAAATATGATTGATCATTATAAAATTCTGTCAATATACTGTTAAATATTAATTAAAATGAATGTTCTTGTTATTGTGAAATAAATACCAGTATAACTTACTGTTTTATATCAATTGCTATTAATGGTATTAACTTTTAAAAAAATCACTATTACATTTACAATTATGTACTCTCTGTATGGAAAGAAATACTATCTTCATTTCACATTAGTATTAATTATAACATGATTATAAGTTCACATGAATATTTCCTATTAGTATTGTTCCCAACCTTTTAAAAATATAATTAAAAAATAGTATGAATGAAAATAGTGGGTAGCAGTGCTGGTAGTAAACAGCGTAGTAGTACTAGTAGTAGTATAATAATATCAGAGCAGAAGTTCTAGGAGAAGCAGTATTAGAACAGAAAGAAGTAGTACTAGTAGTAGTTGCAGTAGAGCATGAGGTAATCACCACTTTGCAAATTCTGGCAATATTTGTAACAGTGTTTCCTTCAAAGCGCAGGTCACATGGTCACATTCTTTTTTCTTTTCTTTTAAAGGGCAAAAACGTCAACCTGAACAACGTAAAAAAAATTAAAAAAACAAGTAGGTTGAGGTATGGCTGATGGGAGAGCGTTTGGATAGCTTGGCTAACTACTGAAACAAAAGGTTCACCAAAAATCATTTTCCGTCTTCGTCTCATTTTTCTTCCTGTGACCAAGAGAATGTGACCGGTGATCCCACGCGATGAACACTGTATTGACTTACCGCCGTTATGGCTGATGAGGCTCCTTCACCCATCGATCCAATATCGATGTTTTTTCTGCACGCTGCACAGTACGCAGACCGCTTGTTGCCAGCATTTTTCCGCAGCCATCGTTTGTAAGTCGAATTTTCGAGCCACAGCTCGTTGAAAACGCACTGGTCCGGCATTTTGTTTTCTCTGAGAGACCCGGATATTCCAAGGAAGTAACTCGCGTTGCGCTTGAAATCGAGAGTTCGTCTGCTACTCATTCGCTGCGGTTCATCCGATCGCATTTATTATATTTTATAGTTGTTTCCTCTTATATGTTAAAATTTCATGGTCCCCGATTTTTTTTCGGAGTGGATATCTTATATTGGTGACATAACTCTAAATTCACAAACTTTCACAAACCATATTCATGTTTTCTTATTTTTCAAAGACTTTCCAGGGCCTGGAAAATAACATCTTTTTTCCCCAAACTTTCCCAAACTTTCCCAAACGCTACGAACCCTGTGTGCACAACCTTCACGACCTAACTGCCAGATTACAACAAAAAAGTTGGTATGTCATAATTTGTTATTACAAATTTTTCTTTTTAAATCTAAGTTTCAAGAACAAGTGGAGAATGGACTACAAAGGCAAAACGACAGAAGGCAGTAAAGAAAGACAAAACAAAAAACAGAACAAAGACAAAGACAGTGACAGAAGACACAAATTTACTAGCACAGAACCTCCAGAAGGCAGGGAAGCTTTCTGTGCTGAAAAAGGCCCCACAGGGCCTCCAGCCTACCAACAAATTTTGCTCAGATACATTTTTAAAAAAAACAAAAAAACTGCACACAACATTATGGTTGTGACTTCATTTCCTGGTTTCCAACTGCTCTCTCATTTCATGTTTTCCTATCAACTTTCAAAAGAAAAGTTTTCTTTCAACTGCAGGGAACTTTTGAGCCTGAAATGACTTATCGGCTACATCTGCTTGATCCTGGGACATTTTTCAGGTTATCTGAGTGCAACATGTCTTCGCTTATCAAGCTGACCACAAGCCTTAAGAGACGTCTTCGCCTATCAAGCTGAGACAGGGGGAAATATGCTGATCACTGCTATTTAATAAAACATTCCATTCACAGTCATGAGCAAATCCTTTTTTCTTCAAAACTAGTCCATACAAGTTACACATTTTTAATCTTTCAACAATATCTCCTTACTAGTAAACCTGCCGCTGCTATTTCTATCGACTCCTAATCAACTCGTTTCTGGTGATTTTCTTCCGATTGCAGCAGATCCCCCAAAACAGTTTGGTTTGAAAATAGAAGCAGCTCATTGCATATAGTTCCACTTTCACTGCAAAATAGTTGTTTTTTTTTCCTTCAGGCACTTCTTTGCTGCTTCCCTGTCATATCTTTTACCAACTTATCTTTATGATTGATTGTGGTATCAAGGCTGTATTGTCAGTAATGCACTGTTAATCCATTACACTGGTGGATCAGTTCTTTACCAACAAAATTCAAACACTGTGCTGGCTTGATAACGGTCATTGCAGTGCATATGTCAGCTGACTATAATTATCATGAATATGCAGTGTTAGCAGGTTCACATTTGTGTACACACTCTCACACATGCACACAGAGTAATTTGGGGTGGGGAAAAAAGGAACAAAAAGAAACAGAGTGAATGAAGTAACTGGTCACTATATCCAGATTGAAAAATAGAGAAGATTGTTTTGGCAACATTTCTGACACGTGTACAACATGTTCATGAGAAGTTTACCTACTGCTGGCTGGAGGTGCAAGCTGACAGAAACACTGTTTCACTAGTCTTGGGCATTTTTACTTTTACTGAATAATAGTATTTTGGCACAAGGCTTTGTAATACAAGAGAGCATGCAGTGCAGCTAAGTTTTCATGTCATAAATTCTATTTTTTGGGCTTGAAACAAGTAGCATATAAACAAACAGTCTGAAGTACCTGAAAAACAATACGAGTTTGGTGTTTTTTTCTGTCCGATTCACAGTCAGTATTTCTAAGTATCTTTGTAGAAGCATGCTGGTGACGTATGTAAAACACTCACGCTCACACACACACACATACACTCACTAGTGTAAATACAACACACATTTTGTTTTTTGTTTTAAAGAGGATACCCCAGTTTGAATCGCCTTCTACCAAACACCCCCCCCACCCCCCCAAAAGAAGAAAAAGACCCCCCAAAAAAAATCACTGAGAAAAGACATGTTCCTACAAGAGGGAGAGTTAATCATTGACAGGTTTAACAAATGAAACAAACGTGCATGATGTAAGTGTTGGTTAGCAATAATTTTTTTTAAAAAACAAATCAATGAATTCTAAGGATAGCGAGTACCTACCTCTCCATTGCGGACACTTACATCTTCCAGGCTGGGGATAATATCCAGCAGAACCTCCAGCACTGTGCCCAATTCAGCGCTCACTGTCAGAATGCTGCACACCCACACACACTCTTGTCACCTGGGGGGCCCTTCTGTTTTACTCTCCCTCAACAACACTCATAATCAGCCAGTAACACAGAATCACCTTATTCTATTGTTTTCACTTTCCCCAGAAACCATCACCAACTACCATCAGCCCCACCCTCCCCTACCCAATATCCCATCATCAACTAACGCTTAGGAACAGCCCTCATAAGTGTACCTTCTTCACACATCCTTACTCTCACCCAACACGAACCAGGTAAGGAAGGTAGATTATGGGAAAAACTAAAACTATAACACAATGAACACATTTTCTGTTTCAAATCCAACTGACCACGGTCAGAGAAATTAACTGACCTGGTTTTGATCATCTGAACCAGCAACCCTGCATTACAAGTATAATGGACATCAAAAGCAATTTTAAGTGTAATGTATTCACCATATGTTATCTGCCTGCAATGCTTTGATTTTAAGTGTAATGTATTCACCATATGATATCTGCCTGCAATACTTTGACAAAAAGATGAGACCTTCCAGGTAGTGATTGTGCTTACCAGTCTTTGTTGCTGCTTTTAGTAGTGTAATCATTTGATTACAGTGCAATGAAACAAAGGAAGTGCAACAAACAGGAGAGTAATGGTTAGCACTGGCAGAGTAGTTACTTGAATGCAAAGAGTAAGAAAGAAACCAGTGTGAGTGTAAAGTAGCCAGTGTAATCAATTGACACACACAAAAAAAAACTTCAGTGAGCGGGAGTTCTGGGTATCTAAACACAAAATTTTAAAAAACCTCCAAAACCAAGATTAGGCATTCCTCCTGACCCCTACACTCAACTCACCAAAATAAGGTAGAATTACGTTGTAAACTCATTTTTGTACTGACAATACAATCTTAGAGCTAAGTTTCTGTCTTTCCGATCCACAGCAAAACAAACGAAATCTGCAATCATCTGTCTTTAAGCCAGAGTGAAAGGCAGATCAGTGGATACATTTCTTTTCAACTATAATCTACAGCTGGCAAGTATGTTTCATATTGGCTGAAAATGTAAAAAAAAAAAAAAAAAAAAAAAAAAAAAAAAAAAAAAAAAAAAAAAAAAAAAAAAAAAATTAAATAAAAATTTTTCTTTCCTTCAAGTCTGCTTAAGAATTTTCCTGCATGCAGAATGAATTCCAGAGAAAGCATACAATTACCTATGCATTTTTGTTTTGCTTTTAGCTCCAAATCTATTCATAATACAGCCCCCAAAATATACCAGCGAAACAAAGAGAAAAGAAAAAAAGCTTAAAATTCACCTGAATATAACAGTAACGGAAAAAAATGTAACTCTCAACACAAAAACAAAAAAATAAAATAAATGAACATCTACAACCAAAAATGCACACTTATGACCCTCAACAGAACTGTACACATCACCCTCTAAATTGGGATCTATGTCGATCTCATCTGCTTAAAACTGATTCAGTTGTACGACTTCAGCTTCAAAATCTTTGTCATTGCTGTTTGCATTATAATGCATGACTGAATTTCCTTCCTCTGTTGCTTTGTGAAGTATGAAAAGGTGAACAGCCATTCGGACTCATATTTAGCTTTAAAACTGTTCTCTCTGTTTATATATATCATTAAAAAAAAAACAGCTGTAATCAGGGATGAAAACAGTTTTTTAAAAAAAAAGAGGAGATTGGCGGGGATCTGGGGTTCACCATGGGCCCCCAGTGGGGTACATGGGCAACAGCCCAGCGGGGGTCAGGGGCGGCGCCCCCTGAAGCTTAAGCATATTTTGTATAAAATATGGCATAAAAATCTTTAGAAATCACTTTCTTGCTTCTAAACAACTCATTCTATAGATCAGCTTTCAACACCATGAAGACTGAGACTGATGTGGAAAGAAACTATGTCAATTGAGACAAACATTTAGTATGATGAATCCTCAGAACTCTAGCTAAAGAAAATTTGACAAACAGTGCTTTCAGGACATAAAGAATAAGGCCTGTAGATAAGTAAATCAGAGTGGGAAATAAAACTAAGTAAATCAGATGTATGAAAACGACTGCTGGACTTCAATAAACACAATATGAAAAATGATTACTTTGAAGTCCTTAAAAAAAAAAAAACTGAAGCTTTTGGGCCTTAGACCCTTCGTCAGGAAACACTAAACACAAAAAAAGAACATAAAAGAACAAATGACATAAAAACAAACTGATGTCACAACAGTACACCCCCCCGCCCCCAACTTCCCTCTTACAACTAATCATATCTCCCCCCCCCCCCCCCCCCCTCTCTTGACAAGTGTGTGTGTGTGTGTGTGTGTGTGTGTGTGTGTGTGTGTGTGTGGGTGTGTGTGTGGGGGTTGAGTGTGTGTGTGTGTGGGGTGTGTGTGTGTGTGTGTGGTGTGTGTGTGTGTGGTGTGTGGGGGGGGGGGGGGGGGGGGGGTGTTTGTGTGTGTGTGTGTGAGGTGGGGGTGGGGTGAGGGGGCGAAGTGTGTGGGGTATGCGTGTTGTGGGGTGAGGGTGGGGGTTGGGGGAGAAGGAGGAGGAGTAGAGAAAGTATATAGGTAGTGGGGGGAGTGGGCTGTTGGAAAAGGATTTCATAGGGGGCTGTTAGCAGACACCTAACAAATGTAGCAAACGTTTGCATTATACCAGGGGAAAAGTGTTACACAATACTGTTGTGACAGTTTATTTTGATGTCATTTGTTCTTTTATATTCTTTTCGTCACTTTGACGTTTTTCCCTTGCTTTGAAGACTCTACGAGTGGAAGTACTTAGAGTAGGAGTCAAACTATCTTTGGAAATTAAACGTAGATTGTTGCATACCCAATGATCTGAAAACATGCCGTAATGGTGTGAGAAACACACACATTTTCTGTTGGTGACTGTGACGCTCGACGTGATCTCTGATTGCCACAAAGCCACGACTACCAAAGTAGACACGTTTTTGGCAAGGCTCGCAAAACACTTCAAATTCGCCGTCTTTGTCATGTTTTCTTATTGCATCCGCGACTCCGCGGTCACACACGTCCTTCTGCTGCCACTCGGTCTTCTAGTGGTTCACATACTTCTTTCTTTTCTTTTTTTTTCGTTTTGTTTGCACTCACTAGCGGCAAACTCTCACTGTGAATCGACGCCATGATGATAAATGATACTGGAAGGAAACAGAATGAGAACTACGCCGTTTGAGAACATTACCGACAGAGAAGAAATTCGCTGTGCAGACAAGTTGAGATCGTTTCTGAGCATCATTCTTCGAATAATTTTTCGGCGGAGACTTTTTCTTTCGACGGAGATGCGAAAAAATAACGGCGGAGACGGCGGAAACGGCGGAGGAGTTTTCATCCCTGTGTAATAGTGAACAAAAAAGGTCTTTTACAAATTGAAAAGCAAGTATTGATGGGAAGCTACAATACTGACTGGGAAGCTACATGTATAATGTTGATTTCGTCTTCTGAATATGCAGTAGCAGGGAGTGACATTCACAAAGTGATGACCCTATCATCACTGATAGCAAGAAAACCTGACAACTGAATGAGGATAAAAGTGACAAATGACACTAGAATAAAGAACAGCCATTCTTAACTTCTATGATAACTATTTGAACAGAACTCAAACATTTCAGCCAAAATGTTTCTGCTGGCAGATCTGAAAAGGAAAATACGAGAAATCGAGGGGGAGGTGTGTGTGTGTGTGTGTGTGTGTGTGTGTGTGTGTGTAAAAAGCCTTGAATACTGCAAGTCTGAACTAGCAATGTACACAACTCCTTGCCTTAGGCACGTAGAGACCAAAATGGGTTTAATGTATGAACTTTAAATCTGAACCTTTCATACATTAGGAGGAAAACTAAGAACAGCGTTAAATATGACAGTAACCAAAATCATCTTAATTCTGAAGAAAATATTAATAGTTTGTATTTTGCAATAATATTTTAAAACTAAGATCGAAGGATACCCCAGAAGAACAAAAGACACCCACTAGTTTTGCAGCATTTAAAAAACTGGAATAAACAGGATTCATGCCCACTCCACAGCATTTCAATCATTTTTTGAGGCCAACATCTTTTTATCGCTATTGATTCATGCAAGAATTACCTTTGCGAATGTAAAAGACGAATCCCTCCTTTCTGTAGGACAAAGCGTGTGTGCGTGCGTGTGCGTGTGCTTGAACATGCTCGAGTGTTCACAAGCGTGTATGTGTGTAAGAGAGAGAAAACCGATGGAGAGAGTGTGTGTGTGTGTGTGTGCGTGTGTGTGTGTGTGTGTTTGTGTATGTGTGTGTGTTGTGTATGTGTGTGTGTTGTGCGTGTTGTGTTGTGTGTGTGTGTGTATGTGTTGTGTGTGTGTGTGTGAATGTGTGAGTGTGTGTGAGTCTGTCTGTGTCTGTCTGTGTGTGTCTGTGTGTGTCTGTGTGCGCGCACACACATGAGAGGGAGAGAGGGAGAGAGAGAGAGAGGTGCTCTTATGTGCAATCATGCACCTGTGCTAGCAAAAACACCTTTACTCTGTAACACATGCGCTTGATTTGCTATGACAATCACATCAATTAACTGTGTACTGAACTCAAGCCATTTTACCATAATGAAGAAAAAAATACACAAGACAGAAAATAATAGCATTCATTTAAACATTTCTGGATATTTTCTTGAAAGAAAAGATAAGACCTTTCCTTTCCTTGTTCAAAGGATAATCAGACCAAATATGGACTGTACGCTATTTAGCTGAAGCAGACTCAACAAGCAGTGTGGATCACAACTGTAGAGTTAAAAATCTGAATCATGGCAATTGTCAGGAGGGAAGTGGAATAGCTAAACTATGGCAATACACTAAAATGGGTCATACCGTTCAGGGCCGCTGCTATCAGGTACGGTAACACTTGCTTTGAACTGCTCGTGGACAGGAGGACGATCCAGGGTCAGGGGCAACAGGGTCAAGGCCATTGGGGCGGACGAATGGACGGACCAGAGAGTGGGGTAATCGGAAGAATATGGACCATGGTCAAATTTAAATAAACAATTAACATAACAATTGGCGAGGCATTGCTTCCAAATATGGAGGCATCTTCAAGTGAAGTGATGGACATGTTCATGAACACAGGCAAAACACAAAAGACACATAACGGTGGGCATCTCATCTGGGAGAAACAGTGATAATTAGTTATAAGCTTCAGTGCTTATCAGCAGTTCGGGGCTTCTGGAACAGGAAAGGATCATTAGGGTGAGAAAGGATGGATGGGTTCTCTGGATGATTTTCACGTCTTCTTCCTATCTGTAAACAGCACAAAAGCATGGGCACTTCAAGATTCTCTGTAATGCCAAAAGATTCCTTTGCTCAAAAGTTTATTGCACCGTTTGAACGTGCTACTGCGGTATAGCATGTGCTGACAATTCCTAGCAGTAAGACAAAGTGCTGCAGTGAGCTGCGGCACTTTCACAAACTAAAACATCATAATTTAAGTGTGTGGTTTTAAGTGACAGGGCTTGTTCAGTTGTGACCCTATCAGCATACAAAAAAAATAATCGTAACTGGTAGTTCACTTACAGTAAATGTCTTGTTTCCGATCCCATGCTGCTGTGCTTATCAACAGGATTTCTAAAAAGGGGAAACGTTTATCATAACTAAGGTTTGGGGTGGGTGGGGGGGGGGGGTGGGGGTGGAATCAGGAGGGAATCTTATCAATGCTAATGTTGATGAGACATGAAAGAAACTGTGAGAATCAAGGGACTGGGGGACAAGGCTTTCACCAAGCAGACACACAACAAAACAGAACAGAAAACAGAGGGAAAGGACCCCTGGCCAGACCGTGGTGAATACAGGACCCTGGAGCCTTGGGCCGGGCAGTGGGCTGGAATGTGGACCTTGTGGAGGAAGACATCTGGAGGACTTTTGACACAGACTACATAGGGATATTAAAAAAAAAACTAAACAGTGTACTGGACTGGACTGGACTGGATCAAGGACAGGACTTAGGACAAGGACATGGACAGGTCTCACTCGCGACTATCTTCCATCTCACTCAGGAACGATAAAATCAGGCGACGCATGTTTTTTCTTTAAGTACATGCTTCTGTTGCCAGAGGCACTTACATCTGAATCATGTAAACATCATTAAACTTTATATTTTTGTTATAAGGAAAAACAAGCAAGCAAATAAAATTGCAAATAAAATCAGGGAAAAATATACTATACATCTATGCTTCACTTATGCTTTATTTATAGAGGAAGAATGATATACTGATTCTGAAGCGCAATCATCTAGTAACATATGACACATTCAAATAACCAAGACTGAATTTTGAAAAATACATCTATAAGCCTGAGAAAGAACTCGCTAAAACTCAAGTTACTGCATTCTTTTACAGTCACTCATCTCAATTTACACCTATGGTTAAGTTCCGATTGCATCATCAAATCAACTGAAACAAAATTTTTAACGTGTGACATTTGACAACTCTCCATTTAAAATATCAACCAAGTAACCTGGGTTAAAGGATATTTTGGTATTCAATTATCCTGAATATTGTCCTCTATTCCCCTTTTTAACCGTTACTTCATATATTTCTCCAGTTACAGCAAGCAGTTGAGAAAATATTTTTTTAAAAAGATGTGATTTGAGGAGAAATAATCACATGACAAAGACAAATATATCACCAACAATATCTGAATTGGCACTCAAAACATCCCACACCACCCTCTTTATTCCTTTAGCTGGAGTCAAGTTTGAAGTTCAAAGAAGCTAAATATGGACTGCTCACATCCGTTCTCAGTCGTTTGATGTTGGTGCCTCCTTTGCCAATGATAGCACCTGCATTCTGGAAACAAATAAGTAAGAAAGAGATAAACAGGTGTATTTCCATTGAAAAACAACATAACATACGCTACCAATTAAAATAAAGACAAGGACCACAAATACAGCTCTGCCTGTCTTCTTGGAGGCATATCTGTTTAAGCCCTAATCACTGGCTCTTTTATGAAGAATTCTACTGAAAAGAGGATGAACAGTGTTAACACTTAACACCCCTGACACATACATCATACATTGCCACTGTTACTATTATGGCTTGTTAGCTAAACTGGCTTAGAAATGGGTAAAATTTCAATATTTGCCTATTCCGTCCTCAGGCCTTAAGAAGCACAAGTGTGTGGTGTGTGTGTGTGTGTGTGTGTGTGTGTGTGGTGTGTGTTATTGTTAAATGTGTGTGTGAGTGTGTTATTCATACACAATGTTCGAATGTTGTGTGTGTGTGTGTGTGTGTGTGCGTGTGCGTGTGTGCGTGTGCTGCAGTGCGTGCATGTGTGGTGTGTATGCACGTAACTCTACCACAAGATTTTCGAACTGTTGACTTCTGGGCATGAATCTGGAGACCACATCTGCGCATTAAGAGAACCTATATAATGGCGCCATATCCCCTGATCAGGTTTTGCTTTATCTGGAAGCCTAACAGCTTCTCATTTTTTTTTAAAGTCAAATGAGCTGTCACCACCACCAACCACAGCCCAGCAGGATGACCGGCACTGCCGCATATTCAAGTCAAACTCCCAGTCACAGGCAGCAGTGCCACTCAGGCAAGGCTGCAGGTGGTGTGATCTGAACAGATCAGAAGATGGTGGCATGATTCATGCCGCCATGCATGGCTGGCCCCAGTGATTTGTGGGACTGGTGCCAGCAGCCCTTCAAGGCGGATCAATACATCTCTGGGATCGCTTTGATGATCACATCTAGAGAATATGAAACCCCACGGTAGATGCATTAGATTTGCCATGATAAAAGGGTCCAAATGTGTTGAAAATAGCTATGGAACAAATGAAATACATAAAAGATCCTCCCAACATTCTTCATTATTAATTTTTCATTGAAGATAATAAAGAAGAAAAAGGTGAGGAATGGGGAAATTATATCAATTAATCACACACACACACACACACACCCCCCCACCCGTCTGCCAAGTTCTGTGTGAAATGAATCAGGATTTGAATCAGTCACAAAATTTGGTGATGCTTAGTGAGATTTTCATACCATTTAAGTTACAAATACATTAAGTGCTTTTCAGTTGAAAATTCTTTTCTTATTGCCTTTTTCTACTTTCGAAATCCCCCCCCCCCCCCCCCCCCCCCCCCCATCTTGATTCTCTTCTTCCTCATTTGAGGACAGCTATCCCAAAATCTACTGGTTTCTATAGTACTGTACAAGTAGTTTCCATGAGAGTTTTTAGAAAGCCATACTCTCTTCAAACACAGGCATGGAATACACTGTTCATGACCCATCAAATGCTGACAACCTGTAGCAGACTAATTTCATTTTCAACATGAGTAAACACATGGAGGATCAACAACAACAGGCTGAACATGTACGTTGATGAGGGTCACTTCCATGTTTCTATGAATTTCAAAAACAAAAGAAATGGTGGTAATATTCAACACCCACATACATGCATGTACACACGCACGCATGTACACGCAAACGCACACACAACCTGCCAGACAGCCACATCTGCTGATGTACTTATGTGGGTCAGGAGTAAGAAAACAAAATAGTTTGTTAAATCATTCCCCATAGAAACTTAAGACAATGTCATTCAACATTATTTGAAATGTATCTTTCAAGCCCTCCATTCACCATGTTTAGTTCTTTTCTGTGTTTGGAACAAAATCGATATCCCCGCTTTGCTCGAAACTGAATACTCTCAGAAAAGCACTGGAACTGACAGCATCAATCTCCTCTTGGAAGCTATTGATTTCATGATTTTTAGAGAAAACAAAAAAGGTGTCAGCAGCCTAACGGACATCGGGTAACTAAAAAACTGTCTATATTGAGAGCCGGAAACAAGACACCAGGATTTACAGACAGCTCTCATATCACATTTCAAAATCCCACTGGGGAAATAGGGAACCATGATCAGCTTATCAATAGTTCCCCTCTTGTCGAGAGGCTATGCACCACTGCACCCCTAACAGCCTGGTCATGTTCCCTTGTTATGCAAGCATAGAAAATCCCATTCTTCTTTGTTAAAAGTGCTCAGGAAAATGGATGAAATTCACAAGTGTTCGTATGGTGGAAGGTGGTTTAAAGGGATTGGAGGGTGAAGCGGGGGTGGAAATGGTGGGGGGCTAAATTTCAGTATTTGTGATGAGATCAAAAATCCAAAATTAGCACCTGAATGAAACTCTCATAAATGCGTATTTAAATATGGCAGCTACTCTTACCAGTTCAGACATTTTTTGCTTTTGTTTTTTTTTCTCTCTTCTTTTCAATTCTTTCATTATGGAGGCTGCCTACTGAATTCTTTCTTCTGCTAGATCGCGTGTTTTTTTTTTTTTTTTCTTTCTAAACATAAAAGCTTATTGTTGTATACCACAAAATAGAGTAACACACGAGTTTTGCTCTCAATTTCGCTTTTAAAATATGTATCAAATTTTTAAAAGCTAACATACTCACCCGAGAGTGGGTTCAGGGGGGTCTTCAGCGGGGGTCAGGGGGCGCAGCCCCCTGAAGCTGAAGCCTTTTTTACACTCTGACAGGCATATTTTTCATCTCCTGATAGGAAAGTAAAACTAATCAAAAGCAAGCCTATTATTAAACCATATCAAAGCATGCATATTAGTATGTTGCATACAATGCAATATTTTGTGTAAAAAAAAAAAAAGCCTCTTATGTAGGTAGCCACCATATTTTTTTCTATAGATTTTCTATACAAAACACACAAAATAAGACTTACCCAAACAGCTTTTTTATCTTCCATATTGATGTAGGATGAACATAAAAGATGCTCTGCCCTCCCAATCAACAGCACTCACAGTCCTGGGCTTCCTATCAGCTACACCCACATTCTTCAGTTCAAGTTCCATCAACTTCACCCTTCTGCCCTTATCTCACAACTACACCCCATAGCATGTGAAGATTGACGAAGTGTTTTTGACGGCTGCCGATTCCTCAGCTTCGTTGTTTTGTTTTTTTGTGCTTCGTGGTCTTCTCGTGATCGGCCAGATCATTTCTTCCCCATGTGAAATATTCACCGGACATCGACACACGGTGCAGAAAGCAAACTTTTCACCCTTTGAAGGGCAAGAAGTGATCCCATGGAAACTTGTCTTAAGTGGCAATACGTGGATCGTTTGGTTTTGTGGTTTTCTCGTGCTACCATGTGAAGACGCCATGTTGACTATTTGAACAGCAGCTATGCGCACGCGCGGAATGGGCCTAGTTATGCCCCTTCATGCTGACTTCCGAGTTTACGATTTCTGTTCAGTCGGACCAGTTGCCAAACGTTCTTCGATTTCATTTTGGGCTTTTTTTTTTTTTTTTTTTTTTTTTGAAAACTCGTAAACCGGATTTTTTTCAGCAAACAACGAAAATAGGGACAAATTTTTAAAAAAACGATATGTCCCGGCTTTCCCGTAACAGTTGGCAGCTATGGCCTTATTATCTTAAATTCTTTTCTAAGAAATCTGATGAGAATCTTACAAAAGAAAATGTGTGTGATAGCTAAAACAGTAACAGTGGAAAAAATATAGCTGGCACTGCATCTTATGTACTGTGTAGACATTCAAAAACCAAGGGACTGAACTGGTGTGAGACTGAAACCTCAGTGGGATGGTAATGTCAGTATGACTTCGAGAAGATTATAGACACTTGATAAATTCCAAATTACAGCATCACTTATTTGATATTAATCCAAAAGAAAAATACTTCATATTCATAGATCAAATGGAACTTCTCTCTCTCACACACACACACACATATTCTTAAGAACTGCGCGAATATGAGATGCAGCCAATAAATGCAAAACAACTGTAGGTTTCATGTCCTACAAAGATGAAAGTTTCTCTTAAGTCCATATTTCTAATGCTCGAGTTGAGGCTTTCTGAAACAAGAGCCTTGCCACATAAAAGGAATTTCCTTATTAGCTTTAAAGAATGCAAAATTTTAGAAGAATTTCCCTTACACATAAGTTTCTCTCTCAAAGGAGACCACATAATCGCCTGCAACTTGCCTTGCTTTGAAGCAGAATTCGGATTTCCACACGGGGTCCCTCCCCACGGCGTCGTTTGGGTAGATCGTCAGAGCTGCCCATGGTTTCATCATCGTCCAGTGGACGCTTCATTCTTCCTATCAACACACAGACAGAGCAGGATGTCAGACTAGGGGACACTATCACTCGTCAAAATAACTGATGTAGCGCAGAATCAACCCACTTCCGTTCTCAGATTGATCAAACGAGAATTTTCAATTCTTTCATCAGAGTCCCTGTGTGCAGACCAGTCTGTGGACAGCACGGCACATTTCCAAAGCTTTCAGGCCATTGTTCCCAAATAACAAAAAAAAAGTGCACAAACACACACAAAAAAAAAGGGGGGGGGGGGGGGGGGGGGTGAGGAAGAAGAGAAGTATTTGCACTTCCCAGCAGAACAGATGGGGGGTGGGGAACGAGAGAAAGGGGGAGGGGGTGACATCCGTTTATATAAACAGAAAATTAGGCCAAGTCATGAGTATGAGGCTTGTATGTAGTACTACAGCTGTTTCTATCAGGTCCCTGTGTCATACATGTCTGTGTTAAAACAGGGATGGGGGGGGGGGGGGGGGGGGGGGGGGTGCAAGGCAATGATCAGTATTTAACCCTGAATGTTGGTCTGACTTGGACAGGAAAAAACAAAAAGTTCCTAAATTCTGTGTATGAGGTGAGCTGTGCATGGCACTACATTCCATTTTTCAATCTGTGAAGCAGATGCTTTAATCACTTCATCCATACTTATTCCGCAAGTGCATGGCACTACATTCCATTTTTCAATCTGTGAAGCAGATGCTTTAATCACTTCATCCATACTTATTCCCGCAAGTTGTGTTATATTTTTGATAAAATGTAAAAGTGATCAAGTCATAGTCAAACATATTGTCTGCTGGCTGAATTTACATGGCTTTTATATTTATTGGTTTAGATGTATTTGCCAGGATAGTTCATAAAGACTGTACTTAACACTTGCCTCACGGTAACACTACCTCACTGGCTCATGGTGTCAGGAGAAAAATCTGAGGGGGTGAGGGTAGGGTGGGGGACATCACCAAACCATTCTTATTTTGCTCACTCAGTACATGGAACAAGAAGGTACAGCTTCAAACCATTTTCTATCTTACTATTTATGCATGGAATCAGGACTAAATGAACCTGGCTTGAACTGAGAATGACACTTGGCCAGAGGTTGGTACAGGTAACTAGCGTATATGCATTTGTGCGTGCCTGACCCGAGTTGGTTGGCAAGAGTCAAAGAGCCGTCTGTCTGCTGGTGCTACATTCAGTTGTTTCCCATCTCATTCAGTGTGATTCAGTTGAATATTACTCAGCTTTGGTTTGGTTTGTTGTTGTCACTGTTTGTTAACTCATTCTTTCTATTTTACATTGAGGATGCAATCTTCATGTAGACACATCATCCACACTCACCACCACACTGGTCTTCTCTTCCAAAAGTTAGAGATGGGATTATATATGTGTGCAAGTTTTTATGCATGCATTCACAAATGGTACCTTGGTTTATAGTTCCATATGCAAGACTTTTCAGGAAATGCAGTTGGAAAAATTGTATTATTTAAACTCCAAGGGAAGTCTCCAGAACTGAATAATGGCCTGGCAAGGGTTTAAACCCACACCCTTGAGTCCAGTGCTCTACCAACTGAGCTAATCTGTCACCTAATGGTGTACAAAATATGGTTAGAAGTGTTGTTCATCTGTCATAATCAGTAACGACAAAGGACATCACAGAAAGAGGACGGGGTGCATAATGTTGGACCAAAGTGCTTAAAGTGTGAAAGCAGAGAAGCAGCAAACAGGTCTGCAAAACTCCAAAATATTGCTTTTTTTTTTTTAAAGGGAAGAAAAAAAAAAAAAATTTTAAGAAAACAACCTGTTTTTTTCCCCTTGGATGGTAATGGCTGCTGACTCAGACCCAAAAAAAAATGAAGAGGTCAGTTTACAAAAAAAAAAAAAAAAAAAAAAAAAAGAAGAAATCGATCGATCAATACCCGCTGCTGGATTTCCTTTCATTCTTCCATTCAAGATACAATGTTTTATGTTTTTTGTTTGTGTGTTTTCTTTCTCCCCATATGTTTCAAAAAAAAAAAAAAAAAGGATTTTTTCACTTACTTGCTTTTTTCCCCCTCTGTTACAAATTGCTCTATTTTCTCTTTACAACGAAAACAGCAAAAGCTTATGCCTCTCAAAACCCTTCCACACAATTAATTAACAGGTCAAGAAGTTCAGTAAGTTCCATCACCTAGTCTTTCTTTCTTTGTTCATTTTAACAGAAGCAGCAGCAACAAATCACAAATGCTGTTGCATTGTGGAAGTGTTACACACACACATACCACCTTTTATGAGGCGGGTGGGGGTGGGATGGGTAAGAACTCATTTATCTTTTGTTTCAAAACATTACCAAATGAAAACCACGAGTACCAACATGTTATCCAGTTCAAACCATTACTGCTTCTAGCAACCTTCCAAAGTAAAATATTTGAAAATTGTCAAGTCTCTCATTAAATAAAAGGCTCCCGAAATCATTTCTGAAATAAATGTGAGGGGTGTGTGGTGGGAAAAACTTTAACGGACCATGCAAAAGCACCTTCCCACCTGCTACTGATGACAAGAAGAATCATTTCTTGTCTGGTGACAAGTCCTTAAATTAATGAAGACTGTCTCGATAAACTTTGGAGACAAAGGGAAAGGTAGAAAAGGCCAAGTGTCTGTAGCCCCATTCACCCCTCCTAAAAAATGTTAACCTGTTTTTCTTAAACTTCATATAAACTCAATTTCATTCTAACTCAGTGTGTTTTGTGTGTGTGTGTGTGTGTGTGTGTGTGTGTATGTGTGAGGGGTGTGTGTAGCGGGGCGCGCACGCGCCCGTTTGTGCGTGTGTGCCCGCCTGTATGCGTGGGGTATGCCTGTACCACAAGTGGCGTGGTGAGCTTACTGGTGCACACATGGTTTCTGAGAAATCTTACCTGATGACTGAAGCAAACTCCACATGACTTGGGTTACCCATGTCTATCATGTCATTGTCTCGCTCGTACATCTAACACCGTGTGTGCCTACGTTCGTGCCAGTTAATTGTATTGATCAGTTTGGGCGACCCCTTGTCCCCCATCTCCCCTCCCACCATCGCCTCTCCATCTGGCCACTCATATTACACTACTCATTGGTCCACCGAAATCGATGAGACATATGGTCGCCACTCAAGGGTGCCTGCCCCCCGTGCTGCTTCTTTTTAACCATCTTCCCCCAATTAACCCCGGGCCCGCTCAATTGCTTTTTGTTGCCCGCCGTTTCGGCTGCACGCGCTTGGGGGTCCGACTAACGTGACGGCGGTACCAGCGAAGCCGCCAACGATCGCGGGGTTGGCCGTCAAGCCGTCACCCTTTGTCAGCTCTGTCGGAACACGCAGTTGCTCCCTAACTCGGGGGGGTGGGGGTGGGGGTGGGGGTTAAACAATGTCCGTTAGTTGTGGGAATTGAGCAAACAGTCCGCTTTCCAATCTGACCTTTTTTAAGCCAGTGCCACTGAGCACCTTTCACTCTACGCGCGCGCGAGTGTGTGTGTGTGTCCACCTTTTGTGCACCCTGCTTGTTCTCCACCGGGCCATCTTCCCACTGCATGATGAAGACAGTCTTCTGTGCGAGTGGGTGTGCATGTATACGGTGTGCTCGTTTGCCGTGGTGGTGGTGGCGATGGGTGGTGCGCACGCATGTGTGTGGTGTGTGTGTGTGTGTGTGTGTGTTGGGCTTTCCGCGTAAGTTCGTATCTTTGATTGTGGGAGCCCATGCGTCTACACCGTTCCTATGTTTCAGCAAAAAAGAGCTGTCACACATTCTGACCCGGAACATACACTTTAAAAAGCCGTGTGCTAAAAGCACAGACTTCGAATAATGTTAATAATAATTCGTTATGGATGTTTTGAGTGCATAATGATTTCATGTTTGCACAACGGACTTTCAGCTGACTTGAATTTTTTTTTTCTTTTTTTTTTTTTAGCCCCTATTCATTCATTCTAACACGAGAATATTTGTAGCAATGGGTACAATTTAAACACCTTAAACATCCTCTCAGTGACAACCAAATTTGTTTCCCGAATTTGGCATTTGTTTTATATTCATATTCTCTCGGTGCTTGTCCGCATGTTGGCAGAACGATGGCAGTCAACAAGTAAATTCAGCACCAGCTAGCTTCAGGTCAGTTCTTAGGACTTCGTTCAGCCTCTCGGCTGTGTGTGTGTGTGTGTATGTGTGTGTGTGTGTGTGTGTGTGTGTGTGTGTGTGTGTGTGTGTGGTGGGTGTGCGTGCGCGTGTGCGCGTGCGCGGCCGGGGCACACGTGGTGTGTGTGTGTGTGGTGTGTGTGTGTGTGTGTGTGTGTGGCTGCGGTGTGCGCGGCGCGGCGGAGAGAGAGAGAGAGAGAGAGGGGGAGAGAGAGAGAGAGGGGGAGAGGAGAGAGAAAAGAGAGGAGAGTGTCCCAGTCAAGTATGGTATGTAAAAACTACATGCTGGAGTTGCGCACATTTGCTCAGAAGATAACGAACAAAAGATGACATGAAAATCACATCTATCATACCATTCATCATATAACTTTTAGGTCCTTCGAACTTTTTTCCTGTTCAAGGACGAGCAACTTTTGTTACTACAATAATTTTTATGATATTAGTCTTTGAACAGTTTATAAAACGCCTGTTGGCGCACTCCTTGATACGTCACACGTCTCCCCCTGCCCCGCCTTCGCTCTTCACTGTCCGCTACCGTCTTCTCGATCTTTCCAACTTCCCTTCAGCCATTTTAAAGGTATCATCGAACAGCAACTCCGTTTATTCTGCAGCGTTGTCAGTTCGCGAAACCATCAAAACACAACGATGGTGGTCGTTTTAAAAAGGTGAACTCCTGATGGGACAAGTCTAAGACACTGGTCATATCCGATTGTAGAAGTCTGTAGTGTCGGATGAACGCAAAGTCGTGCATTCATACGACGATGAAACATTTATCTTCAGCCAAACTTTATAAAGTAGATATATATTTAATATTATATAACAACAAACTAATTAAATCTTTGCAAGGTGATGACCGCACCGTTCAGCACTTATCGAGCAGCTTGTATGTTGCAAAAATTTATATATATTATATATATATATATTATATATATAAAATATATATATATATATATATATATATATAAAGAATATTTTTTTTAAAATGAAGTGTTTAAAATCAACAAGCTTGTTTCGAACCTCTGCTCTCCTCAGGATCCTGAGGAGAGCGAGAGGTTCGAAACAAGCTTGTTGATGTTGTAAGCGGTATTCCGCAGGGAAGTATTCTTGGACCTATTTGTTCACAGTTTTTTATAAATGACCTGCCAGAATGTGTAATTAGTTCATGTAAAATATTTGCAGATGATACGAAAATATATGATTCTGTAAGTAACCATCTTAAATTACAAGATGATATTGATAATCTAATTAGTGGAGTGAAACATGGGATTTATATTTTAATCCAGTTAAATGCAAGGTTATACATTATGGAAAAAATAATCCGGAGTATACATATACTATGAAATATAATGATGCTGTCTCAGATGTTGATTCGTTTCAGAAGAAAAGATCTTGGTGTAATGTTTGATAGCAGTCTGAATTTGACAAGCACATAAACAGTGTAATGATGAAAGCAAATAAAATGCTCGGCATAATCAGGTCTTTTTCATATTTGGATACTGAAGTTTTTACATTACTATATAAGGCATTAGTTAGACCCCACCTGGAGTATGGAAATGTGATATGGAGCCCTTATTTAAAAAGGCAATCAGCAAGTATTGAGAAAGTACAAAAAGAGCCACTTGTTAATTAAGGAATTCAAATATGTTAGCTTTGCAGATAGATTGCGAAGGTTAAATTTACCATCGTTAAAGTTCCGACGAATAAGGGGAGACTTGATTGAGAACTTACAAGCTATTTAAGGGACTTAACAGTACAAATTTTAACACATTTTTTCAACTAACCACTAATCAAATTACAAGAAATTCTGATAACAAAATCCAAATTAAATATTGTCGCACTAATATTAGAAAATTTTCATTTAGTAACAGAGTGGCACCGTATTGGAACAAACTACCTGCACACATTAAAAAAGCAAAAGATTTGAATACTTTTAAAAACCTTCTGGATACTAACGCTGAGTTAAATATGTTAAAATTTCAATTTGATTGATAGAATAGATTAAAATATATCCTGAGCATTGCATGCATTAAGCAACCAATGTTTATGAAATAAGATGATTGGGACACAAAAAGCTGTGAGGCTATCAAAGTCCCAAGTGAACTGGAACTGAACTGAACTTGATTTTTACACTTCATTTTTTTTTAAATATCCTTAACAGATGTTGCTCCCCAAGGGGTTGAGCACCTTCAGATTTTTAAAGCTCCCCAAGGGGTTGAGCACTTTCAGATTTTTAAAGAACACTTTTATATTGTTCATATATATATATAATTATATATATATATATATATATATCGACCAGGAAATGCACAGCTGGTTCGGGTAACGAGAAAGCAAGGCACGGGTTAATCTTGTACATAAAAACAAGACTAAGAACCTTCACCCACTCATATACTACTTGGTCTCAAAGATCCCCACCCACACGCACACACCTCCTGTATTATATATAACTAACAGCAGTCTAGCGATACGAAGACGGGGGGAAAAAACCATGAATGTCAGATGGGGTATTAAATTTTAATAAAACGATACGGACGCATTTCAAGGACGGTTGCGATTACTGGCTGCTGAACAGGGAAGTTTTCAAAGCATTGTGCCTTGGCTGGATTTCCTTTCAAGTTGTCATATGTAGATACACGCTGAAAATCCACAATGATGAAAAAAACAACAACAAAATCTTATCTAACTCAACGTTCAGCGGCACGTGGACTTGAAACACTCCTGCTACAGTTTCAACGAGTCCAAGGCCTGACAGACCACTACTTTTCTCCCCATGCCCCCACCAGGTTTAAGAGATTCACACCCAGTAGAGAGCGTATCACCTGAACAAACAGCTCAATGGGCATCGAGCTCATATTCTGGTTAAGTGTTCGAATGCTGGGCGCGCCCAACATAAAACTGGCATTCTTGTGCCCTTTCAATTACATATTGTCGTTCTCGTGGTGCCCAGAGTTGTCTGTATATTTTGTGTCAGATGGCCAAAAGGACTGGTGTTAATGAAGCCATCTGCAGACGTAGGAAGAATCAATACTGGTTTCACCAAGATCACCAATACTGTCACCTGCGGACTTGCCAGTCAACTGAACTCATTTTCATTATCCATTTTCCACCATCTTTATGCCTTACGTGAACACTCTAGTGTATATGGGCACAAGCGCTGATTTGATGGAAGAAATTGCTGCCATTGCAATGTTACTGAACAAAACTTGGCAGCAGTCAGACCTAAGCAGTAAGACAATGCTTTAATACCAACATGGAATACCTCTATCTCAGGTTAAAATTCACCTTCACAGATAAACATGTACTGTTGTAGCTTGTGCGCCTGATGGATCAGTCTGTCAATATATGCATATGGTTAACAAACAAAAGCTTTACTGCATTTCTCCTACTCGCCTGACTTGGGGCAGCTGGATGCTTTTCACCTTTGCCGATATATTTTCATCACTCCCCATGTTCTGAACTTGTAAATATTCTGTCTGGTTGAATTCATTACTGAACAGATACCCTTGTCAATGAAAACAATCTCCATTTCAGAAGAGAAGCAGTAAATCTCTTTGACAAATTAAAAACAAACTGAACACAAGATTAATATAAAAGCAGTGACAGTGTCCTCTCTACTATCTTTGTTTACCTCTTCGTCAGGAAAGCTGAAAAACAGGAAGTCAATCTCTTCTTCAAAGTCAATCTCTTCCACGAAAATGGAGGCAGTCTCTTGTTACTGAATCAAAACCATGTTTGCTTTCTTTCTGTCACTTGGGGCACAACTCTGAAGCTGATGCATTTGAATTTTCGTCATGACATCGAGTCACTGCATCTCTTGTACAAGTTCGCAACTTCTGACAGTTCAAAAATACCATAACTCACAACTGGGGGGGGGGGAAGAAAGCTGTGCCTCCCAGAAATCCTCTGAGAGAAATCTGTGTCAAGTTGCAATTCTGTGCGTAGAGTAACCTCATTTATGCACTTATTTTGCAGTGATTTAATGAATGATTTTAAGCGAAAAACTGTTTTCCCGGGAAATTCTGACAAAAAATTACACACAATCTAAACGTTCTAAGGAAATGTCTGGGAAAGGGTAACCCATGCCCAGTTCCTACCCGGGAAAAACTTGGACTTTTTTAAAGGCCCTGGGATTAAAAATTTTTGCTATTCCAAGTAATCTTTTACAGTAAACTGGTGCGCACCATTTTGTTGCATTTTAAATTTTTGTAATCTTTCCCGCCATGATTAAGTTTAAAATTTTTCAACACCCCACAAAAAATTTAAATGAACAAAAAGAAAAATTTTTCAATCATTGCGAAGAAAAACGGGAAAAAAAAAACAAACAAGATTCTTAAAATTAAAGCCATTGGGGAAGCCTAAAGAGTACCGCATGACCGGGTTGCCAATCAATTCACCTCCAAACAAATCAGTGAAATAAAACAAAACAGCTCTAAACCCTGTTAAAACCAAAAAGACATCCATGCACAATCTGCCCCAACAAAATTTTAAAATTAAGGCCCTGTCTGACAAAGGGCATGGCGTTCCAGGGGAAATGCAATTTCGGTTGTTCTCCCCCTTATGCGTAAAATTGAAGTTCCCCCAAGAAGGGCGCCTTAGTAAATAAAAAGGGGAACCAGGCTTCCGAAACACTTTCGAACCTTTAGAAAGCTCAGATCTCCCCAAGCATGTGTTTGCGCACCCGTTTTTCTTTTCAAAAAGGGTAGGAAAAAACCCGGGTTTTTTCCCCGGGGTTTTTGATTTAAAATCCCCAGTGGAGTCAAAAACCCACCTTCTGGGGGTCTTGGAAAATGGGAATGTGGGGGATCCTATAAAAGTGGACAATAAAACTGAGGGAGTGCGATTTAAAACCCCAATTTGGGGAAAACCCAGCTGCACTTCCAGCTTTTTCCCAAGTTTTAAACTTGCCAGATTTACAAATCAACCCACACAAATTTCTGTTACTTCCGGGATATAAGAACAAAACACTAAATACCTTTATTGCAAAGGGGGGAAACCATCCTGAGGGGGGGCGATGCTGCTCCTTTTTTTCTAAAGGAGGATCACAATGAAAGAAAAACCAAAAACAAGTTTCCCAGTTTGATCAAAAACCCAAAAACTACGCACTGGGGGATTTAAAATTTTCTGGTAAAGATGTGTGTGTGTGTGTGTGTGTGTGTGTGTGAGAGGAGAGAGGATTGGAAGAGAGAGAAGAAGAGAGAGAGAGGGGGAGGGGGGAGAGAGAGAGAGAGGAGAGAGAAATTTAGGGGGTTAAGGGGTTTCGGGTTTAAAGGTAAGGGGAAATTTTTTAAATTTTTAAATTTTCATCCCAAATAAGGGCCACCACCCTTTCCCTTTTCGTGTGTGGGGTGTGTGGGGTGTGTGTGTGGTGTGGGGGTTTGTTTTGTGTGGGAAAAGAGAGAGAGAGGATAGGAGAGAGGGAGAGAGGGGGAAGGGGAGAAAGAAAAGGGGAAGGGGTCGGTAAGGAAAGGGGATTTTTTTTAAAATTTTTTATTTTCTTCACAAATGAAGGCACCACCCTTTCCCCTTTTTTCTGTTGCTGTGTGGCGGTGGCGGTGTGCGTGCTGCGTGCGTGCGGCGTGCGCGCATGTGTTTTTGTTTTTTTAAAACCAAAAAGATTTTCCCAGATTACTTTCACTTTTCAAAATATATAGTAACTCCAAACAATTCATCACGGGGTTTAATCACCATCCTGGCTTTTCTGCAGATAAAATTTCCAAACCCAAGGGACAAAAATCAAAACACGTAACAACTTTGTCTCTAATTTTGCTGTTCCCCAAAATGACAAAAATGTTTTGGACTTGGGAAAAGGGGGACATGGGGCAAAAATTCATACTTTTAGATAAACGGTGGACGTGGCGTTCAATCCCAAATTTTCAAGTTAATAATAACGAGAAAGTATATAAAGGGAGGAAAAAAGGGATAAAGGGCTGTTGAAATGAGGTTGTTTTTCTTTTCACATCCAGGCATTTTCTTTTTTAAAAGGGGGTACACAAATACAAAAAAAATCACCCAATTAAAACAGACTGTTCTTTTGTCTACTTCATTTTTTGTCCCCCCTTAAAAGTTTCCCAAAAACAAAAAAAACCTTTTAAACCCAATGCCCAAAAACCCCCCCCCCCCCCCCCACCCCAAAAAAAAAAAAGAAAGAAAAGCATGGACAGTCAATATCCCCATTTCTTACCAGGTCCCTTTTTAAACCATGTTTCCCCATGTTCAACAAACTTATAATGTTTTTGATTCACCCAGTTTGCATAAAAGTTTAAAAAAAAACAAAAAAACCCATTTTTCACATCCCTTCTTTTTCCAACAAAAAGGGGCAAAATTTTTTGAAAAAAAAGGGTTTTTTGATGCAGAGAGAAAAGAGAAAACATACTTTCCCTTTTCATGGGGGAAGAGAGAGAAGAGAGAGAGAGGGAGAGGAAGAAGGGGGGGGGGGGGAGGGAGGGGTCTACAAAAAGACTGAAAAAGCCCAAAACACCCAAACAGCTTACACAAAAAAAAATCCACTTACAAAGACTTTTGAAGACAACGGTTTCGTTGCCCTTTGGGGGTTTTGGACATCACCCCACCTCCTGTCCTTCAAACATGGGCCCCCGTCCCTAAGGGTCTCTTTCTTTAAAGGTGGTGTTTCAAAATTTGGGGGCCCGGGCCGTGAACGTTTTTTTGTTGGGACTTACTTGTCAGGGGGGGCCAATGCCGTGTCACACCACCACCAACGCTCGTTACTTTTTGATGAATGAAGGGAGAAGACAGTGTTTGTGCGGCAGAGTTTTGTTTTTCATTGCTCCGTCTCTCCAGTGGCTGGCTTTGGGGGAAAGAAGGGTGGTGGGGGGGAGATTCACATACTGGAAGCAGCAGGGAACCCAATTTAAAAAAAAGTGTTCACGGTAGCCCGGCGCCGCCGCCGCCCCCCGCCAATGTGGTCGTTTTAAAAAAAGGGGGGAGGGGGGGGGGGGGGGGGAGCGGGGGGATGACGGGGGGGGGCGGGGGCCAAATCTGTTTTCGGTTTTAAAACTTGCCACCTTTTTTCTTTCACCGGGTTTCCCCCCCCATCAGTCAAATCACGGGGTTTTGCTAGCCCTGTCGCGGCTTGCCAGTGGGCCGAGTGTCAACCCGTTGTGAATAAACAGCCCAATCTCGGAAAAATTTCCCCTTTTTCGGGGGCCCGGTTTTGGAATTTTATTTTTAAGTTTTTTTTTTTTTTTTCCCCCCCCGGGGGCCCGGGTTTTTTTGAAGGGAAAAAAAAAAAAAAATGGGGGAAAAAAAGGGGCGGGGTTGGTATGTGAAAAAAATTTTTTTTTGGGGGGGGGATTAAGGGTTTTTTTGGAATATTTTTTTTGAAAAAAAAGGGGGTTTTTTTTTTTTTTGTTGTATGAAGAATTTTTATGGGAATTTTTTGGGGGGAAAAAAATTTTTTGGTTTTTTTTGAAGGGGGTGGGGTTTTTTTGGGAAATGGGGGGGGGGTTGTTGAAAAAAAAACAAAAAGGTCCCAAAAAAAAAAAAAGCCCCCCCAAAGGGCCCCTTCCCCGGGCCCCAAATTTTTTTTGCCCCCGGTCGGGTTTTGCCACTGCCCTTTCCCCGTCCAACCCCACATATTCAAGAAATTTTTGGGGGGTGACGATTTGATTCCCCCGAACCTCCACCATGGCAGTTTTTAAAATTTTGTCTGGGGTTGTTGTTTGCGGCGCGAGAAGAGAGAGTAGGGAGAGAGAAGAAGAAGGGGAAAAGGGGAGACTCCAAAGACTTTAATGATATTTTAATTTTCAATTTCTGTACGCCGGGTTTTTAAAATGGGGGGGTGAAATTATTTCCCAAAATAAAGAAAAATTTTAACAAAATTTACCCAACAAATCAAAAATTTTTTTTTCTTTTGTGTAAACACTCACCACTCAAATCCAAATTTTTTAAAATTGTGTTGGAAAAAAAGCAAAAAAACAAAACAAAAAAGATCTCGTTAAAAAAATTACCATTGATTTCAAAAGGGGGAAAAGAGTGTGTGTGTGTGTTGTGTGTGTGGTGGGGGTTTTGTGTGTGTGTGGTGAATGAGTGAGTGTGGGGGTGTGTGTGTGTTTTGGGGGGTTTGTGTTGTGTGTGTGAGGAGAGGGGTGTGTGGTGTGTTGTGGGGTGTGTGGGTGTGTTTTGGGGTGTGGTGAAAAGGATGAGAACAAGATGTAAGAAATTCCCCTGCTCAAAAAAAAAAATTTTCTTACCCCAAATAAAAAGTCACCTTACACATCGCAAAGAGAAACCCAACGTTATTTTTTGGAAACCAGGCGGGGGAAAAAAAAAGCAAACATAAGAGTGAAACAAACTTTTTTTTCCCTACCTTAATTTTTTATTCCCCATCGAAATTTCGACAAGCCCCCAGCTTTTGCATTGAAAAAACTGTTCAACCACATTTCGAACTTTGCAGCAGAAAACCCTTAACCACAGGAGAAATGGGTTTGCCTACATTCTTCTTAGCGCTCTTTCATCAATTTAAAAAAAAAGAAACAAAACCCCCATACGGGGGAGAGACAACCTTCGTGTGGTGTGTTTTGGGGGTTTTGGGGGGGGGGGGGGGGGGGGGGGGGGGGGGTAAAAGAGAGAGAGAGAGAGGGGGAGAGGGAGAGGGGGCAGTGCGAAATAATCCAAAAAGACGATAACTAGTTCGTTGGGGCATTAAGGCTTTTTCTTTCAGAGATTTTCTATGTTAACAAAGAACGCTAGCAAGCTAAGTATGATAATAGACTGCTGCCACGGTGATCTCATACGAATACTCGACTGGATAACCGCATAAAGCACGGCGATTAATTTCACTCTTGGGTTCCATCTGATACAAGACCAGACAAATCAGTTTTGATCAACCAGCAACCGGGTATATTCATGAGAATAAATGGAATACACAAAGAGCATGTTTGGAGCACCAAGTCACAGAGTGTAAGGCGACTGCTCAAAGGTCTTATACCCTGCGACTGGGCCATGGACATTTCACTGCATGTCAGGCTTCGTTAATGAACGAAACTCTTGATTTAGCCACTTTTCTGTTTTGCGCCTCTTTCGAACGTGTGTTTTGACTAAACGTTGTGAAGCGGAGTGATCTTTAAAAATATACCACGTCACTACACATGCCAGAGCAACAACACACACACACACACACACAGAGGCGCGCGGGCCAATAGAGACGCATCGTTGTAAATTCTTTATTCAAGCCACCTTCACAGACTGGAATGCCCTGCTAGAGGCTGCTGTAGCAGCGGACATCCGTAACTCCTTCGTGGGTGTCACAACTTGATTACAAGCCAAACGATACCTAGTTTGAATTGGTGGTGTAGGCTGCCCTCACCACCGTCTGGTCCCTATAAGCTTTTCTGTTGTTTGTTTATTTGTTTATTTTGTGACCGGTTCTGTTTCTGGGCGTGCCGAGGTCTGCAAGTCCTTCAGATGAGAAAGGGATGATAAAATCCACAAATAGTTTTCAGGCTCACTGTCCGGGTCTGTCTCCTCTCTCTGAGGTTTTCTATATTCGCAACCTCTAAAGCGGCACAGTTGTCAGCAAAATGACTGTGGCTTTCTAACGGATGAACGAACAACACACACGCGCGCGCGGACACACACATACTCTCTCTCTCGCGCGCGTGAAGATTCCTACTGAAGCAAGTAGCACGTGAACATGATTTTCATGACGCAAATGTTTACGCCGTAACAACTCGAGGTTTAACCGAGGCCGAAAACTTGGCTCGCGTCAATATTGAAGCACTGGACACCTCAGATCCGTGAACTGTCGGGAACACGAGTAGGCAGTGTGATGTGATTAACAGACCCACACGAACAATGCGGGTTCATGATAGACGAAGCCGCGATGCCAGCTGCGTCGTACTAATGCCACACGTATTACAGTTTACCCCCCCCCCCCCCCCCCCCCCCCCCCCCCCCCCTTCTTCCCGGCACTGGTATTTAAGTATGATCAACCTGTTCATCTCGAACAAAATAACCTGATAATTAAATTACGGTTATTCATAGATTAGCGAGGTGTTCAATATGCAGATGCTTTAAATATTTCGCGGTCAGGGGTGAGGGCGAGGGGAAGAACTGGAGTTAGAGTAGGCATTGCAGAGGGAGGAAGGGGGGGTGGGCGGGGATGTAGGACATCTCGTGGGCAGTGGGAGTTCAGGCACCAGTGGTTTATGCACCCCGGCGGAGAGACCATGTTCTGTTCATGTCTGTTCAGTTATACTGGGTCAATAATACCGTCGTCCGTCCGTCCCTCCCAACCCACCTCCCTCGTCTGACCAACCCCGCCCGAAGCGCTGACGCAGGACAAACAGCAAGAGAAATCTTTTCTGTTGGGGGAAAAAAAACAAGCAGATGGTCGTAGATATTTCGTTGTTGTTTGATGTGCTCGTCCGTGTGCTTTTATTACTTCTCGAGTGTTTCCTTAGCTAATGGTCACGATCTGCATCCGTCACATCTGCCGTCGGCGAGATCGGTTGTCTAAGTCAAACGGTCCCCTGTCAGGTTTGTCTCCGCCGGACAGTCTGGCTCAAGAGGTAGGGGGAGGAGAGCAAGGACTAGTCCAACAGTGTCCCCCCTTCCCTTCTACACAGGTCCACGAAAATTCCAGACTCTACACCCCCTTCACCACCCCACCCCATTCAGCTGGTTGTAAGGACTTCCACACCCCAAACTGTCGCCGTCTATAATGTCCTCTTCACTCCCTAATCACTAAGTAGGATACTTGCACAGAAAAACAGAGGCTGGAACGTAACAACACAACGTTCAGGGAAGTTAATAAATAAGAATCATCCTCCTGATATAAACAGTACAGCAACTTACTTCACCTCTCTGAACTTTTTTCGTTCAAGGATAAATTCTGGGAACTAAATACTACATTGCCTGACAAATTGGGGGGAAATCACTAAAGGTAGATAGGTAAAATGATTTGCTTGAAAGATGGAACTGTTCCAATCTATTTAAAGTTAAAGAACACTACTTCTATTTAAACAGTAAAGAACACCACTTTGATCTTTTTAAAACTAAACTTCATTTTCAAACCTTTGTCATGAAAGATCTATCCCACACAATTTTTTATTTATTTTGAAAAAACACCAAGGAGATACACATGTTGGAAGGATAAAATCTACAATGTCAAGCCTGTGTTCAGCAGTATTACAAGTACTGTAACCCCCAGACATGGCCAGCAACCCCAAAGATACACTGTGAAGTCATTTGCACACCTGATCTTTCACCTTGCTGTTGGAGCGTAAACTTTGCCTTGAAAGCTTTTTCATCTGCAGTTCAAACATGGAAACTAAAGTCATTGTGAGATAACTGTAACTGGCAGAGATCAGGCACAAGCGGTTACTTTAAAAGTTAAAACTCACATAAATAAATGCGCATAACCTTTGGTATTCAATTCCGCTGACATACACCTATCATTATTATCGACTGTCTGTGCGGCCCCTCATCTCTGTCACACACGCTCAAATTTGAGAAAACCAGTTACCTATACCAATCTCAGAAGGTGATTCTAACTGGAAAATTGCAAGCAATAGATTTTCCACATATCCGTTGGTATTCAAACAAACTTGGGTTTCCTACACACCATATTAATGGAACAGGGCTGGAGCTTTAAGTGTGGGACTATTACTGGCCCTTTTGCCTGTGGTTTAGACATCTTTTTAAAATGATTTAGAGCAGAATATCTTATATGACTTCCGTTAATGTGGGATGACTGGTTTAAGTAGCATTAAATAAGAAAATACATACATGAATGAAGAAGGAATCTGTGGGTCGAGAGACATTTTGTAACAGATATGTAAAATTCTGTAAAATGTTTATTAAGCAATAGAACTGCTTGCTGCCTGTGATCTTATCTGCTAAACACTAAGTTGCTCTTTTTACTGGGGAGGGGGGAAGGGAGAAATAGATGGGAGAAAGGGATGGACAGAGAACTACTGGAGATGAGAGGAAGGGAAGGACAACAGGGCGCCTAACTGGAGCACCAATTTGCAACACCCACTAGAGCATGACCAACATGCCATTTTCACTATCCCATCATGGAGTCCTTCTGGCGCATCAGCGAAGCCTTAGAGAATCCCTTCCCACTCTCATGAAATCACAGTTATCCCCGTCTGCCTTACCAACTTTGATGGGTGTGGATGTTAAAGCTAAATGCCACTTCTACAGGGGGGGGGGGGGGGGGGGGGGTACTTTGGGAAACATGGTGATCCATGTTTCCCTCTCTCTCTCACACAAACACTGTAAATGTTTTCTGTTCCCCCTTCTGGTTGTCCTCTCCTCGTCTGCCTTCCCTTGCTCTCACTCTCTCTCATACAGAGAGAGAAAGACAGACAGAGCGAGACAAAGAGAGAGAGACAGACACAGAGAGAGGAAGAGAGAGAAAGACAGAGACAGACAGACAGAGAGATCGACAGACACAGATAAAAAGACAGGTAAATAAATAAATCTGTTAGTCGACTGATAGACTGATGAACCTTACAACCAACCATAACACAAAAAACAACTGCAAACAAACAAAAACAAAAACCATGCAAGCTATTCACTTGCATTCAAAACCTTATCACACTCCCAAAGCACTTCATCCAAAGCAACTCCTCCTGCTGCGCTCCTGAATATTTCTCCCATCACCAACTGCAACAAGTCAGTGTTTTTCCCATCCTCTCTGGTCAAAGCAGAGAAGTGGAGAGAGACTGAAATATGGATGGCTGGGGACAAGGTGGTTGGGGGGAGGGAGGGAGGGAGGGAGGGAGAGAGAGAGAGAGAGAGTGTGTGTGTGTGTCTGTGTACGTGTGCGTGTGGAAGGGCGTGTTATGCGGAAAGATGGGATAAATGAGAATATGGGGAAAAGGAAGGTCAGCAGTTAGACTAATACACTTTTATAAACCTGTTATATTTCTCTCTCTTCGAACAACCTGAAGCCGAGGATTCAATCTGATACAAACTCACTGGGTGGTTGTGACAGAACCAATATTTCACCAACATTAGGCCTACCGTAATTCAGAAACAGCTTTTCATGACTGATGTATTGGACACTGAATCCATACTGAAAAGTGGCAAGCAAGGTTTCCTCTGGGCACAGAAGACACATCAATTTTTACACCATTCAAATCTTTACAGTATTCAATCTTTTCATGACGGCCTTTCTTTAAAAAAAAAAGCCAAAAAAAAAACCCCCATGTTTAAAGACATGTACAGATCTCCCAGTAGATAAGGCCCTCTCCCTGTGAATAAATTTAAGTGAGAAAGGGGAAAAAGTCTGAGAGGGGACAGAGAGAGAGAGAGAGAGGAGGGGAAGAGAGGGGAGAGAGGAGAGAGAGATAGCAAGGGAGAATGGGAATGTGGTGACCCATGGTGCCATTCAATTTGACATTCAGAGTGGAGCAAACGTCGAAAACCTGTCATTGGGAATTTTCATCCACAGTTTTGAAACCATTTGGAAAAGGGGTAGACACAGAACCCCACTCCAGTTGAGAGCTCAACAGAATAAGTGTGTTAAAATATATTGGAAAAATGGATAATGTTGCTTATAGCCCAGCCGACCGCAGAGGGCCACATCAGGGCTGTCACCACGTTTTAAAATCAATCACCAGTCATTTAAAAAAAAAAAAAAAAAAAAAAAAAAACTTCCACACATCTCGTTAAATGACATCGTCTACAAATGAACCAGAAAAATTTGTTAAAAATCCCTCCGTTAAAATCTCAAATCAGATGAAAAATGTTAATTTCTCTCAAAAACCCAAGGATCGTCAGGCGGGACTTCCCTGAACGGGATCTTCATGGACTCCGCTTTTTTAAAATGTTTGTGTTCACATCGTGAAAAGTCCCAACACTCTAAAAGAACATTTTCCCCTTGTGAGTGGGCATGACTGGAAGGGGCCCCACGGAGCTTTTTCATTTCCTTTTAAAAGGGTTTAAGAAGGGGTTTAAAATACGAAGGGCCCCGGTGGGCACCCGGCACTGAACCGTTTCCTTTTTACGACCACCCCCCCCCCCCCGGAGATGGGGGGGAAAGTTTTTAAGGGTTTTGGGAGGATCTAAAAGATTTTTTGGTTATTCGCTGTGTTTTTCCAATCCTCCTGCCAAGGTCTCTCACATAACCCGTTAATTTTGGGTTTCACATCGGGGCCGGGGATATAAATTGGGGGAACATTGTCTCTCTTGTGGGGGTTTTTGGGCCCAAAAAGATAAACCCATTTGGGTTCCCCGCCGAGGGGCCAAAAGGGCCGGGAAACCCCAAGAAGAGTAATGTTTTTAACCGTCCCCCCTTCAATTTTGCTAAAAATTTTAAAAAAAAATTTAAAAGTTCTGGAGCTAAAGGGTTGGCGGCCGCTATGGCCCCCAAAAGGGCTGCAGCGAATCCCAAAACAGAACCAGAAATTTCCCTCCTCGAAAAAATGGGAGTTTAAATCTTCAAACCCCGTACAGGCGTATTTTCCCAGCAGAATAGACAAAAAGCACCCTAAATGTATTTTTTTCCAACAAAAATCTAGAAGGAGCCCCAGGGCAGTGGGGTTTTTCCCAACGGGCCCAAACCCCATCGCGGGATTTAAAAACCCGTCAGTGAAATTTTTTTATGGAGGGGAATTTTTGGGAACAGACCCTGGCATAAAAAACCTTTGTACGCCAGAGAGGGGTTTAACCCCCTTAGGGAAAAGGGGCTGCGAGTTCGAAACGAACCCTTTGGTTTTTAAAAAGGCCATGGGGGTTTTTGATCCGGAAATTTGGGAAAAATCGGAAACTACCCCCCAAGGTCATCCCTTTGCTTTCCCGCACTTTGGGGCTGCATACAAAGTCCAAACGGCGGAATAAAATTTGGGGGTTTTTTTTTGAAACTTATTTTGGAAAGGGGGGTAAAAAAACCACATCTGGGCAGGATTCTGCTTTCTAAAAACAGTGGATGTAATAATTCAAAGACATTTTTAGCCTGTTTTTGGGAAAAGTAAAGGTTCACCTCCCCCTCTGCGTACAGGTTTTACACTGGGGTGTGGGGGAACGCCCAAGCCCGAGACGAACCCCTTGATGGGGGATAGGGTCCAAAGATTGGGGGTAAGATGTTCTTGCGGACCCGTACACAGCAAAAACCGTAGTCCAGTTTAGAACGGACCAGGGCCGTAGGGGTTTTGCAACAAAGTTTTCTTATCAGCCCCCCAGCCCCGGGTGTTCTACGCCCCAGAATTTTCAGTGCCTTTTGGCAAGAGTTTTGAGGTTTTTTTAATATGCTGGAAAAAGTTAATTTTTTTGGTCAAAAATGACTCCCAAAAAAATTTGGGCCTCTTTAAAAATGGAAGGGGAGTTTTCCCTACTTAATTTTCCCGGGTTTGGGAAAAAAAACTGAGGAAATTTAGGGAAAGTAAAATACACTGGGTTTTTGTGGGGCAGAAAGGTTTGAAAACCGTTTTCATCCCCCCCCCACCGAGGGGTTTTATCTACGAAAAAAGCGGGGAAGCCTGCGCGGGACACCGGGTAACGGGGCTTCCAGTTGGGGTAGAACACAAAATCATCCACAAAAAAATTTGGCAGTCGAACCTGCTGAACTGATTAAACCAATGTTTTTTGTTTTAAATACAAAAAGGGGGCGGGAAGATATATGCCCCCTTTTGGAACACCAATTCCTCCGTGGCCCTCAGAGAGATTTGGTTTTGGAACCCGGACCAAAAAAAACGGTCGTTCGGGGCCAAAAAAATTTTTGAAAAAAAGCAAGATGCCTCAAAAAACCCCGATCGTGGGAAAATCATGAAGTATCCCCGATTTTTCCCGGGGGTTTAAGGGAGGCCTTCCCAAAGTAAAAGAAAATTGCCACGGGCTGCGGGTTGGGTTTAAAAAGCTTTCCTAAGTGTAGTTTCCCAAACAAAATCAAATGGTAAACTGAACACGATGTTTGGGGGGAAAAACCACACTGTTCTTTCCCCAAAAAGGGCCCCATGGGGTTTTCGATTTTTCCACAGACCCTTTTCCCAATTGCCCTTTTTTTTCCTTAAATTTTTCCAGACACAGGGCCCAAAGCTAGGGGGAGGGATTTTTAGGGGAAATTAGAAAGATCTTTTCCGGGTTTGGGGGAGGGGTTTTAATGAGGGCTGGCCGCCAAGAGGGGGTGGGAAAGGGCAACCTGTACCCCAACACGGGGTTTGTATCCCTTTGTAAAGGATGTTCAGACCTTCTTGGGGAAAAAAATGTTTCAATTTTTGGGTTAAAGAAATGTCTCTATACCTGGGAGGAATCGTTTGCAAGAGAGTAAGGCGGGTTTTCAGCTTTTTTAATGAAAAAGGAAGATTTTTGTTTTCCCATGTTGTGGGAAAATTAAAAAATTGCAGGGGGATTTTTTTTTTAGGGCTTTGTTTTTTAAAAAAAAGTGCTGATTTATTAAAGAGGGGGAATTTTTTTCAATGGTTGAAAAAGGGCAGAAAAGAAACCTGTTTTTCTTTTTGTTTATTAAAGAACCCAAAAAAACTTTGAGATGGTTCACAGTGGGACGGGTTTGTTTTTTTCCCTTTGTTTTTTCTTAATGTTTTCCCCCCACTTTTTTTTTAAAAAATTTGTGATGTCAGCCGGGGAGCAGAAGTTTTCCGGAAACCGAGGGTTTTACGGGATTTTAAAAGGGGTGCCCTTTGATTTAGCACGGGGGTTTTGATGGGCTCGGCGGGGGGACCAAAAAGGTCCTTTGGTAAAACCGGGAGCTGAGCCCGTTTTTAATTTGGGAAAAATTTGGGGGGAAAACTGAATAAAACCGGGTGTTTTTGGCTTTTGGGAATTTGTGGAAGACAAGAATCCGGGTTTTTTAGCCTTTTAATCATAGATTGTCAGTGATTCAGCGGGTCGGACCGAAGAAAATAAAGGGTCCTGGAATTTTGGGAAATATTTTGGCTGAAAAATAGATCCCATTTTGCTTTTTTAAAAAATTTAAATGCTGAGAAGACGGGAGAATGTTCGTTTTTAAGGTTTTTAGAAACGGGAAAAAATGGCCCATTTCCCGTGCAAAACGTCAGGGACAGGACCCAGCGAGGGGGCCACAAAACCAAAAAAAAACAAAAAAAAAACGAAAGTGAACCTGGGGAAAAAAGGGAGGTGGTGCAGACCGTTTTCGGGACAAACACAAATAAAAAACCGAAAGGACACCCTAAATCAGCAGCCCTCGGGAAATGACAAAACCGGTTTTACTACCCCAAAAAAGGGGTTGTGACCTTTTTTTTAAAGTCCCCCAAACCAGCAAAAAAGGTCGGGGAAAGTTCCTTTTTCAGACGGAAAAAGGTCCCTGACGACAAACCGGGGACGAAGGTAAAGAGAAAAAATTTAGAACAGATTGTCACAGTCTTGTGGGGGATTTGCCCTCTCGAAAAAACCTACAGCCTGAAGGGGGGGTGGGACAGAGGGGGCCAGGCCAATACAAAAAAGGTTTTGTTTTGGGGAGAAGGGCAAAAACCCCCCCGGGACATCCCAACGTGGAGGTTGTGCCGGGTTTTCGAAAAAAAATTTAAAGCCAGAAAAAAGTAAAGGTTTTTTCGGGGAGGGAATTTGAGTTTTTTTAAAAGAGCCACGACAAAATTGTTTTTCGAGACTGACACAGAAGGCTGGCCCCCTCAAAGGGGGGGAAAATTTAAGACCAGGGGAATTCCAAGGGAAAATTTTTGTATTATCCATTTTGGAAGGGGGGCAAAAAAAGGAAAAAAAAGGAGACCAGTTCATCACCCCCCTCAACATCTGTTTGCAAAAAGTTTAAAAATTTTTTGTTGCTTTTTTCCCACTGGACAAACTGCAGACCTGTGGCGGGACTTCCCAAACGGGTTTAAAGTAGGCCCGGGGTTTTTGGGAGCCGGTGGAGGGTTTTTCCCTTTTATCTCCACCATCTCCACACGGGGTTTTAACCCCCTTTGCCCAGGGGCACTGGACAGAGGATTTCCCGAGGGGGCGGGGGGGGGCCTGGTTTTTTTAAAATTGCCCGCAGCAGATGTTTTTAAAAACTGCGGGGCATTGGGGGGTGGGGGAAATTTTTTGGCCCCCAAACCAGGGGAAACTCATTTTGGGGATGGAGGGGGGGGAAACCTGCTTCCCACCAAGCTGACATTTTTTCCCCGGGCAATGTCTTCAAAAACGTAAATTTAAACGTTGACAGCAGCCCGGCCCCGAGTTGGAACTGTTGGAATTTTTCTTTAGGGCCCCGAAGCATACAAGAAGAATTTTCGCGCTGACTGCCCACAACCTGCTTGCGGGGCTTCAAAAAAAGGGGGGATCTTTTTTTCTGCCCTTAATCCTTTTTTTTCAGATTCCTAAAACCCACAGGGGGGAAAACCCCGTAAAGAGGGGGAGGTGGGCCCCCGCATTTTCACTGTCCCGGATCTTTACACGGCCCATCATGGGTTCCCTTTTTTTTTGGAAAAAAGCAAAAAAACCACACCCCTCCTGCCCAGAACAACGGTCTCTGACAGGGCCCCAAATTTTTCTGGCATGGGGAAGGGCCCCAAAAACGGGGACGGAAACGTACAAAAAAAAACCCGGGAAAATTTCAGGTACCCGACTTTGATGCCCGGGAGGCAGCACGGTTTTTGCAGAAGGGCAGAAAGAGGGGGTTTTGGTTTGTCCCCCTTTTTCTGCACCCTTTTTTACTTCCCCTGCGCCCCCGTCACACCCGGGGTTTCCCCAGCCCGTTTTGATCTCTGCCCCGAAACACCTGAAAAATTTCCCCTGCAGCGAATCACTCCTTTTGATAAATTTAAAATTTTTTTGGGGGGAGTTCCCTGATCTCCCGGTCCAAAAAGTTTTCTTGCCTTCAGCACCCTGTTCAAATTCCCTTTTGTGACTTACAATTAAAATAAAAAGGAACCATTCCTAACCCTCTTGAGGGAAACCGGGGGTCACCTGCTATACCTTAAAACCCCTTTTGGATGGGCAAAAGGGCCCCCAACCCCCAAGGAAAGGGGTCGTTTTGCTCCTTTCCTTTTCCCATAACGACCCCAGGAAGCCCCAAAAACCTGTCTTCTTTTGAAACCTTCCTAAAAAAAAAAAAAAAAAAAAAAAAGAAAAAAAAAAAAAAAATTCGCTGTCAGAACAAAAACCCCTGAAATGGGGTTTTTGCTCCCTTTCCCCTTTTTTTGGGGGGGGGGTTGTGTTTAAAAAAACCCCATTGAGTGAATTTGTGTTTTTTTCCCCCCCTTTTACCCCCCCACCTTGGGGGCCCAAAAGGGGCCCCAGGGCCAAAAAACCTTTTTCCCTTGGGACCCCCTTCCGGGGCTTCGGGAGGGGCCCATACGAAAAGGGAAGAAGAACCCAAACCCTATCCCCCCGATCATCCCAAAACTCCCGGGGAACAGGGGACCCTGAGCACTGGGGGGGTTTTTTTGGCCAGCGGGGGAACCCGCCCGTTTTTGGGCCCACCCAAAAAGGGGGAGCCGATTAGTACAGGGGGCCCAAAAGGTCTCCCTGTTGGGAGAGGCCCCGACCCAACAGTGAGGGTGTTGAAAAGCGCTGGCCCCCTTCAATCACCGGGATCTCATTCCCCCCCGACACAGGTCGCCCGCAGGGGCCAAACGGGCGGATCTTTAAGGAAGCCCAAACAGAGAAAAAAGGGAAAGTGGGGGAAAGGGGGAAAAAAACTTGAAGGGGAAGACGAAGATAGAAAAGGCCAAAAAAGGGAGGCGGGGAAAACAAAAAGGGGGAAAGGGGGGTTTCCCTCTTAGTCGGTTTCCCACCCTTAGCCATAGCCAGGGGAAAAGGCCCTACCGGGGGCTAACCCCTTCCCCACTTTCGCTTTAGGCCAAACAGAAACTGCCCCTAACCTAGAACAGTGTAAAAAAAAAACCCCAAAAGCCTAACCCCCAAGTTTTGATGCCCCCGCCAGAAAAGCCTAAGGGTCAGGCCCACGAAAAACCCCAAACCCAAAAAGGGTTTCGAAACCCCCGGAGGGTTTAAAAAAATTAAAGAAAAACAAGCCCAAGGGTTAAATTTTTAAGGGAAATACTAACATTTAAATACTGTTTGGGAAAATAAAAATACCAAGAAAAGTCATATAGATTACATAAAAACATTGTTTTAATTACAAGCACAAAAACCCGGGGCAGTTTTAAAATTTAACTGAAAAGTTTAAATGAATAAATTGAAGCCCAGTTTCTTTTCCTTTAAAAGGAAACACTTTCCCACACAACGGGGGGGAAAAAGACAATGTAGGCAGGTAAAATAAGCTCAAACATCTCCCTACTTTTCTCTCTTAAACCCCCATGCACGCACAAACAGAGCGGGTTCAATTTTTAAAACACAAAAAAACCACCCGAGTTTTGGGTTTTAAAAATACAGTTACATCAGCAAAATGGGGCCCAAGGGGATTTTCCGATCCCAAACATGTTAAAAATTACTGTTTCTCAAGACAAAAAATTCATAAAGGCAACCCGTTTCCTGACGGGTTTTTGTCGGGTAGGATTTGGGACTATGTTCTACATCCACTTAGAAAGAAAAACAGTTTTTTTTATTTATTTTTTTTGGGAAACAACTATAATAGGAGGGGTTTTTGGTTTGTCCTTTTTTTTTTTAAAATTTTTTTTTAGTATTTTCTTTTTGTAATTCAGGGTTTGTAAAAGACCCCAAAAAAAAATTTGCAAAATTTTATAATTTTTTAAGACCAAACTATCAAATTTTTTAAATGGGAATATTTTCCCAAAGACCCCTTACTCCCCACACTTTAAACTTTTGATACCCTTTTCTTTATCAGAGAAGGGGTTATCCTTTTTGGGAAAAATAAAGGGCACAATCACAGATCGATGCAAAAAACTGACGGATCCTTTTTTTAAAAAATCTCTAAACAGCTAAAAAGTTTTAGCAGTTAGTCTCTATCTACGCTTGAAACTGAATCCACAACAACCAGAAAAACCACATTTGTACGTTTTGACCTTAGGAACAACATCAATCTTTTCAAACTTTATAAACCCAAATGAGTTTTCACAGACTTTACTTTTAGGGCCTTAAAAAGAAAACTTTAGTTTCTCCACATTTTTCCAAATCTTTCATGGTGGTATGAACCTTCCCTTTCATACGTTTCCTCAGAAGTTTTTCGCCGTCTCTCTCTCTCTCTCTTGCTCTCTCTATTCAGATCTTTCACCTGGCTCTCTAAAGCGTCAGTAATAATGTGTTTCTGTATTATGTAGTCACAAGTTTAATCATTGCAGCTCTTGCCTGAAATGATAAGTATAAATATCTGGAATGGAAAAGACCAAAAGAACACAGCACAAAAGATGTATGGAGTCCTTGAGCAGTATCAGGTTTAATATGATATGTGCTAGTGATCAAGAAATACCAGAAGATATCTTGTGCCGCTGTGAAAAGAAATGATGATTTCCATTCAAATGAAACTGATTATGATCTAAAAAGTATTTGATACAATCTGTGCGTTGGCATTTTCCTTAAAAAATGTGATGCAAGAGCAAAAGTGGCAATGATGAACAATGAGATCACAGATTGCTGATTCCATCTCCATTTTTCCAAAGTATCACTCTTTGTAAACGAAATTAATTTCAGTTGATAGCTGCATTGTGAGAGACGACCCACTAATATGTGTGTGCATGCATGGTGTGTGCATGTGTTTGCGTGTGGTATGTGTTTGTGTGTGTGTACGTGATTGTGATTCTGTGTGTGCGTGGTTGTGTGCATGTGTGTGTGGTTTCAAGTGTGACTGTGTGCACTGTGTGCATCCGTGTGTATGCGCATGTGCACACATGGAAGTGAACAGGGAAACCCGTACATGTATACTCCCAAAACATTCCCCAAGGAACAGATGATGTAAAAATATGAACAGTGGGCAATCTTCAAGATTTACAGGAATGTGGTATGTTCTTACAAATATGATTCAGAGCAGACAAGTTCACACACTCACATCATCACTGGCACTATGACTCATAAAATATAAGTACCTGCAGTTCATGCACAAACCAGTTTCAGTTTTTCCTTTTCTGTTCTTGTAAACACTGCAACCATTCATCATATTATTTCCTGAAGATTTTGTTTCAGTTTTCAGTTTTGCATGGCAGACTTCGATTTCTATGTTCTTCATCAATATCCCATATTCTTATTTGCTTACTGCAACAAGCTCTCTTTCCAGTGCTTTCTCTAACTTCAGCTCATTTCTTCAGTCTCTTACACAGCCTTCAATAAGCATATGCACACAGCGTTCGAGTTACAATTTCAAATCTCCTGCCCAGTGAAAAGATGCACCTCCCCTCCCTCTTTTTTTTCCCCCAAGGTACCATCCAAAGCAGACATCAATTTTCATATCTTTCATCAACAAATACAACTATTCCAGAATATACGGCACGTCTGGAAGCCTGTGGTGATTCTTGCAAATCACAATATCAATTAGAGAAAGTTTTGTCTTGTTTCTTGTCTTCTTTTTAGTACTTTTTGAACCTCAATCTCTTATGTTCTAAACACTGCATCCTTCCAAGCACCACCTGTAAACATCACATACAATTTTCACTTCCACCCTATCCGCGGGCACTCGCGCACGGACACATGTACACACACCCACACACACGAGTGCTAACCACGCACCTTGACATCCCCTCCCACATTCACTCACTAGCTCTCTCAATCCTCTCTCTCACACACACACACATTTAGACTGGGAACAAGAAGCTTGGAGTTTGTGGATTTTGTGAGAACCACAGTTTGGAGTTTGGATTTTGTGAAAACCAGTGAAACTGTGTGAGCTCTGACACTGGTGTGTCAAGTCTGGATGATGAGCAAGTCAAAGGCACACACCATGTGTGAATTAATGTGTACCAATAATTTGTGCGATGTGAACTACTGCATACCCGACTTCAGCATGACTTTTCATAAGGTTTCAGGTGCAAAATATTTGGAGAGGCAAACTCTCCACCCAGTTTGGTTTTTATTTGCCCCACTTTTGGGGATTGGACCAATGAGATCACCTCACTTGTACGATTTTAATTTTACACACACGCACACACAATCACATACATGCGTCGCCTTGGCTTAAGGCTGTGTCAGGCCAATTGACATAGGCCAGAACACCAAGGCTACATCAAAATGTTGTTATGCTCTGCATAGTTAAGCGGGGATTGTCTTCAGTTGTGACAAGCTCCTAGCATAACATCAATCTCCAAAATCCCTGAAGTCGGAGTGTGGCTGCCCATGTGGCGGGGTAATCAAAAACGGTCACACACGTAATGTTCTCATCCCCAGCTGATGTATTTGTACCATAGTGTTCAAGTACTTCGGCTGTTCGGATGAAACCCCGGAGTCTTTTAGCCAGGGTACGACAACAACAACAACATACATGCGCATGCATGCACACATGCAAACACACTCACACAGGCTTAAACACATAAGATCTCACGCGCGCGCGCACACGGACACACACACACCACACATAGGCTAATCCATTACATACCTTCCAAACTGACCATGTCATCGTGATCAGCCTTCTTATACGCGTGTGGGACAGAGCAACAAAAGTAGAAACTGTCAGCTGTGAGAGCAGTGACTCGTAAGGCGAAGATGTGGTAGCAGGCTAGCACCAAGACTCCTTGCCCAAGACGCAAAAAACAACCAGTGGAGTGACACTACCCCTCAGGTTTGGGCAACTGACTGCAGCAGCTGTATAAAAAGAAAAATGGAAAAAAAACAAAACAATACCCATCACCGTGTTCCCAATGACATACAAACTGAAAAAATGGTAAGCACTCGACACAACAGCATAGCAAGCAAAAACAAAACAACACAATACGTTGAAGCAGGGGAGAGGTTGGTAGAACACTGCCAGTCGGTGTCAGGAAAGCAGGGCAAAGCTAGGGAGGAAGGTGGCCAGGTTGGAAAATAAAGGAAAGGTGAGAGAGACACAGCACTACGACGGCCTGCGCTCCAACTCAATACCCAAGCTGCTGATTTTTAATCTCCAGCTTCGGCAATTAATTACCTTCGTTGTGACGGACAAACTCCTGTCTCTTTTCCCCCAATTTCAACTCAACCTATTGCCTGTCACATGCCTTGTCAACTGCATTCTAATGATATAGATGTGGGAGAAAGGTAGGAGGGAAGTATTGATCTAGTGTGTGAATAGTACAGTATCCACTTTCTTTAAATCACCAAAAATCATTGGCCTTTCTCTGTTCTCTAAATCCAGCAAACTTCCAGAAGATCAATGGCCTATTTCCATCAACCTTGTTTTGTTGACTTGTTTTGAATCCATTCATCTCTCACATGTGTAACCATGCATATGAACAAAAATAGGAATGGGAGGATACAGTGACAAATTTGATGCAAAGGACACTATAGTTTTCCACAGCCACAAGAAACTCAGAGCATTCCCCCCCCCCCCCTCCCCACCCCAATAAATACAGCATGTCCTATTTTTAAAAAAAAAAACCACTAAAACCCTACCCCCCCCCCCAACGCTCCATAAAGCTCAAAACCCCCCCCCCCCCCCCCCCCATCAGAATCTGATAAGCTTTGAGTTAGATGATCACTATCTTCATTACACACAGAAGAGTTCCAATTATTATTCTTGACTATTCCCTTTATTCGACAACGTGTTCAACACACAGCACCAAACAAATATGCTCACAGGGACATGAGTGAGGTCAGCATATGATTTGGGAAAATACATATGGCTTCATTAACACCACTGCAATACACACGAACCATTATAGTCAGACTAAGCAGCACACTTAGGCTACTAGGCAACAGTGTCCAGGTCTTGCATGTACAACTTAGCGGACGCTATGTTTGCTTAAAGTTAATTTGCATAGCTGAAGGAAACCTGATGCATGGGCGTCTTACAAAGCAAAAAGATTGCATAACATCTTGCTATAAAGTTAGGACATGCCCCCCCCCCCCCCCCCCCACCCCAACCGCAGTAAGTGCATAACTTAGCTAACAGAGCAATACCGCAGTAAATAAAAATGGCGAACCGCCTTGTGTAATGGCTACTGTTGCCCGAAATTTGAGGCGAGAGAGAATTTTCAGGGATCGGACGAACCTTTTGATGTGTATGACGACGTAGAATTGTACTCAAGATTCAGATTTCGACGGGCAGACATTTTAGACCTGTGTGATGTGATGGGGATGACATTGATCACCGTTTCAATGGCGAGGCTCGTGACTCCGCTCTTGCAGCTACTGATCGCACTGCGTTTTTATGCCAGTGGGTGTTTTCAGGAAGTGATTGGGGATTTGTTTGGTGTCGACAAAGCACAGTGTGTCGAGTAATAGAGGTTCTCGAGCATTTGCAAACAGGCTGGATGAGTATGTTCGCATTGCCAACGGTGGAGACGGCCAACAGTGAAATTTGCTGTTCTCACACGTTTCTTCCCGTCGTTGTCCGCCATGCTGTCTCGTTGATTCTCATCTGCGGGAGTTACTTTCATTGGTTCGTTTTGGTGACATATGCACAAAACTGTGTACGATGACGGAGCCATGCTAAAAATAACCATCCTGACCGACAACTTAGTTAAGTCCGCGACAAAGACGGTATGTGCAACCGATTGACAAAATGCGCAAAGGAAATCTTTACAAAGTTTGCTTTGGCTCTAAGCAAACTCTGCTTAAGTCAACTTTTAAGAATGTATTATGCAACCGGCCCAGAGGGCTATGGCTCAACAGCCCTTCAGTTTTTCCATTTTCTAGACGAACTGTATTTTTATCCAAAGTTATTCCTTTATCTAACTTCTTTAAACCCTTTCATTACTGCCTGCAGTTTAATTAAGCAGTTTTGAAATCAGAAGTCATGGCCAGGACTAGGAAGGTGACAACTGCAATTTCTTACTTCTAAACGGCTGAGCCACGGCAGTAATGAAAGCTTTAAAAGCTGTTTACTTCAGAAACTGCTAAAGCCATTTTTGGTAATGAAAGGGCTAATAGCTTCGATTTAATCTGACTTAGAAGAAGATAAAAAAAATGTTAAGTCTTTGCCAGGGATGAAAGGGTTTTAAATCAGAGAAACTATCTTCAACTGGCCGTTCTTACCAGACAGACAGACAATAATGTCACAGTACCAGGATACACATACACATACACAAACATACTTCACAATTGCGGAAAGAAGCATTAGCATTGCAAATAATACACATTTCGTTTTGCATTTCTATTCCACAAGTTTGAGATTAAGTCACATTCAAAATGATTCTTTCCTGTTACTGACAACAATAGATGAAGAAAGGAAACACAAGCAGACAAGGAAAAAAAATAAGACAAAGACAAATCTTCCAGTTTCCACATTATTGTGGACTTTTTTTTTTTCCACTTGCAAATTCTGCTCAAAAACAACAACAAAAAAAGCGTGCAAGTTGGCGGGGGGGGGGGGGGGGGGGGAGGGAGGATGGATGGATATAAAGTGAACACGGAAAGGACAAAAATCTAGCTTCATTTTCAACAATCCTGCCACCCACCCACCCCCATCCCTCCTCTCTCTCTCTACTTCACAAGAGTCAGGGATAGAGTACTGGGGTGGGGTGATACAGGGTGAGAAAGCAAAACTTGACCAGTTAAAAAACGAGCAGTCAAGCCTGTTCTAAAGCCCGTCTAGCAACTGTCCCCCTCCGTTCCCACTCCCGTCTCCTCTACCGACCGCCATCGATCTCGTTCGGTCACACTCCGGCTCCTCCACTTTGATGGCGAGCGGACGGCGGCAGCGGCAGGCCGTTATTGACGGGGACGCCAGGTTCTCCCCTGACCGTCGCTCGCCGGACCATTGTTTCCTGCCATCAAGCCCCCACACAATGGTCCACGAGCCCGCCAGACTTCGTAATGCATGCCCGGCCGCCGCGGCCCACTACTAGCAAACACTGGCGCATTAAATTTAAATGTGCACCCGGTTAAAGAGTATCGATGTTCGATAACGGTTGCTGAACTAGCTAGGTAGGTGGAGAGAGCGGGGGACGGGCGGTTACTGACTAAACAAGACTGTGCCACGCTCCCACCCCTACCCACCCACCCCCAGCAACACAGCAAGTCACCAGTCTTCCTGGTTCAAGCTCCTTTAATATTAAGGCTTTCATGCGTGATATGTACAACTCTTTGTGTGCGTGTGTGTGTGTGTGTGTGCGTGTGTGTGTACGCGCACTCGCGCGGGCGTGTGCAGACGCACGCCACCAAACTTTGCGAGCGCGTGCCAACTGTCAATTTGACCGCGACAGTGTGCACTGCGTTAAAACACACGAACGGATCCTGTCACATTTGTCGTAACTCGCCCGATCAATTGACAAGTTCCTGTTACAGCGTCATGCTAACCGTGTTGTAACACATACATACCACCAGAAGTGTATTAAGTCTGGTCTTGTATACGCACGCCCTACCCCTCCCCATTTCTCCCCCACACCCCTCCTCCTCCACATTTCTCTTTTCAACAAGACTGTCAGAGAGGTGTTCGGGTCTCACTTTTAACTTAACGATTATTCTATCTGTACACGTTGTTGAACATGATCTGTGCAAAAATAAAAACTATCACGGAGGGGGGGGGGGGGGGGGGGGGGGGGGGGTGGGTCGTACACTTGCGTCACTATACTGGTTATACAGCGGACACCATTTTCACTGTTTGCAAACGATTTTTTTCCTGTCATATATGAAGATACAGACGACTAAATTTAATCACGCGTGAATGTCACGGTTTCGTACAACCTTGCAAAAAAAATTGATGATCTACTCAACAGCTTTCACGCTCCATAAATTCATGTACGCTTACACACAAGGGGATAGGGGAAGATGCATACGAGAGAGAGAGGAGGGGGGGGGGGGGGGGGAGAGCAAAAAGCACCTACACGCTGCCGCAGTTTGTTCTCTTCGACATCACCCAAATCACCTTCTCCCACTTCTTCATACAGCAGACAAATTAGGAGCATCAGAAAAGTCAGATACACGTTAGACAGGTTTGTTCTTTCGTTTCAGACACGAAACGTGACAAAACTTTAAGTATTCACAAGATAATTATGTTCATTTCTTTCATTACTACAGTGTACTGTAGTCCTACATCAAAACCGCTCGTCATCTACCAGCCTGCAATACACGCGTCAAAGCCTCTTTCCTTTCACTGCAAGCCCGGACTTCCCGAGTAATTGGACGTTTTGAAGCAGAAGGATGGCGGCAAAGCCGCATAAGCCAGTCTTTTATTCAAGGCTGACCACCCACATTAAACAGAATCTGCAGGTATAATCAGGGAACAGTATGTTTGGACGGCACCGGTGCCCGACGACCAAGCCGCGCAGCCAGTGAAGCTGAGCAGTACGAATGCCGCATCTAATGATAATCAGCGGGCGGAAAACAAGCAGTGGGAGTGGCGCTAAAAGACAGCCCAGGCCAATCTGATGGCGCCTAATTGACGTGGCTGCTCCGCTCCTCACAAAGCTTGATGACCACTGCGGCAGCAGCTGAAAAACGAGCTTCCAGACGGAGATTAGCACCTGCGTGTGTTCAGGCAGGACGGGAGTTGCTGGCAAAAACAAGCCTTACTATCTTCTGCCTGTCAGCTGCTTATCATTTTTGTGGTCATTACAAGAATCATTCTCTCCTCGTACCGATGGGAACTGCCGCTGCCACCATCTCTCTCTCTCTCTCTCTCGTAAATATATATGTGTATGTGTGTGTGTGTGTGATTGTTTATTGTGTTGTGTGTGTGTGTGTGTGTGTGTGTGTGTGTGTGAGCGCGCAGGCACGTGCATTGAACATGCGCATCTTGCAATGTGTGCATACATACATGTCTTACAACACTAAACTGGAAAACAATGTAGACGGGTGTTTGGTTGCAAAATGCAAGCAAAACTCAAAATGTGCTCTGGACCAAATACAAGTTATGTACAGTTTTTGTGTTAACACTCACGAGCTATCGTTGCTACATTTATTACAGTATGATGAAAAAACTTTTGCTCTGGAGGTGTTGACGTGGTAGATTATATTCAAATGCATATTCATGCACGTGCATGTTCTATGTGTGACGGTTGTCAGCAGATACACGTGTGACACACAGCGCACGCTTCTGGACGTATAATACAGTGACGTGTCGAGACAGCACCTGACCATTTGGACAAGCGTGAGCATGCACTCAGTGATTGTGTGGTGTGTGTGTGGGGGGGGGGGGGGGGGGGGGGGGGGGGGGGGGGGGGGGGGGGCGTGCGCAGAAGAAATGCGTGTGAGAGAACACCTAATGCCTTCAATCAGTTGTCTCATTAGGGCTTACAGTAATGCTGTGCTGGGCCAATGACGATGTTACACAGCTTCAAAAGTTAACCAACTAGTCGAAACTGGCAACACCCCAAAAGCTTATGAATAATTCACAGTGTGCACGCAAGCCTGACTGAACAGCATTCTGGATGGTGAAGAGGAGGGAGGGAAGGGGGAGGTGGATGGAGGGTGGTGGACGGGAGGAGGTGGCTTGGAGGGAGGAGGGCGGGTGGGTGTCACCGCTAGGCCGCTCGCTGCCACGGCAGCAGCAAGCAGGCAAGCACAGCACGACCACCTGAGGGGAGTCGGGTGGCAAGCACCCCCCTTTGTTTCTCCCCTGGGGGAGGGCGGATGACGTCCATCGATCGTCGGCTTTTTCCACCCGAGTTTTTATTGATTCCACAGCAAGTGTCCCCCCCCCCCCCCCCCTCTCTCTTCCAACCCTCTCTTCCACCTGCCCACATACACCCACACCACTCACTACCACACACACCTGAACGTCACCTCACCTAATAATCGATCTGACGGGTCACCAGCCACTGCCGAGGGAAGCTGGCGATTGAAAAGCACAGCTAGCTGTCCGGCAGGTTGGTAAAGGAAGTGTGCGCGCGGTGTGTGTGTGTGTGTGTGTGGGGGGGGGGGGGGGGGGGGCGTCAAAAGGAGCGGTTCGTTTTTCAAAATTTCAGTAGGAAAAAAATGCAACATTTCCCTGGGTGGTACCGCCTTTGACAAGGTCACCTGTATTAACAGCATTCGCCCTACATTTCCCGTTTAGAACAACAAAATATATATTACACACACACACACACACACACACACACACAACAAAATCCCTTACACACCTGCAGCGTAATGTGTGAGCGTGTACATGTATACCAACTTAAAGCCGATGATCAAAAACAAAATTAATATGAACTATTTGTACACAACAAAAAAAATTATTTTCTCATATAAGCTTTCTTTTCCTTTTTTCTCTTCTTCCTTCACACCACACACACACTTTTTTTCCTTCTTTTACTGGACCCGATTCCCATTCCTCTTACTTTCCTGCTAAAGCTCTGTGGACTAGTCGCCACCTAAGACATGCTATCATGATGCTAACAACGGTCAGATCAAGCGCGTGACGCAGGTGCAGGAGTTGTAAACTCATCTACCATCCCACCCCCCTTTTCCCACCCACCCCTTTCCTTCTTTGAAGACTGAACGTCTCCTTCCTTTCCGCCGTCCGTCACGCGTGATGCTCCGCACAATGGTCAAGCGGACTTGGTGAAAGGTTGCCACGGAAACCGCAGAAGCTGGGAGGAAATTACAGGCAGCAGGGAGCCTCGCCGCGTCGTGGTCGAACTCCAAGATGGACCTAACACGGTCAGAGCAATCACCACCTGTTTGTTTGCTGGATGAAATGAGCTGCGGGGAGGAAAGTTCCGGAAAGAGAGAGAGAGAGAGAGAGAGAGAGAGAGAGAATGACGGGCAGCGGAGGAGCGGGGAATGGAAAGTGGTGGAGGTGGTGTTGGGGGGGGGGGGGGGGGGGGAATGATTAGGGCGATATGAGGGACGTGGTCCTCTGTCACTGTGGTCCTCTGTCACTGTGTATTCTGCTTAACGAAAAACATATTACTTTACAGAATTTGCCTACAAACAAGCAGACGGTAGACCTGTCAGAGTTGCCTATGTACTTGCTCTTGCTGAAAAGAATGTGATAAAGAAAACAATTCTATCATGCAGAGAGTGAGAGAAAGCGGGGGTGTGGGGGTGGGGGTGGGTGGGTGTGCTCTGGTTTGTCAGGGCTCTGTGGTCTGCTTGCCAATTCAAACAACTTTAATACAAACCTTAAACACGAGATAGTTGGCAAAACTGGATGAGATCATTCTGTGATCCACAAAAAAAAAAAAACCCTTTCATTTATTTCTGTCTGTATTCATTCATTCATTCATTCATTTACTTTTCTGATAGGATGCCTTTGAAACTAGGCTGCAAATACATATCACAACAGCCCTGTGCTTCTTGGTCCTATAGCCTAATGAGGAAGGTCATTAGAATGATGACTAACCAGTAACTTTTTATTTCATAATATTTAACCACAATGCCCTGCAATCAATATAAGTATGAGATCTAGCATTTGCTTATACGCCATTAATTCTAACCTCTGGACCCGAAACCAGTAACGTAATAGCATTCAGTTTCAATTAAAAGGAAAGAAGTTATAACAAAGGGGCATCCACGCACCCACGCTTGTTTGTTTCTTTTGTTTGTTTGTTTTTAACTTGCTGCAGTCTAAAATGTGTTGCCAATACATGGTTCGTCTTGATATCCTTCACCGATCAAATTTCAAATACAACTTCTACAAGTCTGAGTTCAGGGTTCCAGTAAAGGTCAAGCAGTAACAGTAACTTTGAATTGAGGAAAACCGTCTTGGTTGTGTGAAAAGATTTTTTCTGTTAATGCGAAAAACATAATTTCGTTTGTAAATAAAAATTCTTTTCATGTGAAAAAAAAAAAATTCTGTTGTTAGTTTGAGGATTAACGAATTTATTCATTGCCGCATGTCAATAAGAATATTGAAAATACTGACTTCTCGTGTTCCTATGCTATTGCAGCACAGGGATTTGTGATTAAAAAGCCACATAGATGACAGAAAAAATGGAGGAGGGGCGGGGGGTCATGTCGACTGAGCTTTCACATTTAATCAAACAAACACTGAATCCATCTCAGTCAGGTACAATATCATGACCATGCCTCAAGGGTCGTACAGTATGGCAAAACTGTTTTAATGAAGGTTGATCTGACGCATGTTGTATTTAGTTTTCAGTGTAAAAGAGAATATACACTGCAGGGCTTCTGCTGGGGTGAAAATCTTTCCGGTCCCAGGGACCTCTTCATCAGATTTTTAAGGGGTCCCAGGCTAACATTAAGGGGTCCCCCTACACCATATATAAAAAACAACAAAATATATGTTAAAAATTGCAGCACGCGCACTGCAATTGTCAGACACATCGTCACAATAAAAACAACAAAATAAACATCAAAAATTGTAACCGTTCTCGATCTTGCTCCTCTGCTACGCTTTTTCGCTTTTGCAACGATTTCGTTAACCGCGCTTCGAGAGACATGTTGGAAACAAAGGCTTCGCGGAAATGCCTCTCTCCTGCGGGAAAATGAAAAGCGTCATCGTGACATCACATGGCTCAAAGTAGGAAAATTCGGTCAACTGAAAACGATGCTGTGGCCTCAGCAGACGACAAAAGTGACCGACGTATGTTGTTAGGAGGCTGCCTTACTCACTTTGTTACTGTTCAAACTTGAAAAGGGATGGGTTCGGTCCGAAGTGTAGCAGACCTACGATGTTACGGCACCCAACTTACGATGTTGAAGGCAGTCTTTTCTCACTTTATGTCTGACTTCACCAAAATTTGAAGGGGTCCCTGGGGACCCCTTACACGGACACCCAGTGTGTCCCGTAGAGTTTTAATGCGTACTGTACGCAATTTTTTGCGTTTTCAGAAGCCTGCACTGTCTGGGGTCTAAACTGTGACTGCAGTCTTGGAACTACAGATGAAACTGTACGCAGACTTGCTCAATGAAACCTTGTCAACTTCCAGTTCTACACCTCCGCGATAATCTCACTGCCACTCCCTTTACAAAGTTTGCTCACACACACAAAAACAAAAACAAAAGAGAAAAAGAGAAAAGCAGTAAGCTCCCAGGTCTGTTTACGATATTACGATATGTGAAGCCACTCATTAAACACACACATGCACATCTGGTCTGGTCACCATCAAAGTCCAGTCTTATCTAAGTATTAGCAAGCCATAAGTTTAGTCCTGAACAGGAGCCGATTCAGTGCTCCACAGCATCTGAAATTAATAACAACTGGTCATCTGGTAAAATCGCCATTCTCTTCAGAGCGTCTCTTCTCTCATATGTGTTCTTCACACAAGTTTTATAACCTAACCAATGTCGATGATCGCTTAACGATTAGCAAGAACCCTCACAGAAATCTGTGCATGTTGTAGAATGGAAAATTTGACACCACCGACATACTGATTACTACAAACCAACCTAATTATCTGACAAATTGTCTTCAGGAGAATACGTAGTGGAGCCTGGTATAACTAAATTTTACCTTTCAATCTTTATCATCACATGGCTTTGATTGGGGGGGGGGGGGGGGGGGGGGGGAAGGACAACAAAAAACACGTATCTTTTAATCTGAGAACCAGGCCAGGCCTCTAGGCCACCAAAATAATTAGAGGTATACATAGCGAGTTCGACAGGAGAAATACATAATGTTTGTTAACCTACCAAACAAAAGTCCCCCCTTAAAAAAAAAACAATGAACATACAAATTTTCAGAAAGATCGGCCAAGTACTTTCTGAGATTTTCCATAAAGAAGAACCGTTATGGGCTGTTATAGCCCTTAGTAAAGGCTATAACAGTAAACTAAAACATCGGGCATCATCGTGACCCATAAATAACATACCTACAAATCTTCAGAGAGATCGGCCACATACTTTCTGAGATATTCCATAAAGAAGAAAAACCATTATGGGTCGTTATAGCTGTTAGTAACGGCTATAATGGTAAACTAAAACATCAGGCATCATCCGTGACCCATAACGAACATACCTACAAATTTTCAGAAAGATCAGCCCAGTAGTTTTGTCTGGAGCGTGTGGAACACATTTTGACCACGGATGGACAGACACACACACACAGACAGCATTCCTTCGTTCCCATTCTAAAGTACTCCCTGTTCTATAAGAACTGGGAGTACAAAAACACATCTAAAAACACCTAACAAAAAGGCAGACAGGAAGACAGACAGGCAAAAACAGATAAATACATGCTCGGATCTGCGTTAAGTCAGGTACAGTTAGTTTACAAAACAACCTGAATGCGTAATAAACTGGATAACAGTATTCAATTCCAAATTCGTTGGCATCACATTCCGAAGTCGCAGAAACAGAACTTTTGATTTCTTTTATGACCAAAAATCCTTATTGCTTCCGGCAACCAATCTCACAGCCGGTTTAGATCAACGAGGTGTGGGTGGTCAGTCATTAACGTTTTCTTAAACCTACATTCACTACTAAACGTGCGTGTGTACGGGGAAGGGGTAAGGATCGGGGGGGAGGGGGGGGGGGGGGGTCCGTCCGCCATCTTTGATGTGCTTACAGTTCTCCTCTCGCCTCCCTTCTACACACACACACACAGAGAGAGAGAGAGAGAGAGGGGGGGGGGGGGGGGCAGAGGGAGAGTGAAGAGGGGAAACGGGAACACGGACCGAGATAGAGACAGTGCTTCAATTGTTCAGCAGGGAAATGGATCGCGCCGAAACAGTGGGGAAGACTGAGGCTGGTGCGCGTGCAAAATGAATAAGCACTCCATTCGGTGCCGCATCAAAGTTTGACGACGTCAGCTGGCAGCCTGCGGGTCTCCAGCCCGGAGCCAAAGGTGATCAAACATTTACGACCCTCGCGTCCATGCCAGGAACGTAACACTGACTGCTCTGCACGCATCCCCATGTACATGAAAGAGGGTGAGGGAGGGAGAGGGGTGAGGGAGCTGGCGTGCTATTGCCCTGGTTTGATTTGGGTTTGGGTTTAGAAAGAGTCGGTGGGTATCTCTTTTTCAACGATTATCCAACTCCATTCCCCATACAGTCCTTCGACTGAGACTATAAACCGAGGTTCCGTGTGTGAACGCATGCACAACATCTTGCACACACGTAAAATCCCATCACCAACTTTCGGAAGAGAAGGCCAGTTTGGCCGTTGGTATGGATGACACACTACACATAGCATGCACCTTCCCCGAAGTTGGAGTATGGCTGCCTTAATGGCGGGATAAAAAACGGTCATACACACGCAAGTGTCAGAATCTTCAACTCGATGAAGGTGGACACTCAAAGAAAGAAGAAGAAGAACGAGGAGATAAACGAATTATATATGTTAAAGCCTGCATTAAATGACTTCACTGGGATGCAAAACTCTGGAGGGAAAGGAAATAACAAATATGCTTGTCGTACAAATATTACTTTGCAGAAACATCTGAGAACAGTGCAAAGTTAGTTAACTTAATAATGAGCAGTAAACAGAAGAAAAATGTTAATCTCACACATGGCGATTTTACGACAGTTTTTCCCCCAAAAAAAGCCGAGCGTAACGCAAAAGTCGATGGCACAACGTAGTACCACCACGAAGACGTTCAGGCTTGGATGAAAACCTCTCCAGCATACATCTGGCTATGAACGTTTTGAGAGATGGCAACCGATATAATGAAAAACAAGTAAACAAAGGGGACGATAATCCATCCACGCTCGGCACTGCCTACATACAAGGCGAAAATCCTGCTGCATGTCTGGACTATAGACGGGGAAGGGGGATGGGCTGGGATGGGGATGGAAGTGAGCGCCGAGGTCCGCGGCAGGTGTTTGCAGGCCAGAGAAAACAATGAGCCATCATCTTCAACAAGCTAATGGACCGACCAGGACTTTTAATACACGCTCGTGCCTCGCAGTGCGTCTTGTCCATCGCATGTTAATGGACTCCCACAATGGTCAGCTAATGAACAATCTCCGCGGTTTCCCTGCTCCAGTCTTTTTTTTTGGGGGGGGTGGGGGTGGGGGGGGGGGGGGTCCACCCGCTAACGACGGATTCATGTCTTCACTCGGCACATGGCAACCTGATGACGTTTGGATAAAAACACACCTAATACCAGTTCTAAACAACCAGGTGACTACCATGTGCAATACTGACAGCAAGAACTCCAAACAAGTGCTTGCAGTTTGGGAATTGTTCAACACTAATGACCATGGTCAAAATATACAGCAAATGTTTCTCCACTTGCAACAATCCAATTTAAAGGAAATCATCTGTATGTTTCTCAGCTATTACGCACCCTTTTTAATATGTCCACATGTATTTAAGGAATACGACTTAAAAGCAAGTTAGAAGCATAATTATATATTAATTTTGTTCTGTAAACCATCGGCAACACGAACCGAGTGCGACTTTTTGCAACGGTTTCCATGGAAAGTTCTCAGAGTAAAGAAGCATCATATCTTCTCTCCCCCCCCCCCCCCCCCCCCCCCCCCCCCCCCCCCTCACCTATTTATTCTAAAATCAATAAAGCTCTATAATCAGTCAGTCAATTAATCAATCAATCAATCAAAAGAACACATGCTAAGACAGACTCCATCCCTCTGGCCTCATCCTTCCCTTCCCTTTTCACTCATACCCTCCCTCATGTCTTTCCCCTTCTCCGTCACAGTTCATCTGAGCACAATGAACGCGCAGAGCTAATCCCAGGTCAAAGCAGCGCACCTAGAGACCAGTCCCTGGAACAATAGTCTGCCGTCAAAGCGGATCTGGGAACCGAAGACTTCGGATACAACGAAACAATGAGCTGGAAGATTTTCTTCGACCCTCCTCCATCCCATCTCTCTCTCTCTCTCTCTCTCTCTCTCTCTCTCTCTCTCTCTCTCTCTCTCGTGTGTGTGTGTGTGTGTGTGTGTGTGTGTGTGTGTGTGCGTGTGCGTGTGCGTGCGTCAGCAACAGAAGCCGGATGAGAATAGGAATTCTGGCCCACCTACCACCCCACTTCTCCTCAAACGACAGCCGTTGAACAGGCGGGAGAGCGTGAGGAAGGAAGATATGTTTATTCTTTCGCCTTGTTACGGCAGCGCAACTTCTTCTCCTGAACAATAGCCCCGACCTCTTCCAAAGAATATGAGCCCGCTATGATGGTCGGTCTCCCTTTTATCTATTTCTTTTCACTAATTTCAGCATCAGCCATCTACCCTGGAAATACTTTTGAGGTACAGCTTCAAGATTTCAACAACTCTGCATGCACAGTTCGGAATCCGTAAAAGGCAGCTGGGCCGAGCTTCCGGAACTGACCACCTGACTAGAGAAAGCATCAAATAAAACCTACAGAGTGGAAAAATCTACTCGAAACGATTTTTTTCTTCTCTTTCAACAGACGACTACTAATCAAATTGCAATGATCAACATCGTGTATACAGACAGACAATAGAAGGTGTGGATCCCTTCACTGAACTTGGGTACATTCTGACAAAAAAACGGGAGCTCAGCAAAGGAGATAAGATAAGATAATGTTGCTTATAGCCCAGCCGACCGCAAAGGGCCACATCAGGGCTGTCACCACGTTAAAATCAACTCACCAGTCATTAAAAAAAAAAAAAAAAAAAAAACCAACTTTCACACATCTCGTTAAATGACCTCGTCTACAAACGCACCAGAAACTTTGTTAAAAATCTTTCTGCTGTAAAATCTTAAATCAGATGAAAAATGTTAATCTCTCTCAAAAACTCAAGGATCACGTCAGGCGGGACATCCCTGAACAGGATCTTCATGGACTCCGCTGTAAAATGTTTGTGTCTCACATCGTACAAGTCCCAACACTCTAAAAGAACATGTTTCACTGTGAGTGGCGCATGACATGGAATGCACCACGGAGCTTCTGCATTCTTTAAAAGGTAAGAATGGGTAAAATACGAATGGCCGGTGTGCAGCCGGCACAGAACCGTTTCCTCTTTACGACCTCCCGACGTAGATGGGAGGAACTCCTTAAGGTTTGGACGGATCTGAAAGAGTTTGTTATTCGTCTGTGTGTTCCAATCCTCCTGCCAGAGGTCTCTCACATAATCGTTAATTTTCGGTTTCACATCTGAGCAGGGGATATAAATGTTGGACAGTTTTTCTCTAGTGGCGTTCTTGGCTAAACGATCAACCATTTCGTTCCCGCCGATGCCAACATGACCAGGAACCCAAGCCAGCTCAGCAAAGGAGACCACATGACCATCATGACAAGACTATCGATAACCTGGTGATGTCACAAAACCATCTTTCTCCCTGTGAAGATAGTAATCCCTAAAGTTAAATATAAATTTGGTGGTATCTATCCTGTTTTAAATGGATGAGACATCCAGACTTGGATAACAGTCTTGGAAAAAAAGTTTTGTTGTTTTCATCTGGATTCTAATATGTTTTAGGCAGGTTTTCACCACCTTACACAGTAAGCACATTAAGACCAAAGATGACATGCTGATCATCTATATACATGCATGTTCTACTTCTAGTTATCAGTCAAGCAACATCTGCACACTGCATGCACAATATTTTTCTCCAGTTCATATAATTACAAGGCAGATCATTGCTGTTACCCACAGATCTTGAAATTATAGACATTCAATAGTGACAACTGCACTGTTAGAATACACATTTCATTCGTATGACACGAAATTCAGATAAAACCCACTGGATATGAAAAAAGAGAGCAGAAATAAATGAAATAATCAGAATAGGAGGAGTTTGCTCGAGGTGCTCATAACCAGAGAATGTGCGTGTATATGTATCCATGTACTTATGCACACAACTGCACTCATGTGCATATTCTGACACCCACATCTGCACTCAAGTTTGTTGGTGTGCTCCATCTTGGTTGAGTACGCAACAACAAACACCAAGGACGTCATCTTAAATCTCCTCTTGACAAAATGTTTTTCAACAGGCCATAAAAGGCATCAACCTTTCAACTGTAGGCTTCCCTATACAACTAGCACAGTTCTGCCAGATTTCCAAAAGGGAGTTTAGTCACTGCAACACAAAGAAAAAATTGACAAGTTGACAAGATTAAGCTGTCTTAATTTAAGTTTCTGACTCCTTATAACACTTTATTTTTCATTTGTTTTGCATCCATAAAATCTGCACTTTAAGAATTCAAAGCTGTTGGCACATTAATTCATAACTGATTAGGTGGGGGGAAATAGTACTGATTCTAAGATTTTTCCCTATGTCATACCTTACTTTAAATTGAAAAAAAAAAAAAAAACCTTTTGTAATGTCAATTCCATTCACAATCTATAGCTCACTGAACCACACAGCCAAACTGTTGGGCTAGTTTCATCTTACATCAACATACAGACAGACATCCCCCCCCCCCCCCCCCCCCCCCCCCCCCCCCCCCCCTTCCCAAATCTAAATATTCACTGGAAACGAATCATCAATATCACAATAACATATGGTCCAAGACGAGCACTAATGGCTTCTTGTTGCCTGTGACCAGACAGGTAAACACACTGCAACAAATAATCTCTAAAATTCTAAGTGAATGAATTCACCCATCTGTTTGGAATTATAATGTGCCTCAAAAAGCTTTGGTAAACTTCAACTGCTAATAAAATGCAGTGAAATTTATCAACATTACTGAACACCTTTCCAAAAAAAAAATGCAAAGAAACAAAGCATCAACTTGATTAAGTAATCAAAAGACCCCACAAGTAAAACTGGACTTCTTCTAGGAATATAAAATAAATAACGCAAAACCTTTTCAAATGACCAAAACTTCTGTTATCACCTGGACAAACAGCCATCATAACAAACATTAAAGCAGCATCCCTGTAACTCAATGAGCTTTTGCCGAGGGAAGGGATAGTCAGTGTCCACTCTGGACAGCGTGAACAATTTTCAAAACCGATTTGCCAGATTATCAACAACAAAAAAACAACTGGCATGTAATAAAACAATAAGAGTGACAAAAATATACAAGAAGTTCCAGAACAAAGACAGGAGAGAAAGCCCAAGAAGGCAGTATAACAACTGACAACAGTAAAGAAAGTCACCAATAAAGACAAAGGGAAAAGCCAGAGAGCGAGTTAACACAGAACTTCCAGAAGCCAGGGCAACAATTAGTACTGAAATTGTGAAAGAGCTCACAGCATCCCCATGGAGAAAAACTACCTGGTAACAGAATCTCTTACAGACATCAAAAACTGATTGATGCCAACATCATCCCTCCTGCACATAAGGCTTGGTGCCAGTTTAAAAATCAAACCAGTTTTGAACTATTATTTTTGGAGTGTCAGTTCTTAAAAATTTCTCCCCCTCTAAAATAATAAAGACCATACAAATCATGCAGTATGCAAGTCTTGGAAACAGCTACTTTCCATTTGAAGTTGTAAAAAAAAAAAAAAAAAAAAATGAAAAGGAGTTTGTAGCAACTTGAGCTGGTTTTCCCAACTGCCACACATGTAAATAGTTTTCTCAGTATGCACCAGTTTTATTGCCTGCTTCTACTTGCACACACACACAAGAGCTGGGGGTGGAAGCTGGCGGGAGTGGTGGTGTGCATAAGATCGATCACAAGTGATTCTCTGGAAACGGGTGACACCACCATTATTTCTAACAAAAAAAACAAACAAACAAAACCCACTGTGTTAAAATTTTGAACAAAGAATTTAAGCACAGACCAGCACATCCTTTGTCTACAGTTGCCACGGAAGTGGGGGACATGTAACATTCAAAAATGCAAGCTGATGCCTGAGTATGCGTTAAAATGTCCCCCCACCGCTCTCTCCCCTACCCCACTTCCCTCTGTTCCCTGCCCGTCACAACTGACTGCCTGATGCTTTTGCTGCCACTGCAGTGGAAGTTGCCTTACTCATTGATATTCACAATAGAGGTAGAGATATTCTGTAAAAACTTATTTAAAAAAAAAAAAAAGAAAGACTATTGCAATGTAAGACTGGTTGTCACTGCACCAATTTTAAGTAAAAAAACAATCACCTGCAATCTACCCATTCACGGCATCAAAACCAGCAGCATGTACATACTTTAACATTTTCCATTAACATGGCCAGACTGAAAATAACAAAGCAAACTGCAACCCCACCCCACCCTCCCTCCACTTCATTCTAACATTCTGTCAATTATAATTATTTACTCATTGTAACTCCCATAAAATGATCGTTGGACAGCGAGTGTACATTTACGTGTTTAAGGTAGCTTGCATATTGATGCAGGTTATAGTGTGTCAACCTTCCCAGCCCCTACCCTCCCTCATCCTCCCTCCCCCACTCCCTCCTCCCATCACCTTTTCATTTGAGAGCAATCTCCATCCAGAACCGGCCAGGGCAGTTTTCCAGCCTCAAGCAGGAAGAGCTCTTTGCCTGCTGCCTTTACAAAAGCTGCAGGCATCTAATGTACCCGGAATGCATAGCAACGTCCCATGGAACTCAATCACCCGTCCAACTGCAACCTTTTCACCCCCTCTCCTCCCCCCTCCTCTCCCTTCTTCACTATGGACTGTGAAATAAAGGAACTGGGAGGAAAACCTGTTTGACCTGTTTGAAGCTTCAGAGGCAACCAGGGAAAATCGACAGAGGGTGATTCAGACTTCATCCCTTCCTGCAAACATTGATTATCTTTTTCTTCTGCAGAGTTCTGTCCCGTAGAAAGCTAGATTTTTCAGCAGTAAGCTGCAATGATCTATTGTTTAAACTGTTGGATGAAAGTTTGCTTTCACACCATCTCTCCCCTCTGTTCCCCACATGCACGGACATGCAGGGTTTCACACATGTACTGACATGCAGGGCTTCTAATCAAATAAAATATAAAAGTCTTCACACTTAAAATGAAATTCATGAGGAAAACTGGGCTGGGAATGGGAAAGATGTTACCACATAAAAGTTGAAAAAAAAAAAAAAAAAAAAAGAAATAAGAAAAAAAACCTGCCCTGTGAAAAGAGAGAAGCACAAACACCACATACATTCACAAACGAACGACGCATTCACCACATGACAGCTATCTACTGACATCCTTGAAGACACACACTTAGCTCTGTCGGGGGTGCCAGCAATTCCACAGATTTAATCACCCACATATCAAAAAAGAGAGGGAAAAAAGTGTCACAACAAATGGGTCTAATGGGAAACAGACACTGCAGAAAGGGCAGCAACAGTCTGTTGTTGTCAGTGTTAACAGTTTCACAAACTAGTCACCAGACAACAACAAAGAAACTGGCATGTTATTCACTGAACTACAAAAAAGCATCAAGACTTTCTGGGAGAAAAAAAAAGGTGAATGAGATATCTATTTTCTTTAAAGGAAACAGAATAAAGGCATTCAAAGAGAGGCAAGAAAGAATAAATCAGGACTCACACTAGGAAAAAAAAATCTCTGAAATTCTATAATCGTTAAAAGTCGAAACTCGTGAGTCGTTCAAAAAATTGCGCAATCTGACACCCATCTGAGCAAAAACTTGAGCACTTGTAAATTCTTTCGGTCAAATCACACCTGTGCATGTCAATAGATTAGTTTGGTGGTGAATATTTACTAAATTAAGAAAGACTGTGTTCATGCATGATGATAGATTAGTTTGGTAGTAGATTGTGTTCATGCATAATGATAGATCGGTTTGATAGTAGATATTTAATAAATTGTGGAAGACTGAGTTCAGATATGTCTTATCTGATTGATTTTGAGTTTCTAGAGATAAAAACATTTTTTCTCTGATTTAAGATTTCATGGGACATGATTGATTTTGAGTTTCTAAGAGATAAAAACATTTTTTTCTGATTTAAGATTTCATGGGATGGAAGATTTTAACAAAATTTAGTGTTTTAAAAAAATCTGTTTCAATAAGTTGTGTGTGTTGCTGTGTGTGTATGCGTGCTGTGTGATTTTGAGTTTCTAAGAGATAAAAACATTTTTTCTCTCTCTGATTTAAGATTTCATGGGAAGGAAGATTATAACAAAATTTAGTGTGTTTTTAAAAAATCTGTTTCAGTAAGTTGTGTGTGTTACTGTGTATGTATGTGCGTATGTTTTCTTTTTTTTCCTTTTTTTTAATTCTATGTTGAGAGTTGACTTCAACAGGTGACAACCCTGATAAGAACCTTTGCAGTCAGCTGAGCTATTATTGAAAACTAGGAAAAGTAGGAATGTTTGTTCGTACAGCTTTTGTCAATCTTTTGCAGCATCTAGCTGATGCACACTGACAAAGCGTGGCATTTTGCCTTCAACTATGAAGACAAAAGGGCAACTGCTTGCTAATTCGAAGTTTTCACGATTTCATGACATCCATGTTCTCTGCTGGCACACCAAAAACGTGAACTGCAGATTCCAATGCCACCTTTTTTTCTTTTTTTTTAACTTCTCCTTTGATTTTTTTTTTTAACTGAAATATTCCTTTTTTCGCAAGTTTTCATTTTTACTTTTCGATGAAATCTGTGTATCTGTGGAAAAGCGAAAGGCCTGGTAAATTGCCAGCAAATAATTTCCAGAAAGTGTTACAATTTTTACTTAAAGTCCCTGGGTATATCCACTAGGGTAGTCCTTTGCTCTGGATCGACTAAGGTTATCTGTATTGTCAACTAATGTTACCTGTATTTTAAGTCATTAAGGGGAATTATTTGCTCTGAAAGGTACTAAACAGACAGCAACACTTAACTGAATTTTCAAACACCTTTTGCTTGGGACTGCCTAGTCAAGCATACCGACTTCCTGTAGATAAAAAAAAAAAAGGATGACTGAGAGATGTGATGGATTGTGGGAGAAAAGAAACCAATGCTCCAGACTACATCAGAAAGGAATGAATTTGCTGCTTCAAGATATATTAACAGCGCATTTTCATTCAGATTTCATATTATCAGTTGGGGGAATGGCAGCAGAGTTGCACGAATTTCCAGCAATATAAAAAGAAGAGATCAACTGAAAAAAAAAGGAAATCAGCTGAACACAAAGAGGAAGTCAGCTGAAAAGAGGACAGAAGTCATATGTCTGCTAAAAACAATGAAAAGGCAACCTAAAAACTGAACTTCAGGCAGTAATGTGACCAATCTTTTTCTGTATAGAAAGCTGGAGAAAGAACAGAGAGCAGGAAGAATAACATTGGTGTGGACAGTTGTAAGGTGATAGCAGTTATCGACCGAGTCAGTGGTTATCACCAATGCAGACCAAGAACACGGAAGTCAATAATCAATTATGCATAGCAAGCAGACACCGGTGAACACCAGGAGAGAGACCAAGACTAGAGACAGGTAGCATGGACCTGATGTCCATACTAGGACTAGGAGTGGTAGTAATCCAACTGTGAAAAACACCTGCCATTATGATAACCCGACACACAGGGGCAACCACTAGTATCTACCATAGGAGTACACACCTACCACAAGAGCAACAGAATTATCAATTTTCTTGCCCAGAAAGAAACAAGATACTAGTAATCACTGCTACGATAGAAAGCAACATACAATTTACCCATGAATCAGTATGAAGTCATGGCAGTTTTGGAAGAATCAGAGTCAGGAATTAAGTCCACTTTTCACTCAGCCAAAATACAGTATGAGTCCAGCATCTTGAAATCATATAGCATGAGCACAGATCATCTGTTCATACTATATTCAGTTTCTTTGTGTAAGAATTAACTTGAAATATATGCCTGACAAGATTTATTAATCATTTTTTAGCTTTAGAAACCGAGACACCCGAAGAATGGAAAGCGCAACAATATCACATATTAATCATTATACACTGGAACCATCGAAATAGGGCTGTATTATTTCCCTCAGCTTCTCTGTAATACACAAATCGATAGATGACATACAGAGTATCTAGTCCTCAAACACACATGCATGTATTCTGTGAAGGGCATTTAAACCATCCTTTTATGTTCTACATAAAATCCCTGAAGCGATGAAAACAAACCTACGTAACAATCTCAAACATGAATAAACTTGGCTGACCTCTCCAGCAGACTCTATCCATCCTAAACTTATGTAATTAAAAAAAGAGATGTGCCCACGCACACATGTACACACACACGCACACCAAACACACTCAATTTGACCTTTCTAAATTCATCTATAGAAACGACAGGCTTTTCAGAAAGCCAATCCATCAAAAGTGTTAAGCCCAAGCTAGTGTTTAAAAAAAAAGAAGAAAAAAAAAAGAAGATGAGAGAATGACAATAAGAACAAATAACCCACCAGGAACATCGTTCAAATACAAACAGATGGCTAAATGAGATCTTACCGGAAAATCTCAAAACAGGTATTCCACTGTACATTATTAGCATATATGAAGCTGCATGTTAAAAATACTAGTTACAGAATAAAAAGCTTTTTTTCTGCATCTGCATGGAAAGGGAAGGGGAAAAAAAACATGGAAAAGATAGGTGTCACTGAGGGCAATTATCATTTTGTACACACTGCAGTTTTAATTGAAGCACCATTCCAATGTAAATGTTTAAATGTAATTACAATGTTTATATACATCCAGAAGTGCAGTCTGTGACTAACCAATACAATTGCCTGGTAGACCTTACAGAAAAAAAATTAGTAGAAAGAAATGGTGGATGAAACTAAAATCTGTTCTGGTCAAAAAGCAGCTAACTAGTATTTCTATATCTACAGAGGAAATAATACACAATCTGGTCCCAAGACAGAAAATCGAAAAATGCAATACACCCAACAAATGTACAGACATTCAAATTCACATGATGCATAATTTATTGCTCTAACTCCCTCCCTCCCAACACAGCGATCAATCTAACAGCCCACGCACGCTCTGTTCCCACTGAAATTAGGGAGAAGCTGACGAGACAAAGAATCCAAGATGGTTTTTCAGCAGAGGCCACAGGTAGGGCAGAAATCAATGATTTGCGCCCACCTCCATTCTCCCTCAGCACTGGCTAGGGCAGCGAGCTGTAGCTGTCCGTGCAACATGCTGGCTGTGGCTCCAGCAATGGCCTTCCTACCCGGAATGACTCAACTCAGCTCAGCCACACCCTGGCAGCACCTGCTTCCATGCCCACTATAACTTGTCTCCCCTCTACCCTGCAGTGGACCTGTTTTCATGACTTGTCTCTCTTGTCCATGGCTTAGCAATAAAGCTCTTCCACTCCCAGTTCCCAAATCAACATTCAATTTGCTGAAAAACCTTTTCTTTCAATTCCCGCGCTGTCATGACTAGAAATGTTTATCTTGCAACTGCGCTTCATTCACATTTAAACCACTAATATTTTTTAAATAAAAGAATAAAGATGGGGTGGGAGGATGAAGGACATGGGGCAGTTTTTCAAAGAAATCAATCTACAATTAACAAAATGATTTCACCACGACTATTTCCTCAAAAGCATTCCATAGTGATAGTTGAATATTAACTAACAGTCATCAATAACCCACGTTTTCATTATTCAATTCAGCATGCTGTCTTGATATTGGCTTGTCTTTCTCACAAAAACAAAATGTGCACACACACGAACACTTGCATGCACACACATGTGCACACACATCCACATGCACACATACGCACACACAAACACACTCACTCTTATGTCACAGAGCAAGGAAAGACAGCATTTCAACACAGCAAGACAATCATGTGCCTAATCAAAAAATGTGTATAGGGGGAAAAAGAACTAGACAACAGCAACATCGACAGGAGGAATAGCAAGGCTTGAGCCAGAACATTTTCACTATAAGATTTTTTCTTTCCATTGATGATGTAAATGTATTTTGATTCGGTATGCATGATATTAATCCCAACAAGCATGTGAATCAGCCCTGATATGGCCTGCATAGAAGTTGTATTACAAGCAACAGGACTCACACGAAGATGCACATGCGCAAAGAGTGCATACACATCTGTAAGCATTTCACCTCTGTACCAATATTCTGTAAAAGCAATGATCTATTAAGATTCAATAGCTGACTGGTAACATCATTAATATTTAACAAAACCACATCAGTCTATCTTATTTTGTATCACTAATATCCTCAAAACAGTCAAAGTATGAGGATACACTTCAGTAACAGCACCCACAAGCATTAGTGTCTAGCATACATTCCAACCTATCCTGGAGTACTGCTCCTTTAATATGAGATCCTTACCTGACGGACAACGATCAGTCAGAGTCAATTCAGTGGAAAGCAGTTCATCTAACCAAATAGGATAACAAGTCAGAGAGGCAAACTGTACTGACAACATACTCCATGAAATGGAACGTCTGACAGCAGGAAAAGTAGCTTCACAGCCTTCTACAAGACACTGACAGTCCAAGGCACAATCCCAGCACTACCACCAGAAAAGTTTACCAAGTCTATGTATAGGGAAGACGTAAGACCTGCTGAAGAATGCGGCTTACCACCTTTGACAGTTTTGAAACCTTTTACATCATTGCTCTGCATGCCATCAGCAGAACAGAGCAGTATCAGTGCTTCTTCACCAGTGAAAAGGAAACACTTCAAGCCATTTATTATTTTATGCCTCCACATTTTCATCAGCAGTCAGCAGATTCCCAGCATACTAACCTTCTCCCCCTCCTCAACCTCCCTGAACTTCCCCGGATCCTCCCAACCTCACCTGCCTATCTGTTAAATTCTTTATTGTGCTCCAATAGTTTTCCAAGCCAAAATAGTCTATCTGGTTCCTGCAACCTAACAATACAGATCCAGAAGCCTGAACAGCCTGGTTAAAAAAAGTTATCAAACCTAAGCACCTACTACAGAAATTTACCGAACTTCAGTCTGGCCTTCCTTTATTCCAAAACACACACCTCAAGACACAATTGTATTCCAGCTGCACGAAGAGACGACCAAAATTTGCAAATGTATGTGATTATTTGCCTACACGACACAAAATTCCTAAAGTCTTTATGGCCCCGACATCAATTTACTCATGCAGTGACTGATTCAAAGGAGAGGAAGAATCTGAATACCTAATGATCTGTTCTCACAGAAACTGAACACGCATTAAACCTCCATATTCCGACAAATCAATTCACTGAAATTATTGTAGAGCCTGCAAACTCTGTCAATTGCCACCAGTCACACCAAATGATTCAAATCCACTGCAGTACTCTGATGCAGTCTCAACAGCAATCTGCCCATCAAACCACAAATATGCAGTTTTCCACCAACTCTGCAGACCTATTTTCTGTGTGTGTGTGTGTGTGTGTGTGTGTGTGTGTGTGTGTGTGTGTGTGTGTGTGTGTGTGTGTGTGCAAAGTGAGACATCATAGATTCATTTGAAGCCTCAGTCTAACCGGAAATGAAAAAAGAAAGAAAGAAGAGTGAGATGAATTGCACAATGCAAAGAAAATTAATATGAAAACATTGTTTGCTTTCAGTCAGTTAGTAGAGATAAAAACACTTTTCTAAAGCTTACAATGAAGCGTGCGTGCGTGCCTGCGTATGTGTATGCGTGTACATAGGCGGGGTTTTTCTTACCTGCCCCCACCAAAACCACCAGACCATCAATTAGTGATAATACAAAATTCTGTAAAACACTAAAAAAAAAAAAAAAAAACCCAAACGTAACACATAGCCCAAGTACATGCAATGCAAACACTTGCACTGCAAAGTTTCTCCGACACATATAGCAATGACACAACCACCTATTGTCCTCTGCAATTTTGTCACCCTGTGGCCATCCTAGAGAACCCGTGTGCTCCATTCTGACTGGCAAATGCCTTCTGACTCAGCATGTCATTTAGTATGATATTTGTATATTAGGACGTCAATTTAAATGGTACATTTGCTAAGCAGAATCTCTAGCCGATTATCCAATATTGGCAAAATAATACTGAACCTTTGCTTTCTCCACAGCAAATATTTGGACAAAATTCCTCTTGCCTGGTGGGCACATTGTTGCATTCACCATATGGCCCACATAAGTGATCATCTGCCCAGGGCAGTCTGGCAGTCCTTAGTGTCCTACCATGATGTGTGTGTGTGTGTGTGTGTGTGTGTGTGTGTGTGTGTATGTGTGTGTGTGTGTGTGTGTGTGCGCGCGCGTGCGCGCTTGTGTATGTGCTTACAATGACTTTCTAAAACTTGATAACAAATCACTTAGCAACCGAGGTCTGACAGTCAACATGTCACCAAAAAATGTAAACATAGTTCCAACTTTACGATTATATATAATACCGTAATTTGGGGAGCAGATAATCACCCAAATGCCTAACATAACATTGAAGGAAAAAAAGTACAAACAAGTGCAACACTGAATTGTATGGTGTGGATTCAAAAGCAACCAAAATGGCTTCGATCTTGAATAACATTTTTATTTTAGAAAGTTGATTTTTATAGTAAGTTTTTTTCTTCTTTCTTTTTTGTTTTGTTTCAGTTTTGTGCTTGCTCATGCATACTTTAATTAAAATTCTAAAATCAAATAATGAATATATGATTTCTTTTTTTCCAGACATATCAACTTTACTAATTGCAAATTTCCTGAAATTCATGTATAGACGATCATTCAATCCAGCTGAGCTTGATTATGAAGCACAGAAGTATTATTTCCTCTACATCACACCTTGGATGATGTGTCGAAACCAATCCCAGTTATTCTAAGCGTTGTCTATGTCCAGGTTGCCGCTTGCAGAGCAAACTACTTTCCCCCACCCCACTCCCCTCCAATCCCTCACCCCACCTCAGGACACCTGCCACCATGCTTCTCTTCTGAGCGGATCCCTCTATCCGCTTGTGTTTCAGCTGCCTTCTCTTTATTTAAAAATGCTCCAACTATCCAACTCTTTCATTGTTTCAATACTTTTTTTCCATCACAATTGGCTCACTCTAATGTATCAACAGTCAACTCTAGTCACACTGTGCATGAGCCTTGCAGCCTTTTTGCTGTTTCAATTCAATATATCATCTTTCGACAAAAGTCCACCAACTAATTGTTTTAACTGATCGAAAGATTTTTTTGTGCATGCTAAGTGGCTACAAAGTACAATGGAACTCCGGGCACAAGAGCAAGACAACACAATGTAACATACAAATGTAGGCTAATGTGAAGGATGAATTCCAAAATAACAAGTCAAAGTTCTCTCTAAATTGTTATCATACTAAGTTCTTTGCTTGAGGCTACACCATTTTTTACTTCTGGCCACTTGGGTTGATGATACTATTGATAGACATCCATCGACAAACCAAGCATGCTGAAAAATTTGTAATTCACTCTGTACCACTTACAAGGTAACATAAGATGGCTGCCACACCAGATAACTGACGACATAACATGGATTAGTGAGTGTAGTCCAATACATTTCAATTAAGACCATTTTTCTTGCTTATTTCCCTTGTACCATTTCCTTCAGAATGTTGAACGTGCTTAGTCACAACACTCAGGAATCTGGATTATTTTCACAGTGTGAACCAGCTTTTCCCAGTTTTTCTAATAAGCTGCCCAAGCCACACGATAGAGGCTGATAAAGCAAATGAATCAGAAATGGGTTAAAGTCGCTTAACATAAAGCCTGAATTCTGGCACAATGAGTACAACTAGATCATGCTGATTTTCTGACAGTTGTTTTCCCTCTGTCTCCACTTCTTTCTTCCCCTGTTTATCTTATCACTGAATCCTCTGGAACTTCCACATCTGTTTTCTGTATTTCCTGAGCATAATAATAACACTGATGAATAATATCTGTATCTAATCGCTGAATCCTCTGGAATTTCCACATCGTTTTCTGCATTTCCTAAACATAATAACAAAAACACTGATGAATAATATCTAAAAGCCACTACCTACAATATTATGAAAAAAGGCTGATAACTTTGTTGTATACTCTGCTATCCACCTTCTCTCTCTCCTGGAAACAGAACATTTACCTTCAAAGACTACTTGCTTCCACAGCAGCACACAAACAAAGCAAATAAATTCTAATGACTTTAAAGTGACAGCTAATCCAGCCCTTCTCCTTACCATTCCCTCTCTCTCTACTCCTCCCTCCACCCAATTCGATCACAGTAGTAGCTGGGCATACTAAGCCAAGGGAAGTAATATACTTTTAGTTCACAACTGAGTAGATGAGTTGCGGACCTTGGAAAGAGAGTGAAATCACGTTTTCCTACATTTATGGTGGCACAGGTGAGATGGGGGCAAAAGGTGTGTATGTATGTATTTGGAGGGAGGGGAGAAAGCAAGAAGGGAATGGGGCAGATGTTATAATCTGGACTTCCTCCAGTATGCAATTGTTGTGTTCTAAGAAACAAAGTCTTGTTTATGTGTACTGCATCTTTATGGATACTTTCGGCTGGGCTATAAGCAACATTATCTTATCTTATGGATACTTGAGAGAAAAAAAAAACACCACCACCACCAGCCAATTCTGCATGTCTACACATGCAATATAACCCAACCACTATACTGGCCGAATTTTGCATGTAACCCAACGCAAGTCTTCAAATTTCCTCTCATTAAACAATATAAAAGGTGAAAATCCTGTAATTTCATCTGAGCTTCAACTCTTTTTTTTCCTCAGCTAATACTGGCAGTCTTCTGCCAGCTAGCAAAATCTGAACAGGATCACCCCACTCAATTATCTTTCCTTTATCATGCATTTTTAACATTCACTTCTTTAAGGCAAGCTGAACTGCTTTCTAGCTTGACACTATAAGTAAGGTTAATTGAAACATCTAGCCAATGACACTCATTTTATCTCCAGGCATCAACCAAAACATAAAAGGAAATTTTTATACATAAAAAAAAAAAAACTTTACATCTTGTCAAATTGTGCATTTCTCATTGCTATGAACAGAATCACACGTTGGTCATTATCTCTTTCCCCCTGTAAGTCATGTCAAAACCAGAATTTCAAGTCTACAGAGTCACTTTTTCTTGACCAACTGCCTCTTAGAGTTTACCAACACAATGACCTGTTATAAGAAAGGGCAGTAAACATGACACCACAGAAAAGACATGGGATCATGATATACTGTATGGCTCCAAATACTGTATGGCTCCAAATGTTTTCAACCCTAGTTCACATTAGTTTCAGGATCTTTTACATTGAGGACAGAGTGTATAATGTGGCAGATGGCATAAAAAAACTTCACAGGAAAAAAATGTCCAGACACAAATGCAACCTACTCAGTGTGAGAGTCTGTGACAGCAACAAGCAGGAAGACATGAACCAACTGACAACACTGCTGAATTTTTTTTTTTTTTAATAAATTAAACATTTAAACATATGTGTGAAGAAACAATAAGTATACTGAGCACACAGCTTCTTCAGATCGACTGAACATGATCTGTTGCCATGGCAAGTTAAAAGCAATGTGAACAACTATTATGAATACATATTCAATCAACGGGGTCCACCAACATATGTTTGTATATATGCATTTAAATGTTTGACTGCATGCTTGCTTTGAACATAGGTAACATGTACTTGGAGAAGTTGTCAAATGAAGCAACACATTTCTTGTGAATTGATAAACTAATAACCACAGTGATTGCTTCACTGCTCAATTTATTGTTGAATGCAAGTTACAATATTGCATGTTGTCAACAATTTTATCGTTGAATATTATTAATGCAACACAACATATAATCTGCATTCAATTTCTGATTGAATGCAGAATTTGAACACTTTTTAAGGATCCACAGAACATTTTCCATGACAGTTGTCTACACAGACACACCATACATATTCAAACATCCATAAGTGGTCTCAGTTTTTAACATGTTCATTCCAATTCAAAAATTAAAAAAAAAAAATTAGAAACATAAGCATAGTCTAAGGTAGTTATAAACATAAATCACAATTTGACAATTTTCCAGTGCATTTATAACCTCACATCAACACACACACACACACACACACACACACACAAACAAGATTGCAAATAATTCATTTTTTTTTCAATTTAGGAGTAATAATACCTCTGTATTTTTGCTATAGATGCAAGTCACCCAGCACAGCAATTTTACCAATCAAAGTTTAACTGCACAAAGAAATCCAGGAAAAGGTATGGTTTAAATAACTTTACATTTTGTGCAGACATTGTATGTTGCAAACTCGATAATGGGGAAAAAAGAAAAAGTCATTTAAACATTTGCTTCATAATAAAAATAGGACCAGTGGCTTCATTCAGTCACTTTAGCAGGACCCGGTTAGATGTGGACAATACAGAAGTTGACTCTTTTGGCAGATCTATATACAAAATGAACTCAAGACTTTTTTTCTTATTTATTTTCTTAATTTTGTGCCAAAACATACATTTTCTCGTTAAAAACAATCATATCTCAAGTATTTCTACGCACTCGGAGGTATCTGTGAACATGAAGATCCAAGTTTAAAGGACATATTTAGTCCCTGAATTGAGGTCCTCAAAATTCAAAGACTCATCAATATAAAGGACCTTCCAGGAAAAGTATGAACCCTGAAAATAAAGTGTAAAGAAAATAAATGGTATTGCACTGATTATCATATCATAATCTAAAATAGGAGTGAGTGAAGATGTGAATCATTCATATGCAGTGAGTGTGTGCGTGCGTGCATGTGAAAAATACAGATCTACCATTGCATGCATATTTTCACTTTTCAGTTTTCCTCCTCTGAACTTTGGACTGCAGAAGGGAATGAGAAAATACAGGGGAGACATGAGTGAAGGTTGACAAAGCAAGAGCATTGCCTTTCTCAAGTTAAAAACAAAAAATCTACTTAACTTCAAGTGATGGAACAATCTCAATGTTTCAATATACTTCTAACAAGTTTGATTTGATCCAATACAGTCTGCTGCTAAAGAGTTTAAGGGAGTACAAAAACAAAACAAAAACTTAAAATTAAACACCGCTTTGATCCCGACAAAGTGACAGCAAGTCTGGTAGCCATTCTATTTGTTGTACATATGGTTTGTTGTAATGATGTGTCACACACACACACGGTCTCCAGAGCTTCACATTAAAGATCATAACTTATTTCAATGTGTAATGGATTGTTTTCATGAGCACCTCACAACATGCATTAATTACATGCACTGTAGCAATGTTGATCTTGACACTAACTCTGTGAAGATCATCTACGGTAGTTTGATGCAGAGACTCTGCCTCAGACTAGACTATTGTCACCGAGTTCGTCAAGCTATATCCATTTCCAGCCATTTTTTTCACATGGTTTTCACAGATTTTGCTATTGAAATCTTGTTTTGTGAAGTACTTTCTCTTTCATTCATTTTTACGCTCCTGCATGGATTGAATCCCTGTATGTGTTTGGACCGACTGTCACGGACAAAAAAATGAAACAACCTAACTTGGGGAGTCGCCAGCCAATTTGTTCGGACATAAGTCCAAACGCAGACATCTTGGCGCCACGTAGACCGGGCCCATGGTTCGGATCCGGCCAATTAAGCTTAGTGGAGAGGCCTCACAGAGACGGTACGATCCACCCAGACTGACTAAGCCGTTTTGACCGACGCCTCGATGTCTAGCGAGACGAGTCGCAGCGCCTGGCTCAGACTCATCTAGCCACTTTGTGGAACCAGCGTCATTGTTAGTCAGACGTCGTGGCGCCCACCTTGACTCAGCTAGCCACTTTAGGTTGACCAGTGTCCACGACTTAAGCCACACGGCACCAGTTAAGTAGGAAAGGGGGGAAGGTAGTGTGGTGGGGGTGAAATCTAGCTAATCAATTAAATGACCAGTTGACCACCACAGAGAGTAAGGCGTGTCGGCGTGACTGTCATGATTTGAATATCCAATGGAATTAGAGGGAGATAACTTCGGGTGTCAGGGCGGTAAAAATACTGACCAATGGTACTCGCCCTTTTTGGACAGATCGGAACGAATAAAGAGGATGTGAGAGTGAGAGAACGGGAGAACGAGGGGGAGAACGAACAGAGAGACAGAGAGAGGGAGAGGTTCTAGGTCTGCTTGAGAGAAAAGCAGAGAGATGAGGGGAGGAGAGAAGAGAACCAAGTTGAGAGATTAGCATGAGATAGTCTGCAGAGGAAGGACTGAGGAGAGATGTGGAGAGAGAGAGCGTTGCTAATTAACGAAGAAGAAAAGAAAGAAAGAAAAAAGAAAAGAAAAGCAACCATGTCCATTTGATAAGAGCAGACTAGAAGAAGAGAGAGAGAGAGTGCAATGCGTTAATGCAGGAAGAAAGAAAGGAGAACAGATCGATGTTGATAGTCACTGTTCTATCCTCACTGGGGTTCGACCTCGTACTTGGCCAGCGCCACTTTCATCAGCAGTCCAGCCTGACCAACGCCAGCAGTCCGGCTTGACCGGTGCAAGCAGACCAACACCAGCGCCAGCAGTTGTGACGCGTTGTGAAAGTGACAGTGAAAGAAAAAAAAAAAGGGAAAAGAAAAAGAGACAGTGATTCGTGAATAGTTAAGATCACCTGGCCAGGTAAAGTAGAAATCTATTTATACCCGGGTTAGTTAATGATGTTTTAGATAAATGATTTTGTGAAGTTCAGGAAAGAGAGAATGTTTTATTTTATTTGATCCATATGCATTGATGTTTCTTTCTATGATCATGTGTAGTAAAGTTATAGACTTTACTAGTGGTTTGATGTGACGAATGCATGATATATGAATGAGATTGTAAGCAAGCTGTGAGTGTGTTTGGGCTGTGCGCTAGTCCTTCCTCCACTGACATTACACCGAGGTTGACAATTTATTGGCGAGCCTGCCAGGATATTCTGGCCCATTTATTATAATTGTTCAACTTCTCAGAGAGGAAGCTGGGTGGGATTCAAGTATTGTAATCCTAAGACAAGGGGTTGTTTTACTGTATTTTCCCAAGATAGTTAAATACTAGGCTTGGCATTGCTTCCAAGATAGTTAATACTAGGCTTGGCATTTCAGCCCCGGAGTACTTATTTCGCACAGATTCCCTATAATTCGCTCTCATAGTTGGGTCAGGCGGTGGGCGTCTTATAAAAAACTAACTACGTTGTCCCAAGCTAATATTATCATTCATAGGTTTGTGCTATTACGTCACTCGTGTCGGTAACCACCAGTTTGGCTGTCGTAGTTATAAATCTTGTTCAAAAAAATTAAAAAAAAAAAAAAAAAGAGAAAGAGATATAATGGCGGAAGAAAAGAACACACCTATTGAACAACTTGTGACGTCGCTCGTGATCTAGGCTATTCGGGGGGAAGAGTTGCGAGCGTTCGTTGAGAACCAGCAAAAGTTGGAAAGGGATTGAACGCGCGGAAAGACGCCGTGTTGCCGTAGAGATAGCATTAGCAGAGCAGGAAAGGACTAAGCTAGCGCAACGCAGGAAACAGAGAAAATAAGGCAAGCGCAGGAAACAGAAAGAATGAAGCAGGAAACAGACAAAATAAGGGAACGCAGGAAAAGAAAGAATGAAGCAGGAAACAGAAAGACTAAGGGAAGCGCCGGAACAAAAAGACTAAGGGAAAGCGCAGGGAAACAGAAAAAATTTGAAGCAGGAAACGGAAAGATTAAAAGGTTCATTTAGAATTAGAGAAAGTGAGAATACAGAGGGAGACCAAACCGAGGATGGGAGTCAGTTCCAGTGACTCTGTGCGCAGTTTACGCTCCCCGACCCAAGTTGCCAAAATTCTGGGAAAGGGGAACCCGATTCGATCGATGCATACATCAGTCGTTTCGAAAGTTTGAAACCCAGTCAGGGTTGGCCTCCGAAGAGTGGGCAGTCATTTTGTCAGCGCTATTGAATGACGGGTAAGGCATTGCAGATTTTCACTGCGTTACCAGCAGAACAACAGTTGATTTCGGCGTTTGTGAAGGAATCGTTGATGAAGGGATTTGACCTCACAGAGGAGGGGTTCAGGAAGAAATTTCGTTCAGCTAAATTACAAGCAGGGGAAACGTACACTCAGTTTGGTGCACGTCAGATCACTATTTTGAGAAATGGTTAGAGTTGAGCGGTACGAAGAAGGAGTTCGCTGAGTTGAAAGAGCTATTTTATAAAGGGAACAGATTTTTTTCAGGTTGCGGCCCTGAGTTAACCATACATTTGAAAGAAAGACAGCCAGAGGACAGCGGGGGAGTTGTTGAAGTTCGAAGAGGTTTTATAGAGAGGCACGTTTGGGCACTAAGGTGCAGGGGGAAAACAGGTGCTAGGCACAGGTGAGAAAGAAGTGCAAGGAGACTAGGAGAGTTTTCTGCAAAGTCTGCAAACCCAGTGGTGGGGCAGAAGGAAGGGCAAAAGGGACATTAGGTGTTTCATTTGTCACAAGAAGGGACATGTGGCGAGGGATTTTTCGAAATGAGGTTCCAGAAGGCAGCAGCCTTGCAAGAGGTGGATAAGGGTCGTAAAGGGAAAACGACTGCAGTGGAACCAAAAGGGATTCAGTCTGAAGAGGGTGGAGTGCAGCCTATGGCTAGCACTGGACACAGTCGTGTCAGGGATAGAGGGCACTGCTGAGTGGTTCGTTACCAGTGGAAGAAGGGTGGATTGGCCGCAGAGGGTGGAAAGTGTTACGAGACACTGGTTGTTTGCGGGGTTGTACGAACAACGCTGGTCGATAAAGGGGATTTGACGGGCAAACCCAGACCTGTATCTAATCGATGGCACTGTGAGGGAGTTTCCAGTTGCTAAGATAGAAGTACGTACCCCTTCTTCTCAGGCGAGTTGTCTGCGTTGGTGTTTGGAGAAACCCCTTCATGATTTGATCATTGGAAATATTCCAGGGGCAAGGGTTCCAGGGGGATCCCGAGTTTTGACTGCTACGGGGCAGCAGTTAAAAACACGGAGCAAGGAGGAGGAAAAGGTTGTTAAAACCGTTAGTTGTTCCAGGAAGGAAGTCGGGCATAGATGTGTCGCCTGATGAGTTTGGGGCCCAGGCAGGAACAACCCTTCGCTGTGAAGTCTTGGGAGTTGGCAAGAGGTGGAGAGAAACAGGAGGTTAGAGGAGGTGAGACAGAATTTCTTGTGAAAGGCGGGCTGTTGTACCGAGTGTTCACCAAGGGGAAGACAGGTAAGGTGACCACTCAGTTAGAGGTACCAGCAGGTATCGTGACACTGTCATGTCAGTGGGTCAGAGTCGCTCATTGGCGGGTCATCTCGGCACCAGCAAAACAGCTGACCGAATCTTTGGACTTTCATTGGCCAGGAGCAATGGCAGACATCAAGCGTTTCTGCATGTCATGTGACGTGTGTAAAAGGGTCAGCCACAAGAGGGTGAAGAGGAAGGCGCCTCTTAAACATCCCCTTTAAATTTGGGACACACCATTCAGGAGGGTGGCTGTTGATCTGATTGGGCCCCAAATCGCGCCCTGTTCCAAAGGTGGGCACAGGTATGTGTTGACGCTGGTGGACTACGCGACCAGATACCCAGAAGCGGTTGCATTGAAAGGCGTAGATACGCAACAGGTCGCTGAAGGGCTGGTAGACATCTTCTCTCGCGTGGGTGTGCCAGCACAAATTCTCAGTGACAGGGGGTCACAGTTCACCTAGGTGTGATGAGGGAGGTCACAGGCTGCTAGGGATCACACAGTTTGCTCACTACCCCATACCATCCACAATGCAAGGGGTTTTGGTGGGAAAGATTCAACGGTGTGCTGAAGGGCATCTTAAAGAAGCTCTGTGAGGAAAGGCCAGCAGATTGGGACCGCTACATTCCCAGCGGCACTGTTTGCCTACGGGGAAAGCCCCTCGGGAAAAGCACAGGCTTTTCGCCATTTGAGGCTGTAGGGCGCGGACAGTTCGGGGACCGGTGTGCATTCTCAAAGAGCTGTGGTCCGGAGAACAGGAGTCAGAAGAGGTCAAAACCACTTATCAGTATGTGGTGGACCTACGAAATAGGCTCGGGGGGAGACATGTAAGGTCGCAAGGGAGAGTTTGCAGGGGGCCCTAGGGTCGTCCAGAAAGAGCAGTATGACAGGAAGGTGAGGAAAAGAAATTTTCCTCAAGGTGGGAGATCAAGTCAGTTACTGCTTCCCACGGATCACAAAAGCTGCATGCTTTGGGAAAGGGACCCTTCACCATCATGAAAAGGTAGATCAGGACTACCGAATCGATGTGAATGGGAAATCAAAATTTTTCCCAAATGCAAATCTACTCCGCAAATATATTCAGCGTGAGACTCAGCACATAGGCGCAGCAGCAATCATTGATGGAGGGTGAAGGGACCCAGCAGAAGAAGGGGAGATTTTGTTGCCTGAGTTTCCCGGAGAAGAGTCATACAGGGATGTGTCACTGTATGAAGGGCTAGACAGTAGGAGACGGAGGAAGTTAGTGGGCTCCTAGAACAGTATTTGGGCGTCCCTGACTGAAAACCAGGCAGGACAACTCTGAGACATGTACGGTGGAGTTGACATCACAGAAACCCGTACATGTGAAAGCCTACCCGATCCCATATGCCACCAAGCAAGTGATCGAGGAGGAGGTAGAAAAAAATGTTGGACCTTGGGGGGATTGAACCCTCCAAATCATCATATAGTGCACCCGGGCGTCTTAGTAAGGAAAAAGTCAGGTGGCATCGATTCTGTGTCGACTATAGACGTCTGAACAGTGTCACCAAAGGGCGATGCAGAGGTCATACCAAACATGGAAGACCTGTTCGCTCAGATCGCCACAAGCAAGAGCCAGTATTTCACCAGGATAGTCTGAGCAAGGGTTACTGGCAAATAGCCCTGAGTGAGGATCAAAGGAAGTCACAGCATTCTCCCTCCTATGGGGTATACCAGTGGCGAGTACTCCCTTTTGGGTTTGGGCAACGCACCTGCAGTCTTCTCTCGAATGATGAGGGGAAGCTATTGAGGGATTGGAGGGTGTTGTGAATTTCATGGATGACATTCTGATAGCATCCGAGACATGGGAGGAGCATATGAGGCAGCTAGGAGCAGTTTTTAGAGAGGTTGAGACAAGGGCAATCTCACAGCCAGACCAACAAAGTGCCAGGTTGGTTTTCCAAGCCCGGAGTTCCTAGGTTTTGTTGTCGGGAAGGCGGGCACAAAGCAGCCAGAAAAGGGGAAAGGTGGAGAAGTGATGAATTCAGAGACCAAGGACCAAAACAGAAGTCAGGAGTCTGCTAGCTTTATTGGGTTCTTTAGGAGTTGTTCCCAAATTTCGCAGCAATCACGGTCCTCTCAGTGATTTGGTCAAGGCAGGGAAACCAAACAGTGGTCGGTGGTCAGACGCTGCAGAGCAAGCACTGCAGACGGTGTTGGAAAGACTAGGTTCCCGTCCCATCTTGAAGCTACCAGATATGTCCAAAACCCTTTTTTTTTGCGGCAGATGCATCAGGGGGTGGGATAGGTGCCGTATGTTGCAGGAGCATGAAGGGGTCGATTTCCCGTGAGATATGTTGCAGGAAGTTGACAAAGTGTGAAGAAGGGTACGCAACGGTGGATAGAAGGAGTGTTTAGCGGTTTGTGTGGGCCGTGCAGAAGTTCCACAAATTTCTTTTATGGGAAAGAGTTCGTGATCGAGACGGATCATCAACCACTCAATTCCTGCAGGTGGCGCAGTTGAAAAACAGCAGAGTTCTGCGTTGGGCAATGGCACTGCAGCCCTACAGGTACCGAGTGCAGTACATTCCCGGTCGACAGAATGTCGGAGCTGACTATTTAAGCCGTGTAGTCTAGCAAGCTGCAACTCAGAGGAAGTCAGTCATATCCGGGGTGCTTTGTTGATAATATGTGTTGATGACAGTTATGTTGATTGGATATGGGTTCATTCCCAGTTGGCTATTTGGGCCATATTTTTTGTGTGAGACTTGTTCATATTTTCTTTGTGAGATTTGTTCATGTAAATGTAGTTATGCTTGGAGCATACAGCCGCTTGTGTAGTAAGCATTATTTGCAATAAGTGAGGATGGGATTCCTCAGTGAAGTGTCATGGATCGTGATCATATTATATTGTGCTTTTCATAAGAATTGTGAAAAAGAAGATGTGGCAAAACCCCAGGTTTGGGGAACGGCATAAGTGCGCACAGAGGGGCGTTATAAAATGAGTTGAAATAACGCAAGAGCGCACGTCAATGATAATCATTGGAGTGGTATTCACTAATGGTATAGTTTATATTTATAAACGTTGGGTTTTAAAGTATTTTCCAAACTTTGCGCGTTTTTAGCTGTGTGTCAGCAAATTCGGTTGTTGTTTTTTTTTTGTACCGTTGTTTTGAGACAATGCGGAGCATGGTCTTTTGCAAGGGGGAAATTGTCACGGACAAAAAAATGAAACAACCCAACTTGGGGAGTCGCCAGCCAAATTTTTTCGGACATAAGTCCAAACGCAGACATCTTGGCGCCACGTAGACCGGGGCCCATGGTTCGGGATCCGGCCCATTAAGCTTAGTGGAGAGGCCTCACAGGACGGGTTCGATCCACCCAGACTGACTTTAAACCTTTTGACCGGGCGCCTCCGATGTCTTGCGAGACGAGTCGCCCGCGGGCCCGGCTCAGACTCATCTAGCCACTTTGTGGAAAACCCGCGTCATTGTTAGTCAGACGTCGTGGCGCCCACCTTGACTCAGCTAGCCACTTTAGGTTGACCAGTGTCCCGACTTAAGCCAACACGGCACAGTTAGTAGGAAAAGGGGGGGAAAGGGATGTGTGTGGTGGGGGTGAAATCTAGCTAATCAATTAAATGGGCCAGTTGACCCCCACCAGAGAGTAAGGCGTGTCGGCGGGGACTGTCATGATTTGAATATCCAATGGAATTAGAGGGAGATAAATTCGGGTTGTCAGGGCGGTTAAAAATACTGACCAATGGGACTCGCCCTTTTTGGACAGATCGGAACGAATAAAGAGGATGTGAGGTGAGAGAACGGAGAACGAGGGGAGAACGAACAGAGAGACAGAGAGAGGGAGAGGTTCTAGGTCTGTTGAGAGAAAAGCAGAGAGATGGGGGAGGAGAGAAGAGAACCAAGTTGAGAGATTAGCATGAGATAGTCTGGGAGAGGAAGGACTGAGGAGAGATGTGGAGAGAGAGAGCGTTGCTAATTAAGAAGAAGAAAAGAAAGAAAAGAAAAAGAAAAGAAAAGCAACCATGTCCATTTTTATAAAAGCAGACTAGAAGAGAGAGAGAGAGAGTGCAATGCGTTAATGCGGGAAGAAAGAAAGGAGAAAAAGATCGATGTTGATAGTCACTGTTTATCCTCACTGGGGTTCGACTCGTACTTGGCCAGCGCCACTTTTATCAGCAGTCCAGCCTGACCAACGCCGCAGTCCGGCTTGACCGGTGCAAGCAGACCAACACCAGCGCCAGCAGTTGTGAGCGTTGTGAAAGTGACAGTGAAAGAAAAAAAAAAAGGGAAAAAAAAAAGAGACAGTGATTCGTGAATAGTTAAGATCACCTGGCCAGGTAAAGTAGAAATCTATTTATACCGGGTTGTTAATGATGTTTTAGATAAATGATTTTGTGAAGGTTCAGGAAAGAGAGAATGTTTTATTTTATTTGATCCATTGCATTGATGTTTCTTTTCTATGATCATGTGTAGTAAAGTTATAGACTTTACTAGTGGTTTGATGTGACGAATGCATGATAAAATGAATGAGATTGTAAGCAAGCTGTGAGTGTGTTTGGGCTGTGCGCTAGTCCTTCCTCCACTGAATTACACGAGGTTGACACCCACATCAAGTCACTTTTCCAATTTAAAACTCTTTTGTACCTTCACAGCTGATGAGTTTTTAGTAACGGGACAGACTTTTAAGATTTCAGAACTAAAATCAACTAGATGGTTAATACTCATTGATGGGTTTCTTTCCAGAATTTTTCCCTGTATGTAAATAAATGTTCACAAATAAAGTATATTCATAATGAACTATGGAAAAATATCTTTTTCAATATATTTAGGCACTATAAAGCTTCCAACAAAATCTTGCCAAATGGAGATTGCACAAACACAATCTTGCCAAACCAGAGACAGGGTTCCCACAGATATCAGAAAAAAAAGTTCAAGGGGTTTTCAAGGGAATTTCCAGGGGTTAGGGAGCTTCATTCAAGGGGTAGTAATTAAAAACTTTCTTGCAAATTTTGTTTTTTAAACTCATGGCAGCCCGTTCTATCAATCATTAACTTAAAATCATTTCTTACCTCGTATTCTTTCTAGCACAACTGGTCAGGTCCAGTAAAATGGAAGAAGAAGCAGGTACAGTTGTCATTTTTTCTCTGAATTACACTGTGACTTTACAGTTTAACACAACCAGCACAGAGCTGACCACCAGAAAGTGGGGTGCTAATCCAAATGTGCTCAAATACCTGGCCTTCGTTTCACTGCAGGCAAACTTGTCAGCAACAGAACACGATGGAAACATTTTTTTGAATATCTCCCCAACACCAGTGAAACTGTGATAAGAGTAATGCTTCTCCATGGCAAACAAAGTCCAATACACCTCAGCAGTTAGGACATCGTTCTTGGTGCACGATTCGTCGATCGTTTTCTGTTTAGAAAAGCTGCTTGAAGACCCTGCAGCTGCTGATGTGGAAGGTGCATCTTGAGACCCCCCTGTCACTGCAGTAAAACTTGAAGTTGAAGGCAGTTGACTGCCAGTCTCCTGCCTTGCACCCGGTGGTTCAGATCTTGGTGAGGAGTTTCGGTTTCCAAGAGTGAATCCATGCATGGTCAGCTGTGGCACCACCGGCATTTCTCTTATTCTCATGTTCATGTTCCACCAACCGTTTGTGTTTCACTCCATCAGCATGACTCTTCACAGCACTGATGCCCATACCCGAGATACTAAAACTCTTCTTGCACAATGTGCACCTTGCCGAGTGTTCGTTTTCTCCACGAGCTAACCAACCTTTGAAAGCATCTTTTTCTGCCCACATATCATTGAAAACGCAGTCTCCTTTCCCCATCTTGCAGGCTCAGTAGCACTATTTGGCGCAAAACATCGACCGTCGACACAACCCCCGATGGTAACCAAAGGGAAAGAACTCTGTTGGCTTCTACACTTACGTCTATAGTAAGTCAAACACTAGTCACTGACGAGTTACTTCCCTTCTGCTTCAGCTAGGCTGTTGTCGGTTGCTACGGGATCGGCGATCACGAAGCCACATGGAGTGACAGAGATTGTGATTTATTTCGTATAAAAAACTTTCTTGAGTGACAGTCACTTCCTTGCTTTGAGAGGACAGATTGTGACCGATTTTGAAATTTCAAGGACTTTTCCAGGGGGGTTAGGCCTTCAGCTTATTTTTAAGTACTTTTCCAGGCCTTGAAATGGTCATGTCAAATCTCAAGCACTTTCAAGAAAATAAGGGGGCGTACAAACCCTGCAGAGAGAAAGTTTTCATAATTTTTCTGATCTGTATTTACTGTTTAATCAGGAAGACATGTACCCCTAGCCTTGGGCTTCACAGGTTGGAACATGAAGCCAGCCAACAAGGTAAACAGGCAGCTTACAAAGTACTTGTCCACCCCTATCTAGGTGTATACCAGCCCTATAGATGTGGGATCCCAAAACATCAGAACCCATCTTCCATCTCAACAAGGTACAGAAAAGAGTTGCCAGTTGGGTGTCCAACAAACACGGATAGCCCTCCATCATGGAAAACATGCTCCAGGCCTTGGAATGGACTTTCTTCAAGGAGAGATGGAAGACAGCTCACTCTACTGCATGGCCTGACCATGACACCTGCCAGTCACTTCTCCACATGTACAATGCTTTAATAAACTGAACAACCTACAGGCAGATGTGCTATTTCCCACACACTGTAAAACCAAGTGAACAGCCTGCTTTCCAAAACTGTCAAAGAGCCATCCTTAGAATCTTTCCATTCCTGGATGTCATCAAGGTCATGAAACCCTCTGCCCTCCCCTCCTTCCCCTGTCCTCGGAATAACCTATGTTCTTGCTAGTGCCGCAGTGTGTGATTGTGGCTCAACTCAAGATTTAAGCTGGGTTGATATCAATGGGGTCTGGTTACATAGTCTCATCTATACCCCCCCCCCTCCCCACCACCACCCCTTCCCCTATCCCCAAAGCTAAACACCTGCCAGCAGCTCCACACAGTGGTACAACAGTCCTGAGACCTTATACCTGTTTAAATCTTTATTTTATTTGCTCCCCTTGGAAGCTTGGGCCACAACAGCTCTGTTGATAGAATGTCAGACAAGAGATCCTGGGTTAGAAGCTGAAATCTCCAACGGGCCGTTTTGGTGTGGGGGGATTTTTCCCTCCGAGTTAACATTGGTTCTTCCTTCATTTCTGAAAGGTCCTTTGAATAAGAATATAAACCAAGGTTTTGTGTGCAACTAAATGAACATATAACATCTTGCACACATACAAAATCACATTACCAACTTTCAGAAGAGAAGGTCACTTTCTCTTGGTATGGAAAACATGTATACACATAGCATGCAATAAGAGAAAGCTGAAGAATTCTTCTTCTTCTTCTTCTTCTGCGTACGCAGGCTGATACTCCTACGAACACCCCCTGTATAGACAGGCAGGTATTAATCCCATCTGCCCAACAAAGGGAGTGGAGTTTTGTGTGTATGACCGTTTTTATCCCACCATTAAGGCAGCCATATTCCATCTTTGGGGAAAAGCTGAAGAATGAATGATGAGTTACTGATATTCAATGAATTATACAGGAAATGATTAAAAGTAGCACCAGCAGGCAAAATCACAAAGTGTTGACTGAAAAGTAATTACAGCTTCAGAGCTTGCTCTCTAGCCAAGGATAGGTGCTACGTAAGTACTTTTAATATTAAAGCTGCCATTTTACAAGTGCAGCAGCACCTTCAGACAATTCAAGCTGGATGCCAAGAACAAAGAATCTTGATTATTTCAGCATGTTTTACTACTCGCACGTGTCCAGACCCCTCCCTATTTAACAGCAAACACATGTTATAAGCTAAAAGCACTTTTCATTCCTTTTTATGACAAAGTTCTTTCACTTGAATCTGTAGCTGAGTACTTCTGTCATCTACTGTAACGATCCTCAACTCCTGCACAGGTCATTGGAAGCTTTTTTTTTTCACCCAGCAACAAAAAACAGTGATCATCATTTCCTAAAAATTAGGGGGTCAGACAAAAGGAGCAAAAATTTCGTTTCTACACTTTAAGGGGTCTCAAAAATTTGTCAAGGATCACATTTTATAACTGCTAGAAAATGTACTAAAAACCACACGCACTCACACATACATACACACGAGCCCACTGTGTCTGGCTCACACACATAAATACACAGAGTCTGAGAAAAAGAATGAGACCAAAACAGGTAAGAAAAGAGGTGCTATTAACAAAGTTAGTAAACCAAATTTACCATGATGCACATATTTTCTCCTGTACACGGTATAACTCTGAGCAGCGCATCACGCAAAAGGGCTTTCATCCTATCCGCCACGATCAAAGTTAAAAACACAAATTTCCTCGACATTTTTTAACATTATGAAAGGATAACTTCTGCTTGAAAACTCTTCTCCACTGAAAACCAACAAGAGTCGTCAAAACAGACTAGGCCTATCTACTAATCCAGTCTATGATTGTACAAGATAAAGTGATTCCGGTAAGTGGGGCAGGGCTCCCCCTCAGCTGCTGGTGACGAGGGTGGGTTCACCCCCTATCTCAAATTGTAGAGGGTATTTTCACCCTCACTTTCAAACTTTAGAGGGTGATTTTATTAAGGCTTGCCGCAACTTAATATCTACAGCATACTCTTGCTGACTGGTCTCTGTACCAAATGCACAGAACATGTACAGGTTCTTTTAACCTTTACCAGCCGAGTCGTGACAAAAGTGGACGACAGGATTTCTCTCCAATGTCTGGATGACGGACAGACAGCATTACATTCTGCCGTGTCGTCCACAATCAGACGACGGGAACATAAAAAATTCCTACACTTTCCATGAAATGGTCCAAGGGAAATAACCTCTGTAACTAGTCTTGGGGATGTTGGAACGAGTTGTCGACCATACTTTCAGTGGCCTATTGTGAACTTGGCTGACCCCACGAGCTTTGAAACAAAGAACTGGCGGCACCACGCGACGCGCGCCACGTATTTCCTGTGCCAGAAAAAATGTCGGTCAGGCAAAGGGGTGGTAGCAATTTCTAGCTCAATGAAGTGCTTGAAATCGTATTACAAAGTGGATCTGGTGATGAGGGGAGTTGAGTGTTTGTTCTTTCCTGTGACACCTAACACAAGACCGTCAGTTGCTGTAGAGCTACCGTAAAAATAAATTAAAAAGTGGCCAAATCTGTGCGTCAGCAGGGAATGAGCGCTGTGCGCCAGCGTTCGGCAGCAGGGAAACGTGCCGTCGTGCCGCTGTAGGCTGGAAAGAATTAAAACAAAGTAGTGTACCAAAGAATCATTCATACAACAAAAATGAACACACCGAACACTAGCAAATTCTCTTTACTTTCATTTTTTCACTTTTGTGATTTTCTCATGTTTGTGTGTGTCACTGCGTGTCTGTAGTCTCTCAGGCATGGTACTGGAGGAAAATCATTTTTCCCTGAAAATTTTTGGGGGTCCAGGGGGCAACGCCCCCTGGCGGGGTCAAGGGGCAGAGCCCCTTGTGGGGGTCAGGGGGCAACGCCCCCTGAAGCTGAAGGTTTTTCAGCAATTCTAGCCTGTAAAAAAGCCTCTCCTTGAACTAATTTCAGTTCTTCATACTAAGCAATTTCTGCCATAAAATAAGCTCTCCTAGAATCACTTTATCAGTCATTCCTTCAACCCAAAGAAGGTTTTAAACCCAAGTAATCACATAGCAAAAATGAGTACATATCTACATTGCTTTAGGTGGCATACATTAAATCAAACTGTAAAATATTTACTTACTCTGCTGATAAGTGAGGCAGAGAAAGTCAGAAACAGAATGAGAGAAAGACAGAGAGAGAGAGAGAGAGAGAGAGAGAGAGAGAATGAGAGAGGAAGGGAGAGGGGGGGGGGATGGGGGGGGAGGAGGGGGGGAGAAAGAAAGAGAGAATGAGAGAGAGTGAGAGCTCTAGAAGAGAGGAAGAGAGAGGGGGGAGGAAGGGAGAGGGGGAGGAAGGGGGGGGGGAGAGAGAGAGAGAGAGAGAGAGAGAGAGAGAGAATCTAACCTGGCAGAACGGGATTACTTGCAGCAGTTTTCACTCTCTCTTTGTTTCGTTTCCCTTTGATGTGATCGCTGAGGCTTCTCGCACCGCCAGACCCGTAACAGATTTCAACTTGACACACCACACAGTATGCTTTGCCGCGGATTCTCAACTTTTCCAAGCACGACGAAAACGTTTCATTTTCGTGGCGCCTGTTCAGCCAATCCCATCGCCATTTGTTTGCCACACCAGCATCAATATCTTCTGTCGGAGAATTCCGCGGAACTATGTCTGTACGCTTTGGCATTTTTATTTTTTCCTTCTTTTTCTTCAACCTTGTTCAAATTCGATCACGTCGACCCAGAGCGGAAAGCAGTGGCGAATGTCACGAAAGCGCATGCGCGGAAGTAGTCCTGCTCAATGCTATTTCTCGCGAGACGAAGGCTTGAAGCGAACGACCTCAAACGAACTAAAAGGGCCGGTCTCGTCGGGCGCGGCTCGGTTGTTTTTTTTTTTTTTTTTTTTTTTTTGCTTTTCGCGGATTTCCGCGAATTCGCGGACATGTACCATGCCTGTCTCTTGGTCTGTGAAGCTGACACATGGTCCTTGCTGTTGTCATGGTGACTCAAGGCTGACTTTAGAAATTTGTCGACCCAACAACAAACGGATTTTGCTTGTACAGATTGGAAGTCGATTTCTGGCTTGCCGCCGTGCACACTGTGCAGATCATTTTTGGCGGAGTGCATACTGAGTCTAATTTGAGCCATGGAAACTCTTGAACCCATGCTTTTCTAAAAGTTCCATGATTCTTTACGATCTTCTGATCTGTCGTCTTCTCCTCAGTTTTAGATTTTTCCGTTCACTGCCACGGTCTTCCTCTGTATTGTTGTCAGGATTTGGTTTTCGTTTCAACCACTGGTGAAGTAAAGACGCCATCTTCGCCGGTCGCAGAAAAAGAGGAGCCAGACTCTTTGAATGAGACAGTGTGAGCATTCTCTTAATTGACGTAATGACCAATGAAAACACGCATCTAAACTAAAGCGATGACGCGCAGCTATTTTTAGTACAGCCTGTTGGTCAAGACTTCGTGGTCTCGTTGTGCGAATGGGCAACACAGACAAGACGCGCTCGATGCAAGAAGCGAGGCTATTTTTACTGTGGTCGGTTCTGAGAACTTTCGGTCAAGCAGAGCACACGGCCAGCCTGAACAAACAGCAGACGCGTTCAACGAAATCATTGAGGGTGATTCCACCTCCGGATTTTAATTTTAGAGGGTGAAGCTCACGCGTGAAACACAATTCTAGGGGGTGAAATAGAGTTCTAGTGCGTGAATGACGTGCATTCTGCGCATCATGGGAGCCCTGGTGGGGGAAAGCATGGAAAACCATAGGAATTTCAGCTTTTCAGAATCAAAATCCGACAGTTCAGCTGTGATTCATGGGGTATAATCCAGCGAATGAAACAAAAGTCGAACAATCTATGCAACATGACCAGTTTGGATAATTAAAATGGCTCCGTTCTGGACGTACGAAACGTGTTGCCCACAGAGCAAGAATGGCCAGTCTACAGTTTCATCGTAGGTTCCACCAGGCTTCCAATGATCATTGCATAGTGACTGGAATTTGGTCATATAATAAAATATTTCAACATTGAAGGAAATGGCTCACGTAGTGGAAATTGTGATATTAATCGAAGAGGACATCCCACAAATCAAGCTTCACTGTGACAATCCTGATAGTACAGGTGCTTTCTTTTCTTTCTGCGTACGCAGGCTGATACTCCTGCGGACACTCCCTGTATAGCCAGGCAGTGGAGTTTTGTGTGTATGACCCTTTTTTATCCCGCCATTAAGGCAGCCATACTCCATCTTCGGGGAAGGTGCATGCTATGTGTCACGTGTCATCCATACCAACGGCCAAACTGGCCTTCTCTTCCGAAAGTTGGTGATGGGATTTTACGTGTGTGCAAGATGTTATGCGTGCGTTCACACACGGAACCTCGGTTTATAGTCTCATTCGAAGGACTATATGGGGAATGGAGTCAGAACCAATGTTAACTCCGAGGGAAAAATCCCCCTATACCGAAATTCGAACCCGCAACCCCAGGATCACGAGTCCGGCGCTCTACCAACTGAGCTATCCGGCCCCGTACAGGTGCTCACATCTACTGATTTTAGTTAACACTTTCAAAACATAGGAAAACGAATATGAATAAATAATATTTTGCACAGACTGGAATGTTTTATTACCTTTATTAAAAGCACCTCTTTTCAAATGTATTTCTGTCTCTTTCTCTATCCATTTATGCGTGTGAGCCAGTGAAAGCACGTTCATGTGTGTGTGTGTGTGTGTGTGCGCGCGCGTGCGTGTGTGCGTGTTCACTACATTTTCTAGCAGTTATTACTGGTGACCCTCTAAATATGTCTGTGACCTCCTTAAAATTTGGAAGCAAGTTTTTTGTACCGAGTCTGACCCCCTAATTTTCTGGAAATAATTATCACTGAAAAACACACTGTGCGTGTGTGTGTGGTGTGTGTGTGTGTGTGGTGTGTGTGTGTGCGTGCGCGTGCGTGCACATGTGTGTACACATTTGGACACATAGTGTGCCCACATGTGAAGGTGTGTGTGCATATTATGTGTATAATTTCACTTCATTGCACTTTGTTTTCTCTTCAGTACACTGATCGGACCTCAGACCATGTGAGAACCGCATGTGTTTCATGGAAGGAAGTCCTGACTAGGATAGGATGTTGGCACGTACTTGCACACACACGTAACCACAGAAACACATGCACACACAAAAATGTACACACAAACCCTGACAACACATGTTAACACAGAAGAGGGATAAGATAAGATAATGTTGCTTATAGCCCAGCCGACCGCAAAGGGCCACATCAGGGCCGACAGAAGAGGGAACTGGGAATTTTATCAACAAAATTTTGTGGCAAGAGACTGAACAGTCCTTTCAAACTGAAAGATGCTCATGGTGAAAATGGAGTCGGAAACTTTACTTTACCCCTTTCTGTGTGGTATAACCAGTGCAGCGTCTGCCATTCCCTTCACCTGTCAAAAACTCATTCCCAAATCTCCTGTCCTCATCAACTCCTATTATCATACACTGGAATGCTCCAAGACACAATGCCTGATGCTGAGCTCACAAGTCTGTTAAGTCTTATTCCATACTTTATTGCCTGCTAGTAATTACCATGATCGAGCACCATCCCTTTGGTTTGTTCTTAAATGGTTCACCTCTCTGCAATTGCACAAATGCACAGAGACATCAACCACTTGAGAACAGACAAATGGGATGATGCTGATGCTGGAACACAACAATATGGACAATTTGCCTTTTTTTTTTATCCTAGATCAATGGCATAAACCTCCATTGTAAAGTAATGCCAAAATAATCTGCCCATAAACAGAAGCACAATTCAATGGGACTGTTTCTGTGGAAAAGTATCTATGATTTAAGGTAAAATTCAAGATCACTGTTGGGAAACCTATGCCGTGGTTTATCACACCAAACTTTTTGCATCGTTTCTGACTTCAGTTTGGTTGTAATCTGTTTAATATTCCCTTTAAAAACCAAAAGTCAAATGTTATCATCACTGCATGGAGAAGAACAACACTTCAATCATGATAGCCCAAACACTGCACAAAACCGCATTCCTGCTTAAGAACTTACTCAGAGGTATTCCCTTATACAGTATAGACAGTTAATACACAGGTGGTAAATACTGTATGCTTAATACCTTCTAAGTGCTTGAATACTTCCTGCACACACACACACACCACGAGTGTAGACACACACACACAGTGTACACATACACAATGTACACATGTATGCGGGCATCCCTGCATGCAGTCGTTTGCACCTCTTATGCCACATGCACATCATTTATCACAGTGCTCAAGAACTACCTAGCACTGGTTAGCAAGAAGACAGGCCACAAACCCTTTCAGAATACCTCTGCACCCAAAGGAACCCGACGGTCCCATCCAGCAACATACCACCTTTCCAACTGCAGACTCTGACAGAAATCTATCTTCCCCAGGACCATATCTGACCCCCCCCCCCCCCCCCCTCCCCGTCCCAGCAAACACTATCTCAAGCGACTTTAACTTCATGCAAACCCCTTTATAGTCTACAGAATCTTCAAAATGACGAAGATGATGGTCAAGGAAAAGAAGAAGACGACGACCATGAAGGCCCACAACTTACTACTTGACTTGATTCAACGTTTGAGGCCTGTTCGTTGGTCCTAGCTTACTGGCTTAAGTTTTCACATGCGTGGGAATATACATGTCCCTAACTTAAGTCAGACACTCTGGCTCATAAACTGTCTTTAGTTGTTTCCAGTGTTGGTCCAAATGTCTTTTGAAAGCATTCAGTGAAGGGGCTGGTACTACTGATGGCATTGTAATAGTAATACTACACAAAATCAAACTACAGTAACAACAGCAAAGGGTTTTTTTGTTTGTTTGGGGGGAGTTTTTTTTTCTTTGTGTGTCCAAACCTGACAGCATGATATATATGAGTTAATAGGCCTACTTAAAAGTAGAATTAATACTTAAAAGAACAATAAAGTTGAAGTCACTGACAATGAAAGCCTTGGTTGAAAAACTACACACCAGAGGTTTACGCCGCAGATTTAAGATTTACCCCCGACTTACATGTCTTTGATTACGTTAATCTCATCCTCTACACGCTATGACAAACAGTAAAATATAGCCTACTAAACTTGAGGTTTGAAGCTAGGCGCTAAATTTGAGAAGGATCGTGGCTTCTGTTCTGCATGAACATCGGAACATGAACGACAAAAAGAACACAAAACTGCATTTTTCCAAAACCTTGGATTCAGTCTGTTGTGTAAGAAAACCTGTAACAGTTCTATCTAAACAAATGCGACTATCGTTTGTTACATTCACTCAATGCATCGGGAAAACCGGGTTCGCTAAAGCAAAACCTGTGATCAGCCACGCTTTCTTTCATTCTTTTTGTTTTAACACAATGCCGTAAGAACCATCAATGCAAGAAGATATTAATGTCACCTTTCAAATGCAAATACAAAAGGATAGTACAAAAATGAATAACTGAATATATTGACTTACCGGTCGATTTATATAACAATTTCTTTGAAATTTGCCGGCTGGTTTTTGTCCGTGCGGAAAGCAAATGGCTGACGCATGCAAAAGGCAGTTCTAGCTTTGTCTGACAGTTTCGAACTTTGTGACAAGACTCATTTGATCAATACTACCATGTAGTTTCAGTTTTAGTATAAGCACACACCATTTAACTCTCTTCATATTCAATACAAATTTTAAATTTTGTATGGTCCCAGTGTCATGTATACGAAACTGTGAAAGATGAAACTGGTGCACAGTAGTCTAAGGGAATTAATGCAAGTTCCTGCAAAAAAAATATTTTGTATTTCCTCCCTTCTTCTTGCTGGAAATCTGTGAATCCAACCAAAGGTACATCATATGTTTTTGTTCTTGTTTCAGTCGTGCAAGATATTCAAATGTTACTGATTGACTGGCTTCCGCGTCATACCTCTTTTTGAATTAAAGTGTTCGGAATTACTGAAAGTTCATAATCAATCATGAATTGCAATTTTGGCTGTTGTAGTAGTTTACTAACTACTCTTAGTATCAGTAGGCCTAATCAGTGCAGATGCTCGGCCAATTTTATTCAGTGTCAATCCATGGAATCGTTTGTTCAAGAGTTTCTCTTTAGAGTATAGCTCTGTATGGACACCAGTCCGCTCCTTGTCGTTTTGAGGAAACTTTAAACTGGCTCAGGGCAATGCTTGTAAAACAAAATCTTGCACACATGTTGAATCCCGGCCTAGGCCATTTTGTGCTGGTGGGATGGATAACACAAAAAATGAAACACATGCACACTGGTGTCGTTTTTTAACATCAGCCCTTAAGACGTAATGTGGCAGTCATGATGTCAAGATTTAAAATGGTTGCATTCACAAAATTTCACCACTTCACAAAATTTAACCACGGAGAACCACAGAGTTCTAGCTCAGGTTCAAAGACAGAAAGAAAAGATCTTAAATTTCATCAAGTTTTTTGAAGAGCAAAGTGCAGGATGGACTCAATCCCAAATCAGAGAGTCCATCCAGGAAAGAAAAAGGATGTCATCCAGCCAAGAGATTCTGTCATTCATAGATCTATCTGTAGGATCTACACTTACTTCCAGATCTTCATCCACCAGTGACATCATTTCTCTCTGATGTTATAATTAACAACAGAGTCTTCAAGTTGTATGGACTTCTGTTCATCAGCCACTTCTTTCTTCTTCACAAAGAGAGAGATAGAGGGGATTCCTTTTAGTTGTGCAGTATCTGAGTTGATTGGCTAATTGTTGTGCATTCAAAAACCTTGCATTACTCCACAAGGCCAGAAAGCTGTGTCGGTGCTCGCAGCAGGGATTCATCATAACCAGAAAAAGTACAAATGCTTCCAGAGCCAGTCCTTCACCAGAGCCAATGACTTCAGTATACTGTCTATGATTATGACAATTTGTGTTTCCCCCCTCAGTTGTGATTTTGAGTCGTCTTTTTCAATTTAGATTTTGTCTTTTTCGAAAGCCACACTCAGTCCCTCGTTTCAGCTCATTTACTATCTTGCCTCTGTTGTACCTCATTACTTGCAGAATGTTGGTAAAAATCTCCTAAAAATAAATTCAGAAAGCTTTATAACAATGCAGCGGGGTGTGATCTCTAAGATTCCTTATATCAAGTATATACTCACCTTTCTGCTTTAAACTAGCTTCCTGTTAAAGCAAGAATTATCTACAACATTGCATGTCTCTGCTTTGTTGCAGTCAGCTAAACTAGACCTGCTTATCTTTTTGATCTGGTGCATTTGTATGTTGTATTACCACCAAGAACTCCCTGCTGATCTGCTAGCAATTTTACTCTTTCTCAGATTCTATCCTAGATTCTCTATTAAAACATTCAATGAACACTGTTTTTCTTTCTTTGCGCCATCTGTTTCGAATTCTCTACCATTTTAACTCCACATATTCTAAAAAATTTTCCTGCCTCCAAATTTTAAAAAAAAATCTTTTTTTACTAGCTAAATCTTTAATTTTACTTCTGATACTTGTTGAGTTTGGGCTGCTGTGCATCCATATTATTGTATGCACTTCAGAGAAAATGTTTAAAAAATGAATGAAATTTTCATGGAATATATATATTTTCTATCAATAAAAGGATGAATATGTGTATTCCCTACAAATACATTCTGATAGAAAAAAAAATTGCAATGGAATATACATTAACCATGTGACGTGAAAATAACAAATGGAAGCCTCATTTAAGGCAGCTGTGATGGAAATGCCCTGTTGATGCCAGGATCTCTTTCAGAATAAACTGTTTAACTGCCTTCTGGAAATTCTGTGCTACTGCTTGTCATTTTCTTTTATTCCTATTTTTTTTATTTAATGTGTTTTATTTTAACAAATCTGTTAACTGTTATAATGTGTTTTTAATTTTAACCTTTGTTTGTTGCCCAATCACATGTCTTTATTCTTAAAAGAAGTCTTTTTTTTTTTCTTTTTAACATTACGAATTAAACAGATAGCGTTTGTGTTGTTGTTGTTGTGTTGTAGCGACTAGGTAGCAAAACTGCAGACGTTGTCCAGAGTGAGCATTATTAATTTTGTCAGTTCTGTATTATGTTTACCCACATGGCCTCCTTTGTGTGTGTTGTGTGTGTGTGTGTGTGTGTGTGTGTGTGTGTGTGTGTGTGTGTGTGTGTGAGGTTGAATTTGTTGGGTGTTGGGGAGTGCAGGTTTTGGTGTGTGTGTTGTTGTTTTTCTTACTTGTGCAGCACTTCTGTAAGGGTGTGTGTATGTGAGACTGTGTGTGTGTGTGCATGTGTGTGTGTCTGTGTCTGTTGTGTGTGTGTGTGCATGTGTGTGTGTCTGTGTCTGTTTGTGTGTATGTGTGTGTGTTTGTGTGTTTAATCTCTATTTAGAATTTATTTTTATGAACTAGATTGATAAGCTAGGGTGGAATGCCTTACACCCTAAGCACTTCCAAAGTTGTTTCTGCTTGAGGGATATCAGTAATTTAGCAATCATGTTAAGAATTGTGTGAATGAAGTGGATAGCTCTAGCCGTATTGATTGTTGTTTCTTTTTCAGGACAGATGGCTTTTTCACTGTGTGATGACAGCCCAGAAAGGTGCTTTGTGGTCAGCTGGGCAATAATTGATACAACTGAAACTATGATTGAGAACATTCAAAGAAGCAGAGAACTATTACCGGAGATTCAAAAGTACTCTTTTCAGATTAAAAAAAAGAAGCAGTTGTATTTCTGTGTATGTGAAGACATGGATGGAATACTGCAATACTGAAAGCGTGTGTTCTTAAGTTAAAACAAAATTAAGCTCGCTGTCCCTGATCATGCAATCCAGGCCTATGCAGCTGTTTAGGAATATACATCTATTCCTCTTCCGGTACAGGAAGATAGGGTAGTGAAGGAAAGATGCATGCCATATCCACCATGATGCTGGCCCCAAGAGCGATTGAAATCTCACGTGCACCATTCTCTGACAATGGCCTACTTAAAGGGAACATCTTGTCATTACATCTGAATACCACTTGAGATTCTATGGAGGTCAAGTCTGCACATTTTACCTCTTCATAAAACATTGCAGACACCTCCCCCCTTCTACAAGCCCTGCCCTCCTCCCCACCCTTTCTCTCTCTCTCTCTCTCTCTCTCTCTCTCTCTCTCTCTCTCTCTCTCTCTCTCTCTTCTCTCTCTCTCTTGCTTTCTCTCTATCTCTCTCTTTCTTTCTCCCCCACTTTCACACACACACGCACATATGTGTACATATGAACTAACGCGCATGCACACACACACACACACAACACACACACACACACACACACACACACAACACACAACACACAGTAGAATCCATTTCAATGAAATGGTTGACTGAGTAGCAAAATGAGGGGTAAGATACTAACAGATCAGAATGTTCATTTTGCCATTTTCCCTCCATGTCCATGATACATTCTACTACAAAAGTGCAAATTGGAAACACTTCAGGATTAAAACAATTGCAAGACTGTGGATATTTTCTTTGCACTTAATTGTTGTAGTTTACTTTATCAAATTTAGTATACATGTATATGTGTAAACATTGTCTTTGTTGTTTGTTTCTTTTTCAGGATGAAACATTTTTTCCTCCCAACTTGAAGACAGCTCAGAAAAAGGTCAGCTTAGCTATATAAAATGGAACAAGAAATGCAATCAAGAATTATCATTTGCTTGATGAACAGATTCAGAATAAATGATTTTTAAAAAGTTTGATTTTTCACACACACACACACACACACACACACACACACACACATACACAAACACACACTCTCTCTTTCTCTTTCTGTGTCTCTCTCTCTCTCACTCGCTCACTCATACATGTGTGTGTTTGCAACAAGTAAGATGTGAGGGATAACAGGAGCAAACTAACACTTTATAATTAATACAATTATCTTATTAAATTTAAAAGAGAGAAAGAAAGAGTGAGAGGGGATAACAGGAAATAAGTGAAATTTAAAAGAAAGAAAGAAAGAGTGAGAGGTGTAAGGGGAGAGAAGTGGGAAAATGGGAATGAAAAAATAGGACATTAATATGTAAATATCAAATTCTCCATTAATACCATGCAGAGACCATTTAACTTCGCCTTGAAAACAACTACACATACACACTTGCACTCACACACACACACACATGCACACACACACACACACACACACACACACACACCCACACACACACACACACACACACACACACACAAGTATGTATGCGTATGTCGACCAGGGACACATTTCAACACTGTCAGCATGCGCACACGCATGCACGCACATGCGTGCACACACATACACTCATACAAGAACACATGCTGCATGTTTTCTTGATGAATTTGTCTCTATTTTCCTTTTTTTTTTAATTAAAAAAAATGTGTGCATGCACAAACAATTTTGCAGTGACTAAAGTTGCACTTTATCATCGTTTGCAGGCTCGATTTGCTTCGACTGTTGAAGATGGATTATCAGATATCCTACATTATAGAAGCAGATGATCACAGATGATGTGGCTTTCTAGCTCTGTTGCCCTGGCGGATGCTGATAAGATTGCATGTCACTGTCAGCAGATAGAGATCCATCAATGGAACCAGAAATTCAGTTCAGAAAAATTCCAGCGCAAAACATTGTTTTCAGACTTCGGCAAAGGGAGACATTTTCTTGTCGACCTGGGACACATTTCAACGCTGTCAGACACTTCTACAAGAATGTGTTTCCCAATTTCACAGTCACCAACGTGGAAAAACCGCCATGTTATCTCAGAAAATTCTCACCCTCAGGGAGATACTTCATTGCATTTTCTATGGATCAAACAGCTCTTGAGATCTATGAATTCAAAGGATCAGATGCTGCAGGGAACAAGCTGCAGAATGCAAGGAATGAATATTTGCTCACGACATCAGGGAATGAACGTTTTGCACAAAACGTCAGACTTCAGTTGTTCAACATATTCTTCACCAAAAAATCCAGCACCATTCTGACTCGAAGCGGTGAACAGCTCAATAGAGAGTGCAGCCTTTTCACCTGTGACGGTAAATATGTGATCGTTGGAGCAGCCAAAGACCTTCACGAGTCCAGGCACCCTCTGACGTCCAACATGTTCCGCAACAACGAGGCTGTGACCGGCTTCCGCAATCATGTGGAGACCTACACGTTAAGTGTGGTGGAGCTGGCCACTGGGCAAGTGACGGATAGCAAAGTGTTCCTGCACGACAAAATCTTCCTGTCCCACAATCAAGGCCTCTACCTCTACAAGAGTACACTGGCTGTGCTGTGTGTGCAGCAACAGACCATTCATATCTACCAGGTCAGAGCACTATACTGTATGCTTTTCTGCAGATTCTTTTCTTTTTTCCTCTTCTTCTTCCATGATGTCATCTTCAGCTTAGCGCTGGAGTTTGTGGTCCATTTTGGAGTTTGTTAGCCATGCGATGCACTGTCAAGGGTAACACTTATTAAAGTTCATGCAAACACAAAGACACTCATATATTTTTGCAAACATGCACATATGCATGCACAACATACGCACACACATGCATGTTCCTAAACACAAACATGCACATGTGCATGTATATGCATGTGCATAACATGCACTATGTATTTAATTTTCACATTTTCATGGTTTGCAGACTTGAGTTCGCTGATACACAATTATATGCACATACACAACTTTAGAGTTATACAAGTTTACAAACCAGGTTTCTATTTGTTTCTTTTACAATGGTTTTTACAATATTTCTAAACCGTACAGAAAAAAAAAAGGCAGAAAGTCTTCAATTAAATTACATGTTGCACATGTACGTATGTATGAATCAGCTTATTGAAAACGAATATATTATGTTTTAAGAAGACACTCATGTTTTACACACACACACACACACACACACACACACACACACACACACACACACACACACACATATGCATACTAACACCCTCACAAATTCAGACTATTCATTCATACTTAAATTTGATATTTACAAAAACTTCATTAATGAAAAAAAATGGACCTGCGAAGATCCCTTTCTTCCATTAAGAAAGTGTGAACACCGTAGTCGCACCTTCTCGCCATGTTAATGTGGGTGCTTCCTCAGGGGGCAGGTTGTTTTCACTAACACGGCACAGGAGCGGAATACTGGCGCTATATCAAAACTAGATCCCGGCCTCTCCAATCAAGGAAAGCCGCAGGCTAGACCAGTCCAGATGGAAGAGTAAGGCCCCCACCAAAATGGAAGGAACTGAGTGAAGGCCCACCGGCGTGTGGATACGCCCTGACACTGCTCCAAGCCTTACCCCAGCCATAGGTTAAATGGCAAAAGCATCCAGCCTGCCGAAGACGGAGTGTGTCAGCTACGGCGCAGGTCCTGGGGATAAATTAGGGCACACACGCATCAACGATTATGGTCATGCGTCAGACTACCTTGTTGTCATGGCATCGTCCCTATCAGCGACAACCGGGGAGGGACGGAGCCGGGCCCTTAGCCTCAAAGGGGCCCACCCAAGCGACCGGTGCCTCTGTTAACCTGACGGTCGGGGGAAGGCAGAGTAGAGCGACTGACCGCGCTGTCCTACTCACGCAGCTCTTAAGACACAAAACCTGGCCAGGGGGAGTGGAGTTACAGGCGCAGCTTTGGGGAGCCCGTTCTGACCTGGAGAAGACCGCGGGCTTCATCATGGCGGCCGGGTTACAAGTCTGGCGCATCCAGCTTCAATCGAACACAGAAGAAGAAGAAGAAGAAGAAAAAAAAGAAAACAAGACGTTGTACTGTCTGATGTTCAAGGTTTAGTGATGGTGATCATTATCAGATAATCATGCCCTTACAATTGTTAGAATTTAGCATTGCTTTTAAAAATACTTTTTTGTATACATCGACACACATACAAAATTGATTTGTTGACTAAACGCGACCCATTTGAAATTGTTATTATCATCTTATGCTCAGGTCCTTGTAGTTAGAATTGTAACTCTGCTTTTAAAAACATTTTTTATATACAGCAACACATACACAAAGTTGATTTGTTGATTGTATGACATGCGTTATTATCATCCTAACCTTCACCCACCAGATAACGGACGAGGGGACTTTCATTGAGGTGCGGACAATTGGACGGTTTTGCCACGAGGACGACTACTTGGTGCAGCAGCAAGGGCTTAGCGGACAGCAGCAGGTCTACAAGGAGCAGACAATCAATTCCCTGAAACATCGTCTGCTGGTCCATCTGTACAAGAGGGCAGTTGCTTCTGGAGAGGTAGGTGCACACAGCCCTTAAAAGGCCTGTATTGACAGCCGGGCTGTGAATTACAAGCAACATGATTTATGGTGTTGCTGCATGGGGCTTTTTCCCCCGTTATGTTTCCACAGCAACTATCATATACATCAATGTGTATGTCTACACTTCTACACATAGAAAATGATATAATAATCTTCTATGAAAATATGCGAGACAGAAAGAAATGATTATGAATCTGAGCCATCTTACCTTCAGTTTCCAAAAAGAATGTGGAACAAAGGTAAAAGAAAATATTATTCTTCTGCTAATATTAGACTTGCATACAGGGAGAGGGTAAGAAATTATTCTCTAGCAAGTGCTCTGTAAGTCAGTTGTTCCTCCTAAGGGGAGATCAGCCGGCCTGCAAAGACAGCTGCTTAGCTCTGGTCTGTGAAGAGCTCATTGGGTTTGCTTTATTCACCAGGTTGCCAGTGAAGATCGGCATTTCTACATGAGCAGAAAGCAACTCCCAACATTGGATGAAGAAAATGTCTCCAAAGAATGCGTGTGAACAGCTAATGAAGAAATGCAGAGAACTGTAGAGTCAAAAAAAAGAATAAAGGAACAAAAAAATATGTGCTGAAATGAAACCAAAAAATAAAAATGTATGACCACACACACATATGGGTATGTGTGTATGACCCTTTTAACTTCACCATGTGCTCACACATTTGTTTAACCATAGTGTAAAGACTGATTAGCAAAGTGCAAACTTTTCCATGAGAACAGCAGTACAAACAGGTGCATTGACATATGTCCTCATGTCATCCATCACACCTGTCCTGGATGGCTTAATCTCCTCCGAAAGTGGAATGTGATTTATCATGTCTGCAAGATTTGTTGTACATATGTTCACACGGAGGCCTCAGGTTGAAGTCTCTTCCAGGGCACTAGGAGGGGATTGGAGTCAGCATTGATAATAGCTCCAATGAAGAAAACTCTTCCAACCTAGCGATCTGGAGCAAGAATAAAACCCCAAACCTTTGGAACAAGCGTCTGGCACCTTACCGCTAGGCCATCCAGGCCTGGAACCGTTATTGTAAGTTACTGGTTCAAAGTCTTATCAGTCTGTCACATAGTTCACCACTTACGCTGTGCCAGGAAGAGGTTAAAGAACTCAATAAAAGAGTCTGATTGCAGTTGATATTTCATTAGCATTGACTATCACATTTTCCACTTTACTCGGCTTTCTCATCCTTTCTTAAACATTCTCACCTGCCTTGTTTTGAGATATTTTATGGAATGTACTAAATGAAATTGAAAATGTTGTAAGTTTAAGTTAAGAAATTGCCATTAAAATTCTGCACCTGATTGTGCCAGTATTCCTCCATATGAGTCTGTCTACCTTACCTCTCTGTTGACAGATTGAGCTAACTTATCTTCTTTGTTTTCGTCAAGAACTCTGGTGAGATTTTTGCGAATGTGCCCTTTTCAGTCTTGCCATAAAGGTCGTTCTCTCCTGTCTTTGGGATATATTGATTGTTATTGAACAGGATAGATTTGTTTGTGGAATCATCGTGTCTTACTGGTGGCCTTCAACAGGAATGTGGTTTCTTTTTTTCCATTTTGCTCATTTGGTCTCTTTATTTATAATGCTGGAGCTTTTCAGAGAACTTTTCTGTTTGCTTTCTTGGATTTCTGCGCTTGTTTGGTTGGGGCTTTGTGTGTGTATGTGTGTGTGCTTTTCTTTTCTTTTTTTTTTATGTGCTATGCTGTCTTATCTTCAGTGCCCTTTCACTGATATCATTAACACACCACTCATTCCAGTTACGCCATGTACAGTCACAGGGTAATTCACTGGCAGGCCCACTATCGGCAGTCCATTTAGAGCAGTCAGTCGGGTGGCCCTGAGGCCACTGAGCAAACAAGACACTGCACTGTTTCTGAGACACTTTGCGCATGTCAAGTAATGCCTGTTCTGGTCCAGCATCTGCTGGACTCCATATGCCGGAAGTGATGATTTAGTAGTCACGGAGTTACATGTGCTAGAGTCCCCTGACAGAAGACATCAACGCACTCATTCAGTGACAATCTGAGTGAAGGTGCTGATGTCAGAGAGATTCAAACAAACTGACCAACACCGTGGATGTGGAGAGGAAACTGGAACTGAAGACACCAGAAAAGCAGGGTATAAAGAGTCAGAGAATTTGATTTGCTGTTGTTGATGATGAAAACTATTGTCAGGGGTGATAATGAAGATTATGCCATGGAGTTTTATGTTGGTCTGAGACAACGTGATAGGATTGTCTTCTATGTTTCTTTACATACTGTATCCTGCTGATCAACCAGCCCTATGAGATTTAGACACTTGCCAAAACGGTCAAATAACTGGAACAATTTTCTTGGAGATACATCCATTAAATGTATGAAAATCAACTACCAAGTTTCAATCTTCTCATTTAAGCCACTCTGGGAAGAAGCCTACTAGGACTGAAAAATGGCACAACAGTCTATAGTGATTGCCTACTCAAAGGTCTTTTCTATTCATCCCTAAAGAAGAATGTTCACCGCAGTGATTGCATACTCAAGGGTCTTTACTATTCATCCTTCAAGAAGAATGACGATACAAAGTATCATGAGCACTCTACCTTACATTTATGTTGTGTTTCCAGCCTTACACCCTGCGGCGTTTCTACCAGTACTTCAACCACTTCTTGGGCCTGCGCATGTGGAAGATGCAGCTGCTGGACCAGCACCACCTGCTGATCAAGTACGCCTCGGAAGACGTGGTCACCTTGCAGATCCAGGACCCCAACTCCCAGCCGTCTTTCTTCATGGTCTACAACATGGAGAGCACGGAGGTGTTGGGGGTGTACGAGAACACCTCTGAAGAACTGGCCCAGCTCTTTGAGAATTTCTGTGATATGTTCCGCAACGCTTCTCTGTACTATGAGGTGGGAATCGTGTGATGATGGGAGAGAGTTGAATGTTCCTTACGTTTCTGTGGTGCTTCCTGCTGTGTTATTTATCGTGTGAGGCAAGGTGTGTTTGAAGATTTGCAGGGCTCCCACGTTTCTGTTTTTCAGAGAAATGTAAAAAGAAGAAACCGTTAAAGAAAAATACAGGGTTGGGGTGAAGAAAGGCAATGGAATCCAAGTCACATTTTCAGTATGCTAGCAGACGACACACCAACGTCAAGAGATCTTGTGTGAACAAGAACAAGCAGTCATTTATTTGTCTGCCTAGTTTAAGACAAAATGATGTCAAGCTCTGACATCATGTGTCAACAAGACACTGCAAAAGTGAAAGAGATCAACAAAAGCTCTATAAGTAAATGGTCCAGATCATGGTGGTACCTTCTTTCTTTCTTTCTTTCTTTCTTTCTTTCTACGTACGCAGGCTGATACTCCTGCGGACACTGCCTGTACAGGCAGTGGAGTTTTCCGTGTATGACTGTTTTTCATCCTGCCATTAAGGCAGTCATTCTCCATCTTTTGGAAAGGTGCATGCTATGCATAACGTGTCATCCATACCAACGGCCAAACTGGCCTTCTGTTCCGAAAGTTGGTGATGGGATTTTACGTGTGTGTAAGATGTTGTGCGTGCATTCACACGTGGAACCTCGGTTTATAGTCTCATTCGAAGGACTGTATGGGGAATGGAGTCAGAACCAATGTTAACTCCAAGGGAAAAATCCCCCTGTACCGAAATTCGAACTCGCAACCCAGGATCACGAGTCCGGCGCTCTACCAACTGAGCTATTCTGGCCCCCATGGTGGTACCAAAGAGTGGATGATACACACTTGATGTTCAGCGTTGTGTCAGACTGCACAGTTTGGACTGCAAGGTTCTCTATCTTTAAAGGAAGAGGCTGGGGAGGGTGCAAGGGTAACAGGGGTGGTCTTTGGACGTGGGGCCACATGTAGAAGGGAGGTATACAACCCACCCATCTTCGTAAAAAATACTTTACAGAGTTGAAATTTTCTTTTTCTTGAGACACCTAGTGACGCCATTGCCACTATGATCATACTTTGGAAAGATTGCAGCTGAGTGCCATTCAAAATGTCACATCTTGTGACATCATTCCTGCTATGAGCATACTTTGGCAAGATTTGAGCCGAGTGCCATTCAAAAGGTCATACTTGCTCTTGATCACAAACATGCCCTCACGATCATAAACCAGTTTCAGTTGACAAAACATGAAAACTTGTTAGAACTTGTCATACAGTGACAGTAATCTTGATGAAAAAATGAAATTGAAATCCAGTTTCAGACCATCCCAAACAAGAATCGAATGTCATGTTGCATACTTTAGAGGAAAAAAGTTTCCGTTGAGCTGAACTTAGGTAGGTATTGGTGAGTATGCATGAGCCCCACCACCAGGTATCCAGACAGAGAGACAACATGTGCTCTGTCAGCCAAGGCATGAGTCAGCAATGCGTTTGATGTGTGGCAAGCAGTTGGCCCAACGCAGTCAGTTTGCCTGGGTTATGCACTCTGAACAGGCAAGGCAGCAAAGTGTGTGGATGAGGTTCTTCCGATGTCTTGCTGACTCCCCTCGCAATTCCTAGTAGAGGCACATCTGTAAAGTAACCCACACAGTGGTGGTTAGTCTTGTGAGGGAGGGGGCTGGGGATGTGAAAACAAATATTACTTTTATTGGGTGGTATTTTTTTTTTTTGTACACCTAGAAAGCAGGACTTGCTTTTGCTAGTTTTTGGCTGTATCAGACCCTTTTTTAATGCATTTCATTCATGTTTGTATTCTTTTGTTTCTTTTTTATTCTCCCCCTCCTCCCACCACATCCTACCCAGTGACAACTTGATAGAACACTCATTTACCGTGATTATGTTAGTGTCCTTGTTTAAAGTTTATGTGTGTGTGTGTGTACACATGTGCACGAATGTGTTGTGTGTTTGACGTGACTTGACATGAGGGCTCTTTGGATATTGTTCTCTTTGTGTGTGTGTGTGTGTGTGTGTGTGTGTGTGTGTGTGTGTGTGTATGACTTGACATAATGACTCTTTAGGTGTTGCTCTTTTTATCTCTTTCTTTATCTCTGTGTGGGTGTTTGTGTGCGTGCTGTAAAATAATTCAGAAAAGACCCAGTTATAGCAATAACAATATACGCCTTGGCTTAAGGCTGTGTCAGACCAATTGACATAGGCCAGAACACCAAGGCTACATCAAAATGTTGTTATGCTCTGCATAGTTATGTGGGGATTGTCTTCAGTCGTGACAAGCTCCTAGCATAACATTATCAGTCTCCCAAATCCCCGAAGTCGGAGTGTGGCTGCCCATGTGGCGGGGTAATCAAAAACGGTCACACACGTAATGTTTTCATCCCCAGCTGATGCATTTGTGCCATAGTGTTCAAATACTTCGGCTGTTCGGATGATCCCTGGAGTCTTTTAGCCAGGGTACGACAACAACAACAACAACAGCAATAACAATATTAAAAGGGAAGATATTTGGAGTGCAGCATCTCAAATGATCACAGAGCACTCACAAATAAACAAGTCAAATATTCAACAGTTAGAGATAACAAAATACATAGAAGTTAAAAAATGCAAAGCAGTGGCTGATGTATACATTTACCAAAATATGTACACTCATACACATATGCATGTATATGCACATGTTTGCACACACACACACACACACACACACACACACACACACACACACACACACACACACACACACACACCACAACACAACACACACATGCAAACACACACACACACACACACACACACACACACACACACACACACACACACACAGAGAGAAAATGAAGAGATATTCACGCCTAGAAAATATAACCATAAGACTCTTTTTCATTTGAGACTTGTTGTTCTGAAATAGTTTTTCTCTTTGTACAAGATTAACCTCGCAGCTACACTTTTCCGCCTACTACTATTCCACTGGACAAAAGGGACAAACAAATCACAAGACAAAACATGACGTGTTTCAACCTCTTTGGTCTTCTTCAGGCAAGATAAACAACATTCAGGACAATGAAAACTAAGAACAAGCAATCACTAAGTTCCTCAACTTTTGCACAAAATGGGCGTTGAGTGAATCCCTGAAAGTTTTTAAATTCTCCCTTTTTGATTTCTTGGAGTTGATTTGAATGGTCCTGTTGTTCTCATTAGTACATGTGGACTTTGTTCAGTTTCTAGTTTTGACAGATTTCTTGGAGTCAGTATCGAGTGGTCCCACTGTTCTCATTGGTTCAGGTGGATGTTGTCCGTTCGCGGTTTTGTAGGACTTTTTGGAGTCAAGATTGAGTGTTCTCACTGGTACATGTGAACTTTGTTTGTTCCCAGTTTTTAAGGATTTCTTGGAGTCAATATTGAGTGGTCCCACTGTTTTCATTAGTTCAGGTGGACTTCATCTGTCCCCAGTTTTGAAGGATTTCTTGGAGTCACCATTGGGTGGTCACACTCTTCTTGATGTGGAGGCGGACTTTGTTCCCAGTTTTGAAGGATTTCTTGGAGCCAGGATTAGAGGTGGTCCCACTGTTCTCAATGGTGGAGGTGGACGTCTTTTTTTTTTTTTTTGCTGTCCCATCCTCTGCACCACCTTTGAGGCAGTGCATCCATACCGCTCATTCTGACACCCCGTCCACAGCCACAGCCCGGTCAGCCCCAGCGCAGCCCCGGCACTGGCAATCCACAGGGAGCAGTCAATGTTCAGCTGTCAAAAGGCAACCCACTGGAGGAGACACTGCACTGCTGCCGAGTCACTTCGGTGATGTTCAGTGGCGCCCGTTCTGATCTAACATACACAGGACACCACCTACTAAGCTCCCTACTGATGACAATAATTGCTTAGTCGCGGAGCCAGTGTGAGTGAGCTCTCCCTCCGGAGGACGCCACTAAGTCCATCCAACGACAGCCCCCATGGACCTGCCAATAGCGGTGACCCGGAAGGAACCAAACCAAGGCCACAGACGTGGAGAGGACATCGAAATTGAGGTCACCATGAGAGCAGGGCATGAAGGGCCACAGAATTTGAGATTTTTTTTTTAATGCTGATCGATGAGAATGAGGATGATTAAGAAGATGCTACGGATTTCCATTTCGGTCTGAGACTACATGACAGGGCTGTACTCTACGCTTCCTTTCATAATATATCTCGGTGTCAGCCTGGCCCAAGAGATACAGGCACCTGCAGTGTTGGTCAGGAAATTTGAGCAACACTCTCGACTGTGTAGTCCCAGTCTTCCCAACTGAGTCCGCAGCAAACTCAACTTTGGGTAGGAGCCGGTCGGGGCAGAAAAACCCACATGACTCTGATGGGATTTGAACCCACGACTCTGATGGGATTTGAACCCACGACCTCCCAGCTGGGAGTCCGTGACACTAACCACTTTGCCACGGCGGCTGGTGGTGGAGGTGGACTTTGTTCCCGCTTTTGAAGGATTTCTTGGAGTCAGCATTAGGTGGTCCCACTGTTCTCGGTGGTGGAGGTGGACTTTGTTCCCAGTTTTGAAGGATTTCTTGGAGTCGATATTGAGTGTTTCCTCTGTTCTCATTGGTGCAGGTGGACTTTGCCTGTTCCTCCTCCAGCAACAGCTACGCAAGGCAGATACAGGAGAACTTCCGGCAGACCATCATCAATGCCAAGTTTGGTGGCCACCTGGAGGCCACTCGTCGGGTGCTGTCCCAGCTCCCCATCTCTGCCCAGTCCTACACCAGTTCCCCTTACGTGGACCTCTCTCTCTACAGCTATGATGACAAATGGGTGTCAGTGTTAGAGAGGCCCAAGAATTGCGGTGATCATCCTATTAGGTATGTAGATGTGAGAGCTATGTATGTTCTCTGTTTTTTCATGAGAATTTGGCTAAACGCTGGGTGCTAGTTCATTTTTATGTGGTTTTCTGATACAAATTGAGGATTAATTGATACGAAATGTGATGATACTGTATCAGCAAATAAGAAATGAAATGATAATTTATCAGCTTATATTTCTGTGTGTTTTTTTGCTTCAATTTTTAGCTTTCGATTTGCAGGGGAATCAGGCAGGCCTTGTGCCATAATTTGCTAGTACAAACCACATGCATTTGTGTCTGTTTACTTAATCTAAATTCTTGGAAGTCCTTTGTACTCATCCAAGTTAAATACTGTACATTCTGTTCTGAGAGAGCTGGATCCATTTTAACCAGTTTAGAGCAAACATACACGATACACGATACACGATATTTTATTTGTCCTCATAGCATACAAGGAAAATTTGTTTGTGGTGCCATTATCAAAATTCACATATTGCAACAACTTATAAACTAGTATATCATTAAAAATATTCCACTCTTTGCACTGTGCTCAGTCATGGATACTGCTCTATACCAAGGACCAGTGTTACAAGAGCAGAAAAAAAAATTTGCTGCAGAATGGTGTGTGTTAATGGTTACACTGTTTTCTGCTAATGTTTGCGGATTTGAATTATTTTTGCGGTAAATTGCAAATAAAACACAGTATGCTTTGGAATAATATCATCTTTCTGGTATTGAAAAAAAATATTACTGGTTTTCTATTCATTCATTTATGTATTCAACTGTGTCCACAAGCTGCTAGTAAAAAAAAACACTTTCTTATTTAAGAACTCAATATATGATGCTTTACTAATGTCTGTTGTTTTGATGCCATTGTTATTTTTTTTTTTTTTTTTAAAGCTTTTGAACAGAACTCGTTAAGTATGTTAGTTTTGTATGGAATTTAATGTATAGTATATTTCTGTATAGTAAGGTTTTCCAGAAGGAACAAAATTACACGTAATCTTCACTTTCTAAATTTTTCATTGCATGAGTATAGTTATGCGGGTGCCTATACAGTTGTGGCATGCACATGTATCTGTTTGTTACCTGTCAGCAAATGTTTATTTGTCTTTGTGATGTACTGCAAACAAAATATACCATAATACTTCAACCATGCTATAACCGTCCTCGAGGAGACTGTTTTTGGAAGCACCATTAGCACTATTAGCAGTATCAAATTTGTGTCAGACATCATGGGGAAGTCTAATAGACTATAGCCATTAGCACTATATATTGTTCTTTTCTCACAAAAAGCTTGTGGGAGTATGGCAGCAGTTAGAAATGTAGTAAGCTTGTTTCCCCAAAGATGGAGTATGGCTGCCTTAATGGCGGGATAAAAAAGGGTCATACACACAAAACTCCACTGCCTGGCTATACAGGGAGTGTCCGCAGGAGTATCAGCCTGCGTACGCAGAAAGACAGAAAAAAAAGAAGTAAGCTTGTATAATTCACAAGTCATGCTCTGTCTTTTTAATCATCCAAGATAATTGTGGATCATTATTTGCTTCTCTGAGTTTTAACCGTGTGAGATTGGTGCTGTGTTGTGTGAAGGTCAGGAGTACTCAGGACAGTCTTTCTAATCATTTTTTTATATTTTCCAACAAAAAATATTGATTGATGTTTACCATGTTCTTTTGTGTCAAATCTTACAGGTTTTATTGTCGGGATTCAGGCCTGCTTCGCTTCAAGATTTTCACCAGCCATCATCGCATGCAGCCATCATCGTCCAAACGTCTTGTGGCTTTTGTTTTCCACCCGTTTGAGCCATTTGCCATCAGTGTTCAACGGACTAACCAAGCATACATGGTGAACTTCCACCTCAGGCACACTGTTGTGTAGGAAAACGTGACTTGCACTAGACTTCAGCAGATCGCGTGCAAACGCAAACTGGGAACAGTGGTAGGATAAGGAGGGGTGATGCATGGGCTCTTCCCTGGCAAGCGAAAAAAAGCCGTTCGCTGCCAAACAGATCCAGAAACTGCCTGAATAGTGGTGCATGTGCTATTTTGGTGGTTAGATGTTCTCTTCCCCCACACCAGCCTTACATGAATTGATCCACCCAAATGTGGCAACAGGGATGCAAACACTAGTCCGTGCGATGCTTCAGATGCTGTGTACCTTGATGCTTACTACCACTACTGTCTGTGGGATTTTGATGATGAAGTTCCGACAGATAGGTGAAAGATGTTTTTGTAGGGTCATGGATAGACAGCTGTCTGCCAGGTGCTACGATATTTGATAAAAAGAAAGTTCTAAATTCTTGCCTGTGGTGAATGGTCCCTCAACATATCAACCCTATGTTTGGCGTCATATACTTTACCATGTCAGACCATAGCATTCCACGGCAGTTAGCTCTGCAGGCTGAGATTTTTTGTGGCTAATGCAGTAATAAGACCATCACGTGATGTCCACACTACTTCCGCCAGGGAAGAAACGGTGTAAACTTCCTGTTCTTCATTCAACCTCGGCCTCCTACCTAACAAGGACAGGTTTTTGCTCGGTCTCGCCTATACTTCTGTTTTTTGTAGAGATTGCTTGTGTGCTTGCCTTCTTTACTTGCTCTGTTGTGGCTTACGTTCGACATGGGTACCATTGCCGCGTGAGGCTTATGGGTGGCATTTTATATCATTTTATTCACGCTCACGACTTCTCTTCACCCCATTGTTCTCCATTTGTCCCTTACTCGCCGGGTTTGGGAACGCGTCACCCTTGCAGTAACGCGTCAGCCACTCTCTCGTTATTTTCTTCCCTATTTCCACCAATTTCCATTGATCTCGGCGCGTTGTTTATTCCCAATAGCCATCTCGGTCATTCACATCGACGATCGATCTTCGTCGGTCACTCGAGCCTCCATCTTTATTCTCGCCATTTCGGCCGACCCTGCGTGGTCGTCCTCGGTCTTCGTACCGCTTCACTGCTATGGAGGTTTTCCTCCTCTATTATTTTCTCCTTCTTTTTGCATCACTTCTCCTGATCGTCTTCTTCGATCGCTCGTCTAGTACAGTCGATCGGGTTTGTACCCACATTGCTACCATCAAATTAGGATGGCGGACGTGTTTTAAGAAAGAGAGGAAGAAGAAGAAGAGTTCGCCTTTCTGTCTCCCGTCAATCATTTAAGCCAATAATAAACATTTGTTATCCTAACATTCCCTCTACGGAGTCTCCTTTCGGCCCTCGTATACCTTCAGTGCGTCTGTGATTTTACTCTCGCGCCCATTGCTTCTCTTTCGATGACCTAACCCTCACGGTCAATCGACCCGCCATCTTGGATTTTCCACTACGATCGGCTTCTCCTCCATATTGCCTCACCGCATGGTGCCCATTTTCGATCGCACATGCTTGCCGGTACGGGGATTTCCCCAGACCACATCTATTTGTACCTACCGGGCACTCTATTATCCTTACTACAGGTAGATCGAGTGACTTACGATCTCTTGATCTGCCTACTGGTGCACATGTGCTTAGTACCTAATTTATCACAGGTAGATTGATGGTCTTTACGATCTCTTCATCTACCAACTGGTGCACATTGATTAGTACCTCCTTAGCATTATTACAGGTACACCAGGGGTATTTTACTCTCGCGCGCCAGTGCGTGTCACTCTCGGCGATCGATCCCTTCCCGGTCAATCGATCCGCCATATTGGATTGTGCCACGACGGTTGGCGTGTCCGCCATATTGCCTGGCCGCATTCTCCTTGTGTGGCGGTACCCGGCTTCCCCGGGCGTATTTTCCTGTACCTTATTTACCATTATTACAGGTAGAGAGAGTGTCTTACGATCTCTTGATCTACCAACGTGTGCACACTTATTAGTACCCCATTAGTAACATTTATCTGTTCCCCATTTATCATTACTCCTGGTAGATCAGGTGTCTCTACGATCTCTTGATCTACCAACGTGTGCACATTTATTACTACCCCCATTTATCATTACTACTGATAGATTGGGTGTCTCGACGACCTCTTGATCTACCAACGTGCACATTTATTACTACCCCATGTATCATTATTACAATGTAGATCGAGAGTCTCCTGGTGGGATTGGATTGAATAATTTCTTTCCTGTCACGATCGTCGGTACTCTCGCGATTTTGTGCATTTTCGCACAGCTCTCCCTTTTCTTCCCTCGCGACTTTGTTTACTTCTCGCGAGTTGTGGTCAGTGCCATTTCTGGCACTGTCTCTGTGCTCTGTGCCCCAGCTTAACGCAACTATGTCCTCGACATGCCTGCTCGGTATTTCTCTGCACACGCCCTTGGTTTATTTTCCACGATCGTACACTCGCCGGTCGTCGGCTGCCATTTTCTCCCTCGTCGGTCGTGTTTCCCACCATTTTGTCTTCTGGCCGGCTCGTACTTCGTACTGGGTCTGCCTTAGACGGTTTAGTGCTCAGTATCTTCGTACTAGTACATAATATCCACTTTAGTGCTAGAAATTTTGTCCTAGTACAAGTTCGTAATACTATACGCTGATCACGATTGATATCTAACATTACTCAGCATTCAAGCTGTTGGTAGCGTGTACGGGTAGTTCGAGTTTTCTGTCGATTTCTCGACTCCTTTACACAACACCACACGGCCGATCGAGATTAATTTACTTCTTCTCGATCGACCATTTTGTCTCCTCTTTGTGATCGTGTGCTCCGGGTTTGCTCTGCCACCATTGCCCAACATGGTGAAGGACACCGTCGCGTCGAGCCACTTCACCACTCAGAAGTCGCTCACATTCCCGGAGAACCCGCGGGTCGATTCCGATCCAGAGCAATCCGTTCTCATGGAAGAACGTACGGTCAGGGTAGATGGAGATGACTTTTCCGCGGAGGGGACGCGTGACCATTCCTCCTCTACCTGTCCGACGGACACACGATCGCTGCGTCCGAAGGCTACTAGGTAAGCGGCCCACAGCTTTATTTTTCTGTCCCATTCGAGACACTTAGTTATAGGGCCGAACAAACAAGCCTTACACATTTCTGACCCAACATTTTTGTTGTTGTAGTCCAAGCAGAGGCATGTATCAAACTTGTGTACTAGTTAACTAGGGAAAATTAAGTTCCCAGAAAGTGATGACGTCATTCTTGCACAATTGTGTGTGTGTGTTGTCATTGTTTGAATATCGCCTGACCTCTTGTGTACAAGCTTTCATGCCGTATCTACATTATCTACAGGAAAATAAACCTAGTCGAGTTTGGTATTAAAAGAATTGTCGGGAATTCGCCTATTCAGTCATCTCAAGAGCACAGATATATTACATTTTTCATGACAACCACTTATTATCAAACTAACAGCCCCATTTGTAATGGCCGCTCATCAATGCCGAACACATTGCTGCCAGACCGGCTGTACACAGATGACATTCAGTTGGTCGAGTACAGCACGGTTAGCTGGCTGGTGGGGAGCAGCCTGCAGAAAACACCCCTTTCCTTGACCTGCATTCACGGCTTGGCCTCTGCAGCTGTGGGAGAGCTGTAAACTCCCCTGCCTCTCAGAACTAAGTGGCTTGCTCTGAACAGCCGTGGGCCGCCATTTCTAAATGTCTCTCTTTTGACCTGCCCAGAAAGTCGTAAGGGCAAGGCTGCCCTCAAGGGGCTGATCCAAGTCAAATCTTCTCACTGAAATTCTCCCTCCCCCCGTCTCCATTGGCCGGCTTGCCCTCTAGCCTCCCGACGCGCAGTGAGACTTCTGTCTATCATGCTGTGTCACGCGACCCTCGGCCCCTGGGGAACCTTGCCGAGCCGCGGACCAGCACGGGTGACGGGTCTGGGATGGAATCACCACCCGCCGCTCGCCTTGATGAGCCACGTTTCATTTTTCCCCCCGAACTTGATACGTGGACTCACAGCGCTCTGCCCCACCGGGCACAGGTTCAGCCAACACCTGTGCTCGAGGACCCGCCATGACTCGGAAGCAGTTTTTATGGTCACCCCGTCGCAGGGACCTCGGCGGTGTCCATAATTCTGGGCGCGTGGTCACGCCGCGCCAAAAACCCCGGTCGTGTCCATGCAAAAAGGGCCGTCGACCAACCCCGATCGACGCCACATATTCCCCTAGGGGTACAGGACGTTGGGGAGTCGACTTAATCGGCTTCCACTTGGGCAACGTCCGCGGTCCCGTTCCTCCGGGGGGAGGAATCAACCAGCGGGACAAGGGTAACCTGACTTTTTTCCTCTGGGGAAGGAAACCGGTGCCGCAGCCAGCCCAATTCCACACATATGCGGGTAGGGGGGCTCGACTACGCGTCCTCCCCACCACCACTAAGGCCCTCCCAGGCCCACACCAAGGACGTGTATGTGGCAGTGCACGTCCTGGGCGGGTTACGACAGGCCACGGCCCCTCGATACCCCCCCCTGGTGTTTCAGGTTACCCGGGTCCTCGGGGACATCCTGCCCACACCCCAGGGCCGCACACAGCCCTCCTACCTCCCCGGGGACCGGTGGCTCTATGCCCCGAGAGAGACCAGTGGCTTAATTCCAACACGCAACACGACCAGCTCCACGGTTTGAATGTGGCACCCAGCCTCATCCACCCTGGGTCGACCCTCGGTCTCCCACCTCGGGCGCTGTCCGATCGGCAGGACGGGCTCCCCCAACCTAGCCTGGCCGCCGATCATAGAGCCACGGGGGGACCCGCCCTCGCATTCCCCCACTACCCAGCTAGGGCAGGAACCCCACCGCACCCCTGAAGTTGCCTCCTGACGTAAGATTCCACCCAACCCTGCCAGGAACAAGACCACCCTGAGGCTAAAGATGAGGAAGAACTACCTTCTCCTCATTGTACGATGTGCTCACCTGACCGGGTTTTGTGAGGGAGACCCCACCCTCTGACAATGTCCTTTCTTTCACTGACATCACCGAGCCGCCCCTGGCCAGCGATCTAAAACCATGGATCATCGCCCCACAGTCCCTCACCTCCATCTGGGAAGGTCCGGCAAACTCGCCACCAGGGGTGCGCAAGCCGGAGGAGGACGGCGCCGTCCCAGTGTCATCGGACCCTGGCTCCGAGACAACAACCAGGAGACGGACTCTCTCTTGTTCAGCGACCCATTTATGCGACACCTGGTCAACAGGATCTCGTATCACCTTTCAGCTGCGGCGGACAGCGCATGCCAGGAGCCACTTTAACTGCCTGTTGGTAGCTATAGTTGCCGTGCTGGCACGGTCCTCTCGCTCCCTGGCGCTTAAGGCACTTGCCCGCCAAGGCCCCTAAAAATCCCCCTCTAGGCCGAAAACCGAAACAATCCTACCAGAATATTCGGTTCGGCCAGCAGACACAGTCCCTAAGGTGACTGGGGGAGTCGCCCAGGGGAAACTCCATCCTTATACTCCCATCTCACAGACGCTACCTACTTCTCACCTGGCAAGATCGGGGGTTCCAGAAAATTCTGGGAAGCGGTCGTACTTACACTGAAATATGTTCGTAATGGGTTCCGACAAACGGCCCTAGCGTAGCAGACGACACTCGCCTTGGAAGTATTGATTTTCCCAAGGTCTCGTCCTAGTTTTGTATAGTCCCCATTTCGCGTGAAGACGCGATACTTACCATCCGCCATCTTCCGTGGGTGCTCAGGCAATCGACATGTCAGGAAAGTGTGCGTTTCAGGATCTTGGGGTCAAGGTAAGCAGTACTCGTTGTTAGGATCCCCAAAACATTATGTTCTATGTTCTGTGTGCGAAAGATCGCCTCATTTGCCATCTGTGGGCTCACAAACCACACACTCATGCTGACTATGGCCACAAAAAAAAAAAAAAAAGCGCTTGGCTCAGTATCTTAAATACACGCTCGTTCGTGTTCCTGTCTTTACAAGCGGATGGGTAGGGAGAGTGGCACTAGTTCAACCTCTACACTCCCCCTCCATCTCGGGCTGTCCCCTTTTGAGAACCTCATACCTCGGGAGTGCGGGATGCACAGTGAGCGACGGGCAGGCTCCCCTCCCCCGCTTCCAACCCCCGGTCTTGCACCGACTTGTTCTCCTGCCCGCGGTAGCCTCTCCCTCCTTTCCCCTGCTTCCAACTCCAAGTCTCGCACCGACTTGTTCTCCTGCCCACGGACAACACTTCGGTGCCTTGTTGTGTCAACAACAACAACAAAAAAGGGGGTGGGGAAAGGGGGCTCGCTCCCTCAGCCTCTCCCCCCGAATTTGAGGCCCCTCTCCACGTTGCCGTGCAGGGATTCACACCTCTGCGCGACACACATAGCGGGGTTCCTCCTCACTGAGTGAAGGGACCCTCAGCAGGCTAACCCTCAGCCAGTGAAGAACAGTGTTCAGGCCCAGAGTCGCTCACCCCCCTGGTCTGGCCTCATAACATACGCCTTCCTCCATCCCAATCCCCCACAGGGTGAGCCCTTTTCCAAGGGGGGAGATGGCCTTCTGGGCTCATCTCTTTTCCTCCATCTGGCCTTCCAATTTTCAGATAGGTAGTTCCTATCTCTCCTATCTTCTTTGTTAGGCTCTCAGCTGGCTCCATTCGGGGCTACTGGGAACCCGCGCCCAGGCGCTCCTCCCAGTCCTATCTAGATGCTTCCAAGATGGGCAGATCGGCCTACGCCCAGGCGTATAAGGATCTCCCCGTCTTATCTCCCCCGGGCCCATGAGGGCAGGGCGCTGGCCACTTGCACAGCGATTAGCGCTCTGTCCTCTTGCACCACATCCTCGAGGCAGCCTACTGGCATCCGGAAAATCCCTTCATAAGCCTTTATTTTAGGGGTGTCCGCATGACCAGGGCTGATGGTTCTAGGGACTTCTTTTGCGGCTAACGCAGCCATATCTATTCCTCTGCTAACCCCCAAGAACCATTAGGGCACTAAGCCCTCCTCCGATTCCTTTGAATTCTGCTATGGTCTGACATGGTAAAGTATATGACGCCAAAATGGGGAGTTTGTATTATACTCCCTGTTTGGCTAGTATACTTACCATGTCAGACTCTAATGCCCACCCTACCTTCCCCGCTAGCGCTATGGTTCTCGGGGTTACCTTGCGCATAGGCCTCGTTGAATGAGGAAAGGAAGTTTTTCAGGTTTCTTCCCTGGGGAAGTAGTGTGGACGTCACATGATGGTCTTATTACTGCATTAGCCACAAAAAATCTAGGCCTGCAGAGCTAACTAACTGCCGTGGAATGCTATGGTCTGACATGGTAAGGGATACTAGCCAAACAGGGAGTATAATACAAACTTCCCATTTTTCAGTGGGCAACTCGTGTTCTGATACATGACAAGCTCTTTGAAGGTTTATGCTCTGTGATCAGGTGCACATTGTGACAGAATATGACTCACAGTGTTGGAGACCCTGTGCGATAGATAAAATAGTTCTCTGAAAAGATCATTCTGTTTGGGGTTTTTTCTACACAATCCTCTCTCTCTCTCTGTCTTTCACTCTTTCTTTGTGTCTTTCTTTGTGTGTGTGTGTGAGTGAGAGAGAGAGAGAGAGAGAGAGAGAGCATATGTATGTGTGATAGACAACTTGTGTGAAATATGTTGTCACACAGCATAATAAATAATTTTCTTTATATTAAATAGTGTTTGTGCTTGCACTCTCTCTCTCTCTCCCCTTTCTTTCTCTCACTCTCTCTCTCTCTCTCTCTCTCTCTCTCTCTCTCTCTCTCCCCCTCTCTCTCTCTCTCTCTCTCTGTCACTCTCTCTCTCTCTGGGTGTAATTAAAGTGATTGAACCAAGAGCTGTGGTGCAGTGTTTAGCATCATGGATTCCGAGCTGGGAGGTCATGGGTTTGATTTCCATCTCGGCCATTATTTTAGTTGTGAAATATTTCTGTTTCACCCAGCTCAGACCCAGAGTTGAGCTTGCAGTAGCCCTGAAAAGGCTGGAACCACACAAGTCAAGTTTCATTCACTTAATGAATGTGCTTCTGAGAATGTTGCTCAAATTTCCGGACCAACACTGCAGGTGTTTGTATCTCTCAGGTCTGGTTGGTGCTGGGATATATTATGAAAGCAAACATAGAGTACAGCCCCGTCATGCAGTCTCCAACTGGAATGGAACTCTCATAGCATCAACTTCGTCATCCTCATCTTCATTAATCAGCATTAGAGAAAAGTCTCATATTCTTCCCTGGTCCTTCCTGACCTGCTTTCATGGTGACCTCGGTTTTTATTCCCTTTCTATGCCTTTGCTCGCAGTGAATTCATATTGAAGTCACTGGAATCAGCAAGTTCAGGGGACTGTCATTCAACAGATGTGGTAGTTCCCTCCTAAGGAGGACCTCACTCACACTGTCTTTGTGACAAACCAATTATTGTCAGCATTAGGGGTCTTACTAGGTGGCTATTCTGCACATATTCTGAACATCCCAGAGTGATTCAGCAACACTACAGTATCTCCTCTGCTGCATTGCCCCATGAGGACTTAACACTGGCTGCTCCCTGTGAAGTGCCATTGCAACAGGACAAGCCATGATGTGGAAGCAGTATTCAACAGAACTATTTTGCTGTATAGGATACAATTTGTCCAAAAGTTTGTAGCTGAAACACCTGCTCTTACCCAGCACTGAGTTTGCTGCAGGGTCAGTTAAGATGACTTGGACCGTACAGTCAAGTTTCATTTTCTGAATGGATGCATCTCTAAGAATACTACTCAAATTTCCTTACCAACATTGCAGATGTAAGTGTCTCTCAGAATATGCCGAATATATTCTGAAAGTAAGCAGCCTTGTCATGCAGTCTCAGATCTGAATGCAACTCCAGCACGTCATCGTCATCATGCACATCCTCAACAATCAGCATTAAAATGAAAACAGTCACCAGCCGCCGTGGCGAAGTGGTTAGCGTCGCAGACTCCCGGCTGGGAGGTCGTGGGTTCGAATCCCATCAGAGTCATGTGGGTTTTTCTGCCCCGACCGTCTCCTACCCTGAGTTGAGTTTGCTACGGGCTCAGTTGGGAAGACTGGGACCACACAGTCGAGTTTCATCCACTTAATGGATGCGTTTCTGAGAGTGTTGCTCAGATTTCCTGACCAACACTGCAGGTGCCTGTATCTCTCGGGCCTGGTTGACGCCGGGATATATTATGAAAGGAAGCGTAGAGTACTGCCCTGTCATGTAGTCTCAGACCGAAATGGAAATCCGTAGCATCATCTTAATCATCCTCATTCTCATTGATCAGCATTAAAAAAAAAGTCTCAAATTCTGTGGCCCTTCATGCCCTGCTCTCATGGTGACCTCAATTTCGAATTCCTCTCCACGTCTGTGGTCTTAGTTTGGTTCCGTCGGGGTCACCGGTATCGGCGAGTCCATGGGGGCTGTCATTGGACGGTTGTGGTGGCGCCCTCCGGAGGGAGAGCTCACTCACGCCGGCTCCGCGACGAAGCAATTATTGTCATCAGTAGGGGGCTTAGTAGGTGGTGTCCTGTGTATGTTAGATCAGAACAGGCGCCACTGAACACCACGGAAGTGACTCGACAGCAGTGCAGTGTCTCCTCCGGTGGGTTGCCTCTTGACGACTTGACATTGACTGCTCCCTGTGGATTGCCGGTGCCGGGGCTGCGGCGGGGCCGACCGGGCTGTGGCTGTGGACGGGGTGTCGGAATGAGCGGCGTGGGTGCACTGCTGGGGCAGCAAAAAAAAAAAAAAAATGAAAACAGTCTCAAATCCTGTGGCCAGCTCTGCCTTGCTCTCATGTTGACCTCAGTGTTTTCATTTCCTCTGCATGCCTGATTGATGAGTTCATGTCCAGGTCACTTGTATCAGCAAGTTCATGAAGACTATTTTTGGATGGATGCTCATTCACGCTGGCTCTGCCACTAAACAATATTGTCATCAGTAGGGGGCCAAGTCGGTGGTGTCCTGCATACACTGGATCAGAACAGGCACCACCGAAATGACTTGCGACAAGGAGTTAACAAAATACACGAATAATATGGCTTGATTAGCTTCAGATTCCCCTCCCTGAAACAGTCTGGGAAAAAAAAAAACCAGATTCTCCGTCTTTTGCCACAAGGCTCGTGCTTCATTCTCAGACAAGGAGGAATCAGGCCACTTGAAAAAAATATGTATATTGAGAGACATTACAAAGGATCAAATGATTTTTTAATAAAATTGAAAACATATATTGAGAAACATTACAAAGGATCAAATTATTTTTTTATAAAATTGAAAAAATGAAAGAGCCTCATAAGCAGCAAGGTTTTTAGGCATATTTCTACACACACACACACACACACACACACACATACATTCGCTGAAACCAGTTCATGTCAAATTAACTGATAGTTATATGGACATTTCAGGAAACATGAGAAGAATGCCAACACTTTTTTTCTTAAAGGAATATATTTCACTCGCGCACACACACACACACACACACACACACACACACACATTTCCATATATACACACACTCGCTTACACACAAACACATACACACTCGCACACACACACCACCACCACCACCACACCACATGCATGCGCTCATACACTAGCCCACATATGCACGCACTAAGGCATACACTAGCACAATACACACACAGGCATGCGCACGCACACACACACAGGCACACAAACGCACAAAACAAAAACAAAACTGACATCATAAAACACAGAAAAAGGCGCTCTCCACATTATATCCGGTCTTTTATCCCCCTCAAGTATCTTCCCTCCCTCCTTGTACCTTTCACTCTCTCTCTCTTTCTCTCTCTCTCTCTCTCTCTCTCTCTCTCTCTCTCTCTCTCTCTGTCTCTCTCTCTCTCTCTCTCTCTCTCTCTCTCTCTCTCTGTCTCTCTCTCTCTCTCTCTCTTAAAATGTCCTCCCTTGAGTCCTTTCCTTACTTTCATCCTCTATTTGCAAGGACAACTCTTCAACACAACAAAGCAATTGACATATACCCGGAATATTTCTACTCACACACGCATGCACGCATGTGCACACCCCGCGCACACACACACACACACACACACACACATATCTGTTATATTAAGTGTATGACGCTCTAGCCATTTTCTTGCTCAAAAATGAACCGATCACTTGAAAAATATCAAAGGACCTTTTACAAATGGCAAGGTCTTCCCAGAATATTTGAAATAACTTTTAGAATGACAGATGACAATGTCTTCAGTCGCATTTCTTAAAAAAACATTTTTGAAAGATCAAATAGAAAATTCTGCAGTCTCAAGAACATGATGCTCTTGCCCATCCTAAAACTTGATAACGGCATTGTGAATGGTACAGTTCTCAGACCCACTGAATTCACACACACACACACTCGCACACGCACATGTGCACACGCATGCATGCATGCACACACTGCCACAATCTTGGACAAATCTCTCACCCTTCTGTTTGCTTCAGTCTTAAACAATGGTGAACCATGCCACCAGGACATGTTGTTGTTGAACCCTAAAAGATTCCAGGGATCATCCGAACAGCCAAAGTACTTGAACACTATAGTACAAATGCATCAGCTGGGATGAGCACATTACGTGTGTGACCGTTTTTGATTACCCCACCATGTGGGCAGTTTCTCCGACTTCGGGGGATTTTGGAGACTGATAATGCTATGCTAGGAGCTTGTCACAACTGAAGACAATCCCTGCATAACAATGCAGAGCATAACAACATTTTGATGTAGCCTTGGTGTTCTAGCCTATGTCAATTGGCCTGACACAGGCTTAAGCCAAGGCGGTTACCGAGACAAAAGACAATGTGTTCAAATGAACAAAGGCACTGTGAATGGCAAGGTCTTTGGATGCATTGTTTGAAAAATGGGGAGCACAGGAGGGGGTGGAGGGTACATTGAAACTTCTCAACAGTCACGGGAATAATTATGGTGTTCTGGTCAATTCTAAAAATTGATTTTAAAAGATCAAAATAAAGACATCAAAGGGGCTATGTAAGACATTGTGCTCAACACACACACACATATGCAAGCACGCATGCATACACACACATACACCCACACACACACACACACACACACATATATACACACACACACATAATCATAATGATAATAGAAATGCCAGGGTCTTTGGCTGCATTTAAAAGATAATTAAGACTACAAAAAAAAAAAAAAAAAAGCAAATGAACGTGTCTACAACCTCAGGTATATGACTCTTTCCCAACCTAACATCAAACAAGATGCGAAGCATATAAACGTACTCCCAGTTTTCCAAACCGCTTATAAATCGGCCAAGTGCTTTGTGAGATAAGAAATAAAGGCATAATAACGGTTTCAACGGTTATCTAACTGATGTACACTTTTAAAACTGGTATTTTAGTCCTCACTGGGCTAAAGCCTGTGTACATACCAAATTTCATCCAAATCGGACATTATGTCAAGAATAACGGTTTTTAACGGTCAGATTTTGAAACACTATATAGAAGTGTCATTTGTGTGTGATAACCTTTCTGTATACAAAATTACATTAAAACCCACCAATTATAAAAAACATAACGGCAAAATAACGGTTTAACAGTTATATAACCGATATACACTTTTGAAACCGGTATTTTAGTCCTCACTGGACTAAAGCCTGTGTACATATCAAATTTCATCCAAATCGGACAATATGTCAAGAATAACAGTTTTTAACGGTCAAATTTTGAAACACTATATAGAAGTGCCATTTGTGTGTGATAACCTTTCTATATACCAAATTTCATTAAAATCCACCTATATATATAAGAAATAACGGTTTTTAACGGTTGTTTAATCCATTTTCACCATTACATCACTTACATATGGACAGAGGCTCCGATTTGTCACAAGATCATCCAAACCGCTTATAAATTGGCCAAGTACTTTCTGAGATATTCCATAAAGAAGAAAAACCGTTACAGCCATTAGTAACGGCTATAGCGGTAAACTAAAACTTCGGGCATCATCCGTGGCCCATAATGAACATACCTACAAATTTTCAGAAAGATCGGCCCATTAGTTTTGTCTGGAGCGAGTGGAACACATTTTGACCACAGACACACAGACAGACACACAGCATTTCTTCGTTCCCATTCTAAAGTACTCCCTGTTATATAAGAACTGGGAGTACAAAAACAACAATATATTGCATGATCTTCAGACAAATTTCCAACAACAACAATAATACCAACAAAACAAAGCAAAAACAAACAAACAAAAAAAGATCTATAATCTCAGGTATAATATGATGCCGCTGACTCCCACCCACACTCACCAGCCTACGTATCATAAATTGCAAGATCTTCACATGCATTTTTAAACAAAACAACGACAACAAGAAACAAAACAAGATGCGAAGCATATAAACGTACTCCCAGTTTTCCAAACCGCTTATAAATCGGCCAAGTGCTTTGTGAGATACGAAATAAAGGCAAAATAATGGTTTTAAACGATTATTTAACCGATGTACACTTTTGAAACCGGTATTTTAGTCCTCACTTGGCTAAAGCCTGTGTACATACCAAATTTCATCCAAATCGGACAATATGTCAAGAATAACGGTTTTTAACGGTCAGATTTTGAAACACTACATGGAAGTGCCATTTGTGTGTGATGACCTTTCTATATACAAAATTTCATTAAAACCCACCAATATATAAAAAAAATAACGGCAAAATAACGGTTTAACAGTTATATAACCGATATACACTTTTGAAACCGGTATTTTAGTCCTCACTGGGCTAAAGCCTGTGTACATACCAAATTTCATCCAAATCGGACAATATGTCAAGAATAACGGTTTTTAACGGTCAGATTTTGAAACACTACATGGAAGTGCCATTTGTGTGTGATAACCTTTCTATATGCAAAATTTCATTAAAACCACCAATATATGAAAAATAACGGTTTAACGGTTATATAACCGATATGCACTTTTGAAACCAGTATTTTAGTGCTCACTGGGCTAAAGCCTGTGTACATATCAAATTTCATCCAAATTGGACAATATGTCAAGAATAACGGTTTTTAACGGTCAAATTTTGAAACACTACATGGAAGTGCCATTTGTGTGTGATGACCTTTCTATATACAAAATTTCATTAAGTTAAAACCCACCAATATATATAAAATAACGGCAGAATAACGGTTTTTAACGGTTGTTTAATCCATTTTCACCATTACATGACTTACATATGGACAGAGGATCCGATTTGTCACAAGATCATCCAAACCGCTTATAAATTGGCCAAGTACTTTCTGAGATATTCCATAAAGAAGAAAAACCGTTACAGGCCGTTACAACCGTTAGTAACGGCTATAACGGGGCAAAGTAAAACATCAGGCATCATCTGTGACCCATAATGAACATATCTGCAAATTTTCATAAAGGTCGGCCAAGTACTTTCTGAGATATTGCATAAAGAAGAAAAACCGTTACAGGCCTTTAAAGCCGAACAGTTATAACGGTAAACTAAAACATCGGGCATTATTCGTGACCCACAATGAACATACCTACAAATTTTCAGAAAGATCGGCCAAGTACTTTCTGAGATATTATTTCATAAAGAAGAAAAACCGTTACAGGCCGTTACAGCCGTTAGTAATGGCTATAACGAGGTAAACTAAAACATCGGGCATCATCCGTGACCCATAATGAACGTAACTGCTCATTGTACTCCCAGTTCTTAAAGAACAGGGAGTACTTTAGAATGGGAACGAAGAAATGCTGTGTGTGTGTGTGTGTGTGTGTGTGTGTCTGTGTGTCTGTGTGTCCCTGGTCAAAATGTGTTCCACTCACTCCAGACAAAACTACTGGGCCGTTCTTTCTGAAAATTTGTAGGTATGTTCATTATGGGCCACGGATGATACCCGTTGTTTTTATTTGCCGCTATAGCCGTCACCAACGGCTGTAACGGCCTGTAACGGTTTTTCTTCTTTACGGAATATCTCAGAAAGTACTTGGCCAATCTTTGTAAAAATGAGCAGTTACGTTCATTATGGGTCACGGATGATGCCCGATGTTTTAGTTTACCTCGTTATAGCCGTTACTAACGGCTGTAACGGCCTGTAACGGGTTTTCTTCTTTATGGAATATCTCAGAAAGTACTTGGCCGATCTTTCTGAAAATTTGTAGGTATGTTCATTATGGCTTACAAATAATGCCCGGTGTTTTATTTTACCGTTATAACCGATAATAACGGCTGTAACGGACTGTAACGGTTTTTATTCTTTATGGAATATCTCAGAAAGTACTTGTCCGACCTTTATTAAAATTAGCAGGTATGTTCATTATGGGTCACGGATCATGTCTGATGTTTTAGTTTGCCCCGTTATAGCCGTTACTAACGGTTGTAACGGCCTGTAACGGTTTTTCTTCTTTATGGAATATCTCAGAAAGTACTTGGCCAATTTATAAGCGGTTTGGATGATCTTGTGACAAATCGGATCCTCTGTCCAAATGTAAGTCATGTAATGCCGAAAATGGATTAAACAACCGTTAAAAACCGTTATTCTGACGTTATTTCTTATATATAGGTGGATATTAATGAAATTTGGTATATAGAAAGGTTATCACACACAAATGGCACTTCTATATAGTGATTCAAAATTTGACCGTTAAAAACCGTTATTTTTGACATATTGTCCAATTTGGATGAAATTTGATATGTACACAGGCTTTAGCCCAGTGAGAACTAAAATACCGGTTTCAAAAGTGTATATCGGTTATATAACCATTAAACCGTTATTTTGCCGTTATTTTATACATATTGGTGGGTTTTAATGAAATTTTGTATATAGAAAGGTCATCAGACACAAATGGCACTTCCATGTAGTGTTTCAAAATTTGACCGTTAAAAACTGTTATTCTTGACATATTGTCCGATTTGGATGAAATTTGGTATGTACACAGGCTTTAGCCCAGTGAGGACTAAAATACCGGTTTCAAAATTGTATATCGGTTATATAACCGTTAAACCGTTATTTTGCCGTTATTTTTTATATATTGGTGGGTTTTAATGAAATTTTGTATAATATAGAAAGGTCATCACACACAAATGGCCCTTCCATGTAGTGTTTCAAAATCTGACCGTTAAAAACCGTTATTCTTGACATATTGTCCGATTTGGATGAAATTTGGTATGTACACAGGCTTTAGCCCAGTGAGAACTAAAATACCAGTTTCAAAAGTGTACATCGGTTAAATAATCGTTAAAACCGTTATTTTGCCTTTATTTCTTATCTCACAAAGCACTTGGCCGATTTATAAGCGGTTTGGAAAACTGGGAGTACGTTTATATGCTTCGCATCTTGTTTTTACAAAGATCGGCAAAGTACTTTCGGAGATATTCCGTAAAGAAGAAAAACCGTTACAGTCCGTTACAGCCGTTAGTAACGGCTATAGCGGTAAACTAAAACATCGGGCATCATCCGTGGCCCATAATGAACATACCTACAAATTTTCAGAAAGATCGGCCCAGTAGTTTTGTCTGGAGCGAGTGGAACACATTTTGACCATGGACACAGACAGACAGACAGACAGACACACACACACACACACACACACACACACACGCACACCACACACACACACACACACACACACACACACACACACACACACACACACACACACACAGCATTTCTTCGTTCCCATTCTAAAGTACTCCCTGTTCTATAAGAACTGGGAGTACACCAAAACACAGAAACAGAAGGACAAGCAAGCAAACAAAAGTCTGCAAATTTTGAAACACTATATAGAAGTGCCATTTGTGTGTGATAACCTTTCTATATACCAAATTTCATTCAAATCCACCTATATATATAAGAAATAACGGCAGAATAACGGTTTTTAACGGTTGTTTAATCCATTTTCACCATTACATCACTTACATATGGACAGAGGCTCCGATTTGTCACAAGATCATCCAAACCGCTTATAAATTGGCCAAGTACTTTCTGAGATATTCCATAAAGAAGAAAAACCGTTACAGCCGTTAGTAACGGCTATAGCGGTAAACTAAAACATCGGGCATCATCCGTGGCCCATAATGAACATACCTACAAATTTTCAGAAAGATCGGCCCATTAGTTTTGTCTGGAGCGAGTGGAACACATTTTGACCACAGACACACAGACAGATACACAGCATTTCTTCGTTCCCATTCTAAAGTACTCCCTGTTCTATAAGAACTGGGAGTACAAAAACAACAATATATTGCATGATCTTCAGACGAATTTCCAACAACAACAATAATACCAACAAAACAAAGCAAAAACAAACAAACAAAAAAGATCTATAATCTCAGATATATGATGCCGCTGACTCCCACCCACACTCACCAGCCTACGTATCATAAGTTGCAAGATCTTCACACGCATTTTTAAAACAAAACAACAACGACAACAAGAAACAAAACAGAACACAGAAACAGAAGGACAAGCAAGCAAACAAAAGTCTGCAATCTCATATGTATGACACCAAACCCCAAACCCCGCCCACCAACCCACGCATCCTGCGCCAAAGGTTTGTCTCTATTCTGTCCCTCTTGTAAAACTCGCTGCATCAACAGCTAACACTGAAAACTTCCACTGCATCAGCGATGGTCTCATTACCACCTACGTAGCCGAAATTAATCGATACATAAATAGGCTTTCCTCAGTGGAAAACGATGTTTAATTCCTGACTCACGTCGATGCTGGAAACTGACTTTTTTTTTTCACTATACAGAGAGAGAGAGAGAGATAATTCCACAGTGGAACATTTATTCCGTTTAGAAACAAGTATCCTCAACGCTGTTCTCAATTAACGTGTTATATCTTCTTCTTTTTTCTTTTTCTTTTTTTTTTACCAGGAAAATGCTTATAACACTATCTGCAAACCAAGTGTTCTAACACATCTTCATGATCGGCTTGGGCTTACAAGGCCAGTTTACACTGTTCGTCAGAAGTACACCAGCAGATGGACAGTTTCAAATGGATATAAGTACCATGCCGTCTGAAATCCGTGAGCCACAGGACTTCGGGTGATCCTCACCTCAAGGAAGCACTTTTTCCTTTGCCCTCTTCCGCATTAAACATTAGTGACTTTGTTAAAGCAGTAAACCAGTTCTGGGTGTTCTCTATTTGCCCTCTTCCGCATTGACATTAGTGACTTTGTTAAAGCATTATACCAGTTCTGGGTGTTCTCTACTTAGCCTTTTCCACGTTAACATTAGTGACTTTGTTAAAGCAGTAAACCAGTTCTGGGTGTTCGCTATTTGCCCTCTTCCACATTAACATTAGTGACTTTGTTAAAGCAGTAAACCAGTTCTGGGTGTTCTCTATTTGCCCTCTTCCACATTAACATTAGTGACCTTGTTAAAGCAGTAAGCCAGTTCTGAGTGTTCTCTATTCGTTCATCACTTGGCATCTTATGCAGATGGAGCCACCTATGCAGGCGTATAAGAGTAACGCCGCCCAATCCAGCTTTGCGTTGATAAAAGTTGGCGGGGAATTGTTTTCACTTTTCTTTCACCCTCTATAACCAAACGTAAGCTTATTCACTCCATAATTTTCACAACGCTTAACTGACTCTGATCTTCTTTTGGAGAAAACAAAATCCATCATTACAGCTCAGAAGCCATTTTCCAGCGAGTTATTCTGGACCAAAAGCTCAGCCACGAAAATCACAAAGCATCCTGTCAGAAAGCAATCAACGCACCTCGAGTCATAGCGCACACGGCTTGGGAACTCTTCGATAGAGCTGTGTTACTCATAATTATGCAAGATCTTTTTAATTCAAAGTTCTTGATACTATGCACCATCAAGGGCATTCACTCATCATGCAGGCGTTTTGAACCACCCCCGTGTACAGACTGTACACGAAGGTGGAGAAATCATCCTTGTCCAACCGCAGACTAAAAATAACTGTTGTTGTTGTTGTTGTCTTTCCCCGGCTAAAAGACTCCAGGAAACATCCGAACAGCCAAAGTACTTGAACACTGTGGTAAAACTGCATCAGCTACGGATTAGAACATTACGTATATGACCGTTTTGTATTCTTTTATTACCCCGCCTCGTGGGCAGCTACACTCCGACTTCGAGGGATTTTGGAGACTGATAATGTTATGGTAGGAGCTTGTCACGACTGATGACAATTCCCGCATAAGTATGCAAAGCATAACAACATTTTAATGTAGCCTTGGTGTTTTCTAGCCTATGTCAATTGGTCTGACACAGCCTTAAGCCAAGGCCTAAACTCACTGTTGAAACCATTATTGTTTGAACCTGTTCTGTGAACACAAACAAATAAACAAAACCCAGCTCATGAAAGTGAATTTCTGTTTTGGTTTTTGTTTGGTCCCAAATCCCAAAACAAATTTAAAGAACAAACCAGTTCTCATCCACCCCATTTTGGAGTTGCCGTGATCTTTCTAATTTTTTTTTCTCCGAACAATCCACCATAGTCTCCTTTCAACACTGGAGATGTAATGTGTGTGTGTGTGTGTGTGTGTGTGTGTGTGTGTGTGTGTGTGTGTGTGTGTGTGTGTGTGTGTGTGTGTGCGCGTGCGTGCGTGCGTGCGTGCGTGCGTGCGCGCGCGCGCGCGCGCGATTCCTTAAGTTTCTAGGACTGCTTGACGTGTCTGAAAGCAGCAGGCAATTAACTGCACAAGCCCCTGCTTTCCGCTACTCCCTAATGCACTGAGATGTGGAATGAGCTATTTGGGGAAGGCTACCTGGCATACATAGAGATCACAGGTGAGGTCTGAGGCCTAAAAAGGGATATCCAATATTGGTAATTCATGTAATACCTAGATTGTGAGTGATGTTATCAGGTAAAATCCTTAAACAAACAAAAAGAAAAAAGGAAAGAAAAAAGTGATGTGATTGGCGGAAGGTATGTGTGTTAATTCGATCTGTACTAAGGTTGAATGTAAATGACAGCTCAATGCCCTGCCTTAAAGTGTTTGCATGAAGTTTATAGCGTTTTGCTGCCAAATGACACCCCTTTTCATTATTGTCTCCAAATTCCTGTCTCCAAATAATAGCATAAGAACACAAACAGCCTACGCCATGCATATTTCTTCTGTCCTTG